>CM076579.1:1204243030-1204843030 GCA_034641835.2 Pinus albicaulis | reverse complement strand
TGGGTCAAGTATTGGTTCATGATGTTGTTGTAAGAAAACTAACATATGAGGATAAAGATGCAAAAGGAGATATAGTTAACATTTATCATAAATCGCAAGCATTGAGTAACTATCTTATAGATCTATGTTCAAATGAAGGAGATTGAGTTTTGGATTTATTCTCAGGTTCCGGTAAGTTTTATTATACAAATTTGAATTTAAATATTTTATTTTTTACTTTTTATGTGTTTATACTAATTTTCTTATTTATTTCTTTTGTGCTTGATGATTAGGTACAACACTAGCATGTTGCCTACAAAAATGAAGAAATTGCATTGTCATTGAGAAAGATCTAGTGCAATGCAAATTTATTCAACAAATAATTAACGCTCTTCAATTTCTTCCAAATGCGAAGCAAGAAGTTGGTTTGAGAAAAGGGGATTGTAATGAATCATGTGTGGCAAAAACAACAAAGTAACCTTAACCACCATTATATGAAATGATTGGAAAATAACACTTTGGAAGATTTGCAGACATGAAAGGTCCATTAGAAGATGACAATGACCAAAATGAAGTAGAAAATGTTGTGGAAGAAGACATTAATGATGTTCTAGAATATGTTGAACATGGATTAGTTGATATTGTTGATTATCTTTAAGTTATGCTTGCAAATAAAGCTCAGTTTTGAGAGATATTAGTTAGTTTGACTTGTAATGTTAAGACTTTGATATTTTATGAGAAGATCCTTATTTTTTGCAAAAAAATTGTGATTAATATTAATTTTTGACATAAAATTCATAAAATATATATATATATATATATATATTCTTAAGTTTTTTTGTTAATATTTTCCCCAAACAACAGTTTATTTAACATGTTTTTCTTAACAAAAAGTCTCTAAATGTGTATTTTTTCCATTGTATTTATATTGAAAATGTGTATGTTTTTGTCATATGGTTCAAAATATTGGTTTTTTAGCAACAATTTTTGATGTGCATTGAAATATTTATTAACAATACATAAACATATAGAAAATCTAAAGTTTAAAATATTGACCATTTTAAAAAAAAATTATCTATGTGAAAAAATGAAGATTTCATTACAATTTTTTATTTTTTTTTAAATTTAACACAAGTACATAAATGCACTTAAAAATAAACATCTCAGATAAGAAGAAGACATTAGAAAATGTATAGTGTCAAAATCAACCCTCTAAAAAAAAGTGGGTGATGATGCACCACCACTATTCAAAATAGACATGAAAATCATGACATAAAAAATAAAAATAAATAAATAAATAAATAAAAGTGCCAAAAAAATGCTCTAAAAAAGGGTGATTTTGCATCACCTCTTTTCAAAATCAGGTGATGTTTTTGCTACCTCAAAAAAGTAGGTACCACTTTAGTTACCTATTTGATCGATAACTATGTTCCTGATGATATGCCCCAAGTAGAGCATCTTTTTCAACCCAAATTCGCACTTGGATAGCTTGGCATAGAAATGTTGCTGCTCCAAGATACGCAGTATAGCCTCTATGTGCTGCAAATACTCCTCCCATGTGCGGTTGTAAATGAGAATATCTTCAAAAAACACCAACACAAATTTCCTCAATTGGTTCATGCAAGACTGGAATGTAACAGAAGTGTTGGCCAGCCCAAAGGGAATCACCAAAAACTCAAAATGGCCATAGTGACAGCGAAACATAGTCTTGCGGACGTCCTAGTCCCTCACCCTGATTTGATGGTACCCTGATCTTAGATCGATCTCAGCTCATCGATCTTGGGGATAGGGTAATGGTACTTCATCTTTTTCTTGTTCAAGGCCCTGTAATCTATGCACATCCGCAGTGTCTCGTCCCTCCTCTTCACCAGAAACACTGAAGAAGAAAATGGGCTCGTACTGGTCCGTATATGTCCCAATGCTAAGAGCTCATGTGTAGCTCTCTCAATATCAGCCCTATAGGCCTTGGGGTGCCTGTAGGGAGTGGTGATCACTACCTACATGCCCTGCTCTAGCTTAATGGTGTGCTCAAACCCCCGATTTGGTAGCTACCCTGGTGGGATATCCCCAAAAAGAGTGGAACAATAGTCTAGGATAACCTGCACATCTGGGTGTGTAGGCTGACTCGAGACACCTACCTCTGAAATCCTCAGCTCCAATTCCAACTTTATGTCTCCCTTACGGAAATCTAACTCCATCCGATGCGCAGAAAATGTCTATGGAGGGTATGTGTGCATGCCCCTGAGCATCACGTGCTTCCCACTCTTCTTGTCCATCCAGTCTGTCTCCAGTGTCTCCCAATCTGTATTGAACTTCCCAAGGGTAATAATCCACTAAACACCCAACACAACGTTGGTGTCTGGAATATTGACCACAAAGAAATGATCTGTCAATGTATATGTCCCCATGGTCAAGTTAGTGTCGGGACATAACGCATGCACTGCATGGTCCTGGCCCCTAAAAACAAAATAGAAAACCCATCAAAGATTTATGTTTGTATGCCCCTCCTCTGAACTAGCTGGGCATCAATGAAGTTGTGTGTGGCCCCGATGTCCACCAACACGGATAGATGTTTCCTGTGAATTTTCCCTCGAACCCTCAGTGTTAGGTACTTGGGGACTCCCCGCAAGGATGCAAGGACCCCTCATGTAGGTGCAAATGCTGACCCTCCTGTTGTTGGGGGAGGTGGTGGTGGTCGATCCCCTCATGGTGCTCTGATGCCAGCATCTCCTCCCAACTCCTCATATTCCTCCTTTTTTCATTCACTTTCGGAGAAGACCTCAATGTAGTGTGCTTTCCCTCTGGTACATCTGTGACCTGGTGCCCATGGCTCCTGACAGATGAAGCAAAGCTTCCTCTGTCTCAAATCTCTTTGGGTATCATCATCCAAAGGCCCTCGGGCCTGGTTCCCTCTCGGTGGTGGGGCTCTCACGTCCTTCCCCTTCTGTTGGAATGTTGGTTTATTGGGCAAGGGAGCCCTCGTCCTCAGCAAAGCATCCTGCTAGTCTCTAGTCCTCCCTACTGCGTCTTGCAACGTAGTGGGCCAAGTGGACCTCACCAGCCTGCACAAGGTTTCATATAGTCTATCAATGAACATGTATACTCTCTTGGGCACATATGTGGAACCATCACTGAAAGCCTTAGAAACTCAGAAATGTAGGTTTTTGGGTTCCCCATCTGTTTGAGCTTGGTTAACTCAAACAAATGTTCCTCCGGATCTTTCTGATCAAACCTTTCTATCAACCTTTAGGTGAACTCATCATACGTTTTCATTGTTGAGTGACCCAGCGTATCCATCCCATGGAACCACCTGTCATGGGCTTCCCCCTCAAGATGTAGTGTTGCCACCTTGATGGCCTCTACCTCCACCATCTGGTTTAGCTGGAAATAAATGTCCAGCTTCTCCACCCAAGCTTTGGTTGAGCATTTCGACGACCCATCGAAAGTAGGAAAGAAAATTTTTCTTATGGTACCCTGTGTGTACCCTCTGCCTCTGGTATGGCCTCGTGGTCTGTTGTTTTTCTTCAACTGACAGAATTCATTGAAAGTGAGGGCATCTCTGAACTCCGGCCCATAAAACTGATACTCCACAAAGTATTCTCCATAGTGAGCCACCTTCGCCTCTTGTGGCCCTCTTGCTCCTACTCCTGAAGCCAGGAATGTGGGCATGGTAGAGCATGGTGGAGTGCGTGGCACCGCCTGCTGTGCAATGTTAGGATCATGTAGGTGATGGGAGGTGTCGGATCCCTCTTTGATCTAGAATCTCTCGTTGCTTGTTATCTCGGACAATCTTCCGCCCCATCTCCTCTATCCTCTTTGTGATCTCCTGCATCGACTTTAGGAGGAGGCTAGCAAACTCCTTTCCATCCTCTCTTTCCTCTGCCATTGGTGCATTTCCCTTCTCCTCTTCCTCCAGAACATTGTCTAATTTATTTTTCGTGATTTCAAGCTCCCTTTCCTTACTTCTGTATTGCTGCCTTCAGTATGTGATGTTTTGCCTATCCTTCGATTTCATAGACCGCGTGCTCCACATGCTCAACCAAGTCTATGAACTCTGAATACCAATGTAATATCCAAAATTAGGAATGAACCGTAATATAAAGCATGCAAAGACTAAAATTACAACAAATAGAAAATTGCCATTAAAAACACCATGATACAACCAAAACCATCTGAGCCATTTATTAATTCTCTGATGGTAAAATGTATAATAATTTGCTTATAAAGATGGCACCATGACTTACACAAGGCAGGCTGAAATAACCCCTCAACCCTGCTCAGAAATCCATGCTACACTGTTGCTTTGTGTGGCTCCTCCTCTACGTTGTCCTGGATGAAAATATTGTTGTTGGCTGAAAAGGGACTGTGTATTGAGGCTGCTCTATTGTTTAGAAAATTATGGGAATTAGACATTGGAATCTTCTCAAAAAACCCAGAAAAACCCGTGAAGGGTTTCCAGAAATTCTAACCCCAAAAATGTACTCCCTTGGGCTTGGCACGTTGTTCTGCTGGGCTCTTTGGTTTCTCGCTAAACTGCTAGAAGAGCCACTGAAAATCTTCCCAATAAATTTTCTAGGAAGTGGCTAACTCCCTCATCAAACTCTCGGCTGCAATCTGCTCCTCTTTCTTTCCCAAATGATACTCC
This sequence comes from Pinus albicaulis, assembly GCA_034641835.2. Lineage (NCBI taxonomy): Eukaryota > Viridiplantae > Streptophyta > Pinopsida > Pinales > Pinaceae > Pinus > Pinus albicaulis. The sequence goes on along the minus strand of CM076579.1, from coordinate 1,204,838,406 downwards.
TCATTGGACTGCATATTTCTCCTGTACCTGTGTGGCCTTTGCGTTATCCCGGAGGGACTACATATGCCTGAATGTGTAGTTGTGACTTCTCCCTCAAAATTGGATGTGAATCCTCTCCTAATTGGGCACTCGAAGTCCCCTGAGGATGAGGTTGAAATCTCTGCTCGGAAATCTCTATGCTAAACAACACTACAGACTTGGCTAAACAACTCAAGCATGCTTTCAGTCTATTAGACAAAAAAATCAGTGGATGAATGAATGAGGAATGAGCTTCTCTCATCCTATTTTACCTAGCTAAGCCTCCAACATTCCCTTAGGCCCCACTAGACTGCGCTGCCACCTCTGCCAACCAATCATTGTGTTGTTGTTTCTCCCACATTGTCACTGCGCTTCCTACGTTGTTACCACTAAGAAGTTGTCTCCTGCATGTGGATGGCCTCATAGGCCCCACTCCAACTCTAATTTTTGTCTTAATGGCTTTAGGAAAGTGATCCGATCATAAAGTTTATTTGTGGGTCGCCCTTACCCACTTTATTTTCTGTTAACATTAGAAAAGACAATATTAATATTCCAACTAGCTGACTGCTAATTTGGAATATTACATTGAGAGATCTCACGTCAACCAACTCGTGTACAAACACAATAACTTGAAAGATACAAGATTTGAAGAACTCATACAAATTTACAAACTTTATTGCAAACCTTGCCTGCCAGTTACCTGGTTTTTAAGCAAAATCTCTGCCCATTTGCGCCAGACATTAGGGGAATTTTGAGGTCTAAATGAGCCTCCTAAGGAAATAATAAAATAATAGATAAACCAATAAAATAATATTTATGAATTTTCAATTCACTTTTTGCACCACAATCTATGTAACAATGGTTAAATTCAATTCAAAAGTTGTACCAAAATAAATTAATAAAAAAATTGTATTGATGTGACTATAAATAAGAATGGAATGTTAAAAAAAAAAACATTATCATTGAATAACTAATTCATTTGTCATTTATAATAAAATATAAATATAAATTCATAAATTCTTAATTATATAATATGTTATTAATTAAAATTTATATTATTTAAATTGTATAATAACATGTAATTAATGTACTATATAACAATAATATAATATAATATAATAAATGTAATATATTATTTTATGTATGAATTTTATATTACATATTAAAATTATTTGATTTATAATATAAGAAGAAATAATATATAATATAAAAAGGAATATGATATATATTTTATATCATTCATATTATTTTTCATAATATTATAAATAATAATATATAATATTAATATAATCATAATGAAATGAATTGAGTTATATTTAAAATTAAAGAAAAAAAATATTGAAATAGATTTAATTTATATTTATAAATATAATATAAGATTTATATATATTGAGATTTAGATTTTTTTTTTTGCCTTAAATTATATTGAACCTAATATAACTTTTTTCAACTTTCAAAACTGATATACTTTTTTTCATCATACAAAACTAAAACTCTTTTTTATTTAATTTTAATATTGTTATCAATATTATAATAATATTATTTATAGAATTGATTTATTCTAAAATTACAAAGTTATATTTTTATTTTATATGTATATATATTAACTTATAATTAATTTGAAATTGTAATATTAAATAAAATGATATGAATATATAATTTAAAAATAAATATAAGAAAATATACAAATATAATATTTATTCAAAAGTGTATAAAGACATGAAAATTGTGTAGAGATATGCATTGTTTTTCAAAAAATATGAAATGACAATAATAATATTTTATTTAAAAAGTGTGAAAATGACATTTATTATGTGTACTTTACTTTGACTTTAAAAGTATTTAGAGCGCTACCATGGTTAACCATGAATCTTTATCTACCATTGATAATGTGACAAGTAAGTACATTTAATTCAAGCAATGCCACCTCAACCATTAGGGATGATGACATCCCCTAAAATGTGATTGGTTCTCATAAAGTGAATTTTGATTGTACATTTTCCTTGGGAGACCCATTTTATACCTTAAAATTCCCCTAATGCAAGCTGATTTTCACAAAATTACTTATTTTTTTCTCTTTACTATTTTCATTTATTTATTTATTACAATATTAACTTTCCTACTATATTGGAGAAAAGATGTCCTCCTTCAAGTGAAAGAGAAATTCTAATGAAGCCATGTGCAGATCGAGAACAAAGATATAATCATGCCCATATTTAACATCTAAAATTTAGAATATACATGAGCATGAAAATCAACAGCTTTGAAAGATGTGATGCAAAAAGTATTTGAAGATGAGAGTGGTAATTTGACTGGATTATGATTTGGAACCAATGCTCGATGTAATCTTGGTGGTATTGGCTTATTTCTTCATTTGGACCACTCTGAAATTCCTCCTCGGTTGTGCCAGGAAAAATTGGATAATTGGTCTTCAAAATGCATACAAGGCTTGTTGTTAGGCATGGTGAAAGTTCTTCGATCTCAGGTTCAGCTGGATGATCCACATCAGATTTGATACATGATTTCTCGATCTCCTTTGTAGATAGGCAAGAGGAATCAAGGATACTTCCAAATCGTTTTCTCGTGTTGAGAGATAGATAATTTCTTGAATGTGGTCAAGATGAACTCTTCCTGAGAGATATATATCCCAATAACTGCTAGGATTTGAGAAAGTACTTCGAGGGACATTCTTCAAGCTCTCAATCATTCTTGAATTTCTCGTACTTGTTGATGATCCCTATCTCGCAACATGGATTAGTACAAAGGGGTTCTTACGACACCCAAAAAAAAAAATCTTTAAAAAGCTTGAAATTTTAATCTAAATGAATTAAAACTAATTGCAGTAAAACTCACCAAAATTTCTTACTTGGAAAACCAAAATTTGGAGCAACCCCACCTTAATGGATGTGTGGTTATTCATTCGCGTCTTATTGTACACCCTTCGCCCTTTGATTGTCCTGCAACTAAGATTACCCAAAAAAATTGTGAAAGAAACTAGGCTCTAATCTCTTTAGCATCTCCCCAGCAACGATGCCAAAAATGTTGGGGAAATTATGTGTTATAATTTCCATAATTAAATTATCAATCCGGGCTTGTAATACTTAGAGCCACAAGTGCAGGTAACGCAGGATCAGGGCATCTAACCTAAACTAGAGTAAGAAATCAAATTACTATCTAAGTACAAAATCACAACTAAAGCAAAGAGGCTTATCAAACTAAATTCAAACCTTAATCACTACTATATTTAGATCATAACCTGACTAATTCAAATAGTAAAGCAAACAAACAACTAATCTTCAAGCCGCTCAAAAATTAAAATATCATAACCTAAGACATACTTTATCATAACTTAGGCATTCTGATTTAATACTTAAAAATAACTTGAATTGAAATATACAACTCAAAACAAATAATTCTATTATCTACTCTTACTCAAAATAATTCAACTACAACTAATCTAAACCCCAGGATCGCATAAATCAATAAGCTTTGAAACTTATCTCTTAATCATATCTAGTTTACACCTTCAATTCTAAAAAATTTGAAAACCAAAAGGCAACTTCAATTAATTCTTCTAGAGCCCTCTATAAAACAAAAGAGAGATATCATGTGATCTATTCCAATGATGATAAAACCATAAATCAAATAAATCTCATGCATAGTTCTCAAACTATCAATGAATTGAAATGACTATGCTATGAATAGTTCTTAAACTATCAATTAATCGATCCTTAAATATGAAATATATATTTCAAACTAAAGACATCACTCACAAAACAAAGCTGGAAAGATTACTTTCAAATTTGTAAATGAAATGCATAATCTCACACCAACTATACTCAATGCAAGAACCTTAAATCTGATTTTGTACTTAATACAGAAAATTCATAGTAATGTGCATGGTGTTGTAATTATAATTTCTTCATTTTCTCATTGTATTGGATCTGCAATCAATGAAATATGAAGCTAAATGTATTTGAGCATGCTTATACAAATATGACACCATCAGATTCAGAAATAACCAAAGGATAAACTCAATTCATTTTTATGATTTAAAATATCGTAATCAACCCTTATGTGTCTTTGAATTAAAAGTGACTTTCATAAGCTTCTTCGTGATGTAATTGCATGAGGGAAACAATGACATGCCAAAGTTCATTCCTTAATGAAATCCATGCTTATCTATACCAATCGAGAAATGAAATCTACCTTGCAATTTAGATTTATAAAACATAGCACATGTTTAAGTACAAAACATAAATAATAATTCAAAAATCTAAGTAATTACATTGCTAAATAATTAATTAAATGCATTCCTAAGATCTACACTAGTTTGCAAGACTTGTTTCTAGGTGTGGTGGGTCCCTGCCACTCCTTGAGCAAGTTATATTAACTCAATGTTATTCAGAAATAAAACACCATAATACTTATAGAGATTAATACTAAATCAAAATGATGTATTAACGATTTAGAATATAAATGGTGTATACTTCATCACTGTTGCTCCTATTTTTGTGGTTACATATTACATACAACTGATACCCTCTTCTCATTCCTTCATATTTTCCAATAACTAAAAATACAGGACATGGCTAAGCCATTCATATGATTTACAAAGTGAATCAGTCATTTTCTTTAATTCTGGAAATTTGCTTATTTTTAACAAATTGGCCTCAAAGATATTGGCATGTCTCCCTAACCATTACGAATTTTGGAAAACGGTTTCGATGTAACCTAATTTGTTCTATTTGAAACAAAAACCTCTATTTGATTTGTCTCATTCAATTCCATCTCCTTGCAAATCATGCCCGAAGTTGGTTGTTTGACTCTTTTAGCAAGATTCTAGAATTATGGAAAAACAATGTTTTTTTATGAAACTTCCTTAAAGACCCGCGAGTAACTTTTGAAAAAAAGTGAATATTGAAAAATGGTTTCGGTTATAGATAACGTGTTATATTGGTAAAAAACCTATTTTCTCATATTTTCCAGATTCACCTCCAATTGCACGTAAATCAAGTTCAACTTGGTTGTTTGAAAATTGCAGATTTTGAGCAGAGTTGTTGATTTTCTTCTAGACACCCACATGTGTGACCTGGGTGAAATCCAACTCATGGGAATGTGTTAGAACATTATTTTGGACAATACCTTCCTCAGTTTTCCTCGGAAGCGTGTCGAGATGTCAAAGCTCCAAATTGGATATTTTTGTACTCTACTTGCAACAACTAGTTTAATTGACTTGTGGAGAATTTCGGCAATGGAACCCTGCGACAAATGAACTTAGAAAACCGTCACTAGAAAATCATGAATAAAGATAATCAACCACAAGGTGTAATATGTGATCTGACGACAAGTGATGGAATTATTATGTGAAATGAGTGTAAAAATGTCGGAGTTTATGTTATGAATGGCGGTAATATATAGTGGAAAATTGGGAATATTTGAGGCCCAACAATGTGCTATCATTTCCTCCATAAATTGACCAAGTGACAAGTGGTTTACAAGAACAAATCCATCAATACCATACAAACTGATTGGGTTCTAAATATAAAGTTGCAATTCATACTTTTTGTGTGTGTTGCACATTATGGAGATCAAAGTATTACTCCATTTGTGGTATCCATGTTATTGGATCATTGTCATCAAAGTTCTTCATATCAATCTTTGGAATATGGCGGGTCTTCAATCCAATGTTAGAGGCTATGGAATCATGATTAACATTTTTTTTTGTTCACATCATGAGTTTCTTCTAATACCTTTTCGCTATTAGGAATCATTTCTTGTAGCAGCTTTGTCAGACCTTCCTTCAAACCTTCCATGTATGCTTTTAAACCATCATTTAAACCTTCCATATTAGCTTCTATATCATCTATCTTAGCTTTCATTTCATTTTTTGCGAGAGCGAAATTTGTTGCTTTTGGTCTCGTAATTTTGATATATCATGTTGCAATTAGTCCTCTTCGTGTGTCATAGTAAAGCTTTATAATGGATTAATGGGTGTGTAATTATTTTTGGAAGGTATTTTAGGACCCAATATTCGTATCAATGCTTGAATATGTCCTTGGAATCACTTCAAACAGAGTTTTAAACAAAAGCTATGCAATTTTAAAAAAACACACATTTTTCTTGTTTTTGAGGAGCTCGATATTGAACCTGACGTATATATGTGATTTCGTTACCCCGAGATTTGAAATTAGGTCATGTATTATCCCTTTGATTCCTCTTTACAATGCCACAAGTCAAACCTAATTTGGATTCTTCAAGATAATGTTATGCATGATCTCCCACAATGCCCTAATTATGGACTTGTTCAATATAGCAAACTTTTATAGTGTTGCATGTGTCATTGTTTCAACCTTCGGCCCTAAAATTGATACAAAAAAAACTACATTCTGTGCACTTTTGACCACTTATTACATAATTCAAATATGATGTTTGAAACGAAAGTTATGACGATTTTCCCTCAGTCACTTGTTTGAGACTAGATTCAGGAGCCTGCAAAAAACTCTGACTTCCTGAGATCATTTATCCGAAAATATAGTGAAATAAGCTCTGAAATTTTGGCACGAAGTTCACCAAAATTTCGAATCCACGTGGTTTCAATTTCAGCTTTTGAAGGTTGGTAAAAAAAATATTATAGCGAAAATTCCAAGATGACATGTTTTAATAAGAAAAACCCTAGAATCCAAAGCTCTGATACCAAATGTTATGCAGCCATCTCACAAAATAGAAGAAAATATAGATCATTGACTTAAGAATTATCCACTTCGAGGGGGAAACCTCCTTTACTATACATAAATGAAAAATTATTGGTTGGTTTAAATGACAAAACCTACTTTCTATATATAGGAGTCTAAGGGATCACAATATAATCAGAGCCTACATAACAATAATAATGCAAGGGCACAAAAATAACAATAGTAGGCTTTTATAAGGCACAATAATAACAATATGGAGACTACATGGGCACAACAATAACAATAAGGGGGTTACACTAACAATAACAATAAGGCGCTACACTAGTATTATAGGGAACTAACATATAATCTCCAGTTGGGACTTCAACGGCTAAGATTAAAACATATTCAATAGTTGAGATCATTTATGGATCAATCCGTGTGAGTTTCTAGATAATTCAAACATTTCTCAATTAATACTAATTAATGAACAATATTTCCTAAGTTTAGACTTAGAAAATATTTAAAAATTGGCTAATAATCTAATTGAGACACTTCTAAGTGGAATTTTCATAAACGATTTTTGGGTTATGGAGAAATCATGTGTTTTAACATCTCCACAAAATTTTGAGACTATAGCACCTCTGACGCTACAAAAAAATAATAGAGTGCTCATAGGATGCTTCTAGAATGTTCTCAAGAGCTTTAAAAATGTCCCTTTGCCACTTTTGCGTGATGAGGTGAATTTGGCCAGTTTGTTGGTTTGTGGAATCTAAGAAAAGGTTCCAAAATATTACATTAGGCATGGTTAGGTTTACTTGGTGGATTGAAATACACACTCCATTTTCTCTCATTATTTATCTAATTCCACTCATTTCACTCATTTACTAAGGTTTTCACTAGGCTATTTACTTGTTGAGGCATAGATTCATGAGATCTTGGAGGGGAGATTGAACGTTGTCATAGAAAAATTCAACCACCATTGGAAATTTGAAGAGGCAAGCTCTAAAGCCCATTCTTGTTTGCTTTAAAAAAAATTCCTTGTGCTATAAACTAGTATATTTACTATGGCGAATGCTTGAATGTTATCTTCTCCTATACTTTCCCATTTTCCATTCTCCATCATTCTATTGCAACCAAAGAGTTATTCTCAAGATTCAACATGCAAGAAATGTATGTCAATGTGGTGTATCTTTTTAGTTTTATTTTATATTATGATGTTGGTGTTAGTGATGATGAGGAATAATGAAAAGTAGGCAACACATACCATGGAGAGGAGGAATAAATGGAAAAATATGATGACAATGAAAATGTTAATGATGATGTACATATCCCAAATATAACTCAACACTCTTATGGCATTATGTGACAAAGATTAGGGGAGAGAAAAGAGTGGAACTACAAAATTTATATGCTCCCAATATTAGTGTTGGGAGGATGTCAAAGTATCAATGATCATGAGGAATAACTAGAAGTAGGAAGCACATGCCATGGAGACGAGGAAAAAATGGAAAGGGGTGATGATAATTAAAATGTTAATGATGATGTACATAAACCCAAAGATAACTCAATACCCTTGTGGAACATTAACCCAAAGATAACTCAATACCCTTTGGAAGTATGTGATAAAGCTTGGGAGAGAGAAAGGGGTGGAAGGAAAAAAATTATATGCTCACATTGTCATAGAACTTATTCATGTTCATATGCTTCTGTGAGAAAGTATATTTGAGGGATTATGCCATGGGATGAAAGTAAGACTATAGGAGTCAAAACCCATGAGCACATGGTGGTCAAAAATAGGAAAAAAATATAAGGAAGAGGAGGCCACACAAAAAATTCCAAAAAATCAAGGGTTGAATATGAGAGTTCACAAAGAATGTTTGATGGTTGATCCCCATCTCCCACATGCTAGTAGATTCTCACCTGTAGATTTAGGGCATAGAAAAATATCAAATTTCCTTGAACAAGGTTGTAGGGATGATGAAGATACACAAAAATAAAGGTTTCTCTATGCATGTGATGCATCATTCAATGTTCCTCACTCATTATGTTGGCGTGAAATGGTACAATCCATCAACGGTTCCCCTAAAAGATATAAGAGACATAGGTATTAAAAAGCTCGAACAACGAGAATTGATAGGGAAAATGTCAAAATCCATATTGCTCTTGGAACATTTACAAATGATTGGAATGAAAATGAGGATCCAATGTATTTTATGGTTGGATAAACATTAAACACGAGAAATTGATAAATATTTTTGGTGTCTACTAGTGTGGTATTCCTTTTAACATACACACTATTCCTTTCAACATATTACTACTTCATCTCTTACAAGACTAGTATTAATATTGTAAAAGCCTTAAATCATTCAATATATTTATCCATAAAATGTCATTAAAGTCGACACTAATAATCCTACTAATTTTAAGGAAACAGAGTGGCCATCGAGAATAGGTACCCTAACATGTTTTGGTTAGGGTGTTTGGTTCACACATTGAACCTCTTGACGCATGATATTATTAAAATGAATGACCATGATTAGAAAATGAATTGGTGCATTGTAAAAAAGGGAAGAAGATGATAAATCATAGCATGGCCCCCCACATTTTCCACAATCACTCACTTGGAGACACTAAAGATTGCGAAGGTAAGATTCACTAGCTATTACCTCACCTTCAAACCTCTTTCAAAGGTAAGAGATACATCACCAAGTATGGTCTCAAGTGATTCATTATAGGATTTGAAAGACAAGGTTGCATTCATATTTGATAGACATGAATTTTGAGAGGTAGAGGACATAATGCTTGATGGTCAATTTTTTAAACATGTTAGGTATGTTCTTCAATTCAGCAAGAGCATTAATAGTATGATTCAATTTGCAAATATAGATTGGCTACTGATTAGAAAGGTGTATGGGCAAATGGATGGCGTTCTAGGTCAAATCAAAGACATTGTTGAGTCAAGAGATGTGATCTTGTATGATCATAGCTTTAAACATGTGGTTAAAAAGTGGAATAATATGATTGTTCCATATCATACCCAACTATATTGCATTACACCAAAATATTATTCTCCATCTTGGTTGGCCTAATCAACACTTGGTGGTGGGGTTAGAAACAAAATACAAATCCAGAAGTACAAAATGGGTATATTCTTGCATTGGACTAGTTGGTGCTTGATGAAAAGGAGTGTGCTCAAATACAAAGCCAATTGACTTAGTACATTAGTGAACATGGAGTCTTTGCTAATTTTCATGAGACTAAAGATCAAGATAAGTTGAATCCTATTGAATGGTGGAACATGATGGATCCTCTACTACACACCTACATAAATTGGTGGTGAGGGTGCTTTCATAGGTTGTTAACAGTTCCTTTGTAAAGAGGTATTGGAGCACCTATAGCTTCATTCAAAGCATGAAGAAAAACATTATGAATGTAGACTATGAAGAAAGCTTGGTTTATGTGCACTACAACTTGAGTTTGTTGTCTTATTATTGTGAGGAAACATAGAATGATAGAACAAATGTGACTTGGGACAACAATCCAAAGAATGGAGCCATAGTTTAAAATTCTTAGACATTAAACTTCTGGGTGATCATGATGGAAATCATATTCATGGAGCAAGAAACTACTAATAAAGTACAATTGAAAAAATACTTAAAGTTGGTTTTATATATTTGGCACCCTTAATGAGATGGGTTTGCAATGTCATTTTGATCACAAAGAAATATGGTACAAGCATGCCACCCCCATCCACTAGCAAGTTTCTAGATGTAGAGTTTCCAGATGTAGAAGTTTTTCCTTTAACTTCACAACATCCAACACTATGTGGAGGCCATGTAGTTGCCAATTGCGTTCCACGAAGATTTCCACCTACTCTTACTCTTCTTCATATACCACAAGAAAACAAGCTAAAAGTTTCTTATGGCAAGATGAAATCTTAGTAGATATATCTCTTAGACTTCCACCTACTCTTACTCTTCTTCATATATCACAAACCTACTCTTACTCTTCTTCATATATCACAAGAAAACAAACTAAAAGTTTCTTATGGCAAGATGAAATCTTGGTAGATATATCTCTTTTTCTTGTTTAGATGAACTTAGTACGCTGACTTTACGATGGTTTATTTTGTAAACATTATATTTTATTTTATAAACATTATATGACAATTTAAGTTTTAACTTTGAATCTTTGAACTGTTGACTAAATCTTACAACTCTTTGATAATAAATACGATACTCTATTTTGTATAGCGGTTGATATTATCTATTACAGTATGTTGATGACAATTCTTATATGTTGAAATTGCAATTTGATGTTATGGTTGACGATTGATCGTTTGATAACAATGGTACAGGTTATAACTACTAGATGATTAATATTATATGCATTCTAAATAGTTAATGCTTAATCATATTAATTTAATAATTAATTCTATGTTTTCAAATTTTTTTTTGGGTAGTGGATTCAACATTCTAAATGTTTCCTTTATATATATAAACACTTCTAAAACATTCTATTTGTTAAAACTGTTTGAAATTGTGCTTCTTGCTCCCACTCCCAACGGCATTGATTTATTGAGTTATGAATATCATGGTATAAATCACACTAAGGAATCAGTTTGTGGCATTAGTGCACTTCGTAATTTGTAACACTCCGAGATCAAATGCCAGCGGTCCATATTATCCAAATTAGCAATGAATGTTTGGCTTCTAGCATGGGGTTGAGACAAATGGTCAATCATTCAATGTAAAAAGTACTACCTTTTGAACCCTAACAATGGTGGGAAAATATTTTACATGTATAAGTCCAGCTTATCATATTTACAAAAGACTGCAAATTCCTTGTGATGTTTCTCCATATCCTTGTCTTCAAATATTTTTGAGCCATTCAAACGTGAGCATTTATAATTAGGACAATACCAAGTATTGGAGATCTATCAAACAAATGAAGCAACATCTAGAAACCTAAGTCTCCTTGAGCACTGGTTTTCAAGACAGTTGAAGCATAATCACATATCACTGATGGTTCAAGGAACGAAATCCATTAGATTATTGATGCTAATCCAGAAGCAAGAGATTTCTTGAGAGGAAGAGATACTGGATGGATTCCAAAATATACATCAAATAGAGCAAATGCAACAGCCGGTGAATCTATAGTAGCATCTGCTACTGAAGTTCAAGGAACGAAATCCATTAGATTATTGATGCTAATCCAGAAGCAACAGATTTCTTGAGAGGAAGAGATACTGGATGGATTCCAAAATATACATCGAATAGAGCAAATGCAACAGCCGGTGAATCTATAGTAGCATCTGCTACTGAAGTTCAAGGAACGAAATCCATTAGATTATTGATGCTAATCCAGAAGCAACAGATTTCTTGAGAGGAAGAGATACTGGATGGATTCCAAAATATACATCAAATAGAGCAAATGCAACAGCCGGTGAATCTATAGTAGCATCTGCTACTGAAGAGCATCCGTCTGAAGAAATTGAAACCTGCACATAATGAACATGAATCAAATTATAACTTGCAGCTACAATATTAGAATCTAAAGAAAACAAAAAAAGGAAACTAAAAAACAATTACAATCTAATTATAACTTGCAGCTAAAATATCTTCTCGCATAACATTACTTTAGGTTCGGGTCTGAGTAAATACAAGTCTCTAGGGACCTTCACTGCACTTCTAGAAGTAGAAACTACAAAAACATTTCTCAGCCATTTCTTGATCAAATGACTGATGCCCTATTGTCTTATTTAATTAGCAAGTTATACAAAACAGGATTCAATTTTAAACTGAGGCAACATTGCCACTAATTTTTAGGATGTTAAAAAATAGAACCATTCAGCTACAATTTGAGCAGGATGTTGGAAAGTATAACTAGGATAGGTCTTCATATTGACTATGTAATTATGTATTTATGTAATGAAGAAGACAAAGATAATAATATATATATATATATATTGGTATGCTTGCTTCATGGGTTTCATGAGCAAGGCTTTAATATAGGCCAAAGGACTTCTTATTGATGTCCTTTAGGAATTTGTCTTTTGGTTATAAATGTACTATTTAAAGAGTCATGTATATGAAGAGTCAAGTCAATCTAATATGCCTCAAGACCTTGTGACATAAGCTCAGAATGATGCCTCATATCAGCGTTGAAATTCTCCTCTAGACAGCCTTCATGTCGGCCTACAAAATAGTGATCAAGTCAGCCCTATATTAATATGACAGGTCGGCTTATTAATATACAGGAACAAATATATATACCCCTGTATATGCTGCGCAGAAGAAACAGAATTTTGCAAATTTCTCTGCGGTTGTCACAGAGTTTAAAAGTGCAGATCACAGGAATATACAACGAGGATTCTACCTGAATCAATGCGGATATATCTGAAGCAGTCGATTGCAGATTAGTCGGGGTAATCTTCGGTAATGTATGTCTGAAGTAAATGTGAGGTCATTGCAGTATATATATCTGAAGTAAATGAAAGAACTATGCAGTAACAAGAATAAGAAAAAGGAGCCAAAGGAAATATAAGTTCAAGTCTATAATTGTTGTGTAGAAGGGACTGTGGCTAGTCCGAAGAAAGGGACATAGTTACAGAAAAGTGCGAAATAAGGTAAGGACTGTTCAAATAAAGCTTACAGTACAAGAGAAAGAAAGATCTATACTTTGTGAAGATGGCATAGGGCTGCATGTAAAGAATAGATACATAAATATGTATCTATGTCTTGTACGTAAAAGATAGATAAGAAGTAGCCAAGTAAAGGAGAGATTGAAGACTAGAGACCGAGTTCTCTAAGGTTGGTGCTGAACGGTGTAGACTGGTGCAGGAAGGTGCAGGAAAGAAGGATCAGCTGATGGAGTCATTAACGATGCAATGACAAGGTCTTGAAGGCATATAAAGGTTAAGGGTTTGTGTCATGGTCATGATACTTTTCATCTGAAAGTATATAAGAAGAATTTCTCGTGGGATTTCCTCTCCAAGAGGGAGAGGCTTTTCCCTGGCTCTAGGAGCCTAATTTTTCTGTCTCTTGTATTTTGATAATTGACTTGATGAAAGACTAAATAAGATAAAGAAGAGAAGACATAGGTAACTCAAGTAAGCTCACAAGTAATTATCAAGAAGAGAATTTGAATTAATCACCAGCCCTCTAAATTCTCAACACAGGGGATAGTCATCTTGATCAAAAAAAAGAAGCTATTATAGGTGCTAATGGGGCCTTGATTCGCTGGTGAAGTTTTCAGAATATTAAGCCATCCACCATAGTTCTATCCTTTCTATGGTTTGGCCCTACCCAAATGACATGGTTATAAAAAAGAGGATGAGGTCAGGTGTATGTCCTGGACAGTTTTGGTGAAATAGATGCCCCCTAGACCTAGCACATGGTTATAAAAAAGAGGATGAGGTCAGATGCACATCCTGGAAAGTTATGGTGAAATAGATAACCCCCAGACCCGGCATCTAAGATGAAGTAATCCATGATAGACAGTGCAGTCCCCAACCTTGGAGAGCATTTTTTGAAACAGACTCCAAGAAAAAGTCTTGATAGGAAAAACAACCTTATATTGATATTCAGCCTATAACTATGTCTAAATCAGTGTTGCGAGCATCGCGATATTATTGCAAAAATATCAGGACATCATGTTTTTTTCAAGTTGGTGATAATAGTGCCCGATATTGTAGGAAATTTTTTGCACTCTAAAAACATCGCGACATGATGCAAAAAATCAGTGGTCCACACTTGGGTTCGTTTGTAAGCTCAATTTTTTTTTGGCCTCATTTTGCAAGCAAAGGCCATGGGTTAGAGAGTAGAGGAGCTTGAAAACAATTTCCTAGACTTAAGGCTGAAAAAAAAGACGATATTTAGGAGCCATCTCAAAAACAATTGTACAATGGACCAACTTTCTTCAATAGGTTGTGTACCTGCAGGTATGCATATCAAATATGGCCCTGTTTTATTTGTTTCTCTTATTTTTTCCCCAAGTTTTCAGTCACCCATTTATTTTCCATGATTTTGCTATGGGTAGGGAGTGTATTTTTTGTCATTATTGTTTCATTTAGTGGGATGGGTTTCTTGATTGCAAAAATGCTGATTTTTACTTTTTAAACTTCTTCTTCCCTGTTGCTGCACAAACTAGCAGGCCTTGTAAAGAGTCAAAAGCTAGAGGGCACAACAACAGCTAAGATAGAGGCCCACTGTCACCCAGTGTTTTAAAAACCGGCCGGTTTGAACCGGAAACCGGCCAAACCGGTCGGTTAGATAGCCCACTGATCGAAACCGGCCAGGCAACCCGGCTACCTAGGGCATTTCGCCTGTTTTTTGAAAAAACCGGACCTAACCGGCCGGTTAGGAACGGAACCGGCCGGTTTATGCATAAACCAGCCGGTTTCGTTCCTAACCGGCAGGTTAGGTGCTAACTCATCCGCGGACCCACATTTTCGGCGACACTTATGTTTTAGGGCTGATTTGGAGCCAATGGGAGGGTTCATTTAGCTACTCTTTCCCTATGTGGACCCACGCACGGCCAGAAATGAGTTTTAGGGCTGATGTGGAGGTAAGGGAAGCATTGACATTTCATGGTAATGTTAAATTCTTAAAGTAAAAGTGACATTGTCACTTTTACTTAAATTTTTAACATTACCATGAAATGACTCAGGATGTTTAAGAGTGGTTTCGACCTCATTGGATTTCATATGGAGAAACTAGAATTTTAGGTTTCACTCAAAATTCAGCAGACTTAATGGTTTTCAGGGTTTCATGGTTTCGGAATTTGCAATGTTCCCATTTGATTCTATCATGTGTAAGGGTATGATATTGGCATTTGATCAAGAGCATTAAGTCCTTTAAGAACCTTGATGTACCCTTCAATCAAAGGAAAACAACTAGTTAGACATGCTAATCTTTTTCTATCGCATTTTAAGGTTGAGGAAATGAACCCTTCACTCAAACCAAAATCATTGGTTAGGCATGTTAAACTTTTTCAATTTCTATCATGTTATAAGGTTGAGCAATCCAAGTCTGAAAACTTTGAGCTAGATGATGTTTATGTATCTCTTGTTGATGATCCCATTTCTAGTAGCGATGAATCAATGATGAGTTTCATGAGAGACCATGTTGCTCAGTGATTTGTAGTTTTGATGTCTATTTTTGCTACTACTACTACTACTAAAATTGTAGAGGAGTTTTAGGAGTCCTCAATCTTTGAGCCATATTATTTATGTAGCTCATGTTGATGATCCCTTGTCTAGTAGTGGTGATGATTTTGATCATGATGAGGAGTGATCATGTTGTTGATCACTAATATGTAGTCTTGTATTAGGCCAATGGCCTCATAGCTTGTAGCATTGTTTTTAGACTTTATGGGCCATTTGGAGCCTCATTGCTTATGTATTTTTCGATGATATGTATTGCACTCGGTGCCATTTTGATATATTCACCTTTGCATGGTATATAAATGAGCAAACTTTGCATATTTTGTCTCTATTAGCTTGGAATCATGGTTGCAAATCTTAAAAATAGTTTTTTTTATTAAAAAAATAATTATTTAATGTATTTTTTTTAAACCGGTTCATTGGCATCTGACTGCTCCCGGTTAGACCGGTTCCGGTTAGAAACCCGGTTCATTAGGCCACCGGTCCGGTCACCGGTTCCGGTTTTTAAAACAATGCTGTCACCACAGCCTAAGTCCCCTACTCTTCTCAGATTTTCACCAACAAGAGGAGTCCCAGTAATACTCACTTGTGATAGCTGTATATCTATGATAGGTTTGAAGCGAGGGAAGGTTGCTCATTCAATGGAAGGGTTCAACAAAAGTATGAGCTTTGGGAGAAGCTAGTAAGACCTTCCACGAAAAACCCCTTGGAAAAGAGCCTACACGAGACCTAGGGTTGAAGAATTTAACAAGATATAGGCACATCCGAGGTCAATGTAGAGAAGAGAAAAAGCAATGTAAGATTTACTTCAACAAGTACTAAAGCACATGCTTCAAAGAAATCCCCAAGTTGAAGGATTAGCTTCTAGGGTTCCCTCTTGATGCAATGGCTAGGGCATCAAATTTCCGGAGATTCCATTGCGGGAATATTATGAAAACTTGAGGATCCCTAGAGGAGACACTAGGGAAGAATCTTATCCAAACGAAATTCAAAATGCCTCCCTACAAAATATTTCACACCAAACCCTAGGGGATCCTCCCTATCCTTAAAGGGACGAAAATAGAGGCGAAAGGAAAGATATTTTCGAGTTGTAAGTGATCACCAAGGAATTAGGACTAGTTCCTGGCCATTTGGAGGTTAGGAGTCATGAAGTATTTCAACATAGACACCTCGCTCTTCATGGAGACCTAACGGAAGAAACTTTGCTACCCGAAATGGAAGCAAGTTCACTACACCTTTAGATATTTATACTTCGATGACACTTCAACAAATCCCCTAGTAACATTCATTCTATCACTATCTATGAGTAATGCATGCAAAATTTCCCAATAGTTATAATTTGTATACAATATTTCATCAATTAGCGCACTTTAATAACCATGAGACAATATTCCTTGCATTAGACATTACAAAATTCAGGAATTTATCTTCAAATAACACTTACAATACACTGAAGAACATATCCATCCATAACAATGCCATTTAGAAGCTCCAAAAAGATAGCCAAATTATCCAAACATCAAAATTCATCCAAAACACTCCACAAATTGCAGGTCCAAATTCTTCTTCTAGGTTGAAAATCCAAGTAGTGATGATTTGAGGTGAGAATAGGTCTCACCTATTTATACAAGTCATAAGAGTTCAAAAATTAAATGACAAAGCCCCTCTATTTGCTTAATATGCTAAGTAACTCGCCCATGGTTTCAAGCCAACCATGATAGCATTTAAAATTCAAATTAATCTCTCTCCTAAGTCCATGCTAGGATGACATGGAGGCCTAGAGAGGCAGCGTTGAGGTCTCATGTGCTAAAAATGTGAGAGGGGGCCTCAAAAATGATGATGAAGAGGGTGGTACCCTCCTTATGCTGCAATACATCTCCAAACCCCTATTTGGGCTTTGTGGGCTCCAAATGGGTCTCGTGGGTCTCCAAGTGGTTCAAGATCAAGTCGATGATCCATCAATGAGGGCTAGAATATGACAAATGCCCTCCCATGTCTCCCTAGGAAAGACAAAACCTCCTTTGGGCCTTGGAACAACTGCCAAAAGTTCGGTGCAATGTGTAGTCGGCTAGGGAAACGTGGTCCAAGTGCATCATCATCTTTGAATAATTGGGCACAAGCAAGCAAATGGTGGTGTTGAAGAAGCCCATGGTGGGGCAATCAACGCTTTGCATAGATGGAGGCCCATGGCTCTCAATGCTCACCCTAAAAATGCCATTGTGATCCTCTAGAGGGCTTGGATCTCGTAAAGGGAGGCCAAGTCCAAGATGAAAACCCACCTGCAATCCTATATAAGATCAAATGTGTCTCCTCACCTTCCAATACAATGATTCATTAGTGCAATTGAGTAAATAAGCTTGCAAATCAAGGGCAGAGATGGACACTTCATAGTGGGTTTCCATTCCAAATTTGGGGCTTTGAACATGTACAAGTGTTACCTTCTTACGTAGGAGAGGTTAATGAAGGACCCTATTAGGTCGTTTCAACCTCTAAGGGAATGACAAGTCCATGGTACACCCTTCAAATGGCAGGTGTCATGAAATAATGATGGTATGGAGAGGGAACAAAGGGAAGACTCTAAGCCACATGCCATGGTACAAGGGTACCTATGATGAGGGAAGCCCACACCTTGGGTATATGAATGTAGCCACTGGTATTGTTTCTTCAAACTGTTAATTAAATTAACAGTTTATTTCTATGGAAACAACAAAATAAACACACTGCAATCTTCACAAAAATACTGCGGAAAATAAAAGCACTGGACATTGAGAAATATTGTAGCACACACAAAATTAACACAACTATTTTTGGACAAATGTCCCCGGAAAAACCCAACTTAGGAAAATTGGTGCAGTAGTTGATGGTTTTATATTATTATGCAGCAGTGAAATTATCTTAGTACAATCTGGATGTCAAATATTGGCTATCCTACAAAGAAAATACTGACAAGAAATATCTGAGGAAAATTACCCCCACTCTGAGCAATCCCGACACTTGACTGCCCCTGAAAAGCAAGTCATCCACCTAGCTCTACACAGCCCCGGCGTCACCTCTACGCAGTCCCTCAAACACTTTAGCTTCGAACTTCTGCAAATCAAGCCATCCTACCTGTTGTTGATTGGAAAATTGTCTCTCTAGCACTCTGGAAATGTATTTTGACCTCTGGAACTGATAACCAGCTTTACCTCAGTAAAATCGAGCTTCCCTCTAAAGTTTTTGTGCTGCCTCTACACAGCCTCCTGGAGAAATTTCAGCCTATCTGCAATGTATTCACCAGATCTGGAAAATCTTCCTCTGCTTCACTGTCCCTGCCCCTCTTTGTCTATGCTTCCATTTTGAATCTCGAACTCTTTCGGCAACTGCTGGCTCTCTAGAAAATCGTATTCTCCAAAGAAATCGATCTCTATGTGTGTCCTCGATCTACCCATCGACTTCTTTTTATAATCTTATGTTGGACCTCCAACGACCAAGATTAAAATTTAATCAAGGGCCTAGATCATATTGGAGTCGACCTGTGTGAGTTTCTAGATGATTCACACCTTATCTCAATAATTTTTGATTAATTAACCATATTTCCTAAGTTTAAACTTTGGAAATATTTAAAAATAGCCTAATAATCTAATTGAGACACTTCTAGCTGGAATTTAAAGAAACGATTTCTGGGTTTTGGAGAACTCATGTGTTTTAGCTTCTCCACAAAGTTTTGAGACTAGAACACCTTCGATGCTACAAAAACTAACACCCTTGCTTATTGAGGAAGGTAATCTAGTGCTACACCACTACTGCTACAACACCCTGTCTCTGTATCACCCTTTATCACACTGTTGATGTATGGACATTGTCACTGCCTGCCACTTCCCACCAACCAATGTGCAACTCTAATGTTGCATTTGTGTTGCTGCTGACACTACTATACTGCTACCAACTTTGCATCTGCACTACAACTCCCTCTCATCTGTTGTTGCTACAACTGCAACTACTACAACTAAGAAGCATCCTAAATATTGAATCAACTATGTTTGCTGCATCTGTCTCCTGAGTATCTTACTGCTACTAGCCCCTACACTGTCTACTGAAGAATTTGTGCTCCTGCTGACTCTACTACTATGTAATGTTCCAAATGGAAAATTAACAATATTAAGCCAAATACACATGCAACACAGAAAATTTCAAACAACAATTAAACACCCATAAAATTGCACCAGAGTTGCGCCAAACTAAGCCATTTTATTATCAAAACGGGAGTACAATGCATGGAATGTGTGCACCTAGGCTTGCCAAAGCAAGCTAGACAATCTCAGGTGAGAAAAATGCTACCCAGTTGCAAAGGAAAAGACTTCTCCTCAATGTACTGCATTGACCCTAGAATTTCTGCAACTACTGGCTGGAAGAAACCTTTGTTTGAGCCTCCAAAAGTGCACTGAAAATTATTCCAAATTAATAGTGGGCTCTCCACCAAACCCAGGAAAACCCAAAAAGGATTTTGGAAAATTCTACCGACCACTTGGGAATCAAAATTTCAGCTCACTCCTCCCCACTGGCTGCCAAATAATTCTGTTGTTTGGGGCACCAAAACTTCCTCAAAAATTCTGCAAAATTAGGAGCCAACTCCTTGTCCCCATAACAAAAAAACCCAAAAATGGTTTGGGCTAATTCTGACCTCCCAGAATTATCCAAAATTGGTTCTACGCCCTCCTTGGCAGAAACTGTGTCCGCTGTGGTTATATATGTTGTAAACTCTCCTTATTTCTCATCAATCTGCAATTGGAATGATATAAGAAATTTTCCCAGATGTAGGTGAGCGGTTTCACATCCAACCCCGACATAAGATAGTTGAACCCAACTCCACAAAAACGTTGTCCAGTGACCCCCTGCGCAGGCCCTAGCAAGATAAATTATTTCCCCTCAATAGCAGTCACCTCCAACTCCAAACTTTCCACAAAGGATAAACTCTCCCTCAAGTAACTCCACTAATTTTCTCCTGACAAAACACCCTCGGAAGCTAGCTGAAATGAGTAGTATGATTCCTCTACTGCGTCCTCCCTAGAGTATGAATTGGCTAAAGGAATCTGCTGAAATTTACTACAATACTCCACAAACCCTCTCACCAAAGTAGCATTAGCTTGCCTCCCTAGGGTGGCACTTGGAGTCCACCAAAATAAGGGTGAGTTCTCCCCTTGGAGAACTCTGTGCTAAGCAGCACTTGTGGCCCGGCGAAATAGCTTGATCAACAAAGGAAATAGATGAGTGAACGAAAGACCCCAATAGCTTCTATGTTCCTATTTATAATTTTTCTTGCCTCCTCATGTGGGTCCCTCCATCTAAAATTTCAACTTCCTTTCCTTAGCAATTTGATTTCCTCTCCAAGTGGTGTGTATTTCTTATAGGTGTGGCCCCCACATTCCACTAGCAAAATAATTTTCTATTTATCCTATGTCCCATACGCCAGAAATGTCTCCAAGGCTCAATTTACACAATTGTGCTATGCTTAGCAGCACCCCAATCAACCCCATTAACTCCCTCAGATGAAAAATCAAATTTGGGGACATTACAATCCTCCCCACCAAAAATTTCTTGTCCTCAAGCAATGTCTGAACAAGCTCCCCCTTCTATCAGCCGACCCAGATAGTCACTGCAAACAATACTGGGGTCCCAAATGTGCCATCGAGTCATCTTTGATCTCTGCACTATCCGACCAGGATCTCAAGCCACCTTGATCAGCGTGAAGCATCCCTTTCCGCACTCATTGTCCAACTCATCATAGGATCCTGACACCCTCTGCACGCCGCCAATAAGTAGAGCATCATGGTAGTATAGGATCCCGATCATCTCCTCATGAAATCGCTCTATGAATGGTCCCTCTTACGCACCTTAGGGGTGGACCTCTGAAGTTGCAATCTAATCTTGGTGGGATTGAGCCCTTGTATACCTGAGCCTCCCCTTATTTCCTCCCACCGATCACCCTGCCACCCTGGTGAAGTTCCCCACACCATCAACGAATCATTAAAACCAAATGGAAGATCTGGATGACCCTACCCTATAGAAACCAACTCATCTCTACGAGTAGTTGAACCACTCAGCCCAGCTATGCCAAAATCTCCTGCCCGTCACAAAACAAACCTATCGTGCTGACATCGTGATACTCCGGTCATGAATGACTGACTAGCATGCTCATACCAGAGCCTACTCTCCCATAACCCTCAACCATAATCTATGTGATGATCGAGGCTAGGCCAATCTTGCCAATGCGACTCAACAATACTAGCGCCTATCACTCCTTGTCTAGCCCCAATCCTGAGCAACAATCTGTCTCTTCCTATGGTGAGGACTTTGGTGATCCCCCATGTGTCTATATGTGAATGAATCGGTTCGCTTGTCATCCTGACCATGCTAACTGAGGAGTGGAGAATCCCACCAATCCACTAGATCCCTGGATCCCATAACCATACTAGAGGCCCACAACCCCCAATCCTCTCTGCCAGTCGTTGTGATACGCTGCTAGCTATTGGGACCCCTCTGTGCTCTGTCTCTGCCTCCTGTAGGTATCCAATAGGTAGGCACCGAGCATCAAGAACCTGTGTCGCAAATAACCAGTTGTTTTGTGCCTTCCAAATCACAAAACAAGATTTGTTATCCCAACTCCTGGAGATGTGCCTGGGCACTACTGGAAGCCGAGGCGTCATCCTGCCAATAAGGCCTACCATCCTCCGCACCTCATGCTCACCTAAAGGCTAACGCCTCGAGTTGTCCAGCTGAAAAAGCATCGTTCAACTCCCTCTCAGTCACCTCCCCCATTGTGAGCCTATGGGTGGAACATATGCTACCTCAACAATCAATGACACCATCCCTAAGCCTGTAACCGTCAACTCGTGCACCTAGCAAGCATCTCAACTAGAGAGTCTCCTCCCAGCCCATGACACGCTGTGTCTCATCCAACTTCCTAGGGTAAGCCTCCCATGCCCTGTTGTCTGAATGGAGAGTGTCAAGGGGAAACAGCCAAACCCTCTATGACTGTAAGCAACGCTGGAGGATGATGGGTGGGTATGTCCCAAAAGGTATGATCAAGAGTTTTTTCCGGAATGCTCAAGAGTAACCCCACGGACGACCCTCTCTCTGCCTTGAATCTGCTGATATTCCCCTTGAGGCCTTGTCTCCACTAAACATGGTGTCCCCAGATGCTCAACAATGTCCTCATCGATCCTAGGTGAGTTGCATCCAACGGTACACTTACTACCCCTGTCCATAAGTCTCCTTGGAGGCAATGCTCCAAGAGCCCGTTGCGCCGCATCATCTTCCACTGCATACCACCCAACATCACCGAACTCCTCGACATGCCACTCTACACCGCAATCTGTCCCTGTACACCATTGGATACCCCCTGCTATGACTATACCATCATGTATCATCCTGACTCCTATGTCTCGCCTGTGTTACTGCACTTATCACTCCCCGCATGTACTCAATGCAATGTGAGGCACTCCTACTCCATAGTGCAGTCCAACATCCTACGACACACCCCCATGCATCTCCATTCCCATCTGCAGACCATTTCTCCATGCTAGATGCTCCTACACATCCCTAGATGTGATGGCCTAACGTTGTGTCCATATGCGTCGGCCCGCACCTAACTGGTATCATCACCTCCACAGTCGCATCACCATACTCTCCCATGAGTGGATCTCCCCTCCAAATCCTCCTTGAGGGACCCAAGAAGTGAATCTCCCTAGGTACCATTAGTGATTCCACCACTGTTGTGCTCACCCGTACCCCACACAAATGTGTGAATCCCCAGCTCTATACAAGCCTTTGTACGGTGGCCTACTACGTGCCACCTCCTCAGGCAAACTCTTGCTAGTGTATTTAGTCACCATGATCATGTGCTGACACGTCATGCAAGACAACCCAAGGAGTCTTCCCTGTCGGTGGCTAGCCATTGGTGCGCGCTTAAATTCTAGCGAAAATGTGTGCTCTTGGCTGCTAGGTCAACTATACCATCCAGGTCGTAGTCAACCGGCATACCTGGGAAATAATAGGTAGTCCCTCCAGATCCCAATGCCAATTTGGGCTTCCGGCATCCCCAAGTGCCTGGAAGCTCCTATCGAGCTACACCGGGGTCCACTACCATCTCCATAGCCCACTCCACCAGGTACCAACTCAGAATCTCTCACCATCCAACCCCAAGAGAGGGATCGAATGCGCGAACTCTCGCACATATAAAAATCTCCCCATCCTGCGGATGTTGCACCCTGTGCCGCTCATGTCGTATCATCTCATCATCCTGGTCAACACATAAAATATGTCGAGGTGACTCTGCCTCTCCCTCGCCAATGTGCAGAGGCGACTGACTAGTGTTACCAGCCCCATCTCTGTATGTCTGAAGAGGGTTGTTCTGTTGTTCTAATGTGGACTCTAGTTGTACCATTAGGGAATCCAACTGTTCCCCAACACGAGTCAGTTTGGTTGCTGACTCGCCACAAACTGCTCTCATGCCCTCCAACTCCTCGTTTTGCTACAGAATGGCTTCTCATATTGTCGTGGCCTTCTCTCTCAATTCTAGAAGGTCGGCCTGGAACTGATGAATCTGTCATGAGCATCTATCACCTGTAAACTCAGTCATAGCTTCGAATACTTCAGCATCTGTCGACATCTCATCCAGGGGTGGAACCTCCTCAACAGAAGGCTCTATGGGTGTGGGCTCTGGCTCTAACTGAGGAGTGGAGAATCCCACCAATCCACTAGATCCCTGGATCCCATAACCATACTAGAGGCCCACAACCCCCAATCCTCTCTGCTAGTCGTTGTGATACGCTGCTAGCTATTGGGACCCCTCTGTGCTCTGTCTCTGCCTCCTGTAGGTATCCACTAGGTAGGCACCGAGCATCAAGAACCTGTGTCGCAAATAACCAGTTGTTTTGTGCCTTCCAAATCACAAAACAAGATTTGTTATCCCAACTCCTGGAGATGTGTCTGGGCACTACTGGAAGCCAAGGCGTCATCCTGCCAATAAGGCCTACCATCCTCCGCACCTCATGCTCACCTAAAGGCTAACGCCTCGAGTTGTCCAGCTGAAAAAGCATCGTTCAACTCCCTCTCAGTCACCTCCCCCATTGTGAGCCTATGGGTGGAACATATGCTACCTCAACAATCAATGACACCATCCCTAAGCCTGTAACCGTCAACTCGTGCACCTAGCAAGCATCTCAACTAGAGAGTCTCCTCTCGGCCCATGACACGCTGTGTCTCATCCAACTTCCTAGGGTAAGCCTCCCATGCCCTGTTGTCTGAATGGAGAGTTTCAAGGGGAAACAGCCAAACCCTCTACGACTGTAAGCAACGCTGGAGGATGATGGGTGGGTATGTCCCAAAAGGTATGATCAAGAGTTTTATCCGGAATGCTCAAGAGTAACCCCACGGACGACCCTCTCTCTGCCTCGAATCTGCTGATATTCCCCTTGAGGCCTTGTCTCCACTAAACATGGTGTCCCCAGATGCTCAACAATGTCCTCATCGATCCTAGGTGAGTTGCATCCAACGATACACTTACTACCCCTGTCCATAAGTCTCCTTGGAGGCAATGCTCCAAGAGCTCGTTGCGCTGCATCATCTTCCACTGCATACCACCCAACATCACCGAACTCCTCGACATGCCACTCTACACCGCAATCTGTCCTTGTACACCATTGGATACCCCCTGCTATGACTATACCATCATGTATCATCCTGACTCCTATGTCCCGCCTATGTTACTGCACTTATCACTCCCCGCATGTACTCAATGCAATGTGAGGCACTCCTACTCCATAGTGCAGTCCAACATCCTACGACACACCCCCATGCATCTCCATTCCCATCTGCAGACCATTTCTCCATGCTAGATGCTCCTACACATCCCTAGATGTGATGGCCTAACGTTGTGTCCATATGCGTCGGCCCGCACCTAACTGGTATCATCACCTCCACAGTCGCATCACCATACTCTCCCATGAGTGGATCTCCCCTCCAAATCCTCCTTGAGGGACCCAAGAAGTGAATCTCCCTAGGTACCATTAGTGATTCCACCACTGTTGTGCTCCTTCGTGTCCTTCGTGCCCCACACAAATGTGTAGAATCCCCAGCTCTATACAAGGCACAGTCTGGTGGCCTACTAATGCCACCTCCTCCGACAAACTCTTGCTAGAGTATGCTGATCACCCTGTGATCCCATGCATAGCCGTCATACAAGACAACCCAAGGAGTCTTCCTATCAGCTGGCTAGCCATTGGTGCTGACCCAAATTCCCCTAGCGAATGCGCATGCTCAACTGCTAGGTCAACTATACCATCCAGGTCGTAGTCAACCAGCATACCTAGGAAATAATAGGTAGTCCCTCCAGATCCCAATGCCAATTTGGGCTTCCGGCATCCCCAAGTGCCTGGAAGCTCCTGTCGAGCTACACCGGGGTCCACTACCATCTCCATAGCCCACTCCACCAGGTACCAACTCAGAATCTCTCACCATCCAACCCCAAGAGAGGGATCGAATGCGCGAACTCTCGCACATATAAAAATCTCCCCATCCTGCGGATGTTGCACCCTGTGCCGCTCATGTCGTATCATCTCATCATCCTGGTCAACACATAAAATATGTCGAGGTGACTCTGCCTCTCCCTCGCCAATGTGCAGAGGCGACTGACTAGTGTTACCAGCCCCATCTCTGTATGTCTGAAGAGGGTTGTTCTGTTGTTCTAATGTGGACTCTAGTTGTACCATTAGGGAATCCAACTGTTCCCCAACACGAGTCAGTTTGGTTGCTGACTCGCCACAAACTGCTCTCATGCCCTCCAACTCCTCGTTTTGCTACAGAATGGCTTCTCATATTGTCGTGGCCTTCTCTCTCAATTCTAGAAGGTCGGCCTGGAACTGATGAATCTGTCATGAGCATCTATCACCTGTAAACTCAGTCATAGCTTCGAATACTTCAGCATCTGTCGACATCTCATCCAGGGGTGGAACCTCCTCAACAGAAGGCTCTATGGGTGTGGGCTCTGTCCTCTCCACCAAGTGTCAATGGGGGCTATCAAAGAGGTTTATAACAATGGTGACTCCTGTGCCCCACTGGGTATATCGATGTGCTCCTCACCATTTGGTGGGCCCTCAACATTATGCTCAACCTCCTCCTTAGGCTCATGGTATCTAAAGCCAAGTCTCCACCAGCGAAAGCGCCCCTTGGTCTCACTCTCTAATTGTCCCTGTCTCGCCTGCTCCATTTCATAAGATATGGTGCCCTGATTCTGTCGACTTTCCCCACATGATGTAGATGGTTCGAACCCCACGGCATGCATACCTCTAATGTCTCTGTTGTAAGGGTGAGGATGGGTCTGGACTGTCACCCTCCTCAACGGGGTCAACCACTCATCGTCCCAACGGATTCCACCCTAGAATTTTTGCACACTGAATATCTCTTGAGCCATGGGTGTGACTATGGATTCACCTGGTACTATGTGTTCATACCCAATCCTCCGGTGTTCTTGTTGGATACCCACAACTAGGCCAACATCAAGGATCTGATACCACTGTAATGTTCCAAATGGAAAATTAACAGCAATATTAAGCCCAATACACATGCAACACAGAAAATTTCAAACAACAATTAAACACCCATAAAATTGCACCAGAATTGCGCCAAACTGAGTCGTTTTATTATCAAAAGGTGAGTACAATGCATGGAATTGGTGCACCTCGGCTTTCCAAAACAAGCTAGACAATCCCAGGTGAGAAAAATGTTGTCCTGATGAAAATGAAAAGACTTCTCCTCAATGTCCTGCGTTGGCCCTAGAATTTCTTCAGCTGCTGGCTAGAAGAAACCCCTGTTTGAGCCTCCAAAAGTGCTCAGAAAATTCTCCCAAATTAATTATGGGATCCCCACCGCAAACCCAAAAAAACCCAGAAAGGGTTTGGGAAAATTCTATCGACCACCTGAGAACTAAAATTTCAGCTCACTCCTCCCCACTGGTCGCCAAATAATTTTGTTGTTTGGAGAACCAAAAATTCCTCAAAATTTCTGCAAAATTATGAGGACTAATTTCGACCTCCCGGAATTACCCAAAATTGGTGCTACGCCCTCCTTGGAAGAAACTGCGTCCCCAGTGGCTCCATATGTTGCAAACTCTCCTTATTTTTCCTCAATTTGCAATGGCAATGATATAGGAAATTTTCCCAAATGTAGGGGAGAGGTTTCACATGCAATCCCAGCACAATATAGTTGAACCCAACTCCACAAAAACGTTGTCCACTGACCCCCTGCGCAAGCCCTAGGAAGATAAATTCATTCCCCTCAATAGCAGTCACCTCTAGCTCCAAACTTACCACAAAGGCTAGACTCCCCCTCAAGCAACTCCACTAATTTTCTTCCGGAAAAACACCCTCGGAAGCTAGCTGAAATGAGTAGTACGATTCCTCTACTACGTCCTCCTTGGAGTACGAATTGGCTGAAGGAATCTGCTGAAATGTACTACAATACTCCACAAACCCTCTCACCAAAGTAGCAATAGCCTACCTCCCTAGGGTGGCGCTCGAAGTCCACCGAAAGAAGGGTGAGTTCTCGCCTTGGAGAACTTTGTGCTAAGCAGCACTTGTGACCTAGCTAAACAGCTTGAGCAGCAAAGGAAATGGATGAGTGAACAAAAGACCCCAATAGCTTCTATGCACCTTCTATTTATAATTTTTCTTGCCTCCTTGTGTGGGTCCCTCCATCCAATATTTCAACCTCCTTCACTTAGCAATTCAATTTCCTCTCCTAGTGGTGCATATTTCTTGTACGTATGGCCCCCACATTCCACTAGCAAAATAATTTTCTATTTCTCCTAAGTCCCATATGCCAAAAATGTCTCCAAGGCTCAATTTACACAATTGTGCTATGCTTAGCACCACCCCAATAAACCCCATTAACTCCCTCAGATGAAAAATCAAAATTGGGGACATTACATACTGAGCCTCTTGCTCTACCGCTAACATTGCACTATGCTCCTCAACACCTAACTGCTACTACTCTACAACTGTCACTCGGAATATGACTGCATCACTGACACTTATCCATCCTGCTACTGAATACTATAGGACCCCGTAGCCAAGTAATGATCCATGACAAGGACACCTCAGTGGACCATGCCCAATCTCTGCAACTCTGAACTCTGATCTACTCATATTGTTGTTGCTACTACTCTATTGCTATCTCTGCACTGTTGTTGCAACTACTGCAATAATGAGTCTGATCTCCTCATATCCTAAAGCACTAGCTTCCATAGGGTTGCTCCCTCTGAAGCTAGACTCCCTCTGAGTCTCGATCTCTCTATGGAAAATCTCTCTGCTCCCCCCTGGAAACTTGCATTATCCTCCTATATTGGAAACTTGAATATGTAGCTTTCTGCTAGGAATCTCTATTGGCTAGAACTGCACTTGCATGCTGCAACTGAGCAATTCGCACTGCCTGTGTCACTGCATCTAGCTCTGCAACTGTCTCACCCAAAGTGTTTACCACATAATTTTGGTAATAAATTTCTAGGAGAAAGGCATTTGTAGGATTCATTTCATATTCACGTCGCACCTCATAGAGCTTCCCTCCTTGCTCACAAAATTGGAAATTGAGATCTCTGTATTTATATTTTTCTATTAGTTGTCCGCAAGACTTCTTATATTCATGCATCCTTTCTTGTATCATTTGGAGCAGGGTTGTGGGGAAGCTCCAAACCCCCCTCGTTTCCGTTTCCGAAATGCGCTCCGTGCGGGAGCGTTTTGGAAACGCTCGGAAATGCGCTCCCGAAAACGCTTCCTGAGGGTAGCGTTTTCGGAAGCGCATTTCCGAACCTGTTAAAATGCTCCCTGCCTTTTCGGGAACACTCCCCTGAAAAAAAACGCTTCCCGCCACGCGCAATTTTTTTTAAGTGAAAAAACGAATTGTTTATAAGGGGGGGAGGGGGGGTTCATTTTAGTTTTTATTGTTTGTTGAGTGTTGAGAGAGAGAGCAAGAGACAAGGAGAGCAAGGAAGGAGAGCAAGAAGAGACAAGGAGAGCAAGGAGCAAGGCAACAGGAGGATTGCAAGAAAGAGGTAGGCCTTCTAATCCAATTTTGTATTTTCTAGGATGAATTTGTAGGTTGTTAAATTGTTTAAAAATGAAAACTTGAATTTTTCCTGAATGTTGCATTTTATTGGATTTAAAACTTAAAAAATGAATTGTTTTTTTTTCCTATGTTGCATTTCCTATTCCCATTTGGTATTTTTCCATTTGTTTTGCAGGTTAGAAACTTGAAACTTGAAACTTGTTTCCATCATGGCTATATGGCTAGGGATTTTCCTCATGTTGGTTCCTTTCTTTGTGATAATGGTGTTGGAGAGTAGTAGAAGAAAGAGGCAAATCAAAGAAGAGGAGGATGAAGAGGAGGGTTATGGTGGATTTGAAGAAAATCCTGAAGAGGAGGAGGATTATGCTGAGGAGGAAGTGGGGAGTGGAGAACCTGAGGACACAGATTCCCCAACTAAACAAGACCAAACTCAGACACCTTTGTGGAAATATGTTCAAAAAATGGAAGGAGGGAAAGGTGGTGGAACCACTAAATTTATTTTCCCCCATTGCAATAAACAATACCATGGTTCATACACCCGTGCGAGAAGGCACCTTTGTGAGATAATGCCAGGGGATGGAACTAAAAATATTGGAATCAAAGTTTGTCCTTATGTGCCAGCACCACAGAGAGAGATATATAGGAAGGAAGAGGGGGTTGCCCTACAGAGATCATCTAAAAGATCTAGGGGTTTCATTGAATCAGGCCCAACACGTCATGGACAAACAAGTTCAACTTCCACCCATGCCAGTGGTTTTGGAGGCAGTGGCATTGGATTAAGGCGTAGAACCATATCCGATTTCCTGGACGAAGGGTGTAGGAATGATGTGGATTCAAAAGTTTACCGGTTTCTATATGCATGTAGGGTGCCATTCAATGTTCTTCGCTCACCTTATTGGCATGAAATGGTTTCTGCCATTAATGATGCCCCCAAAGGATACAAAAGCCCTGGGTATGACAAGGCCAGAACCGTGGGTCTTGATCATGAAAAAGCTAAAATAAACAATTCTTTGGCTAGAATGACAAGTTCGTGGAATGAGCATGAGCTGTCCATTGTCTCTGATGGATGGACCAATGTAAAAGGAAAACCATTGATAAGTGTTTTGGCTGTGTCGGTTAGTGGTGCAATCTTCCTGGCAACATATGATTATTCAGACAAATTCAAAACCGGAATTAACATTGCAGAACCATTACTTGATATAATTGAAAAGACTGGACCATATAATGTCATACAGGTCATCACTGATAATGCTGCTAACTGTAAAGCAGCAGGAGCAATTATTGAGGATAAATACCCCAACATTTTTTGGTCTGGGTGTTTAGTTCACACAATGAACCTTTTGATGCATGATATCATCAAAAACAAACAACCTCAATTCAAATGGCTTGGTGATTTGTACAAGAGAGGTAAAAAAATGATAAAATTTAATACAAATCATAGCAATACCCATGGGCTTTTCCGTACTCACTCCAAATTGGAGTTGTTGAAGATAGCAAAGACTAGATTTGCTAGCTATTACCTCACCTTCAGGCGCCTTTTGAAGGTAAGAGAGTCATTGGCTGCAATGGTATCAAGCCCACACTGGCAGCTATTAAAGGACAGGGCAGCAACAATAGTTGACAGGCAAGGTTTTGAACATGTGGAGGAGACCGCCCTTGACCCTCTGTTTTGGGCACGTGTGAGGGAAATTTTGAATTTTACCAAGCCCATTTATAACATGATTCGGTTTGCAGATACTGATAAACCAGTGATTGGAGAGGTTTATGAGCAGATGGATAGCTTTTTGGGGCAAATAAAAAGATATTGTTAAGGATAATGATCCCAACTTGTATGCTATGATTCATGACTTTGTGTGTGCACGGTGGAATAAACTCAATGTTCCACTACATGCTTTGGCATATATCCTTACACCAAAATATTACTCTCCATCTTGGTTGGGCCAACCTGCACCTGGAGGTGGTGTTAGGGTGAAACCTCACACAGATCCAGAGGTACAAGAGGGGTACATGAAGGCATTGGACAGGTTGGTACCTGACAGGGAGGAGTGTGCTAGATTGCGCCTTGAATTAGGCAAATACTTCAGTTGCACTGCTAACTTTGGTTCTTTCCATGCAATGGAAGACAGGGACAGATTTGATGCTCACACATGGTGGGAAGCATATGGCGGCATGGGACTTTTGCCAAAGTTGGCTAAAAAAGTTCTCTCACAGGTTGTGAACACTTCTTCTGCGGAGAGGTGTTGGAGCACTATGACTTCCTGCAATGTGTGAAGAAACGAATTTTGAATGAAAGCCAGTAAAGCTTGGTTTATGTGCCGTATAACTTGAGGTTGTTGCCATTACGCAGTCGGGCAATGAAGATCAATCATACGATGCGAGACAACAACCCGAGAGATGATAATTTGAAGCGGCAAATTACATGCAGAAGAATTAGAAGCAAAAACTTTGTAGGGATGATGATGAAGCATCGGCGGCACCACCACACAGGGCAGGTCCCACCATCTATAGCAGCGGTGCGGTGCAGTGCAGTGCCACTCTGATGTCACACTATTGTTCCTTTAGGATCCGACCTCCAC
The DNA here is from genome assembly GCA_034641835.2 of Pinus albicaulis. Taxonomy (NCBI): domain Eukaryota; kingdom Viridiplantae; phylum Streptophyta; class Pinopsida; order Pinales; family Pinaceae; genus Pinus; species Pinus albicaulis. The sequence continues at coordinate 1,204,805,872 of CM076579.1, read as the reverse complement.
CTTCTAGTCATGGTCGTGGACATGGTACTCCTGAGAGTACTAGAAGACCATCATTTCCTCGTGGCTCGCACAAATTAGACATTTCTCATGGGCGTGGCAAGGGGCTAGCCAATAGATAAAATAGATTTGTTGTTTACTAGTCTTTTCTATTTTCTAGTAGATTTTATTTTTTATAACTGTTGACAGTTGACTGTTGAACAGTTGAAACTTGACTCTTTCATATATTTAATGACAATTTAAGTTTGAAGTTTGAATTTGAAAGGTGAAACTTTGAAGTTGGCACTTATAAGTTTACAAGTCATTATGAATATGATGCTTCATGAAAGTTATATGGTGATCAATGAATCAATGATGATAAATGTTATATAATATCAATGATGATAAATGTTATATATTGAAATTTGAAATCAATGACGATAAATGTTATATATCAATGATGATAAATGTATATTGAATTTTGAAATCAATGAATCAATGATGATAAATATTAGATATTGAAATTTGAAATCAATGATGATAAATGTTATATATTGAATTTTGAAAGCTTGAAACCTTCAGATTGATGATTTGCGAGACTCAAGAGTCAATATGTTGTATGCTTCCAACTCGTGGGTGTGGTTGATGAAGATTATAACGTCTAGATGATTGATGTTATATGATTCAATCTATGTTTTTATGTTTTTTATGTCTAATTCATGATTCTACATGTTTTTGTTGACATATATGCATCAAAATATATATATATATATAAACGCTCCCGAAAACGCTCCGGACCGGAAGCTTCTAAAAATGGCGCTTCCGCTCCCGCTCCCGCTCCCAAGTAACCTTGATTTGGAGGCTTTGAGGATCAAAAGCTTCATCATTATCTTGGGAAGAAACACTTCCTAGTTCATAATCCTCTTCTTCATCAGAGTCTTCATCACTAACTTGATCTTGATGATCTGGAGAGGAGTCAATATATTCTTCCTTAAGCAGATAACCATATTACAAAGCTTCCTCCTCCTAGAGGTCCATGTCTAACCTTTGGCATATTTCTTCATCGATTTGCAAACTTGGCCCTTTATGCAAAAGGAAGCGTAAAACCAACATTGAGAAAGAGGAAATGTTTTTAGGTTCACATATTTCAAGCCAATTAGTGTTTGAAGCAATAGATATAACAAATAATTCCACCTTGTCATGAAGTCGAGTTATATTTTGTCTCGAAATAAACCTCGTGAACCTTACAAATGCCGCTTTTGACTGGTAAATTCGAACTTGTGGAGTTAATGCACATTTGGGAAGATTTGGGAGAATATTTCATAGAGATTTTTATGGGAATTGTCCCCACATTGTTTCCCACCCATATACACTTGTCATTTCATCATGGAATTCGATTTAGCTTGAGGAATTCTTGATGCCACTTGGGAAATTCGAATTTGCATAAAGGTGCTTGGGGATTATCACCATTTTCCTTGGGATTGGCTGCCAAGCTTCTATATAATAAGAGCTTAGTGCTCTCACTTGCGTATGTATCGTTTACTAGCTATTGTGCTTGCGGAAACGCTGCTAATTTGTACTTCTTTTCAAGAATATCAATAAAAAGACTTTGGGGGTCCATTCATGGGTGTTCTTCCTTTGGAGCATGGATGATATATGGAGTACATGATGGTACTAGATGACAGGATGGCATAGGTGGACAGATGGAGTTCTCTCTAGTTGAGAGAAAGTGTTAATTTTGGGCAGCTAGATCTAAACTCCATGTTGCATTGCTCATATGATGATGATGATATTTTTGTTGGATTCCTCTTTCGGAGAGGTGCAAGATTGATCTAAAGGTCATCTTGTTTGGATGAGCAGAACTTATATTTTGAATTTATTTTCCACACATGTGCAAATTGTCAAGGTCGGCTAGAATTGTAATGTAGGCTCACAAGCCCCAAAAGATCTATCACACACCGTCATTGATGGATATAAATTGGAGAGACTTGATGCTACTTTGTTCATCATCTCATCACACACATTCCTCATCATCTGATTGGTTTGTAGTATTGTACAACATTCAAGAGGCTTCTCTCTCTCCCATGTGTGAATTTGAAGCAAGAAAAATTGCAAACTAATTTGGGGCTTTCTGGACAGCATTGACCAATGTTGGCCTTGGATCAACCCTCCTTGTTTGACTGCGATTTGAGGACAAAAATTCCGATTTTTGGAGGCCACATTGGAGGGCACAGAAATTGAGGTAGAATGTTGACTTGGACCGCAGCCATCTGATCGCAGCATTGACCACCGTTGAATGGTTTCGACCGTAGGAATTTGACTTGCGTTGACTATTTTGGGAGTTGACTTTTTGGGTGTGTGTGACACTGAAGGAAGGCCAAATTGGTATGTGTTTGACTGAACCTCCAGGAGGTTGGAAGAGTTGGTTTGACCAACAATAGTCTTTGTTGGTTAGGGTATCCTATTGACTTTTGTAATAAACATTTCTCTCTATCTTTGTTGAACAAGAGGAATTACAAATTATGATTTCTTATTGGCTTGTCTTATGTCGATCTATTATTATGTTCTATCAGCATTTACTTTCATGTTTATGTGATTGCTAATTTGAATTGGGCCTGTAAGAAAGATTGAAGTAAACTGTATTAAGCATAGAACATACCATGGTTATCTAAATTTAATAGAGCGACATTTTCAGAAGCTCCCGGTCCAGGAGCAAATTTTTATATAATATATAATTTTTTTATATTTTGATGCATATATGTCACAAAAGCATGTAGAATGATGAATTAGATATAAAAAACATAAAAACATAGATTGAACCATATAACATCAATCATCTAGAAGTTATAATCTTCATCAACTACGTCCACAAGTTAGAAACATACAACATATTGACTCTTGAGTCTCATGATTCATCAATCTTAAAGTTTCAGGCTTTCAAAATTCAATATATAACATTTATCATCATTGATCACCAAAGTTGTACTTGTAAGCTAAGTGTAACCATTACAACAAATAATATCTAATATGAAATGAAATGTTATAAAATGAAACGAAATGAAACAACTTTCACGAAGCATCATATTCATAATTCATAACAAGTTATAAACTTATAACTTCCAACTTCAAAGTTTCAAACTTCAAACTTAAATTGTCATATCTTGTTTACAAAAAATATCATAATAAATATGAAAGAGTCAAGTTTCAACAGTTATAAAAATTAAAAGTTACTAGAAACTAGAAAAGACTAGTAAATCTATTTTATCTATTGCTTGGCGGCTGGCCCCTTGCCACGCCCACGAGAAATGTCTAATTTTTTAGCATATCGTGGTAATGGTGGTCTTCGAGCAGTCTCTTCCCATATAGTAGCACGACTAAAACTAGAAGGCACATGACCTCCACATGAGGATGTAAGTGGAGGCGGCATCAGCAAAGGAACAATAGTTGGAACTCAAACACTGTCACTGCTACTGGATGGTGGGTGTGGCGGTGGCATGGCTATTGTTGCTTCATCCTCATCTCTCAAAAGTTCTACTTCAAATTATTCTAGATGTAAGCGCCATCCTCCAAATTTTCGTCCTCTAGGTTGTTGTCCAAAATTTTATATGATAGATCCTCATAAGCCCGATCATAATAATGACTCAAAAACGTCAAGTTGTAGTGCACATAAACCAAGCTTTCTACTCGGTTTTCATTGACTCTATTTCTTCTCACATTATGGATGAAGTTGTAGGTGCTCCAACACATCTCTGCAGAAGAAATATTACAACCTGTGAGAGACCTTTTTTTGCCAATTTTGGCAAAAGTCCAATGCCACCATATGCTTCCCACAATGTGAGAGCATCAAATTTGTCTCTATCTTCCATTGCATGCAAAGAACCAAACAAACCAGTGCAACTGAAGTATCTGCCTAATTCCAGACGCAGATTAGCACACTCCTCCCTGTCAGGGACCAACTTGTCTAATGCTTTCATATATCGCTCTTGTTACTCTGGATCTATATGGGGTTTGATCCTAACAACACCCCCATGTGCATGTTGGCCCAACCAAGATGGAGAGTAGTATTTTAACATAACGATATATGCCAAGGCATGTAGTGGAACATTAAGTTTATTACACCGTGCACACACACAATTGTGAATCATTGAATACAAGTTGGGATCATTTTCATTAACAACATCTTTTATTTTCCCCAACATGTTATCCATCTGCTTATACACCGCCTAATCACTAGTTTATCTATATCTGCAAAACGAATCATGTTATAAATGGGCTTGGTGAAATTCAAAATTCCCCTCACACATTCCCAAAACAGACCATCAAGAGCGGTCTCCTCCACTTGTTCAAAACCTTGCCTGTTAACTATTGTTGCTGCCCTGTCCTTTAATACCTGCCAGTGTGGACTTGATACCATTCTATCCAATGACTCTCTTACCTTCAAAAGGCGCCTGAACGTGTGGTAATAGCTAGCAAATTTAGTCTTTGCAATCTTCAACAACTCCAATCTTGAGTGATTGCAGAAAAGCCCATGGGTATTGCTATGATTTGTAATAAATATTATCATTTTTTTGCCTCTCTTGTACAAATCACCAATCCATTTGTATTGAGGTTGTTCATTTTTAATTATATCATGCATCAAAAGGTTCATTGTGTGAACCAAACACCCAGACCAAAATATGTTGGGGCATTTATCCTCAATAATTGCTCCCGTTGCCTTACAATTAGAAGCATTATCAATTATGACTTGGACGACATTATATGGCCCAATACGTTCAATTGTTTCAAGTAATGGTTCTGCAATGTTGATGTCAGTCTTGAACTTTTATGAGTAATCATATGATGAAAGGAAGATTGCACCACTAATAGACACATCAAGAACACTTATCAATGGCTTGCCTTTTACATTTGTCCATCCATCAGATACAATGGACACTCCATGCTCATTCCAAGAATTTGTCATTCTACTCAAAGAATGACCTATTTTTTCTTTTTCACGATCAAGCCCCACAGTTCTAGCCTTGTCATACCCAAGGCTCTTGTATCCTTTGGGGCATCATTAATGGAAGAAACCATTTCATGCCAGTAAGGTGAGCGAAGAACATTAAATGGTACCCCACATGCAAATAGAAACCGGAATTTTTTTTAATCCACCTCATTCCTACACCCTTTGTCAAGGAAATCTGATATGGTTCTATGCCTTAAAGAGATGTTTGTTCCTGTGCTAGGTGTGGCTCCATATCCACTGCCATGGGTGGAAGTCGATGGACTTCTTTGTGCATGATGTCATGGTAGACTAGGTTCTAAGAAACCCTTTGATATTTTAGATTTGTATTGGGCTTCCTCCTCCTCCCTTATATATTTGGCTCTATCTGTTGCTGACACACTTACACAAGTTTTGATTCCTATTTGTTTATCTCAATCCCATGGCCCTTTCCTACAAAGGTGCCTTCTAGCATGGGTGTATAAACATGTGTATTGTTTATTGCAATGGAGGAAAAAAAAATTAGTGGTTCCACCCCATTTCCCTGCTTCAGGCCTAGTAACATATATCCACAATGGTGTTTGGTCAATTTTACTTGGTGTGGCCTCATCATCTCCACTCTCCCCTTCCTCCTCACCAAAGTACTCCTCTCTAGGATTTTCATCAAATCCACTATAACCCACTTCTTCATCCTCCTCTTCCTGAACAACCCTCTTTTTTCTACTCTCCAACACCATAATAAAAAAAAATGAACCAACAACAAGAAAATGCCAAGCCATGTAGCCATGATGTTTCAAGTTTTTGGCATGCAAAAAAATGGAGGAATGCCAAATGGGAATGGGAAAGAGAGAAGAAAACATTTTCATTTTGCAAAGATTCAACATATAAAAAAAAAATAGATTAGAGTGTAGATCCTACCTCTTTGGCCTTCAATCCCAAGCTCCAATATCCCTTGCAAGCTCCTCAATCTCCTTCCTCAACTCAAGCTCCAAGCTCTCTCTCTAGCTCTCTGCAAGCTCCAAGCTCTCCTCTCACTTGCTCTCTCTTGATCAAAATGCTCAAGTGATGAATAATGAGGGGGAGGAGGAAATTTTATGTTCCGGCCCCCTCCCCTCGCCCCCCCCCCCCATCTTTCCCTTCCTTTCCCCCCTTTCGTCTACCCTCCTCCGCCCGCTGGCCATGCGGCCATAACCGCCCGGGAGCGAATTTTTTAAGGGAGAAGCGATCACCCCCTCCTTAAAAAATTCGCTCGAGGAGCGATCGAGAGCGCTTTTTTCCCCTTGAGAGCGCGCTCCCAAAATTCGCTCCCAAGGGGAGCGCGAATTGGGAATGGGTTCGAGGGGTGCTCCCTCGGAACCCTACTCATGGTTGCAAAATCACGTACCTAGGAGCATCTCATCTATTGAGGAGTTCATTGATGGCTTCCTTGGACATTTTCAAGTATGCCCCTCATTGAGAATTCAAGAGGAAGCCTTCAACGAGCATCATCAAGACCTTGAGAACCTAAGTGATGAATGGAAAGATGAGTTCTCCTTGGGTCCACATGATGAAAAGGATGATTTTCAGAACACGTGTTGGGAACGATGAGTCCATTGAAAGTGAAGTTGAGACTAACCTTACCTTTCTCAAGGATATTACTCTCGATAAATCTCCTTTTGAGAACCTTGAGGAAGATGATCCATTATCCCCCTGGAAGATGACATTGAAGATTACTTCCACACTGAAAAGGGTAAATGGGAAATTGTTGGTCATCAATTCTATTGTGCTCCCACTTATGACACTGACAAGGAAGATGAGGTTGAGAGTGGTATCCCTTTTATCACAGGCACTATTTATGATGACATATCCATCGATACCCTTGAGAAGAAGGATCATTATTTTCCCTTACATGAAAAGGATGATTTTGAGGAGGAAAAACATGTTGAATATAATACTTTACCCTCCCCTTTGCCTTATCCTCTTCTTCATCGCCTCAAGTCTTCCACAAGTGATTCCCTCGCCCCTTTTGAAATGATCTCGAGTGACCATGAGCCCTTTCCCCCTTCTAAGTATGGTGTCAAGGAAGAACCCCTCATTGAATATACTTTATCTTCTTGGGCACCCCCTCAAGATCATGATCAATCTATAATCTCCCCTATTCGGTGTCATCATCATGGGCAACCTGCTTGTGTTTCTCCATCTCACCAGTCTTTCTTTCCTACTAATCATAATGTAATATCCCAAATGGGAAAATTGTGAAAAATCCTAAATCTGGATTCCTACTGCAACAAATCTGAATTACTTCTCCTATTATTTTCCATAATTATTTCATTATAGTGAAATATCGAAGTAATTACTGAAGCAATCTACACAAATAATGTTGCGGAATAAATCTAAGTGCTAAAACAAACTGAACAAAATAAAATGAAAAACATCCACATTTGACACAATTATTTTTGGACTAAGTCCCCGGAAAAACCCAACTCGGGAAAATCGATGCAGCAGATCTGAGGGTTTTGTATTATTAAGCAGCAGAATCTTGAGTACAACTAGGGTGCCAATATCTATCTCACCCTTCAGAGAAAACCTCGGCAACAGCAAAAATGTGAGATATACCTCACTATGCTAGTACCTGGCTGATCAGGTGCAGTGTTGGTGAAGCCCCTCTCTGCCTTTGCGTGATGCCTACGCTGCTACTGCATAAGCTTGCATGGGCAAGTTGAAGAACTGCGTCACCTCTCCTCTACAAATGATCAAGCTGATCTAAAACTAGGTCTTGGCCCTATTGGCTCAGAAACCCTAGCTTCCAGCTATCTTCGGCCTGAATCAAGAAGGCACTACATCACTTCTGCGGGATTCCCTTCAGGAACTGCGTCACCCCTCCAGATGACTGTGTTGCCTCTTCTGCATTACTGTTGCCTCTCTCTCTGAAATGTACTCTTGGTCCTCCTCACCAGTTACTGCATTTTCCCCTCTCTGGAACTGATCACTGAATCAAAATCACTTAGCAAACCCTGCCCTAGTCATTCGATCTTGATCAAAAGTTGTGTCTCTCTCACAAGCTCGAAAATGCCAAATGCTCAATGTGTTTTCCATAGGCCCTTCACCCTCCTTATAATCTTTCGTTGACCCTTCAACAGCTAAGATTAAAACATAATCAAGGGCTAAGATTAACTAGGAGTTGATCCATGACTTTATCTAGAAGATTCACACTTAGTTTAATTAATACCCTTTAATTAATCAGTTTCCCTAAGTTTGGAGTTAGGAAAACATTAAAAAAACGATTAATTAATTTAATTAAACCATCTCTAAGTGGAATTTTCCAAAATCCTTTCTGGGTATTATGGAATACATGTGTCTTAGCCTGTATACAAAATTACAAGGCTAGAGCACATCTGATGCTACCATAAATCAACACTCCCTCTTAGCGAGGAAAGTGCTCCAGCAATACAACTCTATGTGTTTCTCTGACTTCTGTAACATATGTTGTTGTGCTATTGATGCTACTCACCAACATTGCACAAATGTTGCATCTGTACTGTTGTTGACTCTGCATGTTGTTGCCAACTACTACCGTACTACAACTCCCTCTGAATTCTGCAACCATGATGTTGCACTGCGTGAGCTCTGCTCTGCACTGTGCTGCACCACTGTGCACTGCGTTGTTGCAACTCCATTGCTGCTGCTACTGCTCAACTACTGCACTGTTGCTAATTGCAATAGAAAAACATCCGAAATTGGACAAGTAATACTGCATCTGAATAATAAGATTGTTTGTTACTAACTTCTGCACTAGCTCTCTGAATATGTTGCGCTATTGTTGCTTTGCACTGCGTGAGCACTGCACTGCACTGCGCTGCACCACTGTGCACTGCGTTGCTACTACTCAACTATTGTTGATGCTACTCCTCTTCTGCGCTGATCAGGCTCTAGTACTGCTAGCCACTACATTATCTCTTCCTCTTCTGCTGCAACTGTCCATCCTGCTACTGTCTTAAGGCTGACGTAGCTTGCATGTGATCCAAGAGTTCGAAAATACTCAAGGATCCTACCATCTGTAGATTCTGGATCTACAACTACAAGTCAACCCACTTCCCTCCATTCGGAATATGAGCTAACATAGCACAATCAGCTTCTGCTTCAATCTTGGCAGCTCCGGCTTGAGGATCTTGCTTCTCCTCCTTGTCCTTTTTCTTAAGAGGACATTGTGTGGCATAATGTCCCATTTCCCCACAACTGAAGCACTTGATCTTGGACAGATCTTTCTTCTTCTGCCTCTATTGCCCCTTTGATGCAAGGGTTGTGTTATCTTCCTCCTCCTTGACTTTCGAACCCCTGCTGCCATCCTCAATATGGATTTTGAGGAGATCTCTCCTCAACTCTTTTTGCTGCAAGGCTGCCCACATCGCTTCCCATCCTGGAAGTGTTTCTCTACCCAGAATGCTCTAGACAAAGACCTGATAATCTTCTGAAATAGAGTTCAGAGTGAGCCTTACCAGCTCTGAGTCTTTAGGTGCTGACCCCACCGCTGACAGTTGGTCTCGTTTATCCTGAATTCGAGACAGGAAGGAGTCAAAACGCTCTCCCTTCTTCATCCTGGTATTACGCATCTTTTCCTCCAGATACATCTTCCGCTGCTCAGAAGATCCTTGATATAGCTTTTCCAGCCCTACCCACATTTCTCTAGGAGTGTTCTTTGCTGCTATGTGGGGTACGATGTGATCCTTTATGCCATCTAGGATCAATCGTTTGGCTCTTTCCATGTTCTTCTTGAAGGCTCTCAGATGTGCTACATCCAGTGGCTCTGCAATTGCGCTATCAATGAGGGCCTTTAGATCATGCTCATCAAGGAGAAACGGAATCCTTGACTTCCAAATAACATAGTTGGAGGCACCCTCCAATCTATCTTAGTCACCCAATCCGTTGTTAGCCATCTCCTCAACTGTTGATTTCTCCTTCTAACCCTCTGCTCAGCTAGACTTACGCACTCCTTGAGGAGTAAGTCAATGCTTCTGCTGCTGCACAGGAAAAACTAAGTCTCTTTGAGTAAGAGAACTCTCTGAGGTCAAGAAATCCCCAACTATGTTTTTCAGAAATTTCCTTACACTTATGCACCAACACTCACTGTTGTGCAGCTACTACGTCCTTCAGCTACGATGGTCTGCTACGCTGCCTCTTCTGCAACTGAAAAGTATTACTCCTCTGTCAACTCTCTCAGAGGGAACTCTTTCTGCGCTGGATTGCCCTCCTGACCTAGACTGCGTAATTACAAGGGTAGTTTACTGCTGCTTACGCAGTTCCCAGTCTCTTTAGCATTGATCTACTGGTTCACTCTTGTTTCTCTTGCACTTCAGCTTGAATAAGCTTCGATACCATGTGAAAAATCCTAAATCTGGATTCCTACTGCAACAAATTTGAATTACTTCTCCTATTATTTTCCATAATTATTTCATTACAATGAAATATCGAAGTAATCACTGAAGCAGTCTAGAATAATAATGCAGCAGAATAAATCTAAGTGTTGAAACAAACTGAACAAAATACAATGAAAAACATCCACATTTGACACAGTTATTTTTGGACTAAGTCCCCGGAAAAACCCAACTCGGGAAAACTGGTGCAGCAGACCTAAGGGTTTTGTATTATTAAGCAGCAGAATCTTGAGTACAACTAGAGTGCCAATATCTGATTCACCCTTCAGAAAAAATATCGGCAATAGAAGAAATGTGAGATATACCTCACTATGCTAGTCCCCGGCTGATTAGGTGCAGTGCTGGTGAGGCCCCTCTCTGCCTCTACGTGATGCCTACACTGCTACTGCATAAGCCTGTGTGGGCAAGTTGAAGAACTGTGTCACCTCTCCTCTGCAAATGATCAAGTTGATCTGAAACTGAGTTTTGGCCCTCCTGGCTCAAAAACCCCAGCTTCCAGCTATCTCTGAACTTAATCAAGAAGGCACTGCGTCACTTCTGCGTGATTCCCTTCAGGAACTGCGCCACCCCTCTAGATGACTGCACTGCCTCTTCTGCGTTATTGTTGCCTCTCTCTCTGAAATGTACTCCTGGTCCTCCTGACCAATTACTACATCTGCCCCTCTCTAGAAATGATCACTGAATCAAAATCACATAGCAAACCCTACCCTAGTGATTCGATCTTGATCAAAAGTTGTGTCTTTCTCACAAGCTCGGAAATGCCAAATGCTCAATGTGTTTTCCATAGGCCCCTCAACCTCCTTATAATCTTTCATTGACCCTTCAACAGCCAAGATTAAAACATAATCAAGGGCTAAGATTAACTGAGAGTTGATCCATGACTTTATCTAGAAGATTCATACTTAGTTTAATTAATACCCTTTAATTAATCAGTTTCCCTAAGTTTAGACTTAGGAAAACATTAAAAAACGATTAATTAATTTAATTAAACCATCTCTACGTGGAATTTTCCAAAATCCTTTCTAGGTATTATGGAATACATGTGTCTTAGCCTGTATACAAAATTACAAGGCTAGATCACATCCGATGCTACCATAAATCAACAAAAATAACAATAATAACAAGCTAAAAGATATTAAGGAGACAACAAAACAAAAACTGATATCATAACACCAACGAAGCCATAAAATACTGCTGAGCCATTTTATTAATTTGCTAGAAATGAGTACAATGGAGGTGTTGGAATGAAGGCACCTGGGCTTGCTCAAGGCACGCTAAAGAAGCCCTATGAATCAATGCTGAAATCCCCCACTGATGGTACGATGTATGGCTATAGCTCTGCAATGCAATCCGGGAATTAGACACCAGACTCCCCTCAACAAACCCACAAAAACCCGTGAAGGGTTTCCAAAAATCTCAACCCTGGAAATTTGACCCCTTGGGCTTGGCACACTGCTCTGTTGGACAATCTGGTTCTCTAGCTAAATTGCTGGAAGATGCTATCGGAAATCTGCCCAAAACCCTGGAAAGAGGTGCCTAGCCTCCCCTCCAAACTCTGGACTAAAATCTACTCTCTTTCCCTCTCTCCCAATGCTGCTCCTCAACTGGACTGTGTATTCCCTTTGCTATCTGCATGGCCTCTGTGCTGTCCTGGAGGGACTGCGTATGCCTGGATCTTTACCTGCAAACCTTCTGTCAAAACTGAATGGAACTCCTCTCCTTAGCGGGAACTTGAAGTCCCCCGAGGTTGAGCTAGAACGCTGTCTCCTTCGAGTGGCTGGCCTCATGGGCCCCACTTCAGCTTTAATATCTGCCTTAGTGACTTTAGGAAAGTGAATTAACTATATGGTTTATTTGTGGGTCCCCTCACCCACATTATTCCTGCTGAACATTAGAAAAGGCAAAAATTAACAAAATTTAATATTCCAAGTAGCTGATTGCTAATTTGGAATATTACACAATGAGCTAGTTGATCGCTGCAAGGGAATGCTGGCCGCCGGCTGAGGACCATCGTGGAGAAAAATTTTCTCCTAGGGATATCGCCCACGAAGTGGTTGGTAACAGGTCCTTTGTCACTTCTAAAACTTGAAACCTAGAATATCTCTCATAGGTGACCTACCTAACAAGAAGCCTCCCAATGGTGAAAGTCCATAAAGAGCAGGGGGTAGCAACTGTGGTGACAGTGGGCCACACCTCATTCTTGTCACTTGGTCTAGCGCTTGCCTTGTAGGGTGCCCCTCTATAAGACCTTCTAGATTTTGAGGCAACATCGCTCAAAGAGGGTTTCACCCATAATTCTGAAAACAAAAAAAAATCAGCTTGCTGGAAATTGACTTTTTCAACTGTTTTAGGTTGAGAAGATGCCTTGCAAGCCTCAAATTCGATCCTAATACCTTTCCACCTCTACACATAAAATCTGGAAGGGCTTAGGCACTTGTAGGGAGGTTGTTGTGGGCTTAACATATTGTTGTCCCTGCTATTTTAGACAAACTTTGCAGTCTCATTTACAGAGCAGCACACTAGTTCGACCCATAACTCTCTAACTAGTGGCCTAAACTGAAAACTAATTACATATTTGGTTAAAATAATTATGTAGACCAAAATCGACTGACTACACCGCATATTTTATGTATTTTGTTTCTACTAAATACCCTATTTAATTTTCTATTGTGCAGTGACATCAATAACAGCTAGGCAGTTCCAGGAGATTGAAATTTCCACTACAAGTGACCCCATTTAAGGCACTGATATTATTTGACAATGTTTGGGGCCTTTTGTGAGACTCCTCCCTCGATCATTTTGGAGGTTGTTGGTCTAAACTGTGGGGAATTGGGCCAAGGTGACAGTAGGCCCCTACCCTATGTGTGTCCATCCAGCGGGTTGTCAGGACCTTAGCATCCCTCCTAATTGGATCAGTAATAGGACGTTATTATTCTACAAAACATCCTCAACATAACCCCAAGAAAAAAATTCAAGTGCAAGTTTCACCCACCTTTTGATCTCCCTATCTAGAATGAATCCTTCATTGCTACAATGCTGAATAGGTCAAATAGTAGAATTCAGTTTTATTTCTTCTTATTTTGTAAAGTAAAAAATTGTGTTTTCTTGAATAGTGGAAACTCTTCAAAATGTCATATTTAAGTAGAATTTATGTGAATAGATATAAAGCATAAAAGGAAGTAAAAACTTACAATCATAATAGAAGGATTCAACCAGTTAAGATATATGGTGGTGCCTCGGTTGAGGGACCTTCCCTGAAATGTTTCACGAAAGGTATCAAGAGCCTTTTGTTCAGCAGCTCCTGTAGTTTTAAGCCTTGCTGAAAGGGCCTCATCTAAAGCACCCCAGAAGGTTTTTCCATCTATGTCACGAACCAAAACAATCTGCAATGATTTCTCAACAGGTGCTAGACACAAAACGGATTCAAACACTTTTAGCATTTGTATAAAGCATGTTCTCTTAAATTGAAATAAGTTTTACTCGTACTAGGATTGTGATTTCAAGCTAAAAGAAGTATGCCCCAAAGAAGGTTATTCATGTAGTACATACCTTCAAAAACAGCATTGAAAAAGAGATTATCCTGTTCAATCTGACTTCCCAATTTTCCACTCCATGCAGCCATGTATGATGTAATTGCGGCATCCACATACAAACCAGCAGCATAAACTTTGACACTAATTATTGCTATATTTTTCTCTCTGAAACCTTTTGCAAGACATTTGTAAATGTGAGTCAGTTAATAAGATTCCATGTTTATAGCTCACCATCACTCTGCAAGGCATTACACAGATTTATTTTAACGAGTTAACATTTTTAACTCGCAAGAAATGGGAAAAGCGAAAACAAGCATGTTTATTGGTAATGAATCACAACACTTCACAATCAACTCTGAAAACACATATGTGAAGAAACACAGAGGCAGAGAGAAAAAGATAAAGATAATTTTTACTAATATAGATGATATGATGCACACATCTGTCTCACCATCTATCGTATCGTACATTACGTATTTAGACCACAAAATCATCATGGTGGTTCAACTACCTAACCTCTAACCACCACATCTAAAATTAGGATGGTCACATGTCACTAAGATATGTTAATAACTCATAAATGCTATTGTGCCACCCAGCAACAAATATATGGGACCATGACAATCTGCTGCCCAATGCTGGGTTACTTGCAGCTGCTGCTTGATGCAGGGTTTATGCTTTCTGACCCAAAATCCATTTGAGGTTATGAACCTATTAAATTTATTATGCTACTGTGTTATGAGTCATGACCAATGGAGTGATTTCGGTTCAAAGGGAGTTTTTGGTTTATAACTAGTCCATTTTCGGTTCTTTTAGTGCTTCCGATGGCTGCATTTGGGGCCCACTTTGTTTGTATGAAATTGCCCATGTAAATTTATTGTTCATAATCTAAGTCACATGACACTGGGGCACATGCATACATATAAGTATCCAACACGGGACACGATGACCCTTGAAACACAATACACACACATGTAGTTAAGCAAAAATTTATGTTTAAAAAAAATTCCAAATACACAAAAGAAATATAGACATGAAGATCCAAATTTTTAAGAACAATAACAAGATATTGATACTAGTTACTATGGCAATGATGATCAAATACAAGAAATTAGAATATTCAACAAACTAAACAGAGGTTTAAAAGTTAGAACCATTAAATTGTAGTTTTCTCATTCAGTCATTTGATGTCATCCCAACCAAAACATATCACATAGATGCTGAATCACTGATACAATAGGTGGGAATGCCAATGACAACTACATATATTTTGGCTTAAAGCATCTCTTTGCAATTTATATCTTGCAAGTTAATATTTTTTAATCTAACATTGACTTGTTTTGTAGGATGACTTGTTTATTTCTTTTGAGCAAGTGTTTATTATTTTGAGGCAATTATTAAGGCATTGGTTTTACACTAAGAAACTGGATTCAGCCCTAGGGGCCCACGTGTCCCGAATCCGTCGTGTTTGACACGACACGTACATATTCAAATCCATTTTTCCAGATTCAATTGTGTCCGTACAGAACACGTCGAATCCCGATCGTGTCATGTATGGACACGATCGAATCTCGTACAATCAGACACGAAAACCGAAAAAGTGCATTGTTGAAGTTATAAAGGTGGGGTTTCTCTCATTCTTTCTCACCGTTGTTTGTTTGTGAACTGAGCATAGAGCAAGGATTAGCAAGGAGAAGGGGAGTGTTTTCAAAGAGATTCGAGCATCTGGTAAATGCACTATCTCTCTATGTTTTTGCATTTAGTTTGTTGTTAGTGTTTGCATGTGCATATGTTTTATATATTTGGTCATTTTTGTTTATTTTTTATAGTATTCATGGCTCAATCAAGGGCAGCAAGGCAGGGGCAAAGAAAGGGGAAGAATGTCCCCATTGGAGATGCCCCTCCTGTCCCTATTTCATCAGGGTTTGCAAGTATTCCATCTATTGGAAGTGGGGCTGCAACAACAACTTCAAATGTTCAGGGAAAACAAACTCAAGACCCTAAATACCCATTGTGGAAATATCTGACAAGGGAGGCACGGGCAGCAAGGCAAAGGGAGGAGGCAATGTTGCATTGAAATGCAATTTTTGCCACAGCCATTTCATGAGCACATATTACTATGTGAAAGCTCATTTGTTGGCTTTGCCAAGTTGTGGCATTTTAGCTTGTACAGTAATTGAATCGCCACAGAGGAAGGAATTGGAGGAAGAGGCATTTGTTGGTGCGGAAACTGAGGCATCAAAATAAAAAAAAACAAGAATGATGACCCCCTTCCATTCTTAAGAAAAAGTAGCAACAAGTTTCCTTTTGAGAGTTTTAGTGGGGGACAATCAGCAAAAATAAAGGCAACTGCACTTGGTCCAATGGACAAGATTTTCTAAAAAGAGAAGAGGGAAGAGCTTGAGCTCACCATTGCACTTTTTTTCTATCAGAACTTCATATCCTTTAATGTTGCATGGTCACCTCTATTTATTGAGATGTGTCGAGCTCTTAGTCATGGTGCTCCATCAAGGTATGTGCCTCCTGGGTCAGAGAAGCTTAGAACCACATTGTTGACAAAGGCAAAGAAAGAGGTGGACAAAATGCTTGAGCCTATTAAATCAGCATGGCCAACATCTGGGGTTAGCATTGGTTTTGATGGATGGACAAATCCAGCATGCCACCCACTCATCAACTTCATGGTGTCATCCTTGAATGGTCTAGTTTTCTTAAAATCAGTGGATGCACTTGAACAGTACAAGGATGCACAATATATGGGTGAGTTATTTATTAAAATTATTGAAGATGTAGGTGTCGATTCTTGTGTGCAAATCATTACAGATAATGCACCTATTTGCAAGGTTGTTGGCATGATTGTGGAAGCAAAATATCCACAAATATTTTGGACACCTTGCATTGTCCATTCATTGAACTTAGCACTGAAATCTATTGCCTCTGATGTGCTTTGGATTGGAGGCATTATTGAGGATGCATGGCATATCCGCAACTTTGTACAAAACCATACAAATGCCCTCACTATCTACAAGGAGTACACCAATCTATCATTATTGAATTGTGGATACACGGTTTGCCTCTTCATTCATCATGTTGAAGAGGTTGAGGGAGGTCAAGACCGCTCTTGGGGCCATGGTTATTTCAGAGTTTTCATCTTTTTGGAGAAAGACGGATCAAGCAGCCTCAAAGAAAGTGAAGGACACAGTGTTGGATGATGTCCGGTGGGAGAAGGTAGATCTACTTATTAAGATCATGGACCCTATCATTTCCTTGCTTCGATTTGCAGATACAGACAAACCCATCCTAGGAGAGGTTTATGAGGGATGGGATTCCATGATTGAGTCTGTGAGGACCATTCTTTTACAGAGTCAGTGCCCAGAGTATGAGACATCACCAGAGGACTTCTTCACCAGCATACAGGATATTCTTGTCAGCAAATGGGACAAGAATTGCACATCTTTACATTGTTCGGCTCACTCCTCGAACCCAAAATATTACAACCATGAGTGGATGAATGGTGGACCTTCCCGCAGATTCCCTCTTCACATGGATGGTGAAATCTCACAGGGAAGGAAAGATGCATTCAGGAGGATTTTTCAGGATAGGGCATCCCTTGATGAGGTGGAGGATGCCTTTGCGGAGTTTTCCACTAGCACTGGGTGATTTGCAGGCTATGATCTGATTCAAGACAAGGGAGCTAAGAAGCCCTATTTTTGGTGGGCAAATCATGGGTCAACAAGCCCTCCTCTACAGCAGTTATCCATGAGGCTCCTCTCTCAAGTGACTTCATCCTCTTGTTGCGAGAGGAATTGGAGCACATATGGAAATTTGTATAGTGTGAAGAAGAGTAGGCTTGAGCAGTCCAGGGTAGAGACAATGGTGTATGTGCACACCAACCTTTGTCTCATCTACAGGCAGAGGGAGGATTGGTTGAAGGGAAAGATGTCTTTCTTGATGATATGGGTCTGCACAAAAGTGTTGAGTTGGCATTGGCCAACTTAGATCTCAATGCGCCAATGCCAGAGCCTGTCACATTTGATGATGGCGATACAGTGGAGGCGTCATCCTCCACACCGGCAGATGCAGAGATGACAGAGGAGGAGGATGCAGCACAGGAGAACAGTGGTGAGCATGATGATCAGGATGAGGACAGTGATTTTGATTATGATGATGAGGATTGATGACTCATTGAGGCTTGTAGTCTTGTAGACTTGTAGACTATAGTTGTATTGTTAATTCTATTTCTATTTTCCATTGGCAGTGTACTACCTAGAGCCTAGAGGCTAGTACTTATGTAACACATTTTGATTTTGATGACTTGATGAGAAAACTACAGTGTCTTGTCTTTCTCCTATTGGATCATAGATGAATATGTATGTATTTGTATGATGTGTCAATGATGTATCTATGTATCAATGTATCATGTATGAGTATCTTAAATCTATGTTTGAATCAATGAAGTTGTATAAATGTGTAAGAAATATCTATTTTTTAATATATATATATATATATATATTTAATAAAATAATATATAACATGTCCGGACGTGTCCTGTTCCGGGGGTCACTGTGTCCCAAATCCGACACTCGAATCCACGTGTCCATCATGTCCCATGTCCCCGTGTCAGGTGACCCTGGTTTTACATGCTTATCTTTGAAATTATGTGTTGATGATTATTCATTTCATGTCTTGTATTGCTCATCACATTTATTGAACTTGCTCATAATCTTAAAGTAATCCAATTGGCCTTAGTATCTCCTAGAAACCTCAGATCATTTTTCATATAACTTTCATTAGGGACCACCCCCCTTAGCTTACCTTGGAGAGAGCTTTCACGGAGAGAGTTGGGAATAAGCGACAGCCTCATCTCTTAGTTTTGCCACCAAACCACACCTTGTGGGTTTAAGGGTTTTTTCTCACTAACTTAGGTGTGTGTACTAGGTGGTAACAACACCACCAAAAGTGGGTGACCCCATAGGAGAATTTTTCTCCTAGATTTGTCTTCAGCCGACAACTAGCAACTCTTAACATCCACTAGTGTAGTCGATATCGTTCCCTAAGCTAGTCATATGTCCCCTCGCCCATCTTTCGAGAGCGTATGTTTAAAGGTGGGCCATCCAATCCTCAAGGTATGTTTTTCATTGTCCAATCGGGTGCTTATGCTTGTTTTTCCTTGGGCATTAATGGGCATGTTGTTGAAAAGTGTAACTAGGTCGGCCTTCATATTGACTATGTAGTTATGTATTTTATAAAGAAGAAGACAAAGATAATAAGATATATATTTGTTGCACTTGCTTCATGGGTTTCATGAGCAAGATCTTATCTTAGGTTAATGAACTTCTTCTTGATGTTCATTTAGGGTTTGTCTTCTGTTTATAAGCATAATTAGAGTCATGCATATTGAAGACCTTATCAATAAACCTTGTTGAAGAATGGCATGTAATAGCCCTCACCATCGCTGGAAGTCAACCCTTTTATGTGCTACAAGTCGGCCTTCAATCTGCTGGATGAGTTGGCCTTAAAGCTATGGTCATGGTCGGCTTCAAGACAATATATCTGTCTCTCTCTCTATATATATATACCTATATCCTATGGTACATCAAGAAAAACAATTTGATGGTCTCTGAAATAAATGAAGTATGCTCTCGATGTAAGACAATGCAAATTATATCGATGAACAACAGCGGACTTTACCTGTAAGGCAGTGCGGATTACATCAATAAACAAGTTCGGATACATATGATTTGTATGCAAATAAATCA
The DNA here is from genome assembly GCA_034641835.2 of Pinus albicaulis. Lineage (NCBI taxonomy): Eukaryota > Viridiplantae > Streptophyta > Pinopsida > Pinales > Pinaceae > Pinus > Pinus albicaulis. The sequence continues at coordinate 1,204,786,215 of CM076579.1, read as the reverse complement.
AGAACACGATATGCGGATGTGTTTGGAAGGATATGCACCTACAACAGGACAGAAAATGTGTTAGGTCCCTATATCACTAGTATAGTCCCTTATTATTGTTAGTGTAACCCCCTTATTGTTATTATTGTACCCTTGTAACCCCCATTTTGTTGTTATTGTGCCCTTAAATTATTATTGTTAGGTCGGCTAGGATTACATTATGGCCCCATGGACTCCTATATATAGAAAGGAGGTTTTGTAAATTGTATCATCCAAGAATTGTTCATTTATGTAATGTATTGGAGGTTTCCCCCTCGAAGTAGCTTATTTCTAAGGCATTGATATCTCTTTTCTTCTATTTTTGGAGCTGGTTACACAACATTTGGTATCAGAGCTTTGGATTCTAGGGTTTCGCTGCTCCAAAATAGGTCCTTGTTGTTTGTTCGCTGTAACTTTCTCCCAATTTGAGTTGTTGAAATTTTGCAATTAAGTCGAAATCACGAGAATATTGCCTAAAAATTTGGAGCTTGATTGTATTATTTTAGAATATGATGTTGTGATTAGGTCTTTTTTTAGGCTCCTAAACAGGACATCGTGGAATTTGCGCTATAAATTTTTTTCTACTCAGGTTCAGAATCTGAAATTTTTATGGTGTGAAGCTTAAATCCTAAGGAAACCCGTCAAAAAATTTAAGAGCTTCGTTCGCAATATTTTTGGAGATATGATCTATGGAAGGTAGTGATTTTTCAGGCTCCCGAGTTTCATCTCAAAGAGGTGATCGTGAGAAAACTTCAATAAGTCTCTCTCTGAGCATCGGATTGGAGTGTTTTATTTCGTACAAAGTAGTCGCAAGTACAGTTTTGTAGTTCTTAAACATCGTTTCGGATCCGGAAAGAGGTAAACGATGTTAAAGGTCCTATTGTCTTAAGTTACGCTCTACTCCTTGAGTCCAAAATTTGGGTCCCATTGTGGGAGATTGGACATAAGAAGATTTATATTGGAAAAGATCTAAGGTGAATCAGGACATGGCATTTGGAAAGAAGCTTGATACTACGGTGAATTTAGGATATTGAAGATTTTCAATTATGAAGATAATTCAATTTCAATATCGAGCTCCTCAAAGCAAGTAAAAGGTGTGTATTTTTTTTTTCTGAATTGCATAAGTCTTGTTTGAAGAATCAAGTTGAATTGATTCCAAGGGCATATTGTAGAATAGATATCAATATTGGATTCTAAAATGGCTCCTAAAAAGAATTCAACACTCATTAAGCCTTTAGAAGGCTCTACTATGGCTCATGAAGACGAAGAATGGCAACATGACATATCAAAATTGCAAGAGCAAGTACAACAAATTTCGCTCTCGCAAAGAACAACAAAAAATGAAATGCAAGTTTTGAAGAAAGGCGTGGAAGCTAAGATGAATGGTTTGGAAGCTAAGATGGATGGCATGGAAGTGGGCATGGAAGCTAAGAGAGATGACATGGAAGCTAAGATCGATGAAAAAATGAAAGACAACATGGAAAACATGAAGAAGGATCTGAAAGTAGACATCAAAGGTTTGGCAAAGTTGATACAAGAAATGTTTCCTAATGGTGAAAAGATAGTAGAGGAAACTCATGATGAGAAAAAAATAAATGTTAATCGTGATTTCATAAACTCTATTGTTGGAGGGAAGAACCACCATATTCCAAAAATGGATATGAGGAAGTTTGATGGAAAGGATCCTGTAACATGGATACTACAGATGGAGCAATAGTTTGATCTCCATAATGTGCAAAACACACAAATGGTATGCATTGCAACTTTACATTTAGAACAAAATACATTTGTATGGTATCGATGGCTTTGCTCCCGTAAAAAAATTGTCACTTGGTCAATTTTTACGGAGGAAATGATAGCACATTATGATGATACAAAGAGAAACACCTTCTTTAGCCAATTGATAAATCTCAAACAAAAGGGTTTAGTGGGGCAGCACATTGAGGACTTTAAAAAATTGAATATAAGGGTAACTGATATTACAGAGGAACACAGGATTGATCTCTTCCTAGGCACTTTAAAGGATAACATCCAACATGAAGTTCGCATTTTGGAACCTGATTCATTGGAGAAGGCATTCAGGTTGGCAAGAAAAGTTGAATGTAAAATTATGGCGACAAGGAAACCTACCACTCAGTTCTATAAAGAAGGAAGTGTTGCTACACCTAGATTTCCACAACCTACAAGGTTGACACCACAACAATTGGAAGAAAAAAGAGAAAAAGGGCTTTGCTACAGTTGTGATAGCAAATACACTAAAGGTCATAAGTGTGTTGAGAAGAAATTATTTTACATAGATTGTGAAGAGGAAGAAGAAAATGAACAAGAAGAGGATATACACCAGGAACCAGCCCTAGAAGAGGAAGAAATGAGTCTGACCATATCGTGTAATGTGGCGAAGTTACATATCGAACTCTCAAGATAAGTTGTCAAGAAAGGGCCAATAGTGTTGATTGATTCAGGTAGCACCATAATTTTTATTCATTTGTAAGGTGACAAGAATTAAATTGTTTCCTATACCAGCTGAAATGTCAAGTGATGAATTTAAATCGGGACTGATACTTGCGTCAACACATAACGTTCACCATTTTTCAAATGGGATTCGTCATCGTGAGCATTGAATTTGCGCCATTACGATTCACATCATCCCGATTTCATATTGATTGACATTATTATAAATAGTATGTGGCTTAAATGCATTTGATTGTGATGTAAGCCAGTCTAAGTAGTGATAGATGTATGTAACAACCTAGGTAAGCCTAGTATGTTGTTGATGGACTTCCATTCTAGGAGGTTTTTTGTCTCACTGATTCACGAAAGTGATCGGCAGAGTTTTTCCCTCCAGCCTCACCCCAAAGCTAGGGTGGATTTTATCATCAACATACTAAGTGAGTCCTAGTGTTCTATCGAGTCCTTGTAAAAGTAGTTTCAACTACTTGGTCTACTAGATCATGTTTTGAGTCGCAGAATTGGGTATTTATTTGAGGGTCTATACGAATGGGTTTTCTCCCTTTATGTATGTAAATGTATTATCTCATGTAAAAGAGGGTTGGAAAAATAATTATAATCCCCTCTTAGTCAATTAATTAAATTTTCTGGTCAATTAATTAATAAAATCTTAAACCAGAAATTTAATTAATTTGGGGTCCTAAGTTAGGATTAAATCTTTAAAGGCAAAATTTGTGGGTCCTTGGAAAATGATTTTGAAAGCCCCAGGCCAAGGGAATATTGAGAATTTTAAGAAATATTGGACCCTTGGGCCTTGGTAGTTAAGTCAAGGTCAAAATTTTGGGGTAATTAACTCAAAAATAATATTTTTGAGTTAATTAAAATTGAATTAAATGATAAATTCATTTTTTCCCCAAAATTTTAATTTCAACGCTCCGGATTAAAAGATAATTAAATCTTTTGGACGGTTGAGATTATTTTGACGAGGATCATCCAAACTAGCCGTTAGAGATCTTGTCCTATAAATTTAGAGGTCTTTGTCAGTGTTGAATCATCCGATCTCAGGATCGTGCACTTGCGCTTAGAAGCTCTTGTAAACTTTTTGAGGAATAAAGCTAAAGACTTTGGGGTTACAAATCTGGATGTTACTTCTCAGATCTATGTGGTGAATTGTCTCTAAACTCTGCTACTTGGTTTCTTGCATTTTATGGTTGATGGCCTTCATGGATTAATCTGCATATAAGTATCTTATGCAGTTTTCTGGGTTTATAAAATAACATTCTGATTTTTCTGCAAAGGTCTCATGTTGTTTTCTTAAATCTCTATCAGTCTAAAGTTCAGATCTAAGTGTGCAGGGAAACTTTTTAAGATTGGGCGTCTGGGGAAGTCTTCGGTTGGACCAGTCGAATCTCAATAAGCATAAATCTGATAAGCTCTTTATTTGTTAAATTCCGGGTCTATCTTACGATATTTGTGATTTTGCAGGGTTTCGAAGGCTTGTGCCTCTCACAAAAATTTTAAACTTCTGAAAATTGTGCTAAATGGATTTTAAATCTAACCTTGAGGGTTTTGAACTTGTAAATTAGTTGTAAATTTGTATTTTTATCTGATTGTAAGGGTTTAGTCATCAAATTGGTGTGTATATCTTCAGATTTTGCAGGTTGTGAATTTGAATCAGAATTTTTTTTAAGATCTGAGGCAGATCTGGCCTCCAAAGGCCAAATCTGGCCTCAAATTTCTACTGTGGACAAATCCGACGTTATTTGAACATAAAGATCTGAGCTTAATTGAAGAAATTTCAAATTTGCTGGGCGATTTAAATGAACTGGGCATTTGCACCTCAGCTCTCCATCGAATTCACCTTGCCGACTTCAAAAATGCAAACGAAAACACACAAATCACGTTGAATCTCCTCATCCGAGCCTCTTTTCATCGCGTCCACCTTCCATCTGCAATCGCTTTCCTTCATTAACGTCCTGCCTTTGCCATCGTTTTCCCTTGACCTGCGTCCTCATTTTCCTTTGCTGCCCGTTCAGTGCTTTTTTTCAGCAATCGATTTTTAAAGCCGGCTCCTCTACTCGTCGAACCTTCCAATCCTGCCGTCTGATCTCATTTTCTCGCCGTCCGTCGTGCTCCAACCTGCAGACAGCAAACAAAACGCGTGAAAAAATTCGAGCTGTCCTCTGTTCCGCCGTCCGACGTGCTCCTCGACCTGTAGCTGCAGAGCAAACGCATCAAACAAACGCATACGTATCAAATCACAAAACCTGCGTTTCAATTGGTCTATAGTTTCAGATCTTTGTTTCAACGTTTTTTTTTTGGTGTATATAGTTTAGCGTTTAGGACTTAGGTTTCATTTTTTTGAGTAGGTTAGACTTTAGTGTTTGTTAAATTCATATGTATATGCGTAAAACAAAATTTAGTGCGGTTTCTTTTTTTTATTTTGGGACAGCGTTTAGTGGTAATTCGATTTTTTAGTTTTAAATTTGTTAGATTTTAATTTGATATGGTTCTAGTTTTAATTTTTAGTGATTAGCTTTAGACTTAACTTAGTTTTAATTTAGTTTAATTTTAGTTTGTTTTAGTTTTATTTTTATTTTTATTTTAGTTTTAACTTTAGAATTCAGATTTTAACTAATAGATTTAGATTTTTTAATTTTAGATTCAAAAATAATAATAAAATAATAAAATTTCAAAATCCAAAAAATAATAAAAAATTCTCAAAATATCTTTTATGGTCAAATGAGCTTTTTTTTTAAATTTTATTTAAAAGTGACTGTATAAAATCAAAATATTTTTCTGGATCGAAATTAATTGACGCATCATAAATCCGGAAATCTTTCGAACATCTGGCATTTTCATTCATGGTTGTTCTTTCAATTGAATATTATTAATCAATCGTGTTTTAATAAGCAGCAGTTGGTCATCATCTACTGGTTTATAATTGCATAATGGGATTGTTTACGACTCCACGCAAAACCCTTTGATATTGTAATGATATCTAATCTAGATCTTAACGGGAATCTCATTCATTTTATAAGTATTTTGATGTTTAATGTGTCTCACAGATTTGTCATCCTCATTTATAATAAAGGTCTCCTTAACTGCCAAAGACGACTTAAAGAAGAATTGGGGATAAAGGTAGCGGCCCCCGATGCGGGGCAAGTTGTTTTGTGATGCTGAACATCATGCGACAACGAGAGGAACTATAAATTAACAAGGAAAATGTCATAATATCAAGCTAACCATGGGGGAATATGTATTGACTAGTCCAATGCTTTCCATTCCTATGGGAGGTGGATGTTGTACTAGGAGTACAATGGTTACAATCTTTGAGGACGGTAGCTTTTAATTTTCAAGAACTTTTCTTGAAATTTTTTTCAGAAGGAAAGGAAGTTGAATTACGGGGTATCGCAGGGAAGCCGGGAAAGATAATAAGCTCTAATGTCATGAAAAAACTTCTAAAGAAAGAACAACGAGGTGTAATTGCACAATTATGCTCACTAGAAGTTCCAACATCAAAAACATGTATTTCTACAGATCTCCAACAAGTCTTGGACAATCATTCCAAGGTGTTTGAAACTCCCAAAGGACTCCCACCTATTCGTGATCATAATCATGCTATTCATTTGATTCCAGGAAGTGTTCCTCCGTGTTCCTCGAAACATCGAGCCATATAGATATCTTACGTCCAAAAGAGCGAAATTGAACGTTGCAGTTTCGAAAAGGAAATGTTAGGCGGGTATGATGCTTTAAAATAAAGTTCTTGCTCTACGCATAGTATTGGTACACAAGAAGGATGGATCATGGCGAGGTAATAGGATTGTAAGGGCTCAATAAGCTCTTATTAAAGATAAATTTCCCATTCCTATGATTGATGAATTATTGGATGAATTGCATGGAGCAATTTATTTTACCAAGTTGGATCTTCGTTCAACATATCATCAAATTAGAAAGAACACTGAAGATATTCCGAAAAAAAAAAAAAAATCAAACTCATGAGGGTCATTATGAATTTTTGGTCATGCCTTTTGGCCTTACCAATGCACCTTCTACATTTCAAGGGTTGATGAATTCCATTTTCAAACCCTTCCTTAGAAAATTTGTGCTAGTATTTTTTGATGATATACTAATCTACAGCAGGTCTTGGAAGTTGACAGGGTGCTCAAACTATTGCAGGAGAAACAATTATATGCGGACATCATGGTAAAGTCTGAAGTGTTTCAGTCAACATATATAAAGGAGAGCGGACATCACAAGCATAATCTGCGGTCACCACAGCATGGTCAACACTACAGCAGAGGCAGCATAAACATATATAGATACAGAGACAGTAAGGGAATTTCGGATATCTCAAAGGAGACAACGTATACATATATATTACGGACACTACAACAAAGGCAGCGTAAATATATATATACACGAAGATAGTATTCAATGTGGAAGACAAATAAATAGATAGTGATCATAAGAAGAAGCATGAGTGATAGTGAGAAAGGTAAATCTTAGATTTACCTTCTCACTGTCCAAGCAAATCAAATAGAAGCATACACAAGGTGAATTTCAAGGTTCTAGAAGAAAGTCTAAGTCTGGGTCATGATACTTGTCATTAGAAGATCGATAAGAAGAACTCTTAATCTTTGTGTCTTGTGTTTTGATAATTGACTTGATGAAAGATTAACTTAACCTAAGAGAAGAAGACATAAGTACATTCTGGTATTATCAAGAAAGAGAATTTGTATTAACATGAATATCATTCTCATGGTTCAAAGCTTTGGTTACAAGAAAGGGCTATCAGTGATACAAATCCACTTCAGTTTGTAGGTTACAATCTCATCTTGGTAACATTGCAGCGCTTATAGCACAAATATTACGAAACATGTCACCTACATCACAGGTTCGGTGATACTTCAATTCGGCATACATGTATATAAGTTTGAAAAAGGAAGCAGAACTCGGATAGCACAGTTTTAGTGGTGGTCACAGTCTTGGAAGAATACAGTCTGAAAGTTCAACTATGCAAATGGATGACATGTGATCTCAATTCTGGAACAACCCAAGAAGAAGATCATTCAAGGAAGAACAAGGTGAAGATATCCTCTTCACTTTCCAAGTAAGTATTTTTCATTTTCATTTTAATTTTGGTTAAATGACTTTGATTGGCAAGGAGATACATAATGTGGTTGTATTACCAAATATCCTTGCATAAAACAAGTAGGAGAGTCATGGTCCTCATAGATGACTAAATTCATAGATAAGGGTCTCCTTTGAATTCATGTAAAGGAACTTTTAAGGTTCTCTCACATGAACAATAATGGAGACACAAAAGAAGCTGGAAGAAGAATTATGAACAAGCACAAGAAAGTTCATGTCACTGGAATGAATGGAAAGAGGTAGTAAGAGATCATCAAGACTAGTCTCTCTCAATATAAGACTCTTTATAGCTCCTAGATTCTACTTAAAATTGATGTGATGTGACATCATGAAATTATAAGAAACAAGAACTCATATGATCATGAGGGTAATAGAAATCATGGGATAAGTAAGTTACCTCACTCATGAACCTAGAGTTTCTATGGAAGAATACAAGTTGAAGGCAATAGTTTTGCAGAACTCAAACATTTGTAGAAAAGGGAGAACCCGATTCAAGGAAAAATCTAAGTAAGAAGAAGCAAGGGATCTACACTACGATTGAGATCATATTCTTCTTTAAGAGATTTCTGTTGGTTATATGATGTGAAGCAGTGTAGCATCTTGATGAAATCATGGTAGGAGCTCCAGGTGAATCAACTCCGGGAAAACCTATCTGATAACATTACTAATGTAAATCAGTCATCAAGAGCAAAGGTCATCATGGAAACATATTTCTGGGATGTGATGACATATTGATGAAGCAGGCCAAGGGAATGAAGCTCTTCATTCTTGAGAAATTGCTACAGGATGACTCAAGGGAAAAATATATGAGGTATGTATATATTTATATGCTGATATTGGATGTTTTGAAGTCATGTCATGTGGTTGCAGGTAATGGACTTCTGAACTTAGAAGTATGATCTATGGAGGAGTATCTCTCAATGCACGAACAGATGAAATCAACATAATATGCCCTCATGGAATATGAGGTGGTTGTATATGAACGATAAAATAGGAAATTTGTACATTCCTAGGAATCAAGAATGTGCAGAAAGGAAGAGATCATGAAATGAAACCATGTCAAGAGGCAGTTATCACCCGGAGGCCAAGAAGTTGTGACTAGGAGATCTCCTGGAGAGATATGCAGACTCTGACGTAAGTCTGATAGAGAAGAATACCCTTGGAAAAACATATCATTAGGAGATGTGTCAATCTGTATAAAGGATGCCGATGCTTATAGGAAGATGTCACGGTGAAAGATCATCACTGAGGTAACTTTTGTTTTAGAAGGGTTCATGTGTAAATGTTTATCTGGATGAATTTGTGCAGGGCTACTAATCATGAGAAGGGTTGTATGATCCTGAGAGATGATTCAAAGGAAAGCAGCATGGCACAATAGTGGACCAGATAAGGAATTCTAGTGAATCACTCTGATAGCTGACAAGACTCAGGATGGAAGCGATGGATGATTTGTGCCCGATGAAGCTAAAAGATGGAGATTCCTCAATACCAAAATCCATGAAATCAAGGAAATGAATTCTTCATGAGTAGTTGGGTGTCTCACCATTCTTCTTTGAAGTCCAGTGTGATGAACTTTGATGGTAAGTTCTTACTTGAAGAAACTTGACTGATCTCAAGATGGCCAGTACATTCTTTGTATAAGGATGAGTACATTCCCTTGTGGAATAGGTCCTCCCTGGGAGGGAGAGATAGACACATCATTCTGGTCTTGGGAAGACGGAATGGAGGATTGGGTAATCATCTGGCATTTGATACTCTTTGAGAATGTGATCGGGCATTCAAGATAAGAGTAGTCGGGGACCGATATTCTTTGAGGGCTAGCTACCCAAGAGAAGAATAGTCCAAGAAGGTCATACTTTGGGAACACCCGGGTGGAGTATGTACCTTGGATAGACAATGACGAAGGTGTCTATAAGTCATGTGTCTCGCCAACATTGAAGCCCATTGTCTCGTTGAAGAGATGGGGTTGTTAGTCAAGGCCTTGCACTAGTACAATGCTGGTTGATATGATGCTATATAGATGCGATTACCAATCCAATTCTTCTTATGATATTCTTCAGTGTGAAAGTAAACATGTACCTGTATGTACTATGAATACCTTCCTAGTTAAGAGGGAGTGTTGAAAAGTGTAACTAGGTCGGTCTTCATATTGACTATGTAATTATGTATTTTATAAAGAAGAAGACAAAGATAATAAGATATATATTTGTTGCACTTGCTTCATGGGTTTCTAGAGCAAGATCTTATCTTAGGTTAATGAACTTCTTCTTGATGTTCATTTAGGGTTTGTCTTTTGTTTATAAGCATAATTAGAGTCATGCATATTAAAGACCTTGTCAATAAACCTTGTTGAAGAATGGCAAGTAATAGCCCTCACCATCGCTGGAAGTCAACCCTTTTATGTGCTACAAGTCGGCCTTCAATCTGCTGGATGAGTCGGCCTTAGAGCTATGGTTATGGTTGGCTTCAAGACAATAAATCTTTCTCTCTATATATATACCTATATCCTGCGGTACATCAAGAAAAACAATTCGATGGTCTCTAAAATAAATGAAGTACGCTCTCGATGTAAGACAATGCAAATTATATCGATGAATAATAGCGAACTTTACCTGTAAGGCAGTGCGGATTATATCAATAAACAAGTTCGGATACATATGATTTGTATGCGGATAAATCAGGAACGAGATATGTGGATGTGTTTGGAAGGATATGCACCTACAGCAGAACAGAAAATGTCACGGTAAAGTCTAAAGTGTTTCGGTCAACATATATAAAGGATAGCAGACATCACAAGCATAATCTGCGGTCACCACAGCAGAGTCAACACTACAGCAGAGGCAGCGTAAACATATATAGATATAGAGACAGTAAGGGAATTTCGGATATCTCAAAGGAGACAACATATACATATATATTGCAGACACTACAACAAAGGCAGCGTAAATATATATATATACACGAAGATAGTATTCAATGTCGAAGACAAATAAATAGACAGTGATCATAAGAAGAAGGAGTAATAGTGATAAAGGTAAATCTTAGATTTACCTTCTCACTATCCAAGCAAATCAAATAGAAGCATACACAAGGTGAAGTTCAAGGTTCTGGAAGAAAGTCTAAGTCTGGGTCATGATTCTTGTCATTAGAAGATCGATAAGAAGAATTCTTAATCTTTATGTCTTGTGTTTTGATAATTGACTTGATGAAAGATTAACTTAACGTAAGAGAAGAAGACATAAGTACATTCACAAGTAACTATCAAGAAGAGAATTTGTATTAACCTTAAGCCTTTAAATTCTCAACACATGTATTATTGGGTGACTTGGAAGGAGGACGAGTTTTAACAGTAGTTTTGTTCCCTTACCTTAAATGGGGGTATAATCCTCTATCCTAGTCCCGTGGGATCTCCCCTATTGACATATAGCTTTAAGAAGGGTGTTAGTGTCAATATTTGCATCCTTCCACCAGTGATCAAATAAACTCTTTCATGTCATGCTAAGGGTCCCATTCTGAAATTTTTATCATTCCATTAGGTCATCATGCAAAAATTTGGTCACTTGGTGCAGATTTAGGTCAAATATCACTCCTTTCAAAATTTTATAGCTTGTTGACTCATTTCACCACCTTGCTGAGTGTACCATCAATCTTGACTTGTCATCATTATTTCAGTCATTTTCATCATGGTTTCATTCAGTCAGAGTCTCCATTAGGTCTTAGGGTTTCCAAGGTCATAAAATCATCATTTCATTGCATAAAAGCCCAGCAAAAGGAGTGCCAATAAAGAGATTTTCATCAGTAAGTTTCATTTGTATATTTGATTTTAGAGCAAAATGTAATTTTATCTTTTCCTAATTTGGAATAAATTCTCAAAGTTTCAATTAGTTGCACACTCAAAGTTCCATCAGCAAATAAGCCAAAGTTTCAAAAAGTCAATCAGTCTTCCTAAGTCATAAAAAGATGAAGTTGAGCACTTTGTGGATCAGCTCCACAAGTCAGGGATTCGACCCCTGAGCTAAGGAGAATCAGTTTTGGTCTATATTATTCACTTCTTTTCTCATGGCAAGGGTTGGATGCTATTGGATTGATCGCTGAACATTTTTTGTAATCAGTGTTTTGGCAAGTAATAACAGACTGAGTTGCAGCTATTTTGATGGAATTCTTGTGGTAATGTGATTTGACATTGTTTCTTCTTATCTTTTGCAAATGTGTGATAGCATTGTGATTTCATATTCATTCCATTTCTGAATGTGATTGTTTCATAAGTCAAAAAGACAGAATTCATTAAGCTTATGCTCTGTTTTGGAGGAATAGTTACAGTTTGTTTCATCTTCTTCTTAATAGAAAAGAATGCATATCTCTTATGCTCTTTTCTCAAACCCTAGCAGTCTAGACCATTCCATCAAGATACCCCTTTGTGTTGAACTACTTACCTACCTTGCTCCATCAGATCCCTGTAATTCTGATCCTTGTTTGCCTTGACCTAGTCCTTCTCTGACCTATTCACCATCCAACACCTCAAATTCAATCAAACAAACCCTAGTGCTACTATACCTAGCCTAAAATCCTTTTTATCCAGTCATCTTGGCTATGATCTGGTGGAGAGAGCCCTCTCCTACCTAGTAGGGCTAGCTACTTGGCAAAAGATTGGTCTGTGGTTACCTTTATTGGTCTCTTCTCAGCCTTGGAGATCCAGTGGACCGCTGACAAAGGGAACTACTTAGGAAACCCTGATGTCAATGATGGCACCTAATGGATCTGACCATGATGATACTAAAACCATCAAGACAAGACCAAAAACAAGAGATCTTAAGAGAGCTTTAGAGCAGGAGAAACATGGGGCAGAGAAACTCAGTTTTGAGGAAAGGATTGCAAAGGAAATTGAAGATGACAGAGATGTGTGGCTTGACAGAGTTAACCTTAACCTTCAGAAGCTCCTCCATAAGGTAAACAAAGACAATGAGATGCTCAAACACATGTCCAATAGATACATCACTAGAAACGAGATCTGCAACATTAAGTTCAAGCAATTGAAGGACAAATATAAGCAAACCCTAATCAAGCAAAAGGAGGAGGATAAACTTGATATTCTTGCTGATGCTTCCCTGATTGCTTGAGACACCTCATCAGCACTCCATCTAACAATTTTGATCAATTTTGGGCAAGTTTTCAAGTTTTTGGCATTTCTGATAATTTTGATGGACTTTTTGCACAATAAGCCTACAAAAAGCGCAGCGTGGGCCACACTGCGCTTTTTGTGGAGGCTTCCAAATGACAAATGGGTTGTAGATTTGGATTCAGAGTGATGTCTACATGCAATTTTGACTATTGGCACTCGAAAAATGGAGCTTTTGACAGATGGAAAATGCAAAAAACCTCTCAAAAATCAATTTTTTGCCTCATTTTTCAAACCTTCGCTGCGCTTTTGGAGCAGTCTTGGGAGATTCAATTTTTGAGGAGCTTCCCTCAACCATTTTCAGAAATTGAAGGCTTTTTTTATAACTAGACTAGAAAATATTTCCAATGAGCCATCTTGGACTCAATTTGGACCTCAGGAAGGCAGTCAAAACTTCATTTCAAGGCACACGTTGCGCTTTTTCCCAGCCACACTGTGCTTTTTGCAGTTGCCTGTTTTCTTCAAAATTTTCCAGTTTGATCAGTTGATGGATGGATTCAATGACTTTTTATTGATGTAATGATGAAATGTAAATGTAATTATGTCAAAAATAGTTACTAGGGGTAGATGCATGATGTAAATAGGTAATTTTGGTCAAACTGAATCAGTTTCATGAATGATAGGGATGAGTTGGCTAACCTCCCTAATCACTAGGATTCCAGTTGAGCACTTTGTGGATCAGCTCCACAAGTCAGGGATTTGACCCCTGAGCTGGGGAGAATTAGTTTCGGTCTATATTATTCACTTCTTTTCTCATGGCAAGGGTTGGATGTTGTTGGATTGATCACTGAACATTTTTTGTAATCAGATTTTTGGCAAGTAATAACAGACTAAGTTGTAGCTATTTTGATGGAATTCTTGTGGTAATGCGATATGAGATTGTTTCTTCTTATGTTTTGCAAACGTGTGAAAGTATTTTGATTTCATCTTCATTCCATTTTTTAATGATTGTTTCCTAAGTCAGAAAGACGGAATTCATTAAGCTTATGCTCTGTTTTGGAGGAATAGTTACAGTTTGTTTCATCTTCTTCTTAATAGAAAAGAATTCATATCTCTTATGCTCTTTTCTCAAACCCTAGCAGTCTAGACCATTCCATCAAGATACCCCTTTGTGTTGAACTTCTTACCTACCTTGCTCCATCAGATCCATGCAATTCTGATCCTTTTTTGCCCTAACCTAGTCCTTCTCTGACCTCTTCACCATCCAGCACCTCAAATTCAATCAAACAAACCCTAGTGATACTATACCTAGCCTAAAATCCTTTTCATCCAGTCATCTTGGTTGTGATCTCGTGGAGAGAGCCCTTTCCTACCTAGTAGGGCTAGCTACTTGAAAAAAGATTGGTCAGTGGTTACCTTTGTTGGTCAGCCTCTGAGATCCAGTGGAGTGCTAACATCTTGGCAACCATATTGGGGAAGAAAGTGATAGAACTTCCCTGGTTGTACCATTAGTTCTTCGAATTCTTGGCATCTGGATGATAGGTCTAAGATTTCGTTGAGGCTGATCTGAAAAAGTTGCAGAGAACCAAGTTGTTGAACAGTGAACATTTTGGCTTCGAGGAGATACACCAGATCAAATCTTGATCCTCGCCTAGTTGATCCAGTCGAAGATCCAGAGAGGCTTGTTTAGAAGCACGGATATCAAGGTACAAAAATTCAGTCAAATCCTATTCCATTGGTAAGATCGTCTTCGCTGCCTGCAAAAGTTCTATCTCAAAGACATAACTTTTGAATTAAAATTTGAGCTCTCTTTATTTCGATCCAAGTCTGAAACATCGCTGTCTAATAGAGTCTTTGACCCATTAAGGCTTTCTGAGGTAAAATCATTATCTGAGATAGATCTTGGTTCTTTAAAACGTGAAGAAAATTTACCCTTTGAAGAAACTAAGTCTGAATCAGACTTTGACACTAAAGTTTGGAGTCAATTCTATAGGCTTGAAATTTTAGCAAACCAACTTCAATACTAGTCAGAAAAAGCCATAATCCAATATTAGCAAGAGTCAATACTTATCGCGACACAATCACAGTCAGTTGTTGCTTCTTTGTCTACACCATCTAATTCATTACCTATTCAGCAAACTCCTCCTATTGTCACTCATGTATTTCACTCAGCAGGAATTATGGCTAGATTTGCACCCCTCATCTTACCAAGTCAACTCCATGCCTTACGATAAGGTTATGGCCAAAGACTCACTCTTTTTGATGAGAATTCTCCAATCACCGCAAAACAGCACATAGTTAAAGTCACTGACTTTATTGATCTGGAAGAAGTAGATGAAGACGATGCTAAAATGAGAATCATAGTTCAGAGCTTTTCTGGAGAGGTTAAAACCTGGTTCAAATCATTAAATGCAAACTCTATAGCCACTTCAAACCAGATAATAGATTCTTTCAGAGCTCGATGGGAGGTAAATAAGAATCCATTACAAATCCTTTCTGAATACAATAATATGAAAAGGGAACCAAATGAATCAGTACAAGAC
Source organism: Pinus albicaulis (assembly GCA_034641835.2). Taxonomy (NCBI): domain Eukaryota; kingdom Viridiplantae; phylum Streptophyta; class Pinopsida; order Pinales; family Pinaceae; genus Pinus; species Pinus albicaulis. The sequence continues at coordinate 1,204,770,936 of CM076579.1, read as the reverse complement.
TTCACTGCCCGATTCAATAGAGTATACAATTCCATTCCCAATGAGATCAAACCTCCTCGAGGGTTGGCCCTCTTGCATTACCCAGATGGCTTTGATCCGGACATGGCCTATCAGTTATGAGAAAGGAATCCTGCTACATTAGAAGACATGCAAAAGAATGCAATTAGTGTAGAAGCTAATTTTTCCATTAAGAGGTCAAAAATGAAGGGTGAGAGGAGATTAACTATCAAAGAAGAAGCATCCTCATCCTCTGATATAAAACTGGACACCTTGATAAGAATAGTAGAAAGGATGGTTGACAGGATGTCCATTACCCAAAGATAGCCGGAACCACCAGTTAGAAATCCTAACGTCGGAGGACAACAGCAGCAGCCTCAATTCAGAATCAAGCAAAGAGAACAGAGGGCCCCTAAGCAACCAACACAGCCACAGCAGATTCGGACACCCTTGCAACAAAATTATGCTCAAGGAGGTGAGGAAGAAGAAGAAGATCATATTGTTGAAGAAAATCACTTTTTTACAGCTGATGGCCAGCCCATATTTTTGACAAAAAATGAACAATATGTTGAGAAGACGGATGTACCCAAGGATGAAGACTATATTCTAGCCCAGGATCATCAATTGGAGGTTGAATCTGATGATTATCACCGAGGTTACTTAAATGCCCTCAGCTCACAGCAGAGGCAGTACACATTGAGGGGTAGAGATGTCCCAATAACTCATATTCAGAGGCGGGCATCTCAACAAAATGATACTCAACCGAAACAGAATTCTCAAGGTAATCAGAATAAAGGAAAAGAACTTGCAGTTGTAAATCAGAACAAGGTTAATCAGTCATCTACAACCTCACCAGGCAAAAAAAAGGACAGCCAAAAGAAAGAAACTACATCAAAGGATCATGTCGATAAAAGAGAAATGAGTGACGCATGTCTTCCTCGTGACCCGCTCCCCAGGCGTAGGCTCAATGATGACTAATATGCCACCCCTGCAGGTGATCATCTCATCCCCCAACCTATGGCTGTCAACTAGCGCACCGACCCAATGCCACTGTTGAGAAGTCTCTCCCCTAGTGTGTTGAGTGTCATCCAAATACCTTGGGTGAGCCTCGCGTACCCCACTACTCATGCCCAGAGTGCCAAAGGACAACAACAAAATCGACTGTGCCTGTGAGTGATGTAGAAGAGGGTCAGGCGTGTGAGTCTCCATGGATATCGTCAAGCATCGCTCATCTGTCTCCCCGTCGATCCTAGGTGAACTACCCCCAAAGGTATGCCTGATGTCTCCGTCCATGAGTCTCCCTGGAGGCAATACTCTAAGAACCCGATGCGCAGCACCATACACCCCTGCATACCACCAATCGTCCATGTACTCCTCGACATGTCACTACACACTACGGCATACCCCTGTACACTGTTGGACACCCCCTGCTACTGTTGTACCACTCTGTACCGTCCTGCACCTTGTCTGTGTCAAGGCACCAGTCACTCCTCACGTGTACTCAATGTGATGTAAGACACTCCTACTCCACAATGCAGTCCAACACACTATGGTACACCATCATGCACCTCCATGTCCAACGGTAGTCCACCGCTCAATGCTAGATGCTCCCACAGATCCTTGGATGTGATAACCTAGAGTTGTGTCTCTACGTGTCGAACCACCCCCAATCGGTATCATCACCTCCACCGTCGTGTCACTACACCCGTCGATGAATGAATCATCACACCAAACCCTCCCTGAGGGGTCCGAGAAGTGAATCTCCCTATGTGTCAGTAGTGATGCCACCATTTCTTTGCTCCGCTGCGACCTCCGTGCCTCACACAAAGGTGAAGAATCCTTGGCTCCATACAAGGCACCATCTAGTGCTTGCCAATGCCACCTCCTCTGACAAGCTCCTGACAAGGTATGTTGATCACCCTGTGACCCCACATACCAATGTCGTACCAAGACAACCCAGGGAACACGCCCATAAACTGATTGGCAATTGAAGCTAACCAAAACTCCCCTAGCGAATGTGCACGCTCAACTACTAGGCCAATTGTACCCTCCAAAACATAGTCAACCGGCCTACCTAGGAAACGATAGGTAGTCCCACCTGGATCCTAATGCCAGTCTGGGGTTCCTGTATTCCCAACGCCTAGAAACTCCTATTGAACTACACCCGAGTCCACCACCATCTCCATAACCCACTCCACCGAGTACCAACTCAAAATCTCTCGCCATCCAACCTCAACATGCGGGTGTTGCACCATGTGCAACTTCGATCGCTCATCCCGCTATCTAGGTCAACACATGATATCTGACTAGTTGGCTCCATCTCTCTCCCTCCAATGGGAAGAGGTGACCCAACAGTGCTGCTAGCCCTGTCTATGTACGCCTGAAGGGGGCTGCTCTGACACTCCAATGTGCCCTCTAGCTGTACCATTATGGAATCTAACCATTTCCCAATGTGGGCCAACTTGACCGCTGACACGACACAAACCACTCTCATGCCCTCCAGTTCCTCGTTCTGCAGCAAAATAGCCTCTCATATTGATGTGGCCTTCCCTTTCAAAGCTAAAAGGTCGGCCTGAAGCTGATGACATTGTTGTGTGCGACCATTGTCCAATACCTCTATATCTCCTAGCGCCTCATCAAAGGTTGATACATCTCCTGGCACCTCACCCATCTACCATGTGTTGCTACCACCCGAAGCCTCGTACACTAACTTGGTCATCACCTCAATGGATGGCACTACTGGGGTAAGCTCTACTCTATTATGTTTTATATTTTTATTTTTATTTTTTGATTTTTAATTTTATTGATTATTATTTTTTATTTATTTATTTATCTTCATTTATTTATTTATTTATTATTTTTATTTTTTTTTATTTGTATTTTATTTTTTTATTTTTTACGTGTTTATTTATTTATTTGTTTTTTTTTTATTGGTTTTTTTTTTTTTTTTTTTTTTTTTGGGTCAAACTAGCCGTTATTGTACAACGGCTACTTGGAGTTTCTTTATCTATTTAAGCAAAGTCTTAGATCAGATTTCGCATCTTGTCCTGATTATGAACCACACTGGCTGGTTCGAAACGCGTCGAAACAAATTTCTCCAATGTGATTTTTACCGAAAGATTTGATACATAATTTATGGATCACAGAAGTCAAATTCTTAATATGGTCAAGGAAGTCTCCAACACGGGTGACCCCTACATCATACTGGGTGTATCCACATGCTCCCCATGATCCTGTGTGCCCTCATCCTCCAAGTGCGAGATGTTAGCCATCCATAATTTTGACATAGTCAAAGATGGCTAAAACAGGGCTTTAGCCTTCAAGAAACAAATTTGAAGCAAATCTGTGAGTTCTTGAAGTCTACTGTATTCAATATCCTTTATAAGACCCATCTCATTGATGTCTTCACTCAAAATCCTCAAAGAAGCCCTGTTGTCTCAAAAAAAGACTGTTTCAGACTCATTCTCCATTACTTTCCCTCTGGAAATCCATCATTTATCCCTCATTTTATCAAAAATCCCCTTTAAACCATAAAAAAATCCCTTTGAATGATTTAAAACCCTTCCTTTACCCCATCAGAACCCCTCAAAACCCTTAAAACATCTTCATTTCGGCCTAATTCCGCTCCTTTAGACATTTGGGCCTTAAGCGCCTTTTGCTTAAGCCCCTGGCCCCGTTTCTGCCATATGACCCGGTCCTGCGACCAAGCGCTAAGACCATCAGCGAATCGCATTTCACTCGTTCTGAAGTCCCGTCTTCCATTTCTTTTTTCCGCCGATGATCGTTTCTCCAAGTAAATCTCCATCGTTGATCTCATTTTCGATCTAACGATCCTCGCTCCATCAGCGCATCGCACTTCCTAAATTCCTCATTCCCCAACCTTTTTCCGTTGATTTGATCCCGACCATAGATCTAGAACCCCTTGATCTAACGGTCTGCGACTCTTTGCATCGCCATCCTTCCTCCTGATCACCCTCTACCGAATCCTCTCTGCGAAAAGATCTCAACCGTCAATCTCCCTAGATCCGACGGTCTGGACCCTTTCCGGGCCCTCCACCTTCTTTCGGCCTCTGCGCTCTTGTGTTCCCCCCGAAATAGATCCTGGCCGTTGATTGCAACGATCCAACGGCCAGTGGGGCTCCTCCCGCTAACTCCGTCCGATCAACCTTTTCGCAATGCGACAAAGTTGCTGACATCCGCTTTTGGTCCCATCTTCCACTTTCCTCCTGCCAGCCAATCGTTGCGCGCCACCTGTCCTCTGCTACTGTGCATCTCCTCCCATCACGCTTATCCTCCACCGTCTAAGTCACAGGACACGTCCTCCAGGGTCACGTGTCCCGTATTTCACGTGTTGGACACGAAATATGACCTAAAACGTGTCCAATACATTTTTTGTCGTGTCCTCCAAAACCGAATACGTACCCTCCGTTTTTGCATTCGTGTCCTTGGATAGAATACTCGTGTCCTCCGAAACCGAATACATATTCTTCGTTTTTGCATTCGTGTCCTTGAATAGAACAATCATGTCCTAGGTTTGGAATACTTGCCCTAAAGTATTCCTCGCGTTTGGACACGTTTTCCACAAAAAATACAAAAAAGACTAAAAATTCGTTAGTTTGACATTTTCGTTCGTTGTGGTTGTGCTGCTGCCGTCGCTGTGGTTGCTGCTGAACCTTCGTACCTTCGTTTGGTGCTGATTCCTGAACCTTCGTGCCCTCTTTCCTGTCGTGAGTGTGGTTAAGTGCCCACTACCAAGTTTCCATTGCCCGCCGCATTCGAAGTTTCGGTCGTTGTTCAGTGTTCAGCGTTAACATTGCTGCCCCGTCTGCCTCAACAGAGGAACGCATTACAAACTTACACAGGTATGTTACATGTATAAATGGCAGGGAAATTTCAACGGAAGTTTATAAATTATAAATTTATAATCTAAACGGAACTCGAGCAACGATTGTAGTCTTGAGATGGACGAAGAATCTGTATTAAATTAATGAATTAACTTGGCATTGACAATACATAGTATGAGCTTCCAAAGAGCTAAAACTTATAAATAACTTGCTAGCGATAAGAAATTTGGAGATGCGTTATTGTTCTCAAGCCTAAGTGTTGCCATTACAAAGTGTATTGACTGTGGTGAATCTGTGATCCTTCAACCCGGACAGATGCTAAAATTTTATACTGCATTTTTGGCATAAGCCTTGTAGTAATATCTTGTTCTAAACCTTGCCAATAATCTGTTCAGTTAGATATAAGAGCATGTAGCCCTAATTCTGTTTTGGAATCCTCAATAGAGAAAGAATAAGTTGATGGCAGATGCAACATTGCAATACATGAATTGGCAAACCATCCATTGAGTCCCATATTAAAGTTGGGGTTCACAATTATATTTCCCACTGCCTCAAATCAAGCAGTATTGTAGGCTGTAGCCAAAAAACACCCAACAAATATGAATTATAAATTATAATTTATAGATTAAGCAATCCCAAATGCTCATGCACTCAAAGATATTTTAAGTTTTAACCAAGTGGACTTGGTTTATCAAGTTGTAAAATTTAAATTAGTGATCTGCTTAGAAAGCTATCAAAAGGAGTTGGATGGCATATATGCCAGATATGTTCGTGTCACATGAGTAGACCTAATTTCAGACAATCCCCATTCTAACACAGAAGTTAGGAGAGAACAAGTTTACTGCATAAATTGTCTCTTTATTGGCATGGCATTCTTCATCAGACAGATGACATTTAAAAGCACCTTTGAATTAGTTTGGATACTTAAGAATCAAGATCCATCCTAACAGACTTAACCCCATTTCTGTGGATTAAAAAAACAGGAGTAAACCTCTTGCTGTTAGAAAGATTCAGGATTAAGATGGGTCTATGACTCTATACTTTTTTAGTAGCCTGCTAATCTGCTTATTGATCTCTATGGAGAGCATTTCTTAGGACGGTCATACACATGAAAGCCACTCAGATATACAGTTCCAGAGCTGTTCTGTGAGTTTGTTTCATCCTCATTAAAAGAGGACCACCTGAGTGCATGAGGATACTACTACAACAAAGCACAGCAAGCAGAAAGAGTACCTGCAATTATCAGTGGACTGCAGTTACCATACAGAAAATACAGTTCTAGATTAGACACAAATAGACTCTCAAACAGCAGTGTGATCACCATAATGTACCTGGTTAAAGTTAATGTACAGCAGACTGATATGAATTTTCAGACCTGTGGAGTGCTCCTGGATAGACAACAGTTTAAACTTTAAATATGGATTTGGTGAATGCCTTTGGTGTATATATGGGTGTGTGTGACCACTGCTTTGAAACAATAGCTGGGATGACCTAAAGGACCTTAAATTATGATTTGAGTTTTTTTTCTTTTTCTTATTCTAAAAAGGGCTAGACTGACCTGTCCACTTGAACAAATCTAGGTAGGCTGATGTAACTAATAGAATTTGTATACTGGTTGAGTAATCCAAAAGAATTGGAAAATAAAGACATCTATTGAGGATAAAAATATTTATATCGATTAATGTATAAGAGAGTTGATATGAGATATTGTTACAAAATTTTTACATGATGGTAAGAACTTAAAACTTAAAACAGTAACTTAAAAATACCTGAAATAATGAACATTGAAATTTAGTATTAAATTTACTAATTGTTTAATTGATTTTAAATTTTTACCTGGAATAATGAAATTTAGTATATTATTTACTAATTGACAAATTGTTTAATTATTTTTTTTGTAGGTGACAGATTGGCAAGTTGGCAACTATTGCAACAACAACAAGATTAATGGCTCAATCATCAAAGGCAGCTGGCAGAGGTCAAAGGAAAGACAAAGGGTGGTGTTTTTCGTGGTCCTCCCCCTCCAAGTATTTCAACATCTGTTAGTAAAAGTGCCCCAACTGATTCAAGTGAAGCTTTAGGTGCTTCTCAGCCCACATATGATGCTGTTGTAGCAAAACAACAAGCACAACTAAAAAAATTCCCTCTATGGAAGTATGTAACCAAGAAACAAGGGCCAAAGGCTGGTGCGAGAGGGAATGTGCCTTGGTCTTGTAATTTCTGCAAGGGTGAATTTAAGAGCACTTACTTTAGAGTTAAGGGCCATTTGTTGGGTCTTCCTTGTGGAACTAAAGCATGCAGAGATATCAGTATTAGAGAAAGAATGGATTTGGAAAAGGAGGATGCAGGTGGCTTGGGGAATGTGGAGGCATCAAGTCGGAAAATCAGAAAAAATGAAGATCCTCTTCCATTCTTGAGGAATACCAGTAGCAGTAGATTTGGGAGTGGGGCTGAGATTCAGCCAAAAAAAAAGAGGGCAGCCCAAGCTTGTGGTCCAATGGACAAGATCTTTCAGCATGAGAAGCGAGATGAGGTTGATCTTACAGTTGCATTCTTTTTCTATCTCAACTTCATTTCTTTTAATGTTGCACGGTCTCCTTTGTTTGTTGAGATGTGTCGAGCTCTAGTTGATATGGCTCCAATTGGGTATGTGCCTCCAAGTTCAGAGAAGCTTAGAACCACATTGTTGGTTAAAGCAAGGAAGGAGGTGGATAAAATTCTAAAACCTATCAAATCATCATGGATCTCATCTGGTCTCAGTATTGTTTCTGATGGATGGACAGATACAGCACGCCATCCTCTCATCAATTTCATGGTATATTCCCAAAATGGACCAGTATTCTTGAAAGCAGTTGATGCTCTTGGTCAATACAAAGATGCACAATATATGGGAGAATTGTTTATTAAAGTTATTGAAGATGTAGGCGTTGAATGTTGTGTGCAAATCATCACAGATAATGCACATGTTTGCAAAGTTGCTAGCTTGATTGTCGAAACTAAATATCCACAAGTATTTTGGACACCATGCATTGTTCATTCCTTGAATTTGGCACTAAAATCTATTGCTTCAGATGTGATATGGATTATCAATCTTATTGAGGATGCACGCCATATCCGAAATTTTGTACAGAACCATACCAATGCTCTCACAATATATAAAGAGTACACACATCTATCATTGTTGAAGATTGCAGATACTCGGTTTGCTTCATCATTCATGATGCTTAAGAGGTTGAAGGAGGTGAAGGCCGCTCTTGGGGCCATGGTTATTTCAGATCTTTGGTCTTTTTGGAGAAAGACAAATCAAGCTGCTTCAAAAAAGGTAAAGGACACGGTGTTAGATGATGGTTGGTGCGAGAGGGTGGATCTTACCATAAAGATCATGAACCCTATCATTTCTTTCTTGCAGTTTGCAGACACGGACCAACCGATCTTAGGAGAGGTTTATGAGGGTTGGGATTCCATGATTGTGTCTGTGAAGACTATTGTTATGGAGAATGAATGCCCTGAATATGAGACATCAGCAGAGAGCTTATGGTCCACCATACAGCATATTCTTATCTCTAGGTGGGATAAGAATTGCACTCCTTTGCATTGTTTAGCTCACTCTTTGAATCCCAAGTACTACAGTCAAGAGTGGCTCCGTGGTGGGACCTCACACAGATATCCTCCTCACATGGATGAAGAGATTTCATAGGGGAGGAAAATAGCATTCAGAAGGATATTTCAAGATAGAGCCTCTTTTCTTGAGGTGGAGGAAGGCTTTGTAGAGTTCTCCACTAGCACTAAGAGATTTGACGGGTATGATGTACTTGGAGATAGGGGGGTCAAAAATGCCTATGCTTGGTAGGCAACTCATGGGGCAGCATGCCCTGTTCTACAACAATTAGCCTTGAGGGTCCTCTCTCAAGTTACTTCATCTTCTTGTTGTGAGAGGAATTGGAGCACTTATGGGAATCTATATAGTTTGAAAAAGAGTAGGCTTGAGCAATCCAGGGCGGAGACAATGGTGTATGTGCACACCAACCTTCGTCTTATTTATAGGTAGAGGCAGGAATGGTTGAAAGGCAAGACAAAGATGTGGGATGTGTTTCCTGATGATATGGGCTTGGACGATAGTGTTGAGTTGGCGTTAGCCAACATGGATCTTAATGACCCAGTGCTAGAGCCAGTGACTTTTGATGATGAGTCTCTTGAGGGGCCATCCTCCACACCAGCAGATGCAGCAAATGCAGGATATCTTGGATTGGGCATAGAGGAGCAGGATGGAGTAGGGTCAGATGGGTCAGATCAAGATGGCAATGGCAATGATCGTGATTATGACATGGAGGAGGACATGGACTATTGATAGAGTGATGAGTCGTGGACTTGTGGCTAGTAATGTGGTTCCTACTTATTTTGTATCTACTCTTTTGTATTTTCCAGTGGCATTCCCTCAGTATCTATGTAATACATTTTGATTTTGATGACTTTATAGAAAATATGCATTTTATGGTTTTAATATCTAAGTTCTTCTAAATTTCAAGTTATTGTTATGGTTTTAATTTTAAATTTTAATGACTCATGAGTCATGAGTCATTGACTTATTGACTAATGACCATGGTTTTAATGACTATTTAGTATTTAGTATTTCTTATGTGCTTGTAGCCTTGAAGTTGTAAGTTGTAACTTGTAAGTTGTATAATTGTAATTTACTAATGAGAGGGAATTTTGAATTTCAAAATTAAAATTTCAATCAAGTATATATATATATATATATATATATATAAAACATGTCCCTCGTGTCCTGTTTTCGAGGTCATGGTGTCTCGTGTCGAATACTCGTATTTACGTGTCCTCTGTGTCTCGTGTCCTCGTGTCATGTGACTTAGTCCACCGTAGATCTGGCTCCCCCAGATCTGACAGTCCCAAAACGTTTTCGCGTGAAATCTGCCCCCGGGGTTTAACGCCCAATATCAACGCGAAATGGGCGGTTTTACTTGAATAGGTGTCACCCATCCAACCGTATCGCGTTCATTCAGCCCATTACCACTTACCACCTCGACCCTGCACGAAAACCACTTGCGGTGTTCCGCAAAACCACCTTTCGACTTTTCGTGCCATTATTTGAATTTCTCCCTAGTTTTCATTTCATGAAACCCTCCCTCCACGCATCTCTCCTCCTCTGCACAGCTCCTTCACCTCCGCCGAGCCTCTAAAGCAATTTTAACCATATAACGCAGGTTTTGTTTAATTGTTTGTTGTTTATTGTAGGTTTTAAATGACGATAAAGTGTGCCAGTTTTCCCACAATCAAGAGAAAGTGATAGAAGCCGAGGGTGACGATCCTCTGAAGCTTAGTTAAATGCAAAGAAGGAAACAAAGGGGTTGATCTCCAAGTCTAACCAACGCATCATGAACGTTGGTTATTTCAGTCAAACCCTCCAGCGCGCAAGCCACCTGCACACAAAGCAGAAGAACAATGAAGAATAAAGGTTAACGGGCATAAATACGAAGATAAAAGATTTAAAACTGTGAAGATTATGGATAAAGCACAGCTGAAGACAAATCAATTAAAGTCAAAATAGTCAGTAAAGGACAAAAAGCCCGAAAGATGATTAAAGGAGGCCTAAAACTATATCAAAGGCCTAATAAGAGCTTAAAGAGCATAATCAAACAGATCAGCAGAAAGATGGCTTCGAATGACAAATCACCGAAGCCTTTACTTCTCCAAAAGATCAAAATGCCACCTACAGTTCTATTTACCTCAAAAGAATACATATTAAATGCACAGTCAGAGATATTTTTCCAAAGACACCTTGACAGCCATCTTGATGACAAAACCTCTTTAAATTGTCAGGGCAGTTATTATAAAGGCATGGGTGGCCTTAAAACTAAATGTTTCACCTAACTTGTCCCAGAAGCCAAGACAGAGTTACTGCAGTCAGAAGATATCTCCAAAAGCACACACTTCAGAGTTATTACCAGCCTACCAGATATGCCTCAAAGTCAAACAAAAGCAACTAGAGTGGTTCACAAGTTAATATAGCATTCATTGAGCAGAATGGAGCATCCGATGCACATCTATTCTATCTAAAATGATCATTAAGACCACTTCTTTCACTTCTCCTCCTCATTCACCTATAAGTACTCATTCAAGATTCATTGTAAAGGGTTGGAAAGTTGTTAATTGTAAAATTGTTATTGAGTAAGAGTTGCTAAGTAGTTGTAACATAGTAGGCTGGGAAGAGAAGTATTGGATTGTAGAAAGCCATTGGACTCGAGTATGTAACTGGTCTTGGACATCAAATAGACAAGAAGATTCACTAGATCTCGGTCTAAATCATTGGTGTTGTTTTCTTACTATAATTGTTATTCTCCTTATGTTTCCATACTATCCATTTTCTCTGATAAAAAACAGCAAATTTAGAGTAGGATTTACTGCAAAGTACCCTATTTCTCATTGATAAGCTTTATCTCTATGTTTTCTTCTAATTGTGCTTTGAGAATAATTCAATAGAGTATAACTAGTCAAGAAATGTTGGTGAGCCCATGTCTTGCTGAGTAAAACTTGAGACATTGTTCTTGAATGATATTTTCACTGCATGCTAAGTAAAGTTAAACTAGGGAAGTCTATGGTTAGCCCTGTCCTCAAGTGTTTTCTCCAACAGTTGTTTTGAAAGTTTCCCTGAGAGTATGCCAAAAGCAGGATAGGTTCAAAGTCCTTACTTGATCTTAGGCTATTTTTTATGTTTATCTTGTTTCCCTTAAGAGTATGCCGAAAGCAGGATAGGTTCAAAGTCCTTACTTGATCTTAGGCTACTTTTTATGTTTATCTTATATGTTTTCTCCTTTCTGAAAGTAGTATGTTGGATTACTGGATTGTTGTCTTTTAAAGTTGGCTTTAGTAAAAGTTTGCCCAAAGAAGTCTATGGTTTGCCCTGTCCTTTGGCTTGCTTCAAACAGTTACTTTGAAAGGCTTTTCTTGTTTAGTGGAGTTAATAGATTCTTAATTGGTTATTCCCTTTGCTTCTTTCACATCATTTCTTAATGTTTCGTACCATAAACTCAACTTAAAGAGATATTTTGATATAGATGACTTGCCCTATGTAAACCCTTGAACAGTTGTTGTGCAAGTAAACCCTTTTATGACTCCATAGCCCAATGGATTGACATTTTTCTTAACCTATCTTCCTATGTTGAAACACCCTTCTACTTCTTCCCTCCTTCAATTCACATGCCCTTCTCATTTAATGATTCCCAACCAAAAACAAACAAATCCCTTGTGCCTCATAACTAGTCTAATATCATATCATAAGCCTTAAAGTATATCATTCTAAACACATATAGAGACATCCCTCTCTGAATCCAGGAGGGCTAGATCCTAGGATTCCAAAGTGGTTCTGATGTAGGCCCTACAGTGTTTGTTCTTGCCAATCTTGCAAACTACGGGAGCCTAACACGAGGTAGCCATTCTGATGACTTCCCCCTCTGTTACTCGGTTAAGCTGGAAAAAGGTATCCAACTTTTCCACCCAATCCCAAGCCATGCACTCGGTGGATCCATCATACTTGGGAAAAGGTATACTCCCAATGGTACGCTGCAACTCTGAGTTTTGCGTGTTAGACCCCCCACTTTTCCTGCCTTTTTCATCCTGCCTGAGCTGGAAATAATCTCTGAAGGAGAAGGCTGCTTTGAAGTTTTCCCCCATGGACTACCATTTTCAGAAATAATCTCCCATGGGTATACTGACGATAGAAATGTAGGCATCATGGTCCTGGTTAGCCTATGGAAGGCTGGCGAGTGAGTGGCTGGTAAAGGGTGGTCACACTATTGTGAGACCCCTGAAGTCTCCCCAAATAGGAACTCATGATGGATGCTCTTATCCCTGTTATGTTGCTTGAGTCATTCCAACATTCCCTTCTGCTCTTTGGCTAAATCATTTAGGGCCTTTAAGATGCTACCAAATGCCATTTCCCCTTTGCTCCTTGATTCCCCCATATTTTCCATCTCTATTGCCTTTGGTGGGTAATGTTTTGCCTACTCTCCTCGTTAATAGAAAAAGATCCCCACTTCTAGGCCAAGAACGAAGCTATGATACCACTGTAATATCCCAAATGGGGATTAACAGTAATAAAAGTTCCAATACACAAGTAACTACAACAAAAATACAAACACCATTAAAACACACAAACTGGAGCCAAAATCACTGCTGAGCCATTTTATTAATATATTGGGAAAGAGTACAATTGAGGTGTTGGAAAGTTTGCAGCTAGGCCTACTCAAGACAGGCATGAAGAACAACTCAAACCCAAGAAAAAACTTTGGCTGAAAGTGCCTCTGTGTGGCTCAGTCTCTGTGCTGCCTAGCCCAGAAATGTTGTTGTTGGCTAACTTTGGACTATTGGTTGGGCTGCTTCCTCTGCTCAGAAATTTATGAGCTTTTAACCCTGGACTCTACTCACCAAACCCACAAAAACCCACGAAGGAATTGGCCAAATGTTGACCCCGAAATTTCGGCCCAATTTCCTCTAGCTCCTCTAGCTGTTAGCTGTATTAGGATCTCTATTTGAAGCCTCAAACCTGCCTAGAAAATTATGTCGAATTAATCTTGGATTCTCCTCAATAAACCCAGAAAAAAAACCCAAAAAGGGTTTGCCCAAAGCTTGACTTTGGAATTTGTCCCTCTTGGGCTTGGCTCGCTGCGCTGCTAGGTAAATTGAACCTCTAGATGAATCTGCTGGAAAATGCCTCAAGAGAGCCACCAAAATCCCTGGTAGGAGGTGGCTAACCTCCCCTCCAAATCTCCTACTGAAACTCCACTGCTCTCCACACTCCCCGCACCCACACCGAACTAAACTACGCAGTCTACTCTACCTCTGCGCAGTCATGAAGGAGCTACACTCTTCCTATTGGTGCTATTGTGTAATTCCCTCACCAAAATGCAGAACTCCTCTGCTGAGCAGGCACTCGAAGTCCCCCGAGGTAGGGGTTGAGATCTTCGCTTGAAGATCTCATGTGCTAAACAGCATTGCAGACTTGGCTCTTTGGCTCAAGCGTGCTTCAGTCAAAATGACCAAGAAAATAAGATGAATGAATGAATGCCAAAATGAGCCTTCCCTTCTTCCTTTTATCCATTGAGGCCCAACATATGCCTTGGGTCCCACCTTGGTCTGCGCTGCCTCTCCTTGGCCAATCACGTGTTGCCTTCCTCTAGCCATTCCCACGGTGTCATTTTCGTGCCTCTTCTATGTTGCCACCTAAGGCCAATTCGACCCCACCACTAGAGCTGCAATTTTCCCTTAGGGACTTTAGGAAAAGACTTTATTGGGCTTAATTATTAGTTGTGGGTCCTCTACCCACTTTATTTCTGCCCGACATTAGAAATGCCAAAATAAATCAAAACTAATATTCCAATTAGCTAACTGCTAATTTGGAATATTACATCTCTTCCTTCATAATCGAATTCCCTCGGGTTACTAAATGTTTGCCCGACATGCTTTCCAAATGCCTCAAGCCTTCTTTAATAATCTTCTAATTGATGAATCAACAGCCCAGATTAGAAGTCTAATCAATGGCTAAGATTAAAATTTGACTTGATCTTCGTTATCTAGAAGATTCTATTGTGTAACCAGCTCCAAAAAGAGAAGAAAAGAGATATCAACGCCTTAGAAATGAGCCACTTCGAGGGGGCAACCTCCAATACATTACATAAATGAACAATTCTTGGATGATACAATTTACAAAACCTCCTTTCTATATATATGAGTCCATGGGGCCATAATGTAATCCTAGTGGGCCACAATGTAATCCTAGCCGACCTAACAATAATAATTTAAGGGCACAATAGTAACAAAATGGGGGTTACAAGGGTACAATAATAACAATAAGGGGGTTACTAACAAACGCAAGGGACTATACTAGTAATATAGGGACCTAACGATTCAACTTTCTGTTTTATTAATACCCATTAATTATTTAATTTCCCTAAGTTTAGACTTAGGGTCTCCATTAAAATAATTAATTATTTTAATAAAACATGAACAGAGTGGAATTTCCACAAACGGTTTCTGGGTTCTTTGGAATACTAGTGTCTAAGCCTCCTCACCAAATTTGAGACTTAGATCACTTTCCGATGCTACAAAAATCAACACTCCCTCTTAGCGAGGAAAGTGTTCTAGCAATTTGCTTGCTGCATACTGCTCTTACCCTGAAGCATCCTCTACCTTTGCTGCCTTGTCTGTTGCCCTTGTGCTTACTTATTGTTATACATATGTACTGCAGCTCCCTCTCAATTCTGCATCTGTCCATTTCTGCTACTGAAATGGATTCTTGATCATCCCCATCTTCTCTCTGAAGTAGACAAGCTTTGTCTTTCCTAGATCTTTAGTGAGGATGTCTGCCACTTGTTCTCCTGTCGGAGTGTACTGCAACTATACAGCTCCCCGCTGGACACAGTCTCTGATGAAATGACACCTGATGTCAATGTGCTTCGACCGATCATGGAACACAAGATTTTCAGAGAGGTTGATGCAACTCTGATTATCACATAGAATGTTGGGCAATTCCATCTTTTCCTTGAGTAGATTCACAAACAACTTCCTAAGCCATATGGCCTCACACAAAGTAGTGCTTGTTGCCATATATTCCGCCTCAGCTGAGCTCAGAGCCACAGATTTATGTTTCTTGCTGCACTAGGAAGTCATTCCTGATCCAACATTGAAGCAGTACCCACTGGTACTTTTCCGATATACTGGACTGCCAGCCCAATCTACGTCAGTGACCCACTCAATTTGATGTCATTGCCTCGGGTGTATCTCAATCCAAGCTCGATTGTTCCCTGCAAATATCTGAGAGCATGCTTGGTTGCTGACCAATGTGCCCTCCTTGGTTCCATAAATTGAATGAGGGTATTGTGGCCTGGTCTCTGGCTGTTGAGATTTTGTGAATTTGGGGTAGCATCAGTTGTGCTCTAGGTCCCAAATTTTGAGGAAGGACTAGAGTTCACCTGATCTACAAGACCCAGAAATGGATTTGGGAAATTTCATCTGGTTTAGGAGATATTAAATTAATTAATTATTTTAATGTATTTCCCTAAGTTAAAACTTGGGAAAATAAAATAATTAAAGTGAATTTAATTAAACATGTGATGAAATTGTCTTAAGTCACACAGATCAAGCTTTATTTTAATCTTAGCCATTGATTCAAGATTTGATCATGGCCGTTGATTTGTCAACAAGAAAAGTATAAAGGAAAGGCTTGGGGTCATTTGTAAAGACACACAGAGGCAGAGCACTGAAGCTAAGCTGAGATTCTAGGGCAGGGTTTGCTAAGAATACTCAGAAGTGTTTCAGCTGCAGAGAGGGGAATTTAGGCCAAGGGGATGATCTAATCCCGGGGTCTAGAATACACAAGAGGTAGAGATCAGCTCAAGGACAGTGCAGAAGAGGAGAGTAGCAGCAGCAGTAAGAACAACGCAGTCCCTCCAAGGACAACGTGATTTTCAGCAGGAAACCCTTAGAGGGTTATGCAGAGACCCTAAAGGGCAGCGTAGTATTTGCATCTTGATCTGAAGTGTGCGGTCTCTTCCCGAACGGCCTTAGGAGTTGAGGGCCCGGTGTGTGAGAGGCTTTCAAGGGCAGCGCTGGGGTTTCTTGGCCCTAATCTTGGTTGAGTTCTGTAAATATCGTTTGAGGGTGTGGATTAGTCATTATTTTGGCCCTAGATCAGCTAGTGAGCTGTAGATCTAGTATATTCTCTGTCGGGTTTTCTAGATATGCAACCCAGATTTGTGTATTCAGAAAAATTCTTAATAGTAAAACCCTCCAGCAGCCAAAGATCGGTTTTCCCGCATTGGGTTTTTCTGGGGAGTATTTGTCCAGAAATGACTGTGTCACTTTGTCTATGGGTGCATGAACTTGTTCTAGATCTGGATTGGTAGAGATCTGTTAAGTGTTTTGCTTCGATTTTAACTTGAATTTATTCAGCTAATAACTTGTCTAAGTAGGAGGAGCATAACAGATTAACAGTAATAATTTCTGCATAAAGAGTAAGGATTCAGAAATTTCTACATGGAATCAGAGCAATTGCAGATCTAGGAGGGTCACCAGTAGAAGAGACTGAAGATTCAGCTGCAGAAAGCAGCTGGAAAAGCAACAGAAATGCAGATCTGAAGGGATAGCGCAATTTTTAAAGGTAGATTCATGCAGAGGGAAGGGTGACGCTATCTAACACTGTGTCCTAGCAAGCCCACACAATTACTGCGTAGAGGCAGCTCAGAAACAATGCTAGATTGGTCTGAAGCCAGCCAGTGTGATTCAGATATGAATTTGTCAGATCCAGAAAAGATTGCAGAAAAGCTGCAGAAATTCCGAAGGTGCTGGTGGGGTTAATTTTCTGAAATTTTCAGATTATTAGCCTTAGCACAAGTGACAAAGAACGGGAGGAGATCACCTTCTCAGAGAGCTTCTAACCAAAGGAAACTTGCAGTTTGATCAGAGGATCAAAGAAGAAGCTGAATCATAGTTGAATTGGTAGATTTGAAGGAGGGAAATCATTTGTCTTTGGGAGCAGAAGGTGCCTGTTTCACCAAGGGCCTTAGATCCATTTCTCTAGCATAGAGATAAGGAAGTTTCGACAAATTCTGAGCAGATGGCCCCTCATGGACTGCGTGATCAGGATAGGCTGGATGGCCTCTCAAACTTTTCGGTTTGGAAGGCAAGGATCCTGATAGTACTTGAGGCATACAATCTTAGAGACCATGCAGAGCAGACTCTGGCCACACTGACATATCTGGATCTCCTTCGGAAGCATAAGGAGGTTGTTGGGCATGCCAAGCGGCTGAATATGGATGGAATCAAGGACCATATTGTACCACACGTAGCTGAGAAGAAGACAGCTAATAAGATGTGGAAGGCCTTGACTTCCCTTTATGAGGGAAAGTCTGTCCAAAGAAAAATGTTGTTGGAGACTCAGATGAGGTCATTCATGATGACCAAGGGAGAAGACATGGAGCATTTTCTCTTCAGATTGTAGTCAGTCAGAGATCAACTGACTACAACGGGTGCAACGGTGGATGATGATGTGATAGTCAGGACTGCCCTCAATGCAGTCACATATGAGTGGGAAACCTTTGTCCAAAGTATCTTGGGTAGAGCAGACCTCCTAGATTGGGATAGCTTGTGGTCAATTCTGCGTCAAGAAGAACTCCGCAGATTCACCAAGAAGCAGTACAGCTCTGGATTGAGAAAAGTGAAGAAAGAAGATGAGGAAGATGCAACCTTGGCATCAAAGAAGCAGCCATAGAAGAAGAAGGATCTTTCAAAGATCAAGTGCTTCCAGTGTGGTGAAATGGGACATTTTGCTAGCAATTGTCCTGAGGAGAAAAGGGGCAAGGAAGCATCTTCTTCCAAAGCAGTTGTGGCAGATGATGGGTCAGGAGATGATGCAGCCATGAGTGCTCATGAACCACGAAGGTGGGGTGACATGGATATGTAGAGGAGCTACATATTGAAGGCGGGATCCTTGAGCAGCTCATCTCTTGTATCACATGCAAGCTACAGCAGCCTTAAGACAGTAACGGGACAAGTGGAGCAGTGTGTGCATAAATCAAGATGAAGCAGAGGCAGAGGCAAATCTGAAGACTGAAAGAAGCAACGCAAAGCAAGGCAGCAGCAGCGTAGACGCAGTAGCAGCGCAGAGGCAGATGTGACTTCAGCAACACAGAGTAGAGCTGCTTACGCAATGCAGAGCTGTAGCAGCGCAGAAGGCTTCAGAGGGACAGCGCAGTGCAGCAGCAGCGTGATAGACTTCAGCACAAGGCGCTAATGTGACTTCAGTAGTGCAGAGGGAGTCTGATTACGCAGGTAGAGTTGTAGTTGTGCATCATTCTTTAGATGCCAGCACATATCTGTAGCCTATGGAGCTTCGGTGATGAGGATGCAGCCCATCTGACTTGCTTGTCAAAAATTGGGCAGGAGATTCAGTTGTTTCTCTCAACAACCGAAGTTGCAGTGCAGCAAATCAACAGTGGCAGTGCTATGAGCAACACAGATGCAGCATATTGAGAGGGAGCTGCAGTACAGAAGTTGCAGTGGCAGTGCCAGAGTCATGGGCAGCAGTACAGAATGGCAATAGCAGCGCAGAGTTGAGTGGCAGCAGGCCAAGCATCAGTAGCACAGAACCAGTGCCCAAAATCATGTAATGCATAGTGTGATGTATTGCTAGAGCACACCCTTGATGCTAAGAGGGAGTGTTGAGATTTTGTGTATTTGAGGTAGCATCAATTGTGCTCTAGGTCCAAAATTTTGAGGAAGGACTAGAGTACACTTGATCTACAAGACCCAAAAATTGATTTGGAAAATTTCATCTAGTTTAGGAGATATTAAATAAATTAATTATTTTAATGTATTTCCTAAGTTAAAACTTAGGGAAATTAAATAATTAAAGTGAATTTAATTAAACGTGCGATGAAATTGTCAAGTCACATGGATCAAGCTTTCTTTTAATCTTAGCCATTGATTAAAGATTTAATCTTGGTCGTTGGTTTCCCAACGAGAAAAGCATAAAGAAAAGGCTTGGGGTCATTTGTAAGAACACACAGAGGCAGAGCACTGAAACTAAGTTGAGATTCTAGGGCACGGTTTGCTAAGAATACACAGAAGTGTTTTAGCTGCAGAGAGATGAATTTAGGCCAAGGGGATGATTTGATCTCGGGGTCTAGAATACACAAGAGGTAGAAATCAGCTCAAGGATAGCGCAGAAGAGGAGAGCAGCAGCATCAGCAAGGACAGCGCAGTCCCTCCAAGGACAGCGTGATTTTCAGCAGGAAACCCTCAAAGGATTATGCAGAGACCCTAAAGGGCAGCATAGTGGCTGCATCACCCAGTCTGGGGTAACGCAGTCTCTTCTGGAGCAGCACTGAGGGTTTGAGGGGCTTCATCGGCAGCGCTAGGGTTTATAGGCCCTAATCTTGGCTGAGTTCTGTAAATCCTGTTTGAGGGTGTGGATCGGTCATTATTTTGGCCCTAGATCAGCCAGTGAGCTGTAGATCTAGTATATTCTCTATCGACTTTTCCAGATCTGGAACCCAGATTTGTGTACTCGGAAAAATTCTTAATAATAAAACCCTCCAACAGCCAGAGACCGGTTTTCCCGCATTGAGTTTTTCCGGGGACTATTTGTCCAGAAATAATTGTCACTTTGTCTATGTATGCATGAACTTGTTCTAGATCTGGATTGGTAGAGATTTGTTATGTGTTTTGCTTCGATTTTAACTTGAATTTATTCAATTAATAACTTGTCTAAGTAGGAGGAGCATAACCAGATTTACAGTAATAATTTCTACATAAAGTGTAAAGATTCAGAAATTTCTACATGGCCTAGTGTTGACCAAATACATCAGGGACCCTATGAGCTGCCTATACAAAGTAGGATCAGCCTCATCATCTTCGGAAGTATCAATCTTCTTCCAGTTGGTGATCATTGGTGTAGCCATGGGTCTACAACCTTCCATCTTGAAGCTCTTCAGGATTTCTGTAAGATATCTCCCTTGACCAAGGAAGATCTCACCCTTCTGCTACCAAACTTCCAACCCCAAAAAATAATGCATCATCCCTAGATCCTTCATGTCGAATTCTGCAGGTAAATTCTCCCTGCAATCTTTGATGAGCTTAGATGATCTTGTTAGGAATAGATCATCTATGTACAGCACTAGTATCAGAGGCTCATCCCCTACTCTCAAATAGTAGAGATTAGGATCTACGTCACTCTTGACAAATCCCATCTTCTGCAAGTAGCCATCAATTCGACCATGCCAAGCTCTAGGGACTTGCTTAAGTCCATACAAGGCTTTCTTAAGCTTACACATGAGTCTTTTGCTCATGTGTCTCAAAGCCCTCTGGTTGTTCGATATATACTTCTTCTTCTATCACCCCATTCAAGAATGCAATCTCGACGTCCATCAGGGGAATCTCTCATCCCATCTGCGTAGCAAGGGATATCACGGATATAATAGAAGTATATCTGGCAACTGGGGCAAAGATCTCTTCATAGTCTATCCCTTCCTTCTGAGCAAGGTCACTTAGGAGCGAGAGCGAAAATGGAGAGCGGGAGCGGGAGTGGGAGTATGAGTGCCATTTTCAGAAGCTTCTGGTCTGGGATTGTTTCGGGGAGCGTTTTTTATAATGTATATATTTTTTATATTTCTATGCATACATGTCAACAAAAGCATGTAGAATGATTAATTAAACATAAAAAATATAAAAACATAGATTGAAACAGAGGTATCTTTATCATTACCTCTAGATTCGTATAGGGATCTTTGTCATTAATATCACCCTCTAAGCATTTGCTCCGGGAGCGGGTTCGAGGGAGCGGGCTCTGGGAGCGGGTTCAATAGGGGGGAGGAGCTCCCCCGCAACCTTGTTTCTGAGCATACCCCTTTGCCACAAACCTGGCTTTAAATTTTTCTACACTGCCATCTGCAGCATATTTGATTTTGTAGATCCATCTTGAACCCACAACTGATATGTCCTAGGGCCTGGGAACCACCTCCCAGACATCATTTGTCATGATGGAACTATACTCTTCCACCATTATATCAACCCACACCTGATGCTGAGGTGCCTCCTAAAAACTAGAGGGTTCCCCAACTTGGGCTACGAAGGCTTGGTATCTGTCTGATTGCCTGCGCTGCCTCTTCTCATTTATGTAGGCTCCAACAAACTCTTCTGCATCCCTTAAAATTTGTCGTAATTCCCTACTCGTCCTACCATTGGTAGTGGGTGGCTCTAACTGCTCCCCTCCTGCAAATCTTCTGGAAATGAATCCCTTGGGTCCTTCTGCCTTGGAGAAGCACTCGGGCTATCCTCTGATGGTCATAGTCGCTGGACCAGTGGGTCATCTTCAACCTGCGTTGTTGAAGGCATCTCTCGGGATTTTCCGAAAGCTCTTTCCTCCATGAACTTTACATCCCGCCGCACTAAAACCTTCCTGCTGCCAGGAATGTAGATCCTATAAGCCTTAGCATTTTCACTGTATTCCAGCAGATACCCCTTTTCGGCAGTCCTATCCAATTTCTTCCTCTTTTCTTTGGGTACATGGCAGTATGCCACACTACCAAGATCCTGAAGTGGCTGACATTTGGATTCCTACAAGTTAAGACACTTTCTAGAGTGATCTTACCCACTGCACTGTGAGGAACCCTATTCTGAACATATACAAATGTGTTACAAGCTTCAGCCCACAGAAATTTGGGCATGTCTTGATCATACAACATTACCCTTGCAGCCCCACAATAGTTCTATTCTTCCTTTCTGCAACTCCATTCTGCTCTGGATTATATGGAGCGGTCCACTCTCTTCCGATGCCTTCCCTTGCGCAGAATTCTATGAAGTCTTTATCAATATATTCTCCACCGCAGTATCTTTATCCGCTTTCCTGTCATATTCTCAACCAGAGCTTTAAACTCCTTGAATCAATCAAAGACTTCGTCCTTGGTCTTTAGAAAGTAGATCCAAGTTTTCCTGGAATGGTCATCAATGAAGGTGACAAAATATTTGGCACCACTAAGAGCTCTAGTGGACATTGGTCCGCAGATGTCCAAGTGTATCAATCCCAACACACTCTTAGCCCTATTTCTGCTCCTAGCGTAGGTTGCCTTGGTGTACTTCCCTAGTACACACCCTCTGCAAACATCATCTCATTTGGTGCTCAAATTTGGAACTCCTGTGACGGTCCTCTTGAGAATTCTCAACGCCCCATGGTGTAAGTGCCCCATTCTCCTATGCCATAACTCATTTAAATCCTTCTCATCACAGCTGCTTATTAGTGCCATTGGAGATTCGAACTACAACTTACACAGTTTATTGCTCCTGACTCCAATTTGTGCCTTCTTCTTCCAACTCGGGTGTTTGACATATACTCTTTTGCCAGTGAAGTAGACCTCATAGCCCTTGTTTTGTAGCTGAGACACTGAGAGTAAGTTCATCCTCAAACTAGGCACATGCAGCACATTGGTGGCCCGAAGCTTATTTCCAGCTTCAGTTTGAAACACTACGGTACCTCTCCCAACAGGGGTACACTTCCCCTTATTTCCCATGGTGATCTGGAAATTCATCTGCTCTTCCTGGTAGCTTGAGAAGCATTCTCATACTCTAGTCATATGTGCAAAAGCTCCACTATCAATATACCAAACATCTGGACAAGCAGTGCTTGATACGCAAGCAAATTCTTCTTTCAATCCGGAGGCCAATACAGAGATGTCGTGATCCCTCTGTTCTTCCATGCTTTCCCTTTTCTCTGGAGAGTTGCATGAACCCTTTCGAGTGCTGCTCCAGTAGCTTCTAGACTTCGTTCTATCGCAGAGTCTCCAATCCTTTCCCTCAACTCAACTCTACTCTGATACCATGTGAAACATTCAATTCTGAATTTATACTACAGCTATAGATTTAATCCTCCTACTTATTTCCACAATAAGTTATTTACAAAACCCTTACAATAAATTTCGAAATAAATACCACTACAGTTATCACTCAAGTACATATAGAGAAAAGAACAATAAAATGCAAGCACAAGAACCAATCACAATGACAGTGATTTTTGGACAATTGTCCCCGGAAAAACCCAATATGGAAAAATCGGTGCAGCAAATGAGGGTTTATATATTAATCTTCAATAGGAATTCTTTACAAGAAAAGACTGGCAGAAATAACTGAGAAACTTCTTGAGATACACCTGAGATAAGTTTTCTCCGCACCTCCGGAGAATTCCCGACACTTGAGGGACTCACTGGCCCTCCTTGCATCACTCCTATGTACCTCTCTACGCAGAGCCAGCGTGAGACTGCGCCACTACTACGTGAGGCCTCTGCGCTGCTCCTGAGTGCTACTTCTCTACCCTTCTGCATCCTTCTTTCCTTGAGCCCTGACACTGTTGATGCCCGCTCCTTCCTCCGTCCTGCAAATCTCCCTCTGAAATCGAATTCTCTTCCTTCAGAATCGACTTCCCTCAGGTTGTTGAATGTTTGCCCGGCTTGCTTTCCAAATGACCCTCAAACCTTCTTTTATAATCTTCTCATTAATGAATCAACAACCCAGTTAGTAGTCTAATCAATGGCTAAGATTAAAACTAGACTTGATCTTCGTTCTCTAGAAGATTCACACTCTGTTTTATTAATACCTATGTTGCAGGAAACGTTGCACAGAGGTTCGTTTCAGCCCGAAAACGAAACGGGAACGTGTTTCACCGTACCGTACGTTCTCTAGAAGATTCACACTCTGTTTTATTAATACCTATGTTGCAGGAAACGTTGCACAAAGGTTCGTTTCAGCCCGAAAACGAAACGGAAACGCGTTTCATCGTACCGTACGAGCGCGTTTTCGACGTTTAAACTTCTTTTTTTCACTTTTTTTTTTCGGTTTGTGTCTTATTATTTTTTTAATCGTTTATATTTTTTGTTTTAGGGCAGCCTAATGTTCAAGCCTATGGCCCTATTGTTGATATGTAGTTCATGGTAATTTTAAATTTTTAAAGTTAAAGTGACATTCTCTTTTATATTTCATTTTCAACCTTTTACTTAAATTTTTAACATTACCATGAAATGACTCAGGATGTTTGAGAGTGGTTTCGCCCTCATTGGATTTCAAATGGAGAAGTAGAATTTTATATCTCACTCAAAATCCTGCAGACTTATCATTTTTTCAGGATTTCAGGATTGGGGGAATTGCAATGTTTCCATTGGATTTTGTCATGTACTAGGGTATGGAACTTGTATTTAGTCAAGAGAACCAAGCCCTCTACGCAGAGGAGACTCCCAATAATCAAGAGCACCTAAGGTACTAGGGTATGGAACTTGTATTTAATCAAGAGCACTAAGGCTGTTTGACTATGCAGAAGGAGACTCCCAATCAAGCACGAGACAAGAAATTAGATATTTTTTTGTGGCTGATTTTGGATATTGCTATTTTCATTATGTGATCATTCATGAATAAATGTGATGTAAATTTAAAGACCTATAGTTTATGCATTGACATTGGACAATTTAATCATAATGTATCATGTATGCTTTATGATTGCACACATTTCTTATATATATATATTATGTTTCCTCGTTTCCAAAATTTGAGGGTCACGTTTCGTACCCGTACCCGTTTCGGAAACTCGTACCCATATCCCCATTTTGTGCAACTTAGATTAATACCCATTAATTATATAATTTCTCTAAGTTTAGACTTTGGGTCTCCATTAAATTAATTAATTATTTTAATAAAACATGAACCGAGTGGAATTTCCACAAACGGTTTATGGGTTCTTTGGAATACTAGTGTCTAAGACTCCTCACAAAATTTGAGACTTAGATCACTTTTCAATGCTACAAAAATCAACATTAAGTGGTTTCAACCCTTAAAGGGGATAGTAGGTCCAAGGTACATCCTTCGAATGGGGGTGGCAAGTGATAAATAAATGAAAGAGAGTAGGGAATGAGAGGGGCAATCTTGGACCACATATCGGGGCATAGGGGCAGCCAAATAAGGGGAAGCCCACACCAGGGCATATAATGTGTAGGAGGGAGCAATCGTGGTACATGAGGTGTCCCGACCTTGACTTTTCCACCCTTCTTTACATGTCTTTTTCCTTTTATGAATTTTCTTTAATTAACTGCTCGGGGCTCAAGGATAAGAGCATGATGTGTCATATATAACAATGATTACCCCTTTAAGGTAGGACGGTTCACTTCCCTCCAAGGGTTTGGAAAATCATGGGTTCCTGTATGACAAAGGAGGCTCATCTAGGGCCTATGGAAGCAAGGTGATGGCCATGGGTAACGGGTAGAGCTCATCCATTGGCTTTTGCCCCTGTGCTAATTATTCTTTTGTCTCGGCTATCTCTTGCATTTTGTGGTACAATTTCCTGTTAAGTGTGGCCAATTATGCTTCTTTTCTTTATTTTAGTTGCTTCCACCTCTAGGGCATCATTCCAGGCCTGGCCCAAGGTGAGGGCAAGGGGATAGGGAGGCTGACCCTATGTGGACCCATGGGGGCTATGTGGACCCAGGTGGGAGAAATGATGAATGGGGGTATAATGAGTGGAAGGGGAGCAGTATATGCGGATAAAAGAGCAGGACCACGCACCTAAAGTCAGGGTTTCGTAAGTAGTAGTACCACCCTAGAACCAAATGGTCAATAAAGGAGATCCCACGAGACTAAGATGCAAGGGTAACACCCAAAAGAGATCAAGGGGACAGGAGCACAAACTAAGCCTACTCTTTCCGCCAAACCCCCCATCAATCCATGCCCAAAAGTATCCATGATAAGTAAACTCAATACTCAATTACCAAATGACAAGACATACCTTTAGATTCGAGAGGCCCACCTTCAAACATAAGATCAATACAGATGGGTGAGGGACCAAATGGCTAACTCAGGTGGCAGAGAAATGGCACAACAAGCTAGAAGAACGCCGCAAGGGGTTGTTGGCTCCGGCTGAGGTCCATCATGGAGAAAAACTTCTCCTAGGGATATCACCCACGAAGTGGTGGGTAACAGGCCCTCCAATCACTCCCAAAATGTTGAGTTTCACCTCCCCAAAGCTATCCCGAATTCTCCCGGCAAAATCCAGCTCCTAAGAAATTCCCTCAAACTCCCACATGTGCCCAAAAAATGGCTAAAGCAGAGGCCCTGGATGGACAAATTCGTACTGCCTCCAATCAGCAACCTTCTGCCCCAAAACTCATCAATTAGCTTAGTCTTCCCCTAGAGCTTCTATGATAAATTTATCCCAACAAACACCACCCGGAAGATAGCTGAAACGAGCAAAGTGTGAACCCCTCCTGCATCCTCCTAAAATACGCACTGGCTGAGAGAAAGGTTGTTTGTTTAGCTCTGAATCCCTCCATAATCTCCTCCAACTTGGCACAATCTTGCCTCCCTAGGGTGGCACTTGTAGTCCACCGAAAGAAGGTGGACTCTCCCCTTCGAAAAATCTGCGTTGAACAACATTGTGACACGGCTAAGAAACTCGAGCAACAATAGAAAGTATGATTGAAAAAGGACCCCAAAAGTTGTTGAGCTTCTCCTATTTATAATTTGTGAGTTGCCTTGCTATGTGGGTCCCTCCAACAATCTTTTCGACCCCCTTTCTCGGTAATTCGAATTTTCTCCTAAGCAAGTGTGTTTTACAAGTGTGTGGCCCCCATGTTCCACTAGCAACATAATTTTCGACCTCCCTTTCTCGCAAGTCTTACTCTAAAAATTTGTGGGACCCATAGTCAACAAAAATGCCAAAATTGTGGAAATAACTTAAGGGAAATTATTCTAGGAAGGGACATTACAGGTTGGCAATTGCATATGTTACTCATTGCATGACAATAGATGAATGTTCCTAGTGGATGAGACTTTGTTTTTCTTCCATGAAAATCCATAAATCTTCAGTGGGTAAATGTTCAAGGTTGGGAGCTAGGGCATCAATCTTTAGCATCCTTAAGGATAGTTTTGGCCATTTTTGAATCATCTTAGACTCCATAGCCCAAGGGACTAGGTACTGGTGAGAAATTTGGTGATCAACCTCTCTTTTCCCCTTTTCTCCTCTTAAAATTTTGGCCCCTTTTTTCTAAGACGGCTAGCTAGGGCATCAACCGAATTTTCTTGGAGAGGGAATTTTGGAAATCCGTTTGGATAGAACTCTTCCTTGGTGTTTCCCATTGATGATGTCAAATTTTGGTGGAATTGTCATGGTTAATTCTCCATAAATCCTTGTGCCCTAGGTGTGCCCTAGAAGGGAAACCTAGCTTGTTTTTTCTTGGAGGTTTCTTGAGGTTTGTATGAACCTTGTATTCAGTAGAATAAATCATAAGAGACCCTTTATTACCCCTTGCCTTGACCTAGTGAACACCTTGGAAGCATCTCCTCCCACGCTCATTCACAAAACCCTGGGTCTAGTGTAAGTCCTTGGTAGGTCTCTCAAGAAGAGCGAAGATCGTATTTGAAGTGTGAAAATTCTTGAGGGGTCTTATCTCACCTTTGAGTCTTGATCTTAGGCATACCTATTATCATTGCAAACCTCAAGCCCTAGGTCTTGATCTCCATCTTAGGTCTTTCATGGAGAGCCTTTAGCTTCTATGACGCATTGAACCATTGTTGTGCCTCTCCTTGAATGGGCTTAGTGGAATCACGTCACACATATGCCATTTGATATTCCCTTTTCAAGTGATTCCTTTCCTACTAGGGCTCCTCCCATCGGTGAAACACTGTAAAAAGCAAGGGATCTTGACTAAGGTGACAGTGGGTCATTGTCCCATTGTTGTCACTTAGTCTAGTGGTTGTCCCTTAGGTTTCCATTCCTTAGGGCCCTGCTAGATTGTGTGATAATAGGACCTAGTTTGGAGAATAGGGGTATGAAATCTTTCGGGGCCAGTTTGAGGCCTTAAATGATGTTTTTTGGGGTTAAAACTTTCTTACTCAAGTGTCGGGCCCATGACACTATCATACACTCAAAGACCCTTCCAACGATGCAAGAATAGCATAAATCAGAGTTTGTATGCAAAAGTTATGCCTCCTGAAATTTGACCTACCATGTTTGACTGCCATGGTACAAGTGGATGCCACGTCAACCCCATTTACTCATGCATGTAGGGCTAGCCACATGGGTACTTTGAAGAAGACTCTAGAAGGGTTGAATATGTAACTCTATTTGAGAGTTGAAGGAGTCAAACTTGACACCTAGTTGGCTATTAGTGTATGTTAAAACCAAGCCACTAGGAAGGGTAGGGGTTCCATTCTACTCGTTTATATCTTGATCCATAGTAGAGCAGAACAACTGGGAGTGGGAGTGGGAGTGAGAGCATAAAAAAGGGAGTTTAGTGTTCTATAGCAATCTATCAGGCCACATGTCTCAGTTGACTCCATACAGAGTTCCTTCTCCTTTATATTTGCATTATTTCTATTCCAAACAAAGACAGCAAAGCAGCCTCACCTGCCAACTGGGTTTTCTGTCGTAAGGGTTTCCCAGAGCATATCTTTGTGTTCATTGTGGTTGATGTGTAATGGTATTTTGTTGTATTCCATTTTTTTTATTTATCTAATTTAATGCTTAAATAGAAAATTCATAATTAACAAATCTATAATCTAAAGGAATTTATTTTTGATAGTATAGATTTCAGTTTATTTTTGTCAAATATGTTGTAACAAGCTGTCCAGTGGAATATCCACTACAATTTACAAATTACTACTAATGTGTAAAAGGCACAAGCGAATATCCTTGTTTGTGGCTTCTTATGCAAATTAAAAAGGCCTTGGGAATGTCTATCGACTCAAGGAAGTTATATTTCTAACTACCTGAAGCTATGTCTCCTAAAGAGAAATGTTTACTCTTCATGAATTCAAGAAGTCCATGGGAGACATGCAAACAAGGAAGGAGGAAGAAGCAAGACATATCATCACACCTAGGGATTCTATAAACAATTAGAGATAATGTGATATTTGTTAGACAGGGTAGACAACAGTTATTGAGAGATTACATGTTTAGACAACACTCTTTTAAGACATTTCTTCTGCTGGAGAACCTAGCTTTTAGAATACAAAAGATTTCACAGCAACGAGTCAAGTACAATATAAATTTATCCTATATATCAAATAGCCTCAATATACAAGAACACAGATATATTTTATGAATATGGTAGCAAACATAAAGGATACTTGTATGTGGATGATTGAAATCAATGAATTTACCTATACCAGCCAACGATAATGAGCTTGAACCACCAGGTACCTTTAATGAAGTCAGAAATTTTACATTTGTGGCTGGCTCCAAAATAAAGTCTTCAGTTCCAACTGCAGTCGTTTCCATATAAAACCGTCAATAAAATCCCCACTCTATTCTTCCAATAATGAACATATAATATTTTCTTTACATTCAAGAAACAATTTCATAGGGCATTTAAACTTTGAATAATTTATAACTTTAACAGAGAAATGTAGCTGATGAGACAAGATATTAGGAATCCCATATATTCCTTGATAGAAACATTTCATCCAACAAAAAAAAACATACAATACTTAAATCATTATGATCTGCATGCTATATATGATACCACTTTGAAAGTAATGAGACATACTGAATTTAGGGGCCATGGTTCACTAGTGAGGTCAATGGACTATTAAGCCGTCCCCCAGGGTTCCATTCTCAAAGTGGTCTGCCACACCTGAATGGTATGAATCTAAGATGGATGAAGATAAGTGCACGTCTTGGGTAATTTTGCATAATAGCTGCACTTCAGACACTGTCATGGGTAATCTTTGCATGCCATGAGGTGCAGCGTCAATCTTGAGGCATGTTTCTTGAAGCACTATAACAAAAGAGAAAATCCGGGCATTGTTCATCCATGCTCAACTCCACATATTAATTGAGGTTGCAAACATATGAATTATTTAACGAAAGTTGCAATGTGGGGGTCCATGCTCAGTTCCTCAATCATTGTTTTGCATGTTTTTCGCCCTACTACCACCAGAAAATGCATGTTCATTTTGCATTTTAGCAGCACTATACAAGGAGATGCGAACTTTGGGAGCTTGGTAGGAGGCACTGGTTCAAGCATCGCCTTATTTATCATGCATGGGTGAGATAGTGATAAAATTCCATATGATCACCTTTTCTTTCACACGTTGAAGGATGTTTACAAGCTTGGAGGTGTGCTCCATTGTTGAGTTCACATATTTGGAGGCAACATTACACATGTGGAAGCATCTTGATTCTTACCCTTGGAGCACATTTTGTTGAGAAATGTAACTAGTTTCTGTCTTCGTAATTGTTGTACTCATTTCAATATGTATCTTATGTAACAAAGAAGAAAAGAAAAGAAGAAATTATTATTAAAGAATGGATTTCATGCTCATTGTTGATGGTCTTCTAGGTAAAAGCATGTTCTTCGTACTTCTAGGGTTTTTGTTAATTTTGGGAAACTAGGTCCAAACTCCATGTTGCATTGCTCATATGATGGAGATGATATTTTTGTTGGATTCCTCTTTCGGAGAGGTGTAAGATTAAACTAAAGATCATCTTGTTTGGATGAGCAGAACTTATATTTTGAATTTATTTTCCACACGTGCAAATTGTCAAGGTCGGCCAGAAATGTAATGTAGGCTCACAATCCCCAACAGATGTGTCACGCACACCCAGTCATGGATATAAATTGGAGAGACATGATGCTCATTTCATCATTCACACATCACACACATATCTCTCATCTGATTGGTTCATACAACCTTGAATAGGCTTCTCTCTCTCTCCCACGTGTGAATCTGGAAGCTGAAATATGCATACTATTTTAGGGAAAAACTAGACAGCATTGACTAGCATTGACTAGCGTTGACTTTGGGTCAACCCTCCTCGTTTGACTGTGCTTTCTGCCCAGAAATTCTGATCTTGGAAGGCTGCACTTGATGGCACAAAAACTGAGGTCAATCGTTGACCTTTGACCGCAACATTTGACAGCAACGTTGACCGCAGCATTTGACAGCAGCGTTGACCGCAGCATTTGACAGCAGCGTTGACTGGTTTTGACAGCAGGAAGTTTGACTTGCATTGACTGTTTTGGAAGTTGATTTGTGGGGTGAGTGTGACACTGAAGGAAGGTTGACTTTGACCGAGTTTGACTTAACCTATTTGGAGGTTGTAGGGCTGGTTTGACCAGCAAAGTCTTTGTTGGCTAGAGCATCCTGTTGACTGCAGTAACAAACATTTTTCTCTATCTTTGTTGAATAAGAAGAATTACAAATTCTTGTATCGTATATTGGCTTGTCTTTTGTTGATCTATTTTATGTTCTATCAGCATTTACTTTCAATGATTATGTGATTGCTTATCTGAAATTGAATCGGGCTAATGAGAAGAAAGATTGAAGTAACTGCATTAAGCATAGAACATACCATGGTTATCTAAAATTAACATGGTATCAGAGCTGAGGTCAAGACAAAGCCTAAGAAAGTATGAAAATCAATCACCGAAGAATTTGAAAAATCAAGGACCGTGATCAATGGCCTCCTCATCATACAAGGGTTTCAAATTTGATGATAAGTTGACTGACAAGTCCGACTATCATGCTTGGAAAATGTCTTTGGATTTGACATTGGAAGACCAAGATGTTATGGATTATGTGCAGGGGAAGATCAATGAGCCTCCATTAAATGCACCAGTTGCCACTAAGACTAAGTACAAAGAAGGAGAATTCAAGCCGAAGAAGATCATCAGGGATTCTATTCATAAGCACTTGGTTGCTTATATCTTTGAGCTGGGCACATCTAAAGAGATGTATGAAAAGTTGGTTAGCATGTTCAGGGCTAGCAATGCTAATCAAATTCTATTTTTGAAGAACAAGTTGAAGGAGATCAAGAAATGCAAAGGAGAATCCATCCAATCATATTTCATGAGGCTCACCAAATTATCTCTTAACTATTAGAGAAGCCATAGCTGACCGAGAGCTCACTCTCATTGCTCTTGGAGGACTCCCCCGAGATTGGTATGTATTCAATACTACAATTCTTAATAATAATGTGATTCCTGATTTTGATGAATTGTTGACACGATGCACTTAAGAAGAGAAAAGAATGATGGAAAGACACAAACCCTCAAATGGGAATAGAAGTGACCCCACTGCCTTCTCCGCTCATGCAAAGAAGAGGAACAATGTTGGTCCGAGAAATCAAAATCATGGAAGAGTGGGCCCCAAACGAGGAAGAAGAGCAAGATGTTACACTTGTAACAAGTTTGGTCATTATGCAAAAGAGTGCCTTAATAGAAGGGACTCTTCCGGAGATGATGACTACAACAACAACAATTTCAGGGGGAATGGAAATCAAAGGAACAACAGGTTCAAAGGAAAGACGAAAGCTCCCTCTGATTGAAGTGGAAATGGGCAACCTTTCAAGAGGTCAAGGAATTCCAGGTACGATGAATCTAATGTTGTTGATAGGAAAAATGAATATATTCTTATATCTGACCTCTCTGCTGCATCTCCTTCCGACACGTTGGACAATTGGTTGATTTATAGTGTTGCTTCAAGGAACTTCACCGAATATAAGGAAGCCCTCTCTAATTTGATTGAAAATGATACTAATTTGGAAATTATCCTTGGAGGCAATGCCACCTATCCCGTGAAAGGGACAGGGACTGTGACCCTTCATCTAAATCAAGGTCAAGTCCTCCACTTGCAAGATGTGTTGTACGTACCTGACTTGAAGAATCTAATGTCTATCTCGGCAATGGACAACAAAAGATTCAAGGTGGCATTCATCGATGGAAAGGTATGTTGATTTATGGTAGCATCGGATGTGCTCTAGCCTTGTAACTTTGTATATAGGCTAAGACATGTGTATTCCATAATACCCAGAAATGGTTTTGGGAAATTCCACTTGGACCAAATTAATTAATCGTTTTTTAATGTTTTCCTAAGTCTAAATTTAGGGAAACTGATTAATTAAAGGGTATTAATTAAACCAAGTGTGAATCTTCTAGATAAAGTCATGGATCACGTCCAAGTTAATTTTAGCCCTTGATTATGTTTTAATTTTGGTCGTTGAAGGGTCAACGGAAGAATATAAGGAGGGTGAGGGGCCTATGGAAAGCATGTTGAACACATTGAGAATTTGACATTTTCGAGTTTATGTGAGGAGACACAACTTTTAATCAGAATCAAATCACTAGGGCAGGGTTTGCTAAGTGATTGTGATTTAGTGATTAGATCCAGAGAGGGGCAGAAGCAGAGGCTGGTCAGGAGGACTAGGAGTGCATTTCAGAGAGAGGCAGCACTTACGCAGAGAGAGATAGCGCAGTTTTCTGAAGGGGTGATGGAGTCCCTGCAGGAAATCACGCAGAAGCAGTGCAGCGTCTCTTGGAGTCAATCCGTAGATAGCTAGAGGCTAGGGTTTTTGAGCCTGGAGGAACAAAATCTAGTCTTAGATCAGCTAGATCAGTTGCAGAGGAAGGTGACGTAGTTCCTCAAGCTTGCCCACGCAAGCTTACGCAGTTCCAGCATAGGCAATAACGCAGAGGCGGTGAGGGCTTAACCAACGCTGTCAGATCAGCCGGAGACTTGCAAAGTGAGGTATATCTCACATTTTTCACCATATTGTCTAGATTTCTCTAAAGGGTTTGCCAGATGTTGGCACCCTAGTTGTACTCAAGATTCTACTAATTAATAATATAAAACCCTCAGATCTATTGCACCGATTTTCCCGAGTTGGGTTTTTCCGGGGACTTAGTCCAAAAATAACTGTGTCAAATGTGGATGTTTTTCATTGTATTTTGTTCAGATTGTTTCAGCACTTAGATTTATTCCGTAGCATTATTTGTGTAGACTCCTTCAAAAATTACTTTGATATTTCACTTAATGAAATAATTATGAAACATAATAGAAGAAGTAATTCAGATTTGTTGCAGTAGGAATCCAGATCTAGGATTTTTCACATCGTATCAAAGCTTATTCAAGCTGAAGTGCAGGTGAAACACAAGAGAACCAGTAGATCAGCGCTGAAGAGTCTAGGATCTGCATAAGCAACAGCAGACCCTCCCAGAAATTACTTTATCCAGGCCAGGAGAGAATTCCAGCACAAAAAAGGCTCCCTCTGAGAGAGTTGACAGAGGGGTAAGCATTTTCAGTTGCAGAAGAGGCAGTGTAGCAGACCAGCGTAGCTGAAGGACGCAGTTATTGCACAACAATAAGAGCTAGTGCATAAGCATCAAAAAATTTCTAAAAAACACAGTTGGGGATTTCTTAACCTCAGAGAGTTTCTTACTCAAAGAAGCTCGGTTTCTCCCATGCAGCAGCAGAAGCAGTGACTTACTCCACAAGGAGTGCATAAGTCTAGCTAAGCAGAGGGTTAGAGAAAGAAATCGACATTTGAGGAGATGGTCAGCAACGGAATGCGTGGCCAAGATAGATTGCAGGGTGCCTCCAACTATGTTATTTGGAAATCAAGGATAGAAATTCTCCTTGATGAGCATGATCTGAAAGCCCTCATAGACAGCGCAGTTGCAGAACCTCTTGATGTAGCACACCTGAGGCAATTCAAGAAAAATATGGCAAGAGCCAAGCGATTGATCCTAGATGGTGTGAAGGATCATATCGTACCTCACATAGCAGCTAAAAACACTGCTAGAGAGATGTGGGTAGGGCTAGAAAATATGTACCAAGGATCTTCCGAGCAGCAGAAGATGTATTTGGAAAAGAAAATGCATAATACCAAGATGAAGAAGGGAGAACTTTTTGACTCCTTCCTGTCCCATATTCAGGATACTCGAGATCAGCTGTCAGCAGTAGGAGCTGCTCCTAGAGACTCAGAGCTTGTAAGGCTCACTCTGAACTCAGTTTCAGAAGACTATAAGGTCTTTGTCCAGAGCATTCTGGGCAGAGAAAGGCTTCCAGGATGGGAAGCAATGTGGGCAGCTTACAGCAAGAAGAGCTGAGAAGAGATCTCAAAATCCATTTGGAGGATGGCAATAGTGGGTCAAAAGTCAAGAAGGAGGAAGAAGACAACACTACCCTTGCATCAAAGGGGCAACAGAAGCAGAAAAAGAAAGATCTATTGAAGATCAAGTGCTTCCAGTGTAGGGAAATGGGACATTATGCCACACAGTGTCCTCTTAAGAAAAAGGAAAAAGAGGAGAAGGAAGATCCGCAAGCAAGAGCTGCCAAGATTGAGGCAGAAAGAGATTGTGCTATGTTAGCTCATATGTGGCAGGATCCTTGAGTATTTCCGAACTCTTGGATCACATGTGAACTACGACAGCCTAAATACAGTAGCAGAATGGATAGTTGCAGCGGAAGATGAGAAGCCAGCGTAGTGGCTAGCAGTACTAAAGCCTGATCAGTGCAGAAAGGGAGCATCAGCACTTGAGCAGCAGCAGCGCAGTGCAGAACAGCAACAGCGCAATATTTTCAGAGAGCTAGTGCAGAAACTAGCAGCAGTCAGTCTTATTTTTCAGTTGCAGACTTACTTGTCCAATTTCGGATGCTTTTCTGTTGCAATTAGCAACAATACAGCAGTGCAGCAGCAGCAGCGCAGTGCACAAGAGGTGCAATGCAATGCAGAGTAGTGCTCACACAGTGTAGCAGCATGGTTGCAGAATTCAAAGGGAGTTGCAGTATAGTGGCAGTTGGCAGCAGTATGCAAAGTCAGCAGTAGTACAGATGCAGCATTTTTGTGCAGTATTGGTGAGCAGCATCAATAGCACAGCAGTTGATGCTCCAGAAGTCAGAACAGCAACACATTGAGTTGTTTTGCTAGAGCACTTTCCTCGCTAAGAGGGAGTGTTGATTTATGGTAGCATCGGATGTGCTCTAGCCTTGTAACTTTGTATATAGGCTAAGACACATGTATTCCATAATATCCAGAAATGGTTTTGGGAAATTCCACTTAGACCAAATTAATTAATCGTTTTTTAATGTTTTCCTAAGTCTAAACTTAGGGAAACTGATTAATTAAAGGGTATTAATTAAACGAAGTGTGAATCTTCTAGATAAAGTCATGGATCACCTCCAAGTTAATTTTAGCCCTTGATTATGTTTTAATCTTGATCGTTGAAGGGTCAACGGAAGAATATAAGGAGGGTGAGGTGCCTATGGAAAACATGTTGAGCACATTGAGCATTTGACATTTTTTGAGTTTGTGTGAGGAGACGCAACTTTTGATCAGAATCAAATCACTAGGGTAGGGTTTGCTAAGTGATTGTGATTTAGTGATCAGATCCAGAGAAGGGCAGAAGCAGAGACTGGTCAAGAGGACCAGGAGTGCATTTCAAAGAGAGGCAGCACTTACACAGATAGAGACAGTGCAGTTTTCTGAAGGGGTGATGGAGTCCCTGCAAGAAATCACGCAGAAGCAGTGTAGCGTCTCTTGGAGTCAGTCCGTAGATAGCTAGAGGTTAGGGTTTCTGAGCCTGGAGGAACAAAATCCAGTCTTAGATCAGCTAGATCAGTTGCAGAGGAAGGTGAGGTAGTTCCTCAAGCTTGCCCACGCAAGCTTACGCAGTTCTAGCGTAGGAAATCACGCAGAGGCGGTGAGGGCTTCACCAACGCTGTCAGATCAGCCGGAGACTTGCAAAGTGAGGTATATCTCACATTTTTCACCAGATTGTCTAGATTTCTCTAAAGGGTTTGCCAGATGTTGGCACCCTAGTTGTACTCAAGATTCTACTACTTAATAATATAAAACCCTCAGATCTGTTGCACCGATTTTCCCGAGTTGGGGTTTTCCGGGGACTTAGTCGAAAAATAACTGTGTCAAATGTGGATGTTTTTCATTGTATTTTGTTCAGATTGTTTCAGCACTTAGATTTATTCCGCAGCATTATTTGTGTAGACTCCTTCAGAAATTACTTTGATATTTCACTTAATGAAATAATTATGAAACATAATAGAAGAAGTCATTCAGATTTGTTGCAGTAGGAATCCGGATCTAGGATTTTTCACATGGTATTAAAGCTTATTCAAGCTGAAGTGCAGGTGAAACACAAGAGAACCAGCAGATCAGTGCTGAAGAGTCTGGGATATGCATAAGTAGCAGCAGACCCTCCCAGAAATTACATTATCCAGGCCAGGAGAGAATTCCAGCACAGAAAAGGCTCCCTCTGAGAGAGTTGACAGAGGTGTAATCTTTTTCAGTTGTAGAGGAGGCAATGTAGCAGACCAGCGTAGCTGAAGGACGCGGTTACTGCACAGCAGTAAGAGCTAGTGCATAAGCGTCAGAAAATTTCTGAAAAACACAGTTGGGGATTTCTTAACCTTAGAGAGTTTCTTACTCAAAGAAGCTCGGTTTCTCCTGTGCAGCAGCAAAAGCAGTGACTTACTCCACAAGGAGTGCATAAGTCTAGCTAAGCAGAGGGTTAGAGAAAGAAATCGACAGTTGAGGAGATGGTCAGGAACGGAATGCGTGGCCAAGATAGATTGCGAGGTGCCTCCAACTATGTTATTTGGAAATCAAGGATAGAAATTCTCCTTGATGAGCATGATCTGAAAGCCCTCATAGACAACGCAGTTGCAGAACCTCTTGATGCAGCACACCTGAGGCAATTCAAGAAAAATATGGCAAGAGCCAAGTGATTGATCCTAGATGGTGTGAAGGATCATATCGTACCTCACATAGCAGCTAAAAACACTGCTAGAGAGATGTGGTTAGGGCTAGAAAATATGTACCAAGGATCTTCTGAGCAGCGGAAGATGTATTTGGAGGAGAAGATGCATAATAACAGGATAAAGAAGGGAGAACGTTTTGACTCCTTCTTGTCCCGTATTCAGGATACTCGAGATCAGCTGTCAGCAGTAGGAGCTGCTCCTAGAGACTCAGATCTGGTAAGGCTCACTCTGAACTCAGTTTCAGAAGACTATCAGGTCTTTGTCCAGAGCATTCTGGGCAGAGAAAGGCTTCCAGGATGGGAAGCAATGTGGGCAGCTTACAGCAAGAAGAGCTGAGGAGAGATCTCAAAATCCATTTGGAGGATGGCAATAGTGGGTCGAAAGTCAAGGAGGAAGAAGACAACACTACCCTTGCATCAAAGGGGCAATAGAAGCAGAAAAAGAAAGATCTGTCGAAGATCAAGTGCTTCCAGTGTGGGGAAATGGGACATTATGACACACAGTGTCCTCTTAAGAAAAAGGAAAAAGAGGAGAAGGAAGATCCGCAAGCAAGAGCTGCCAAGATTGAGGTAGAAAGAGATTGTGCTATGTTAGCTCATATTCCAAAAGGAGAGAAATGGGCTGACTTGGAGTTGTAGATCCAGAATCTGCAGTGGCGAGATCCTTGAGTATTTCCGAACTCTTGGATCACATGTGAACTACGACAGTGTAAATACAGTAGCAGAATGGACAGTTGCAGCGGAAGATGAGAAGCCAGTGTAGTGGCTAGCAGTACTAGAGCTCCGATCGCCGTTGGTAGTATACGCACTTTATAAAGAGCGCCGTTGTGCTGCGTAATGCCATCAGCGCAATATTCGTAGAGAGCTAGCATGTAAACTATGCCACTTCGGCCTTATTTTTCAAATAAGGCATTTACTTGTTTGTCCACTCCCTGATGCTTTAATGCTTTTCTGTTGCAATTAGCAACAATGCGTTAGCAGTGTGTTGAAGAAAGCAAGCAAAGACAAGCACAAGAAGTGCAACAGAATGCAGTAGTACTACGAAGTGCGGTAGCAAGGTTTTATGCAAGAAAAGATGTGGTCGGGCAGACCAGGTAGTTGGTAAAGATAGTGGCAAAGCTTGCAGCAAAGATGCGTATTTCAAGCAGCAGTACAGATGCAACATTTTTGTGCAGTATTGGTGAGCAGCATCAATAGCACAGCAGTTGATGTTCCAAAAGTCAGAACAGCAGCACATTGAGTTGTTTTGCTAGAGCACTTTCCTTGCTAAGAGGGAGTGTTGATTTATGGTAGCATCGGATGTGCTTTAGCCTTGTAACTTTGTATATAGGCTAAGACACATGTATTCCATAATACCCAGAAATGATTTTGGGAAATTCCACTTAGAGATGGTTTAATTAAATTAATTAATTGTTTTTTAATGTTTTCCTAAGTCTAAGTGTGAATCTTCTAGATAAAGTCATGGATCACCTCCAAGTTAATCTTAGCCCTTGATTATGTTTTAATCTTGGTCGTTGAAGGGTCAACGGAAGAATATATGAAGGAGGGTGAGGGGCCTATGGAAAATGTGTTGAGCACATTGAGCATTTGACATTTTCGAGTTTGTGTGGGGAGACACAGCTTTTGATCAGAATCAAATCACTAGGGCAGGGTTTTCTAAGTGATTGTGATAGATCCATAGAGGGGCAAAAGCAGACACTGATAAGGAGGACCAGAAGTGCATTTCAGAGAGAAGCAGCACTTACACAGAGAGACAGCGCAGTTTTCTAAAGGGGTGACGCAGTCCCTGTAGGAAATCACGCAGAAGCAGTGCAGTGTCTCTTGGAGTTAGTCCGGAGATAGCTAGAGGCTTGGGTTTCTGAGCCAGGAGGGCCAAAATCCAGTCTTAGATTAGCTAGATCAGCTGCAGAGGAAGGTGACGCTGTTCCTCAAGCTTGCCCACGCAGGCTTACGCAGTTCCAGCGTAGGAAATCACGCAGAGGCAATGAGGGCTTCACCAACGCTGTCAGATCAGCCGAAGACTTGCAAAGTGAGGTATATCTCACATTTTTCACCAAATTGTCTAGATTTCTCTGAAGGGTTTGCCGGATGTTGGCACCCTAGTTGTACTCAAGGTTCCGCTGCTTAATATTATATAACCCTCAGATCTGCTGCACCGATTTTCCCGAATTGGGTTTTTCTGGGGACTTAGTCCAAAAGTAACTGTGTCAAATATGGATGTTTTCATTGTATTTTGTTCAGATTGTTTCAGCACTTAGATTTATTCCGCAGCATTATCTGTGTAGACTGCTTCAGAAATTACTTTGATATTTCACTGTAATGAAATAATTATGAAACATAATAGAAGAAGTAATTCAAATCTGTTGCAGTAGGAATCCGGATCTAGGATTTTTCACAAGGTACGCATTTGGAAGAGGAACTTCAAAGAAGTGTTCACTGGTTTTAGAGTTGAAACACCCTATCAGGTTGGAGGAAGTCCGCTGGGGGCCATGACATGTAACACAACCCTTCAATCCAAGCTATGGCACTGGAGATTTGCACACCTTCATTTCAAAGCCCTTCCCGAAGCAAGGAAGGTGGTGACAAGAATGCCCCATTTCAAAGATGATCATGAAGGTGTATGTGAGGCTTTTGCCGAAGGGAAGCATATAAGGGGACCATTCCCCTCGAGTGTCACGAAGACATCTGATATTTTGCAATTGATACATTCTGATCTATCTGATATGCTGCCCGTAACATCCTTGGGAGGATGCTTATATTATATCACTTTTATAGATGACTTCTACCGCAAGACTTGGATATACTTTTTGAAGAAGAAAGACGAAGCATTCAAGTGGTTTTGTACCTTCAAGGCCTTGGTTGAAAATCAAACAGGGAAGAAGATCAAAATTTTGAGGACCGATAATGGAACCGAGTATGAGTCAAATGAATTCAATGACTATTGCAAGGAAACTGGCATTAAAAGGGAGACCACCACTATGTATACTCCTGAACAAAATGGTGTTGCTAAAAGGAACAATAGAACCATTTTGGAAGCTGCCCATGCCATGCTTTATGACCAAGGTCTTCCGAAGTTCCTATGGGGAGAAGTTGCCAACACCGTTGTGTATGTTCAAAATAGATGCCCACATTCCGCATTGGACTCCAAAACTCCCGAAGAAGTATTCTCTGGTAAGAAGCTCGATGTCTCTCATTTTAGAGTTTTTGGAAGTCTCGTTTATTTTCATGTGCCGAAAGAAAAGAGGAGCAAGTTGGATGCTTCTGGGAGGAAAGGAATGTTTGTGAGCTACAGTGAAACCTCGAAGGCATATAGAATCTATGTGCCTGGTCAAAGAGAAGTGGAGAGATGCCATGATGTCACCTTCGATGAAAATGTTGCCCTCAGGAATGTTAGAAGTCTTCCTATCTCAAAGGAATACAAAGAAGAAGAAGAAGAAGCTGGAAGGCAGGAAGAACCGAAGGTTGAACCAATGCTCGATGTTCAAGGTTCGATGGATCCTATAGATCCACCCTTTTCAAATAAAAGAAGACTTTCATGGCTAAGAGACACTCTCGAAGATGACGAGAGACATAGTTCTCCCAAGGGAACATTTCGAGAAAGTAAGAAGCCAAATAGGTACCAAGGGTACCTAGCAACCATGTGTACTATTGTACAGTCCAAGCCTGAAACTTTTGAAGAAGCCATAAAGCATCAAGTTTGGAAGGATGCTATGTATGAGGAATATGAATCAATCATGAAGAATGATGTCTGGGATGTGGTCCCTAGACTGCAGGACAAATCTGTTGTCACCTCGAAATGGCTCTACGAAATCAAGCATGGAGCCGATTGAAGTGCTAAAAAGTACAAGGAAAGATTTGTTGTCCGAGGCTTCTCTCAAAAGGAAGGCATAAATTATGATGATATATTTGCACTTGTTGCCTATTATACCACCATCCAATCGAGCATTGCCCTTGTTGCAACACAAGTATGGAGTCTCCATCAGATGGATGTGAAGACTGTCTTTTTACATGGTTCAATCAAGGAAGAGGTCTATGTGGAACAACTTCTCGAGTTCGAAGTCCAAGATAGAGACACATATGTATGCATGTTGAAGAAAGCCCTATATGGGTTGAAGAAAGCCCCGGGGCTTGGTATGAGAGGATCGATAGCTACTTGATGAAGCTAGGCTTTACTCGAAGTGATGTCGATCTAAACCTTTACTTTAAGGTTGATAATGACAAGCCTCTCATTCTAGTTCTCTATGTGGACGATCTCTTTCTGACAGAAACTGACCCTCTCATTCATCAATGTAAGAAGGAGCTAGCTTTCGAGTTCGAGATGAAGGACCTAGGACTGATGCACTATTTCCTAGACTTGGAGGTCTGGCAAAAGCCAGGTGAGATTTTCCTTTCTCAAGGAAAATATGTCGTGAAGCTGTTGGAGAGATTTGGGATGGTGGACTGCAAGTCCGTGACTACTCCGATGGAACTCAACTTTAAGAAGTTGTGCAGAAATGTTGTTGGGCCCAAGTTGGAAAATCCCACCGAGTATTGTCAACTCATGGGGGCCTTGATGTTCTTAGTGAATTCATGTTCAAACATATGTTTCGCAGTGAACACGTTGAATCAATACATGGTTGAGCCTCATCACATTCACTCGATTGGTGCCAAGAATCTCTTGAGATATCTTCGAGGCACAATCAACCATGGGTTGATATACACTGTCGCGAGTATGCGGCTTCATGGATATACTGATGTTGATCGGGCAGGCAGTGTGGTGGATCGTAAGAGCACATCTGGATGTTGCTTCACTCTTGGTTCTGCTTCGATATCTTGGATGAGCAAGAAGCAGAAATCGGTTGCTTTGAGCACCGCCAAGGCCGAATACATTACAGTGAGTATGGCCTGTTTTGAAGTTGTTTGGTTGAGAAATCTCTTCAATGAGTTGTTTGGACATGTGTTGGATACCACCGTTATTCTTTGTGATAACCAAAGTGGGATTCGTCTTTCTGAGAATCCCGTGTTCCACAACCGATCCAAGCATATTGATATTAGATACTACTTTGTCCAAGATATGGTACAACGAGGCGCCATAAGGCTCCATCACATTGGAATTGAAGAGCAGGTCGCAGATATTCTCACAAAGCCCATGGGGAAGGTCAAATTCTTAACATTCTATGAGAAG
Organism: Pinus albicaulis; assembly: GCA_034641835.2. Lineage (NCBI taxonomy): Eukaryota > Viridiplantae > Streptophyta > Pinopsida > Pinales > Pinaceae > Pinus > Pinus albicaulis. The sequence goes on along the minus strand of CM076579.1, from coordinate 1,204,727,833 downwards.
CTTGGTATTGTGGATAGACCCTATCCTGAGGGTCTCACCAGAGATGGACTATGAGCTCTAGGAGCTCCAGGGGGATTGGGGATAGCTTCTTGGAGCTATAAGCAACCACAAGGCGAGATTCGCCTTACCTTGTTGGTGTGCTTCTTCCCCAATGTTATGATATTAAGTTGGTTCACCCTCTCTTTGATCTATACCTCACATGCATCCTACCCATGGAGTGTGGGACTCATGGGAAGTACCTCTCATTTGGCCAATGAGTTGGGAAATGAGGATAGAGACCAACAACATGACCAATGGACGCATCGGGGATTGTCGTACTCTCTATGTCTAGGATGGGATATGTCCAACTTAATCTGGGATAAAGTCTGGATGAGGTTTTTACCTCTAAACTGACTTCAGGTCAGTATATGACTCACTCTTGAGTCTAGTTGAGGTTTTTACCTCTATACTGACTTCGGGTCAGTGGAGAGTGATGTCTTTGTGACTCACTCTCGTTCGTTTGCAGAGAAGAGCCAACAAAGCAGTTACAGCAGGATGACACGGGATTGAATGATGATGATGATGATAGTACATGATGGTACTGGATGACAGGATTGCACAAGTGGACAGATGGAGTTTTCCCTAGTTGAGAGGGAGTGTTAATTTTGGGCGACTAGGTCCAAACTCCATGTTGCATTGCCCATATGATGGACATGATATTTTTGTTGGATTCCTCTTTCGAAGAGGTGCAAGATAGATCTAAAGATCATCTTGTTTGGATGAGCAGAACTTATATTATGAATTTATTTTCCACACATGTGCTAATTGTCAAGGTCGGTCAGAAGTGTAATGTAGGCTCACAAGCCCCAACAAATGTGTCACACACCCCCAGTCATCAATATAAATTGGAGAGACATGATGCTCATTTCATCATTCACTTATCACACACATCTCTCATCTGATTGGTTTGTACAAACCTTGAAGAGGCTTCTCTCTCTCTCCCACGTGTGAATCTAGAAGCTGAAATCTACGGACTATTTTAGGGCAAATCTAGACAGCATTGCCCAGCATTGACTTTGGGTCAACCCTTTTTTTATAAAAGTACAACTTCATCATCAACTTTCAACCTATCACATGACTACTTGGCATCTACTACAACTTTTCTTCAAAAAGGCATAACTTCTTCATCTGGAAGTCGTTTTCAGAGCCGTTTTTTTTTTATCGGCCTAATTTTTCTATATATTTCCATTGGAGCAATTAGTTTCAACATTTTCAACGTCAGTTTTTAAAAATGGAAAGTGCATGCCTGGTTATTCTTAACAGCAGCAATTATTTCCATTGGCTATCCTACATGGTAGACTTACTTAGAAGTAAAGGGCTTTATAGAATAGCCTTAGGACAAGAATCTAAACCTACCAATGCAGATAAAAAGGCTAAATTGGAAAATAAACAAGATTAAGCATGAGGGTTGATAGGAATTTCCATTGCTCAAGATCTTAGATTTCATATCCAAGAAATTGACTCCCCTGTTGAAGCTATGAAAAAGCTAAACGTTGTTTTTGGCATTCAAAATGAAATCAGAGGCCACCAGCTTGAAAATGAGTTGCTTACTTTGGACCCCAATAATTTCTCCTCTATTGAAGATTTTTTGTCCAAATTCAAGACCCTTAGACTTCTTTTAGAAGTTTGTAAGGTCAAAAAGGAAGATGGTATTCTTATCTATTCCATTCTTGCTAAGCTAGGCCCTGGATACTCTATATTGGTTTCCACCTTCCATTCCACTAAAGAAGCCCTCATTTCTCAAGGAACAACCTGCAAGTTCCCCTCTTTTGATGTCTTTTGCGATTCTTTGATAAGAGAACAAGAAAAACTCTTACACCTTGGTTTTATTAATATTGGAAACTCTTCTAAGAAAGCCTTAGTAGCCCAGCAACAACCATATTCAAAGAATCCTAAGAATCAGCATCCTAAAAAGAATGATCCTAAACCAAACAAGGGTCTTAAGCAATTTCAGCCGCAAACTGAAAAAGCAACTCAACAAACTGATAAGGAAAATAAAAACAAAGGGTAGAAGACAGATAGACATTGCAACATTTGTAATCGTGATGGCCACGTAGAGTCAAAATGTTTTAAGAAGATGGAAGCTTTGGAAGCAACAATGAAGAAGCACAACATCCATTTGGAGAACTCTTCAACTCCATCTTCGGGAATGGCACTTTCTGCTTGTGGTTTTCAAGCATCAAGATCTGGTTATGCATTGAACGTATCTTATTCTTCTCATTCTCATGAGTGGCTCATTGATTCTGGAGCCTCTTACCACATGGCCAAAAATAAAATCATTTTTTCTTCTTTGAATGATTGTAACACCAAAAACATTTATGTTGGTGATGATAGATATCTTAGTGTTGTAGGGTCTGGAACCATTCATCTAGATAATGGTCAGTTTAATGATGTATTATGTGTTCCTACCTTATCCTGCAACCTTCTATCTGTTTATCAGATAACTCATTCAGGTGAAGGGAAAACAGTAGAATTCTCACCTCATGATGTTGTAATTTCAGAGCCTAATAGATCCTAGACATATTTTAGCTACTGGCATTGCTAATGATTCCACAAGGTTGTATAAGTTTGACAACTTCGGGTCATCATGTCTTCCCTTCGTCTTTGTTGTTCATAATGATGAAGTGAGCAAACTTTGGCATGAGCGATTTGGTCACTTAAACTATCGCTCTCTTCAAACTCTATGTAAAGAAAATATGGTGACAAGTCTTCCTATGGTATCTCGCTGAGATGGTGTTTGTTTCGGTTGTGTACTCGGAAAACATCATCAGGATAGTTTTGAAAAACGTGCCTCTTGGCATGCTTCAGCCCCTTTGCAACTTGTGCACAATGATTCATGTGGTCCACTTCCAGTTGTTTCTTTCTCTGGCTATAAGTACTTCTTAACGTTCATTGATGATTTTTCCATATGCACTTGGGTATACTTCTTAAAACTCGAGTGAAGTTTTTGACATGTTCTTGGCCTTTAAGGCTTTTGTTGAGAAACAATCTGGACATCACATTCTTAAGTTAAGATCTGACAATGTAGGAGAATATGTTAACAAGAAAGTTATCAACTTTTGCATTGGGCATGGCATTCAATTGCAACATATCGTTCTGTATACTCCACAACAAAATGGTGTAGCTGAAAGGAAGAATCGCATTCTAAAAGAAATGGCTAATTGTATGCTTCAATCTAAAGGACTGTCTTAATTTTTGGGCAGAAGCAATTAACAGTGCAAATTACATAGTAAATCGCACTCCTACTAAGGTTTTAAGGAATATCACTCCAGAAGAAGCCTGGAGCTCAATCAAACCAGATGTAAGTCACTTTCGTGTTTTTGGAAGTGAAGCTTAGGCCCATATTCCCAATGAGAAAAATAAAGTCATAGAACCTAATAGTGAAAAATGCATTGTTGTTGGATATTCTGAAGATGTCAAAGGATATAGACTTCTTCAACCCAAATCCAAAAATGTAATCATTAAAAGAGATGTAAAATTTGATGAAAATATATTGGCCTGTGAGCCTAGTTCGGCAGGTGTGCCACCTTTGACCTGCGAGCCTGATTCGGCATATGTGCCACCTCTCTCTATCTCTTCTACTTCTGACAACATTCCTTCTACTTTGGATGATGACAGCGAGGATGACAATCCTCCTCCACCTCCTCAGGATCTTCCTTCAGCTCCACAGCCTCCAAAATGGGTCCACTCTACTCGGGATGCCACAAGTTCTCTTGTAGGTGACCCTGCAGATCAACGTCGTACACATTCTCAGTTCGACAGAGCCTCTTCCTTATTGGCTCAAGTTCCAGAAAATCATGATCCAGATACCTTTGAAGAAGCTTCAGGTCATTCAGATTGGGATGTAGCTATGAATGAAGAATATCGTTCCTTATGGGCAAACGAAACTTGGGATCTTGTTCCTCTTCCAAAGGGAAGAAAACTTGTCAGATGCAAATGGGTTTACAGAACAAAGTTTGGACCAAATGGAAAAGTGGATAAACATAAAGCTCGTCTCATTGCTAAAGGATTTTCACAAGTTGAAGGCATTGACTATACTGAAACCTTCTACCCTGTTGCCAAAATGAATTTTATCCGCCTTGTTCTATCCCTTGTTGCCTCCTTTAAATGGGAAGTCCACCAAATGGATGTTAAATCCGCCTTCCTACATGAGGACTTGCATGAAGAAATCTACATGGAACAACCCCCTGGCTTTATTTATCCAAACGACTCTAGCCTTGTTTGTCGCCTTAGGAAGTCTCTATATGGTCTCAAACAAGCCCCTCGGGCTTGGTATGCCAAAATGGATAGCTTTCTCTTAGATAATGGCTTTTCTAGATGTCATTCTGACAACACTGTCTACACCAAGAAAGTGGGTAAGTCCTTAATCATCCTTGTTCTTTATGTTGATGATCTTATCCTTATTGGTAGTGATCCCAACCATATAAACCATGTGAAGTCTAGTCTCAAAAAGAAATTTGAAAAGACAGACTTGGGGCACTTGCATTATTTCCTTGGTCTTCAAGTCTTGCAATCCAAAGAAGGTATTACCCTTTCTCAGTCCAAGTATGCTTGTGATCTTCTACGCCATTTTCACATGGAAGACTGTAAGCCAACCCCTTCTCCCTTTCAATCTGGAGTCAAGCTTTCAATCACTTGAACTTCCCCTAAAGTTGATGCTACCTTATACCGTCAACTTGGTGGTAAACTTCTGTATCTAACCCATACCCGTCCTGACCTTTCCCTTGTTGTTGGTCTTGTTGCTCGATTTATGCACAAACCTCATGAAAGTCACTGTAAAGCAGCTAAAAGAATACTTTGATATATTCGAGGTATAGTTCAGTTCGGGATTCATTACAGTGCAAGAGCATCTCCATTGTTGATTGGTTTCACTGATTCTGATTGGGCTGGTGACCCAGATGATCGAAAGTCTACTACAGGTTATGTATTCACTCTTCATTCAGGACCCATTACATGGTCTTGTAAGAAACAAAGTGCCATCTCTCTTTCTTCGACAGAAGAAGAGCATCATGGTGTTGTTTAAGCCAGCAAGGAAACCCTGTGGCTTCGTCAGATCCTGTCCGAATTTGGTCTTCATCCGCTGCATCCAACTATACTTTGGTGTGATAATCAGAGTGCCATTCAACTATGCAAAGATCCAGTTCAACATCAACGTATGAAACACATTGACCTACACATACACTTCATTAGAAAGCTCATTCATGATCGTGTTCTTGAAGTGTAGTATTGTTCAACTAATGATCAAGTTGCTAATATCTTTACAAAGGCTCTCACAGAAGTGAAGTTTACCAAACTTCGATCTATGCTTGGAGTTCAGGAAAGTTATCATTAACAGGGGATAGGCTCTAATGCCTCCTTCCTTCTCCTATTGTGTCACCTTTGTAAATCCTTTAATCCTATCCCAAGTTGTTCTTAAGGGGGGGTGTTAGGATATTCCGACACATAGGAAATAGTTAAGTATAACTTGGTCTAGCATAGAGTTAGGTAAAATGTGTTTCTTTACTATGTACTTTTGTAACTTATAATACGACGGTCACGATATGTAGTGATTCGACGGTTCATTCTCTCCTCGGTATTACCGATGTTGAGATTTTGTGTAGTTGGAGTTGCATCGGATGTGCTCTAGCTCCCAAAATTTGTGGAGGGACTAGAGTACACATGATCTACAAGACCCAGAAAGAGATTTTGGAAATTTCATCTAGTTTGGGAGATATTTATTTAATTAATTATTTTAATGTATTTTTTAAGTCTAAACTTAGGAAAATTAAAAACTAAAGTTAATTAAATTAAACATTCCAGGCCAGCGTAGAGGGACGCAGAGGCTGCAGGGGCTTCAGGGGCAGCGCTGGGGTTTCTAGGGCCTAGATTTGGCTGAGTTCTGTAAATCTCGTTTGAGGTTGTGGATCAGTGAATATTTTGGCTTCAGAACAGTCAGTGAGTTGTAGATCTATATTTTCTTTGTCGGGTTTTCCAGATCTGGAACCCAGATTCGCTGTATCCAGAAATACTCTTAATAATAAAACCCTCCAGCAACCAGAGACTGGTTTTCCCACATTGGGTTTTTCTGAGGACTATTGTCCAGAAAATCACTGTGTCACTTTGTCTACGTGTGCATGTACTTTTTCTAGATCTGAATTAGTGAAAGTTTGTTATGTGTTTTGCTTCGATATTTAATCTGAATTTTCATCTTAATAACTTAATTAAGTAGGAGGAGCATAACCAGATCGAATAGTAGATTTATGCATAAGTAACATTCAGAAATTTTCACATGGTATCAGAGCAATTGCAGATCTAGGAGGGTCACCAGCAAAAGACTAAAGGATCTTCCTGCAGAAAGCAGCAGGAAGAGCAGCAGCAGCAGCAGAAGGCCAAATCTGAAGGGACAGCACAGTTTCAAAGGAAGCAGACTCACGCAGAGGGCAGGGTGATGCAATCTTACGTTGTCTCCTAGCAGGCCCACGCACCTATTGCGCAGAGGCAGCACTGGGATTGTCTGAAGCCAGCCAGGGTGACGTAGATCTGAAGCTGTCAGATCCAAAAGTGCCTGAAGCAGAGCTACAAAACTTCAGAAGGTGTTGTTGGGGTTAAATTTCTGAAGTTTTTAGAATTTTAGCCTAAGCACTAGTGACAAAGAGCAGGAGGAGATCAGCGTCTCAGAGAGTTTCTAGCCAAAGAAACTTGCAAATCGATCAGAGGATCGAAGAGAGCTGAATCATTGTTGATTTGGTAGATTTCCAAGAAGGGAAATCAGTTTTCAATGGGAGAAAAAGGTGCTAGTTTCACCAAGGACCTTAGACCCAGATCTCTAGGACAAAGAAAAGGAGCTCTGACAGATTTCTGAGCAGATGGCTCCTCATGGACTGCATGATCAGGACAGATTGGATGGCCTATCCAACTTTTCAGTTTGGAACGCTAGAATCCTGATAGTCCTGAGGCATATCATTTAAGAGACCATACAGAACAAGTTCTAGCCACGCCGACCGATGCAGATCTCCTGAGGAAGCATAATGAAGCTGCTGGACATGCCAAGCGGCTGATAATGGATGGAATTAAGGACCATATTCGCTGAGAAGAAAACAGCTAATGAGATGTGGAAGGCCTTAACATCCCTATATGAGGGAAAATTCGTCTAGAGGAAGATGCTTCTGGAGACTCAGATGCGGTCATTCATGATAACCAAGGGGGAAGACATGGAACATTTTCTCTTTAGATTACAATCGATCAGAGACCAGTTGACTACCACGAGTGCAAAGGTGGAGGATGATGTGATGGTCAGGACTGCTCTCAATGCAGTCACAGATGAGTGGGAAACCTTTGTTCAAAGTATCTTGGGCAAAGCGGACCTTCCCGACTGGGACAGCTTGTGGGCAATCATGCGTCAAGAAGAACTCCGCAAAATCGCCAATAAGCAGTACAGCGTGGGATCAAGTAAGGTGAAGAAGGAAGATGAAGAAGATGCAGCCTTGGCTTCAAAGAGGCAGCAGGGAAAGAAGAAGAAGGATCTATCAAAGATCAAGTGCTTCCAATGTGGTGAACTAGGACATTTTGCAAGCAATTTTCCTCAGAAGAAAAAGGACAAGGAAGCTTCTTCTTCCAAGGATGTTGTGGCGGATGATGGTTCAAAAGATGATGCAGCCATGAGCGCTCACGAACCACGAAAGTGGGGCGACATGGATCTGTAGAACAGCTATAGAATGAGGGCAGGATCCTTGAGCAACTCATCTCTTGGATCACATCCAAGCTACGGGAGCCTTAAGACAATAGCGGGACAACTGGAGCAGTGGGTGCATAGATCACGGATGAAGCAGAGGTAAATCTGAAGGCTAGAAGGAGCAGCGCAGTGCAGATGAAGCAGCAGTGTAGAGGCAGTAGCAGCGTAGGGGCTGATGTGACTTCAGCAGCACAGAGCAGAGCTGAGAGTGAAGGCTTCAGGAGGACAGCGCAGTGCAGCAGCAGCATTAGAGATTTTAGCATAAGGGGCTGATGTGACTTTAGAAGTGTAGAGGGAGTCTGCTTACGTAGTGTAGAGTTGTAGTTGTGCATCATCCTCCAGATGACAGCACAGATCAGCAACCGATGGAGCTTGAGTGATGAGGTTGCAACCCAACTGACTTGTCTGTCAAACATTGGGCATGAGATTCAGTAGTTTCTCTCAACAACTAAAGTTGTAGTGCAGCAGTTAGCAGTGGCGGTGCTATGGGCAGCACAGATGCAACAGATTGAGAGGGAGTTGCAGTACAAATGTGACATTGGCGGTAACAACGTCATGGGCAGCAGTACAGAATGGCAGCAACAGTGCAGAGTTGAGTGGCAGCAGGCCAAGCATCAACAGCACAAAAACCAATGCCCAAAATCTGGTAATACATGGTGTGATGTATTGCTAGAGCACACTCCGTGTTAAGAGGGAGTGTTGAGATTTTGTGTAGTGGGGGTAGTATCGGATGTGCTCTAGCTCCCAAAATTTGTGGAGGGACTAGAGTACACATGATCTACAAGACCCAGAAGGGGATTTGGGAAATTTCATCACGTTTGGGAGATATTTAATTAATTAATTATTTTAATGTATTCATAAGTCTAAACTTAGGAAAATTAAATAATTAAAGTTAATTAAATTAAACATGTGATGAAATTGTTTCAAGTCACACGGATCAAGATTTATTTTAATCTTAGCCATTGATTCAAGATCTGATCATGGTCGTTGGTTTCCCAACGAGAAAAGTATAAGGAAAAGGCTTGGGGTCATTTGTAAAGACACACAGAGGCAGAGCACTGAAGCTAAGCTGAGATTCTAGAGCCGGGTTTGCTAAGAATTCTCATAATTGTTTCAGTTGCAGAGAGGGGAGTCTAGACAAAGGGGATGGTTTGATCCCAGTGTCTAGAATCAGCAAGAGGCTGAGAGCAACTTCCAGAGGCAACACAGAGAAGCAAGAGCAACAGAGCAACTTCCAGAGGTAGCGCAGCGGCTGCGCAGCGCAGAGGCAGCTTCAACTACGTAGGTGCTACGCAGTCACTCCCAAGGTAGCATTAGGCAACTGGAGACCCTTAGGGGTTACGCAGAGACCCTCAGGGGTAGCGTAGGGACTGCATCACCCAGTCTGGGGTTACACAACCCTTTCCAGGCCAGCGTAGAGGCTACAGAGGCTGACGCAGGGGCTTCAGGGGCGGCGCTGGGGTTTCTAGGGCCTAGTTTTGGCTGAGTCCTGTAAATCCCGTTTGAGGGTGTGGATCAATCAATATTTTGGCTTCAGAACAGCCGGTGAGCTGCAAATCTATATTTTCTCTGTCGGGTTTTCCAAATCTGGAACCCAGATTTGTTATATTCAGAAATACTCTTAATAAGAAAACCCTTCAGCAGCCAAAGATCGGTTTTCCCGCATTCGGATTTTTCGGGGACTATTGTCTGTGTCACTTTGTCTATGTCTGCATGTACTTTTTCTAGATCTGAATTGGTGAAAGTCTGTTATGTGTTTTGCTTCGATGTTAATCTGAATTTTTAGCTTAATAACTTAATTAAATAGAAGGAGCATAACCAGATCTAACAGTAGATTTCTGCATAAGTAACATTCAGAAATTTTCACAACCGACACTTGATCCGTGGCTTAACACCCGAATGGTCCATGATCTCTATTTAAAGAGCATGGAGGGTCATTTGTTCGGCGATCGTTTCTGAGAGAAGCTTATGTAAATTTTCTTTCTTTATATTGATAAATTGCCTGAAGTGGTCACGTTGGCTCAGGCCGTGCACTGTTTCGCTCTTTGAGGATTTTAACCACGTCAAATACTGGGGTACTGATCTGTGATATGCTTGTCAGCGATGACCTTTGGTGTTTGATCTAAGGAACTTACCCTGTAAAATCCTACAGTTTGAATGTGTTTTCTGCCCAGAAATTCGATCTTGGAAGGCCGCACTTGATGGCGCAAAAACCGAGGTCAATCGTTGACCTTTGACCACAGCCTTTGATCGCAACATTGACCACAATTGACTACAGCATTGACTAGTTTTGACCGCAGGAAGTTTGACTTGTGTTGACTATTTTTGAAGTTGATTTGTGGGGTGAGTGGGACACTGAAGGAAGGTTGACTTTGACCTAGTTTGACTGAACCTATTTGGAGGTTGTATGGTTGGTTTGACCAGCAAAGTCTTTGCTGGCTAGGGCATCCTGTTGACTATTGTAACAAACATTTTTCTCTATCTTTGTTGAATAAGAAGAATTACAAATTCTTGATCTTATATTGCCTTGTCTTTTGTTGATCTATTTTATGTTCTATCAGCATTTACTTTCAATGATTATGTGATTGCGCATTTGAAATTGAATCGAGCTAATGAGAAGAAAGATTGAAGTAAACTGCATTAAGCATAGAACATACCATGGTTATCTAAAATTAACAGTTTGTTAGGTCTTATGATTTATTGTCATGAGTCAAAGGAGTCAACATCATGTTTATAAGACCCTTCCAAGAAATTTGTAATTGTAAAAAGAATTATTTTAGAGTCTAGAAAGTCCTGGAAGCTCCAAAAGTACAAGTCGGCCTCAAGGACGGAATTCAACCCCTTAAGAAGGCTATGTAAAGGAGCAGTTCGACTTCATTTGGGACACACTCACTCCACAAGTTCGATATCACAAGAAGAAGTTCAATCTATAGCTGGGAAGGGAAGGAGAGCAAAAGCCAAGGAAGAGAAGACAGGAAGAAATTTTCTTGTTTTTGGGCTCTATCTCTCTCACACGTGTGAATTTCTAGGGTTTCAACTTTCTAGTGTTAAAGAAGGAGGTCGAAATTGCAGAATCTAGTTGTAGTAAGAGGAAGTGCAGCATCTTGTAGCTCGAGGGAAAGATACTCTGTCTAGACCTCGTTGACCTTAAGAGGAGTTGTCTCAAGAGGTTGATCTAAGGTTTCCTTGGAAGCTACATGACCAAAATTGCAGGGTCGAAGTTGCAGGCCAAGTAGTAGTATCGAAGCTGGCAGGTCGAAGTTGCAGTGTGTAGCAGTTTGGTGCAAAATCAAGGAAAGACTTGAGGAAGGGCTGACTTGTTACTAGGACTTGTCAAGGTTTGGGTCTTTGAATCTCATTTGAAGCAGATTCTAAGAAGGCAAGAGTTTCCAGGTCTTCCCCTTGGAGGGGTTTTTCCCTAGCTGAGAACCTAATATTTGTCTCCACTGTTGTTGCAGTTTATGTTCTTGATATTTGTTTGATGAAAGATCTAACTAAAAGAACAAAAGAAAGCTAATAAGTTCACAAGCAAATATTAAGGTTAAGAAAAATAAGATTAATAGTTGTCACTATCCATTTTCCAACACATTTGACAAGGTAAAGTCATACGTTAAGGAAAAAACAACGAATTATGAAAGAACGCTCTCCCAGAGAGCTCTATAATTATATATTGCCCCAATATTTAGGCATACGAAGAGACTTGTAGCATTTTGGAACCATCAAAGAAAAGGGGTCTATTTAGAGTGCATGAGCTAGAATGATGACACATGGCAAGAAAAATATATTTAATTGTTTGATCCAATACTAAAGAATCCAATAGAAGAGGATCACCCTCTTTAGGGAAGATTCCAAGGGCATTTTAATATATTTTATGGCGCTTTGACTAATTCCAATAGAGTAAAATAATGATTAAGTGCTTCTAAATAATATTTCACTGTAGAATAGTTGAAAAGTGTAAATTTGTGTAGATGTTCTATGATTGATGCAACTTTACTTTTCACTACAGCAATCACATAAACAATCAAGTAAAATGCTGAAAGAACATACCAGTGGATCTACAGAAAACAAAACAGAAACAGAAAAATGTGGTGGTGCGTTACGGCGGTCAACAGGATGCTTCAACCAGCAAAGTATCATTGGTCAGCCAACCCAGCATGTGTCACAACAGCCCTCAAAACAGCCACACGATCAACTCAAAGTCAACCCCAGAAAAGTCAACGCTGCCCAGAAAAGTCAACGCAGAACAGCAACAAGAAAGTCAACACAGCTCGGTCTTCGGTCAACATTTTGACATCGGTTCTTGTGCCAATATGTACGGCCTTCCAAAATCGAAGTCTCCACCAAAATTCAGCCTCTTTGGACCATGCGTTGACCAAAGTCAACGCTAATCAAACTTGCGTGGAAACCCTAGCTGCAGCAGTTTTCTCTTCGTCCTTCTTTTACCACGTGTGAACCAAAACTACCTTCAGGAGCTCGAACCAATCAGAAGAGGAGAGATGATGTGTGAGGATGAGATGACTGAAATGTCCTCCAACGTTGACTCTATTTATATCAATCATTGAGGTGTGTGATGTTAGCCACCTATAAAATTCTGTCATATCAAGTGGTGGCTGAATCATTTTTTGGACAGCCTTCAAGAAACAATTTTATTGCCAAAATTGTTGGTGCTTGAAGTTTTATGAAGATATTCTATCCTTTGGTTAATCGTCACTGTTGTTTCCCTTTTAATTCTGAAAACCTACCATTTTCATAGGGAAAAGACTGCTGCAAAATCCCATTTTTCCCCTCCTTCATTCAAAACTAACCTTCATTTTTACCCCTTTATTCCCCCATGAAATTCCTTCATTTTTTCATGATTTCTTTTCTTCCCTTCATAAAAATCCCTTTTACAAAAGTCTAAAACTCATTTTTAGACTTTACCGAAAGCCCCAAATCCATCAAAAACTGTGAAAAATTTCATGAAAAATAAGTTTTTTAAGCTGCAGGCTTAAGCTCCCTTGGGCTAAGTCCAAAACCACTTCCCCACCATATGCCTTAGAGCTGGAACCAAGCGCTAAGCCCATTTGGCACTTATCGCATCAGAGAAATCGGAGCGCACAAGTTTATTTGCCATGTTAAAACCTCCGATGTGATTAAGCCCTTTGTTTATAACCCCCGATCATATTATTATTTCATATAACCCGTATAAAACATTGTATAAAGTTTAAACTCATCTCCGATGCATATTTCCCTTTGTTAAGTCAAAAACCCACTTTTCCTAAGTTTTGGTCTAAACCCGCCAAAACATTGTTTTTTAATGAAAATGGGTAGATTGAAAAGCCCCGCATCATTTTTTCGATGCGATTGAGCCCCTTCGTATAAACCTCCGCCTCTCTCCATATAAACCTGCGCCCGAGACCAAGAGTTAAAGGTCCCGAAGCGCTAATCGCATCGGAAAATCTCAAATGGGTAGATTGAAAGACCATCGCTTTATCTCCAATCTGATTGGCCCTTATATACGTTTTAAGCCCCGGGACTATCGTTTTTCATATAAACCAAGGGCCCCGCAGACGGGCGCCAGCCATTTCATATATATATCACCCGCCCCCGAAGCCAAAACCTTTGTATTTTGTTAATCTTTGGGTTTTCATATATTATAAAGGGGTCCCACCGTTCATTAATCTCACCCATTCTCGACCATTGATCTTGAGCCGATCAAACGGCCCGCGCAACATCACATCGCAAGTTTTATCGGGCTCATTTTGTTTCCCCTCCGATTGATCGCTCCTCCGATTCATCCTCCACTGTCGATCTGATCCTCAGATCGACGGTCAGCACTCAATCGCATCGGCGCCATACAAGTTCTTCCCCCCGCCGATCTCTTGCCTCCGATTGCATCTAGACCGTCCACATGTCCAGATCGGATGATCCAGAATGCAGCCCTCCACTTTGGTTAAAAACATACGGCCCTGCTCTATAATGTTTTTCAACCAATCTCAGCCGTTGATCTCTGCAGATCAATGGCCCATATTTACCCCTCTCTCCACTTGTGTATTAATTCGTTTATACCCCAAATCAAATCTTAACCGTTGATCTGTTCCATCTAACGGTTCTTATTAATCTCGACAGGCTTCCCTCCTGTGGGTCTTGTCTTCCTCAGTTTCTGATCCCAGTTGTTCATCCTTGATCTAACGGCCCAGATTGAAACCGCCCATCTCCCTTCCGCCCGCGCATCTTGCCTATATCGCGCTCGCTCCCCCACCATTAGATCTGAGGCCCCAGATCTAACGACCGACATTCTAAATCGCGTAACTTTAAGCGCGAGGGTTAATTTCCTGAGGGCTGCGCGATATAAGTGGTTTCAAAAAGCCACGTGTCAAGCGGGAACGCATATCGCATTCAAAAAGGCAAAACTGCCTCCCCACCTTTTCACTACGCGAAACCCGTGGTTTTCATCCCCGAAACCACTTTCCCTCTTTTTCACTGTGTTTCATCGCGCGCGCCTCCCACCGTTGATCTTTGCAGATCAACGGCTCAAATCTAATTTGGCCTTACACTATCGCCCTCCACCTCTTCCAAAGGGTTTTTAAAGCACAATCTCCGTCGTTGGTCTCGTGGGCCGATCTCATCCGACGGCCCACGATCATCCCAAAAACCAAATTTCAATTTTTGTGCATTTTACCTCCGCCAAAGGAAATTTCGCCTATTTCCTTTGTTTTTCTTCCGAATTTCCATAATGTGACTGTTTGCATTATGTTTTCTCCCGATTAATCCTGACCGTCAATCTCTACAGATCGACGAATCTGACTTATTTCTTCCCACCGCTCTTCTTTTTACCACTGTGCGCAGATCTCCACTGTTGGATGCTGCCATCCAACGGCCATGCTCCTACTCAAAACCTCCAAAGCAGTTTTTACCAAATATGCAGGATTTCTTAATTGTTTTTGTATTGTGCAGGATTTAAAAGGGCTTTTCAAATGTTTTAAAAAGAAAATGAGAGCCGAGGGTCTCTATCCTCCAGACTTTCGTTCATTAAAGAAAGCCATATACAGGGTTCAATTTCACGTTTCATCGATGACTTATGGGCATTGATGCCATATGGACCTTGTACACACCTGCACATCAACAAGACACAGTAAGATTAAATCAAATCAAAGAGTATCAGTCTCAAAGACCCAGACACAGTAGAAATGAAGGATTAAACATTAATTGTATAGTTTAATGGATTACGGCTAAAAGTTGATTATCAAAGGCCTTATCCATTGAATTAAACACAGTTAAAGGCAAATCAAGGATATTTATCAGACAGAGGATGCTTCCACCGCCACATCAGAGGCAAATTGATTCCTCTCAACTACCAGGTTGCCACCTGTGGCCTCACGGCATTCAACAAAGGCCGAGTAATGACCAAAACAAAAGATATTTTCTCAATACAAATGAACAATTAATTTAGCCCAAAGGATTTATTACAAAATATCAGCTGAGTTATTACAGAAATGACACAAAGCCTTAAAGTCAACATAAGCTTCCAGCAAGCTGAAATACTTAATGCAAACCAATTAATATAGGAAAATATCTGTAAACTTCTCCCTTGAGCCCCTCAAAGGTCGAGAAGCATTATCTGTATTAATTGAACTCAGAAGATCTTTTCTCTCTTTCGACCTCCTCATTCCTCTATAAAAACTTGTTGAGGAATCCATTGTAAACGTTGGTTGTTTGATTACTAGTTGTAATACTGAAACTCTCTGAAATAATACATAGTTTGTTGAAGTTGAAGAAGAAATTGAAGTCCTGGAAGCCCTGATGATGTTGTTGTATGCTTGTTCTTGAGAAGGCTCTATCATTGGATCCATGAGCTTGGCTGTTGGTGAAGTATTCTGAACTGTTTAATGTTTTCCCCTGTTTTCATTTTGTTTCATAAATTCTGACTATAGTAGGATGAAAGTTTTAGGTTAAGAAATGACTCTTGGAAGCACCTTAGACCTGTTTATCCTTCACTGTTTTATGTTTTCTTCTACTGAAATATTTTAGAGTCTTTAATCTCTCTCTTTAGTCTTCATGCTTGTTTATTTTTCTAATAGTTCGAATAGTTGGTTTCAGCATGATTTATGGTTTTCCCTGCTTGTCTGCTGCCACTTAAAGGCTGTTACTGAAGTCTCCCTTTGAGGTTTCTTTGTTTACAGTGAGCCAAGGAGGTCTGTTCTGATCATGCCCCTTGTCCTTGCTTGAACAGTTGGCTTAAAGGTCTTTATAGTTGTGATCATAGATGTATTTAGGTGTTCCCTCTTCTATGACCGTAATTATCAGTGAATCTTTTATGTTTTCTAAGCCATTTGAAATAAAATCTTTGAGGAAATAGGGTGTTCCCCGATTCTTAGATTTCATTTTAAAAGTTGTTTTGAAGTCATTATTTGCTTAAAGCGTGATTTGTAGAATTCATGGTTAGCCCTCTCTATCAAATAGCTCTTTATTGTTCAAGTTGTGCTTTCAAAATCCCTTTGTTGAGAATTAAACTTCTCTTTCCAAATCATTGATGTCCATCTCATTCCAAAACCAAAGGATCCTGCGGCCAAGTTAGATTTTCCCTTTGATATCCCATATCCATTGATAAGTTTGTCATAACCTCTTTTTGACTCCATTACCCAATGAAGCTGACATTTCCTCTTTCTATCTATCTTTCCCAGACCTTTTAGGTTCTGTTGTATCAATTCCAACCAAACAAACATACAAACACTTGCACTTAATAGCTAGTCTAAAACCAATATTCAAAGCACATAAGACAAACATTTGCAAAAACAAATAATTTGAGAGATCCCTCTCTGAGAGCAAGAGGACTAGATCCTGTAACTCTAAAGATTGGTTCTGATGTTGCCTTGTCTTTTGATTTGCCAAACTATCAAAACACGGGACTCCAACATAATGGTGATCACGGTGGGACACTGAGTAAAATCTTTAAAACAAAACACTCCCTATCCAGCATAACATACGTAGCCTTCTTCAAGCACTGCCTAATAAAAATGGTAATCATGATAGGACTTAATTGAATCAGTGACAAACTAAGTATCACTTAGGATTCCTGTAAGACCTTATCAAACCTTGAAGGAACCAGTTACCAAGCAATAAGAGTGAACTCTGTATGTTTAAACACCTTATCTAAGTGTTAAATCAGATTTAGGACACTCTCATAACCTATAAGACCGAAATAACTCAGAAAAACCCAAAAACATTTCAGTTTGGCTTCATAATAAACGTGGTGGTGGAACCATTCATTATTTTACCTTCATACAAGCTAAATAGTTTCCACCTGGTGACTCCATTAGCCCCAGTAGGCCTATTACTCATCTAGGTCCCCAAATCTCTTTAGGACTGTGTTAACCAGCCTTGAGGAAGTTTAGAAGCCTAGTCCCATACTAGATAAGACATCGTGAGAGGTAAAACTCCCAAAAACAATCCCTAAAACTTTAACCTCTCTCATTTTTGAAAAGCAGTCTAGCTTCACATAGGATCAACACTAGATCCCATCCAGACCCAAATCCTCCATTAATCGTTAACAATCCAGAGAGAATTTTGTGGCAGACTTCTTAATCTGGAGAATCAGCTGCTAATAGGAGCCTCTTAAGAACATAATCTTTCCCTGAAAATATTGTTGTCTTGGAGGATTTACACTTTGATTTACATCATACAAAGAACATCTTTAGAACTAGATCTCAAGGTGATTTAGACCAAGTTGATCTTGACATTGCAGATTCGCAACAAAGCTTCAGTAGAGAAGCCTCACCTTCCACTCCTCCTGATTCCCAGCTTCTTCATCACTTTAGCCTTTTTCATAACAAATCTGCTCAAAATCAGTGTGTTGGCCCAAGTGTTTCTTCCACTCCAATCCATACTACCATTGTGCAAAACACTCCTGTTCAGCCCACTTTCACTCCTGTAAATCCACCCTTATTTCCATCCATGGCAACATGGTATGCCCCATTAGTGTTACCACAACCTCTACTTCCTTTACCAAATGATTGCCAATCCAAAATTCCTCACTTCACTGGAAAAGAGTCTACAACAGCTCAACATCATGTAGATAGGATAGAAGATGCATTTGATTACATGGAGATAGAAGAGGAAACTGTGAAGATGATGCTCTTCGCCCAAAGTTTAGGAGGAGATGTAAATAAGTGGTTTAAAAACCTACCTCCTAACAGCATAAATGATCTCCCTGCCTTGCATCAAACATTCATCAACAAATGGGAACTCAAAAAGAACTCTCTCAAAATACTAGCAGAATATAGCAGCCTCAAGAGAAATCAAGGGGAGAGTGTTCATGACTACTCCACTAGGTTCAATAGCATTTACAATGCTCTTCCACCTCACATAAAACCTCCCCAAGGCCTGGCCTTAGTAAGGTATCCCTAAGGCTTTGATGCTGAAATGGCTTATCAATTGAGGGAGAGAGATTACTTAACTTTAGATAACATGCAGAAAGGAGCTGTGAGCGTAGAAGCAAACATAATTGAGAAAAGAAATAGGTTGAGATTAGAGAAGAGGGTAACTTATAAAGATGACCTACTACCCTCAACCTCAACTTCTGACACAAAAATTGACAACCTAGTGAAGGTAATGGAGAGGATGTTTGAAAAGATCAATCTGAATGATAGAGTGCCACCAAGAGAACCTCAAAACAACCAAAATAGAAATAGAAATCAAAATTATAGGAGAGAAAATAATCAAGATAAGCAAAAGGAAAGTGACCAACAGGTTAGACCTCCCTTCTAGCAAAACTATGTTGATCAATATGAGGAAGATAGGGAGATGGAAAGGTTGGGAGAAGCTCATGTGAACTTGATTGGATCAGACAGTGGGGATGATGTTTTCCTCACTGAGGAAGAACAAGGGTTCTTCTCTGATCAAAGTACAAACACTTATGAAGATTATGAAGATTAGACTGGGGTTTGAAAATGAAATCATGGAGGTACACAAACAATATGATCTTAGGAGCAAAGGGAACGTAGACAATTCAAAAGATAAGAACACTAGCACTGTTGTCAAGAAAAACGCAGAAAGTCAGCCTAAGAAGACAGCAGACAAACCCATCACTTTGGCTAAAAAACCAGATTTAAACAAAGAGAAAAACAACCAGCGAAATGTTGAACAGAGTACTCCTAGCACCTCAGCTAGTGGTCCTAACAAAAATATCCCAATTACCAGTCCAAACAAAGTTCAGAAAATCAAACTTGCTAAAAGGAATTCAATTGAAAAAACAGATGTAAATATGAACAAGTCAATTGTTCCTTTCAGCCTTGAGGGAGAGATTGCCAAGATAAAAATTACCATCCCCCTAGCTGAACTAGTAACCCAAGAAGTGTACAAAAACCAAGTTTTAAAAGCTTTGAACCTAGGAAGTGATACCAACACCTTAAACTTGACAGATGACAAACCTGAGTTGTTGTTTGGTCCAGAAGTTGAAGGGAAATACCAAGAAGGGGTTGTTCCTCCCTTCTATATTAGTTTGAACATACATGAGAAACTTTTACACAATGTCATGTTAGATTCTGGAGCTTCACACAATCTAATGCCCAAGGTAGTAATGGAAAGCTTAGGCTTAGAAATTACTAAACCATACAAAGATTTGTATTCCTTTGACTCAAGCAGAGTCAAATGTTTGGGTTTAATCAAAGATTTATGTGTTAACTTAGCACAAATCCCTGCTAAGAGTCTAGTAATGGACATAATTGTAGCTGACATTCCCCCTAAGTATGGCATGCTCTTATCAAGATCATGGGGAGCCAAACTTCAGGGAAGCCTTCAAATGGACATGTCTTATGCCACCATCTCTGTTTTTAACCAAAACAGAAGACTATACAGGGAATCTCACATGAAGTACATGGTGAACAACATAGACAAACCAAACAACTCTCCAATCTATTCTATTCAATCAAGTTTAGATTCCTTTATCTTGTGCAACGAAGATGAACTTACTCAACAAGAAAAGGAAAACATAGACCCAACCAGTTTACCAGAACAATCAGAACTTCCCTCAAATCAGATACAAAACATTGGCAATCAACAGCAACAAGAAAATGAAAATGAAGCAAATATACTTTGGACAAGAAACTTCGATGGATCCTGTAATAAAACAAGTGCAGGGGCAGGTGTTTGGATTCAAAATACGGATCATAGTTTTTCATATAAATTAGATTTCCCATGCACTAACAATATCGTTGAGTATGAAGCACTTCTGCTACGCTTACAATTGCTCAAACAATTAGAAGCCCAAAAGATATCAATCTTAGGAGATTCTTAACTTATCATAAGACAAATCAAAGGAGAATACTCAACTAGAAATCTAAGGCTTAGGGAATATCGAAACGCTGCCCTTGATTTATTGAAAACCTTTGAAAAGTACGAACTTGTTTTCATTCCTAGAGCACTAAATCATCTAGCAAATGAACTCGCTTTCAATGCCAGCAACTGCCAAATACCTGAGATAAATGAACAGCTTAGCATTAAGGTAAAACACAAGCCTGCTGTGCCTGATAACGAAGATCACTGGCAAGTGTTTGATTCTGACAAACACATAAATGATTCCTTAAAATCAGAAAACGATTTCGACATACCAATATCAGAAACCAGCGATATAGAAAATTGTTTTTATATTGAACAAATCCCAGAAGTTGAAATGACATATTCTGCTAACATAAATCATTATGAGAATCCTTTTGAAGCAGAGATAATTGACAACGCAGACCAAGAAGACTTGGAAGTTTTACAATGCAAGAACAATACGATTCCAAGAGGTCTCACGCCTTTGGAACACCTTTTCAATTTTAATGACGTAGCCAAAGAACCGAGAATGGAGCCTGTGGAAACAAATGTAGAAGAACATAACATAGGCAGCCCAGCAAAACCCAAGATGATTAAACTGTCCAGCACTCTCCCAGCTCACATAAAATTGCAATACATAGAGCTGTTCAAAGAGTTTAAAGATGTTTTTGCTTGGGGGTACAAAGACCCGAAATCGTATGATACCAGCATCATTCAGCACAAAATCCCTCTCAAAGAAAATCAAAAGCCTTTCAAACAAAAGATAAGGAGAATAAACCCTATTTTACTCCCTCTAGTGAAGGCAGAAATTGAAAAGATGCATGATGTTGGGATCATAGTACAATTAGATATTCAGAATGGGTATCGAACTTAGTTTCTGTTAGAAAGAAAACAGGGGAAATCAGGCTCTGTATTGATTTCAGAAATTTAAATAGAGCCTCTCTAAAAGACAACTACCCCTTACCCAAGATGGACCATATACTTCAAAGGGTAGTTGGGTCAAAAAGGATATCTCTCTTAAATGGGTTCTCGGGTTACAACTAGGTGTTAGTGCTCCCAAGTGATCAAATCAAAACTGTTTTTACCACACCTTGGGGCACCTTTATGTATGTTAAAATGCCTTTCGGATTGATGAATGCAGAGGCCACCTTCCAAAGGGCCATGGACATAGCCTTTTCTAAATATATTGGCTATTTCATAATCATTTACCTTGATGACATAACCATTTTCTCAAAAACTGATGAAGAACATTTGATTCACTTGAGGAAAGTTTTTGAGAAGTGTAGGAAATTTGGCTTATCATTGAATCCAAAAAAGACACTCTTTGGTCTCTAAGAAGGTAAACTTCTTGGCCATATAATCTCAGAAGAGGGAATCAAAATGGACCCTACAAGGATAGATGGCATATCGCAGATCAGCCATCCAAGAAGCTTCAAAGAATTACAATCCTTCATTGGAAAGATTAATTTTCTGAGGAAGTTTATCCCCAATCTTGCTGAGCTATTAAAAAACATTACAAACATGCTAAAGAAAGATGTAGGTGTAAAATGGACTTTACCAGCTAAACAATCATTCAAACTGGTCAAACAAGCTCTTACTCAAACACCAATCCTGATTAGTCCAGATTTTACCAAAGACTTTTATATCTTTTCTTTTGCATTTGAGCATACAATAGCTGCAGTGTTACTTCAAAAGAATGACTTGGGGCAAGAACAACCAATATCCTTCTTCAGTAGGGCCTTAAGAGATGCTCCTCTCAAATATAACATCATGGAGAAGCAAGCCTTAGCTTTAGTGAAAGCTTTAAAGGACTTTAGAGTCTATATTTTACACTCTCACATAATTGTTTTTGTTCCACATACTGTTGTCAAGGACATTCTAAGTCAAGACCCTGATGATAAAAGGGGAAAATGGATTGCAACTATTCTAGAGTATGACTTAGAAATTAGGCCCACCAAACTAGTTAAAGGGCAAGGATTAGCGAAACTTATGGTTGAGTCTAACTTCCAAGCACTAGACATGAATATGGTAGATGTGTTGGAAGAAATAAAGAATTTACTGCTCCTTTCATTGAAGAAACATTTCTGAATTCTCCTTGGTATGCTGACATTATTTATGTGCTTCTATATTTAAATGCCCCTCCTTCTTTGTCTAAAACTAAAGCTAGATTTTTGAAACAAAAAGCTTTGAGTTATTGCATCTTAGATGGGGTATTATATTGGAAAAATGTTGTTGGAATTTTGCTTAAATGTTTACTTGAAAATGATGCAGGGAAAATCATGCATGAGTTGCATGACGGAGAATGTGGAGGACACCTCTATTGGAAGGCCACAGCAAATAAAATTCTTAGATCTGGTCACTATTGGCCTACCCTTTTCCCAGATACTCAAAAGTTGGTCATGTCTTGCCATAAGTGTCAAATTTTTTATGGCAAAAGAAAACTCCTTCCCTTACCATTACATCCTATCAGAGTTGAGGCACCTTTTCAACAATGGGGTTTAGACTTCATTGGAGAAATTCATCCATCTTCCTCAGCCCAACATAAGTGGATCCTCACGGCCACTGACTTCTTTACCAAGTGGATAGAAGCTACACCCTCTAGAAATGCTAATGACTCTGTCATTATCAAGTTCCTCGAAACAAATATCCTATCCAAATTTGGTTGTCCTAGAAAAATCATAACAGATAATGTTGTTGCTTTTAAATCTAAGAAGATGGTTGATTTCTGTTACAAATACCACATAACCTTGGGCCATTCTACTGCCTACTATCCCCAAGGAAATGGATTAGCTGAATCTTCCAACAAAAGCCTCATCAATATCATTAAAAAGTTGTTGGAGCAGAATCAGAAATCATGGCACAGTAAGCTGGTTCATGCCTTATGGGCTGATAGGTTAACTACAAAGAAGTCAATAAATATGTCCCCCTATCAGCTGGTCTATGGCATGGATGCAGTTTTTCCCACCTCATTAGGAGTTCCAATCATGAAGCTCCTTCAAGAAGTGCAGGTTGAAGAGAATGATATGTAGAGGAGAATCAACCAAACCATCCATCTACAGCAGACCAGAGAAGAAGTCTATGAAAGGACGCAGTTAGTCCAAGAAAGTGTAAAGAAACTATTTGATAAGAGGACTAAGGCAAACAATTTCCAGGTTGGAAATGTTGTTCTTAAGTGGGATTCAAAAAGAGAAGAGAAGGGAAAACATGGCAAGTTTGAAAACTTGTGGAAAGGCCCCTATATTGTTCATGCTGAGAGGGGTCACAATGCATTCTTCTTGAAAGAATTGAATGGAGAAGATCTATATGGAGGTCCTGTCAATGGCAAGATGCTAAAGCATTACTTCTACCAGGAATCATGAGTCTCAAAGCATTTTGTTTTTTCAATTGTAAATATCATAGTCCGAATGTTGCATTCAAAGTTAGAAAAATAAAAATACAAAAACAGTAAAAGAGAGAAAAGAGGGCAGATTGTAAAAACAATAAAAGTACAACCCCATACCAAAAAGAGAAAGCAAAATCTGAAAGTGTGCAAGCTCAAATGCCACTACTAAAAACACACTTCTAGTTAGCCATACAGCCTAATCTTGGCTAATTAGTTTTAAATTGACTGCTGATAGGTTAGTGAATTTGATTTACCAAACAGCTTAATCTTGGCTTATCAGTAGGTAGATTAGGCTAGAAATTAAAGGTTCAAACAAGCTCAAAATCTAAACCTAAATTTCCAAACAAGAATCGCTCCCATCTGTTTTAATTCCTGAGGCAAAACAGAGGTAAAACTGATTCTAATCAGCCCAAAATCTGAACTAGAGAACAAGCAAAGAACATCTCAAACAGAAATAAAAACAGAGCTGAAAAAAGATGAAGGAAGTGCTCGAACTTTCAGACCTTAAGCCTTCCATTTTGATTTAATTTTCTGTAAAATAATATCTATGTGTAGCTTGTTGTTTTATGCCATAGATCTGCAACAAGTTAGACTGTTCAATCCTGACTTGTATGCTTTAAATTTCTGTTTTAAAAATTAGTGAATAAAAGATCTGTTAGACTGTTTAATCCTAACAGGTAGTAGATCAGGTAGAGAAATATATGAACTCAATTGTTTAATCTGAGTTCATGGAGAAATAAGAGGTAGAAATAGATTAGATTTTATGCTTTCAAAAGAATAAAATGTTGTAAGAGATTTGCCAATTCAAGTAAACTCTAAAGAAGAAAAAATGGTATATCAGCAGGTTGGGTAGGTAGAAAGCTTGTGTTGATAAAAATCCATTATTTTTCATGGCTGCTAATATTCTTTTAAAGCAAAAGAAGACCGTCCAAATGAAGAAAAGGCAACCCAATGGATAAGGCAGAGATCAGCCTCCAAAGAATGCAAGTCTGAAATTCTTGATGCCTTCAAGAAGGCACCATCCCCAAGTGGAGCCATTGTTAGCCACCTATAAAATTCTGTCATATCAAGTGGTGGCTAAATCATTTTTTGGACAGCATTCAAGAAATAATTTTATTGCCAAAATTGTTGGTGCTTGAAGTCTTATGAAGATATTCTATCCTTTGGTTAATCGTCACTGTTGTTTCCCTTTTAATTCCGAAAACCTGCCATTTTCATAGGGAAAACATTGCTGCAAAATCCCATTTTTCCCCTCCTTCATTCAAAACTAACCTTCATTTTTACCCCTTTATTCCCCCATGAAATTCCTCTATTTTTTCATGATTTCTTTTCTTCCCTTCATAAAAATCTCTTTTACAAAAGTCTAAAACTCATTTTTAGACTTTACCGAAACCCCCAAATCCATCAAAAACTGTGAAAAAATTCATGAAAAATAAGTTTTTTAAGCTGCAGGCTTAAGCCCCCCTTGGGCTAAGTCCCAAACCACTTCCCCACCATATGCCTTGGAGTTGGAACCAAGCGCTAAGCCCATTTGGCGCTTATCGCATCGGAGAAATCGAAGCGTGCAAGTTTATTTGCCATGTTAAAACCTCCGATGCGATTAAGCCCTTTGTTTATAACCCCCGATCATATTATTATTTCATATAACCCGTGGGCCCGCATCCGGCACTTAAAACATTGTATAAACTCATCTCCGATGCATATTTCCCTTTGTTAAGTCAAAAACCCACTTTTCCTAAGTTTTGGTCTAAACCCGCCAGAACATTGTTTTTTAATGAAAATGGGTAGATTGAAAAGCCCCACATCATTTTTCCGATGCGATTGAGCCCCTTCGTATAAACCTCCGCCTCTCTCCATATAAACCTGCGCCCGGGACCAAGAGTTAAAGGTCCGGAAGCGCTAATCGCATCAGAAAATCTCAAATGGGTAGATTGAAAGACCATCGCTTTATCTCTGATCCGATTGGCCCTTATATACGTTTTAAGCCCCGGGCCTATCGTTTTTCATATAAACCAAGGGCCCCGCAAACGAGCGCCAGCCATTTCATATATATATCACCCACCCCCGAAGCCAAAACCTTTGTATTTTGTTAATCTTTGGGTTTTCATATATTATAAAGGGGTCCCGCCGTTCATTAATCTAACCCATTCCCGACCGTTGATCTTGAGCGGATCAAACGGCCCGCGCAACATCGCATTGCAAGTTTTATTGGGCTCATTTTGTTTCCCCTCCGATTGATCGCTCCTCCGATTCATCCTCCACTGTCGATCTGATCCTCAGATCGACGGTCAACGCTCAAACACATCGGCGCCATACAAGATCTTCCCCCCACCGATCGCTTGCCTCCGATTGCATCTGGACCGTCCACATGTCCAGATCGGACGATCTAGAATGCAGCCCTCCACTTTGGTTAAAAACATACGGCCCCGCTCTATAATGTTTTTCAACCAATCTCAGTCGTTGATCTCTACAGATCAACGGCCCATATTTACCCCTCTCTCCGCCTGTGTATTAATTCGTTTATACCCCAGATTAAATCTTAACCGTTGATCTGTTCCATCTAACGGTTCTTATTAATCCTGACAAGCTTGCCTCCTGTGGGTCCTGTCTTCCTCAGTTTCTGATCCCAACCGTTCATCCTTGATCTAACGGCCCAGATTGAAACCGCCCATCTCCCTTCCCACCTGCGCATCTTGCCTATATCGCGCTCGCTCCCCCACCGTTAGATCTGAGGACCCAGATCTAACAGCCGACATTCTAAATCGCATAACTTTAAGCGCGAGGGTTAATTTCCTGAGGGTTGCGCGATATAAGTGGTTTCAAGAAGCCACGTGTCAGGCGGGAACGCATATTGCGTTCAAAAAGGCAAAACTGCCTCCCCACCTTTTCACTGCGCGAAACCCGTGGTTTTCATCCCCGAAACCACTTTCCCTCTTTTTCACTGTGTTTCATCGCGCGTGCCTCCCACCGTTGATCTCTGCAAATCAACGGCTTAGATCTAATCTGGCCTTACACTATCGCCCTCCACCTCTTCCAAAGGGTTTTTAATGCGCAATCTTCGTCGTTGGTCTCGTGGGTCAATCTCATCCGACGGCCCACGATCATCCCGAAACCCAAATTTCAATTTTTGTGCATTTTACCTTTGCCAAAGGAAATTTCGCCTATTTCCTTTGTTTTTCTTCCGAATTTCCATAATGTGACCGTTTGCATTATGTTTTCTCCCGATTAATCCTGACCGTCCATCTCTGCAGATCGACGGATCTGACTTATTTCTTCCCACCGCTCTCCTTTTTACCACTGTGCGCAGATCTCCACCGTTGGATGCTGCCATCCAACGGCCATGCTCCTACCTGAAACCTCCAAAGCAGTTTTTACCAAATATGCAGGATTTCTTAATTGTTTTTGTATTGTGCAGGATTTAAAAGGGCTTTTCAAACGTTTTAAAAAGAAAATGAGAGCCGAGGGTGTCTATCCTCCAGACTTTCATTCATTAAAGAAAGCCATATACAGGGTTCAATTTCACGTTTCATCGATGACTCATGGGCATTGATGCCATATGGACCTTGTACACACCTGCACATCAACAAGACACAATAAGATTAAATCAAATCAAAGAGTATCAGTGTCAAAGACCCAGACACAGCGGAAATGAAGGATTAAACATTAATTGTACAGTTTAATGGATTACGGCTAAAAGTCGATTATCAAAGGCCTTATCCATAGAATTAAACACAGTTAAAGGCAAATCAAGGATATTTATTAGACAGAGGATGCTTCCACTGCCACATCAGAGGCAAATTGATTCCTCTCAGCTACCAGGTTGCCACCTGTGACCTCACGGCATTCAACAAAGGCCGAGTAATGACCAAAACAAAAGATATTTGCTCAATACAAATGAACAGTGAATTCAGCCCAAAGGATTTATTACAAAATATCAGCTGAGTTATTACAGAAACGATACAGAACCTTAAAGTCAACATAAGCTTCCAGCAAGCTGTAATACTTAATGCAAACCAATTAATACAGGGAAATATCTGTAAACTTCTCCCTTGAGCCCCTCAAAGGCCGAAAAGAATTATCTGTATTAATTGAACTCAGAAGATCTTTTCTCTCTTTCAACCTCCTCATTCCTCTATAAAAACTTGTTGAGGAATCCATTGTAAACGTTGGTTGTTTGATTACTAGTTATAATACTGAAACTCTCTGAAATAATACATAGTCTGTTGAAGTTGAAGAAGAAATTGAAGTCTTGGAAGCCTTGATGATGTTGTTGCATGCTTGTTCTTAAGAAGGCTCTATCATTGGATCCATGAGCTTGGCTGTTGGTGAAGTATTCTGAACTGTTTAATATTTTCCCCTGTTTTCATTTTGTTTCATAAATTCTTACTACAGTAGGATGAAAGTTTTAGGCTAAGAAATGACTCTTGGAAGCACCTTCGACCTGTTTATCCTTCACTGTTTTATGTTTTCTTCTGCTGAAGTATTTTAGAGTCTTTAATCTCTCTCTTTAGTCTTCATGCTTGTTTATTTCTCTAATAGTTCGAATAGTTGGTTTCAGCATGATTTATGGTTTTCCCTGCTTGTCTGCTGCCACTTAAAGGCTGTTATTGAAGTCTCCCTTTGAAGTTTCTTTGTTTACAGTGAGCCAAGGAGGTATGTTATGATCATGCCCCTTGTCCTTGCTTGAACAGTTGGCTTAAAGGTCTTTATAGTTGTGATCATAGATGTATTTAAGTGTTCCCTCTTCTATGACCGTAATTATCAGTGAATCTTTTACGTTTTCTAAGTCATTTGAAATAAAATCTTTGAGGAAATAGGGTGTTCCCCGAATCTTAGATTTCATTTTAAAAGTTGTTTTGAAGTCATAATTTGCTTAAAGCATGATTTGTAGAATTCATGGTTAGCCCTGTCGATCAAATAGCTCTTTATTGTTCAAGTTGTGCTTTCAAATTCCCTTTGTTGAGAATTAAACTTCTCTTTCCAAATCATTGATGTCCATCTCATTCCAAAACCAAAGGATCATGCGGCCAAGTTGGATTTGCCCTTTGATATCCCATATCCATTGATAAGTTTTTCATAACCTCTTTTTGACTCCATTACCCAATGAAGCTGACATTTCCTCTTTCTATCTATCTTTCCCAGACCTTTTAGGTTCTGCTGTATCAATTCCAACCAAACAAACATACAAACACTTGCACTTAATAACTAGCCTAAAACCAATATTCAAAGCACACAAGACAAACCTTTGCAAAAACAAATAATTTGAGAGATCCCTCTCTGAGAGCAAGAGGACTAGATCCTGTAACTCTAAAGATTGGTTCTGATGTTGCCTTGTCTTTTGATTTGCCAAACTATCAAAACACGGGACTCCAACATGTGACACATTTGTTGGGGGTGTAAAACTTTAAGCCCGACCTACACATATTTTGAAAGTATCAAAAATAAATTCAAAATAAATGTTCTGCTCATCGGATCAATATGATCTTTAGATTGATCTTGCACCTCTTCGAAAGAGGAACCCAAAAAAAATATTAGTGTCTTCAGCTGAGCATCACAACATGGAGTTTGGACCTAGTTGTCCAATTTTAACACTCCATCTCAACTAGGGAGAACTCCATCCACCTGTGCAATCAAACATCGTACATCATCCTGTCGTAACTTGCTTTGCTAGCCTCTTTATTTCAGAACAGAAGTTGGTCAATCACAAAGACATCATTCTCGGCTAAAAGATTCAACCAAGAGGTCTGAAACCTCTATCAAAATCACAAAGAGTCTCATACCAACCCGAAGTTGGTTTACCTGACCCGAAGTCAGTTGGAAGTCCGAAACCTCACTATACTTGATCCTAGATCAAGTGGTTGGACCGTGCCATCCTAGATAAAGAGTACGGAAATCTCTGATGCATCCATCAGTTTTTGCTACTAGTCTCTAGCTTTTCCCACCTCATTGGCCAAATGAGAGGTACTTCCCATGAGCCCTGAACTCATTGGGTAAGATGCATACGGGGCGCAGATAATGAGAGGTGAACCAACTCAAACATCGAAATGGTGGGGCAGAAGCACCACAAGGTTCGACAAGCCTAGCCCCGTGAGTGCTTATAGCTCTGAGAAGCTATCCCCAAAGCCCCCCAGAGCTCCCAGAGTTCATCGTCCAACAGGCCCCACATCATAGGCTCGTTCCACGATACCAAGACTCTCACGGAAGCTTAGGAACTTGACCTTCCCCAGGGGCTTTGTGAGAATATTCGTGACCTGCTCATCAGTTCCTATATGATCGAGCCTTACAGTGCCTCACTGTACCATATCCCGAATAAAGTGGTACCTAATATCAATATGCTTGGATCGATCGTGGAACACAGGATTCTCAGACAAGCGAATCCCACTCTGGTTATCACAGAGTACCACGGTGGTATCTAGCACATCTCCGAACAACTCACTAAAGAGCTTTCGCAACCAAAGTGCTTCACAACAGGCCATACTCGTTGCAATGTATTCAGCCTATGCGGTGTTCAAAGCCATCGATTTCTACTTCCTGCTCATCCATGAGATCGAAGCAGAACCAAGATTGAAGCAGCATCCCGATGTGCTCTTACGATCCACCACACTGCCAGCACAATCGGCATCAGTATATCCAAGGAGTGTCACGCTCCCGGCAGTGTATCTCAACCCATGATTTATTGTGCCCCGAAGATATCTCAGAAGATTCTTGGCACCAACCCAGTGAAAGTGATGAGGCTCAACCATCTGTTGACTCAAAGTGTTCACTGCAAAACATATATTTGAACGGGTGTTCACTAAGAACATCAGGGCCCCTACGAGTTGACGATACTAAGTAGGATTTGCCAATACAAGCCCAGCAGCGCTGCCACTCAACTTTTTGAAGTTGAGCTCCATAGGTGTCGACACGAACTTGTAGTCCACCATACTAAATCATTCTAGAAGCTTCACAATGTATTTTCCTTGAGAAAGGAAAATCTCGCCAGGTATCTGCCAGACCTCCAGGCCTAGGAAATAGTGCATCAGTCCTAGGTCCTTCATCTCAAACTCAACAGCGAGCTCCCTCTTGCATTGATGAATAAGAGGTTCAGCACCTGTCAGGAAGAGGTCATCCACATACAGCACCAGAATGAGAGGCTTCTCCTTGACAACCTTGAAGTAAAGGTTCAGATCAGCATTACTACGAGTGAAGCCCAGCTTCATCAGGTGGCTATCTATCCTCTCGTACCAAGCTCTAGGTGCTTGCTTCGGCCCATAGAGGGCTTTCTTCAACCTACAACCATGGGTGTCCCGATCCTGGGGATTGGACTTCGAACCCCAAAGGTTGCTCCACATATACTTCTTCCTTTATCGCACCATGCAGAAATGCGGTCTTCACATCCATCTAATGGAGACTCCATCATTGCGTAGCAGCAAGGGCTATAATAGATCGAATGGTGGTATATCGGGCCACAAGTGCAAATATGTCATCATAGTCTATTCCTTCCTTTTGAGAGAAGACACGGACAACGAATCTTGCCTTGAACTTTTCAGCACTTCCATCAGATCCATGCTTGATCTTGTAGAGCCATTTCAAGGTGACAACTGCTTTGTCCTTTGGTCTTGGAACCACATCCCAGACATCATTCTTCATTATGGACTCATACTCTTCATGCATAGCATCCTTCCAGACTTGATGCTTTACGGCTTCCTCAAAGGATCCAAGCTTGGATTGTCCAATAGTACTCATGACTGCTAGATACCCTTGGTATCTACTCGGCTTCTTGCTTTCATGGAATGTCCCCCTTGGGGCCTTATGTCCCTCAGCATCCTTGAGAGTGTCCCGGAGCCATGATGGTCTCTTTCCCAGTGAAGGAGGTGGATCAATCGGGTCCATCGGTCCTTCAACATCAGGCATCGTCTCATCCTTCGGTTCCTCTTGATTTTCAGGCCTTGCTTCATGATCTTCCTCAGATCTCGGAATATTTACTACTTTCCTCAGGGAAGCATCTTCGTCAAAGGTGACATCGTGGCATATTTCCACTTCCCTTTGACTCTATAGACTCTATAGGCCTTTGAAGTTTCACTGTAGCCTACAATCATTCCTTTCTTCCCAGAAGCATCCAACTTGCTCCTCTTTTCTTTCGGCACATAAAAGTAAACAGGACATCCAAAAACTCTAAAATGTGAGACGTCAGGTTTCTTACCAGAGAAAACCTCTTCGGGAGTTTTGGAGTCTAGAGCGGAATGCGCGCATCGATTTGTATGTACACAGCAGTGTTTCCAGCTTCTCCCCACAGAAACTTCGGTAGACCTTGGTCACATAGCATGGCATGGGCAGCTTCCACAATGGTCCTGTTATTTCGTTCAGCAACACCATTTTGCTCAGGAGTATAGACAGTTGTGGTCTCCCTCTTGATGCCAGCTTCTCTGCAAAAATCCTTGAACTCGTTTGTCTCATATTCAATGCCATTATCGGTTCTCAAAATCTTGATCTTCTTCCCTGTCATATTTTCCACCAAGGCTTTGAAGGTACGAAACCACACGAAAGCCTCATCCTTCTTCTTTAAGAAATATATCCAGGTTTTGCAGGAGAAGTCATCTATGAATGTCATATGATAAGAACATCCTCCTAAGGATGTCACGGGCAGCATACCAGATAGATCAGAATGCATTAATTGCAAGACATTAGATGTCTTTGTGACACTTGAGGGGAAAGGTACCCTTGTATGCTTTCCTTCGGCACAACCCTTACATACACCTTCATGATTATTTGAAAACTAAGGCATCCCCATCACCACCTTCCTTGCTTTGAGAAGGGCTTTGTAGTGAAGGTGTCCAAACCTCCGATGCCATAGTTCAGTCTGACGGATAGTGCCACCTATAGTTAAAATCATCTAACATCAATTAGACACCAACATTTTGATACTCACTAACCTATAGGTGGCACTTCTAAGTTTACGACTAGGTGAGCCCCAGTTTTCGTTTAGTATAAACAAATACCCCAGAGAACTCTACAACCCTCCACTGATCACACCACGCCCCACTATTTGTTTCTCGAAGATTTACAGCTGCTTGATTTAAAAAAAACATTGATGAGTTTGGAACAAAATCGATAAAAAAATTTAGTGTTAGTTTATTTTTAATATTTTTCTTTATTAGTTTTCAATAGATAATTTTTTGTTGATTTCTTTATTTAAAAAAAAAAAAAACTCAAAATAAATAATAAATTTAAAAATTTGTTTTTATAATTTGTTGTTAAAAAAAAATATGAATTTCATTTTTTTAATTAAAAAATCAACATAAATAATAAATAAATAAATAAAATTTATTATTTTTGATAAAAAATAAAAATAAAAATAAAAATTAACAAAAATCAACAACAATCATTAATTGTCGCATATTGATTTACGATTACATTGCATGAGGACATGTAATCTTTTTAGTTGCAGGGTAATAACCAAATGTTGGTTGGTGCGTAATAAAAGTATGTTGATTGGATGCATATACTAACAAGTGAAATGAGATTGGTGTTATGTGTAGGTCAAAACAGGAAGCTTATGCAAAAAGCCTCAACATTACAATGCGACACCCTTTTCATCCATGATTAGTATAACTTTGACAAATTATTAAAAAATGGACATTTCATAAATTCCTGAAAATGAACAAATTTGTTTTTGAGTCACTTCATACAGGAATGATCAATAGAGATGACACACTAAGGGTAGCTTACCTAGCTAAGGAGAGTCCTCCATGGCCCCGACATTGCTTGTTGTAAGACAGAACAATCTGTCGCGCTCGTGCAAAGAACTGGAACACAACTTCAAACAGGGAGTAAATTTACTTTTCATGGTTATTTCTTTAAGAATGGATTGATCCTAATATCATGAATTGAGTTAATTTCAACACTTTGATTGTCCTTGTTGGGGTTCCCATGTTTTGGCCAGATTGGCAAGACCAAAAGATGAGACAACATCAGAACCGCTTTGGGCCCTAGGATCTAGCCCTCCTGGACCCGAAGAGGGATCTCTCCAATAAAACAAAGAATGATATATCTTTGAAGCTCAAATGAAATGTTAGACTAGTTATGAAGCACGAAGGGGGGTTTTAAACGATTTGGTTGGTTGGTTTCCACGTTGGTCATGAGATCATAGACTGAGAAAGTAATGGAAGGAAAGGAACAAAGCAGGAGGATGTTGCAGCAAAGAAGAAAGGTCAAGAAGGTGCCATCCATTGGGCTATGGAGTCATGAAAGGAGATTACATGCAACAACTAGCCAAAGCTTTCAGAGCGCAAGACATCTAATACTAAAGGATCTTCAGATTAGATGGTGGGATGGAACATTAAGGATTGAAAGGTGAAGGGGGGAAAGCAACCCACTTCTTGTCTATAAATCAGGCCAGAGGTCATTTAACTCTAGACCTGCTTGGACATACTCATAGGCAACTCTCAAAGGAGGGACAAAGGGGTAGCTTATAGATCGCACCAGAGGTCATTTAACTCCAGGTCAGCTTTAGCATGCTCCAAGGGAAAAACAGAGAATGAGTTGAACAAAGAGATCTTAGAAAGGCCAACTGGTCACACAAGGATCCTAGCGGACAGGGCTAGCTCTAATCCCCAGTGTTCCCAAATCTTCCAACTTAAACCCAACAAGAACAACTAAAGACAGATTCCATTTAACTCATACATCAGCTAGCAGCATAAGGAACTACTACACTAGTTAAATTAACTGAGATCAGCCCTTAGATAATCACATTTAGCAGAACAACATTTAAGGCAAGGAGAGCAGAGACATAGGGTACCTAACAAGGGTAAATCCTATGCCATATTTCTAATGCAAGCCAGCAGAAAATGAACATTATGAAAATGCAATAATAGAGTTAGAAAAACATCACCAATAGTAATAGACCAGGATCCTGTGAAATGTGCTTTGATCAATTTATGCAAAACCATTCACATACATCTGAGCTCAACAGCTGTTACAATCCAAACTTCTCCTCCCGGCCTACTACATACAAACTACTCTGCTATTCCCTCCCAAGACTGTTCTAACAGTCAGAATAAATCCCTCTAACAGCAACGGTAGCAGCCGAACAACAACCTTTTACAACATGTTCTTTAGGATTCTTATAGGAGAAAAGAAAGAAAATGGTAGTTGTAAACTTAAATGCAGCATTAAAACTCTGAAGCAGGAGGGCCGAGGCCCCATTCGGTTTTAATCTGAGCATTTATCTTTGGTACTCGTTGCAGTGTTCTGGTGAATTTCACAAAAGGCAGAATAATGATGCTAGGGTCTGTTATACCATGTAACAAATGCTTCTTGATGGTGTAGGACTGCTGACAAGGCAGAAATCTTCCTAGAACACGGCATAGAATGCAGACGGAATGAGCACCTTGTCCTTTTATGGAAGAACGTTCTGCTGATGTGGAAACCCTGATAATATTATACCTCTGTGCATTGGACCGTCTGAGCGATCCACGGGGTCTTCAATTCTGGTACCTTTACTTTCGAATAATGGGCTTAAGGCTCAAAATCTGCAATAGCAGGCCTTAAACGCGCTAATTTCCCACTGATACTCTTTGTCGCTCCCAAAATTTCCTCTGATTGTGAAAACTGTGCTTTAAATGCCCTGGACAGGTTCTGCAGAGTTTAAACCCTGTTCTTTTAATGCAAGTCCTGTCGGCATGTCTTCCCCGGCCTTTCTCCATAATTCCAGCTTCTGAGAATGGTCCTTCCTGTATTTCTGTCACTGTGACAGGGACTGCGAATTATGGAGGTTCATGGCCGCTCGAAACCCTGCAAAACACGAAAAAGGTTACGAAAAACCTTTATGGAGAGGGTGGTATGGATGAATGTGACAGTGGCAGCGTGGCGTGGACGAGGATGGTGACTGCGGAGGTAACTATGGAGGAAAACATCGCACAGTGGAGAATGCATGGGAAAACGTCGAGGCAGACGTTTAAACGTAAAAACAATGAACTTTGACCTTGGGACAAATATATATGGTGGGGGTGAATATATTATGGGCACACGTGGAGGGGGTGACGTGGCAATACGGGGCCAGTCAACAGTGGAAACTGCAGACGAATCTGGACCGTTTGATCTCGGAGAAGATCTACGGCTGGGAACACGCATCGGAGGGCGATGGACAGTGGGCTAGGGGTACGGCGGCTACGGGCTAAACCTCGCGCAACTTCGTTGAGCGATGACCATTGGATGTCCAAGGACAGATCTGACGACTGACGGCGATATCACTCCGTGTCCTGTACCAAAAGATAACGTGCGATGAGCAAGCGGTTTTGGAACAATGTCGCTGCCACGCATCGAATGCTGAGTGGAATCGCTAGGCAATGGAAAAATACCGCCTACCGCCCAAAGGCGGTGCGATAGATACCACCGGGTTTGTGAACAGTATCTGCGGCAGGGACCATTGGCGGGTAAACTCCGAACCATTAGATCTGAGGAAATGAACGGTTAAGATGCGACGATCGGCGATGAACGGATTTAATGGTAGTTGTTGCAGGGGCGGCGATCGTCGTCCATTGTGTTTAGATCAACGGCCATAAACGCGCCCGATATTCAAATGCGGTAAGCGCCCTTTGGGCTGGCAGGTGGTTCTAGCACCGCGGTCGCGTGGAGGGAAAAATGCAGGGGGCTTGGCCGAAAGGGGCTAGGCCTCATATGTGTAGAGCATGGGTTTTTCGGCCCTTTTTAGTGAAATTTGAGGCCGAAAATGGGAAATGATAGAGGGAAGAAGAGGGAAATTGGCTAACCGAAGGGTGTACGGATGTTTTAGAGGGGATTTTTGGGCTGGAAAGGGGGACTTTGCAGGGATACAGGGGATAAACATAGATCTTTTGGAGCACAATTTCTGCAAACAATGAGACCTTATAAAGGGAGTCAGCAGAGGGAAATTTATCGAAGGCAAAGGCACAGGAGACTTCAAGGATGATGTGTCTTCAGGGGAGATGCATTCCTTGAAGGCTCAAAAACCATTTAGCCCCCTACTTTGCCTATCAAAAATTTACAGGGGGGCTAACAGTGGCTCCACATGGGGATGGCTTCTTCTTGAAGGAGTCAAGAATTCAAAGAATAGATCTTTGGAGTAGGCCAGTTGCCTGCTGCTTGGCACATCCCTTTCTTTCTTTGATCAGCTGCCACAAATCCTGAAGACATTATATCAGTAAAAACATTCCCAAACAATCTACCTACCCAGACTACAATCCAAGCATTTCCTTTAGGGTGCATTTGAACTAGCAGACCCTTTACATCATTTATTTTTTACAAACAATAAAATAAACCTATTCTATTTCTACCCTTATTACTCCATGAGACCAGATTAGACTGTTGGTCTCATAGGTTTCTCTACCTACACTACTATCTGCTAGGATTAGACTGTCTAGCAAATTTCTTCTCTACATTCTAAGACAGAAATTGAAAACAGTCAAGCCAGGATTAGACTGTCTGACTTGCTGGACCTTGCAGAAATTAAAACAACTAACTACATGCTCACAGACTGAGCTTTATTGAGCTTTCCTACCTACCCTACTCTAACTGGAAATCTCTGATGCTCTAGGTGATACAATAATGCCAATGCAGCCAGTCAAGCAATAGCAAAAAAGGGAAGAACTGACTGCTCATCAGAGATGACAGTAGGATGCTCTGCATGTGGATCTTCGAAACTGAGGCCACCAGCAATGGTGACCAATTCTGATGTATTTGGCTCTTGCAAAGGACTGATGCTTGAGGAGCTGAGCCAATCAGGGCCTCCATGTATTCTGCCACAGGATCAACAAAAACATGATGAAAATTTTTTCCTTCAAAGTCTCCCATGACTGGTAGGCTATCTGCATCCTGGGCAGTTTCAATCATTGCACCTGCAAAGAGGCCTTTGTAATCACACTCCTCTTTCTGGTTGGGAGTATTTGTCATATGAGCATCAACCAGGAAAACCTCTTCTTCCACTGGATCAAGACAAAGATGTCTGTGGGAAAGGAGATCTCCCTCATCTTCACTGCAGCCTAAACTGGAAGGCTCATCATATATGGCAGGGCTGTCCTCTTCTAACCCTGGCCGGTTCTGCTGAAAAGGACCGAACTCTGTGAAAAGACTAACATATTCTTGAGCAGGGGTTTCTTGGGTTACCTCAACCCTTTCAGGAGATGGTTCACGACATTCATCTTGCTCAAGATTTTCTTCATTCCTTCCCTCCTTATCCTTTGCACTAGAACGCTGTTGATTTCCTCCTTCATGGTGATCATTACTGATGATCTGATATATAGCAGAATGAAAATTCAAGGAATCATCTTCTGCTATCATGCTTTCAGCACTTTCTTCATCAGTATCATAGATGGCCTGCATTAGCTCATCATCTTCCCGAAGTTGATGGCCATGATCTTCCTCCCATGAATCTACTGATGATAGCCCTGCAAGCTCAGTTTCCCTTTGGAAAAATTTATCATTGGACAGATCAACATCAGAGAAATCATAATTATAATCATTGTCACACATCAAATCTTCAGGACTCTCAGCAAGTCTTTCTACAAAATAGTCTGCAAGTTCATTTTCTGATTCAATCTCTGGTCCATCATACATGCTTTGCATGTGGCTTCTGTCTTGCAGCGGTCTAGTTTGTCTTTCTTGAGGACAAGGTGTAGGACTTTCCCAATCATTATTTATGGTTTCAAACTCATATTCTTCCTCCTTTGTGTTCAGCAGGGTGTTGGCAGTCTCTATCAGTTTTTCCAGCTGTTTCTCTAAAGAGATCTGCGCTATTAACTCTGTTTGGTTTCTCTTTAATGCCCTTAATCTCTCCTCCCTACACTTTATGTTGTACTCGACAGTGATTGCTATATTTTGCATTTCTTCCAGGCTCGAAAGCTCTCTTTCCCTTATATGGAATTCCACATCGGGGTCAAAAGAACTTGGATAGTGCACTAAAGCCCATCCCAAAGGTGGTTTTATATCTGAAGGTATTGCATCATATACCTTATTAAACCTGGCTAAGAATTCTTGTACTGTCTCTACTGGCTGCGTTTCCAAATTCTGATATTCTTTTAGGATGAGGAGAACATTCTTCGGGGCTGCCCACCTATCAAGGAAAACTTGAGAAAATTGATGAAAGCTGAAAATGCTTGCCACTGGAAGGCCTTTGAACCAACTCTTAACATTTCCTTGTAATGACAAGGCAAACATTCTAATGCACACATCGTCTTCTTCTATTTCATACAATTCAAGTAAATCCTCAAGGTTTTGAACATGTTCTTCAGCAGTGGCCCCTTTATTTTCTCCATCAAAAAGAGGCAGCTGGTTTATAAGTTCTGAAGGAAGGGGTTGGAAGATAAGAGGTAAAACCAGAGGATTATATCTTTCTATGACCTTTGTAGGCGTAGGTGATGTAACAATGGGCTTATGGCTGCTTGAAGCTCCTTTAAGGATGGGAGATACCACATGAGCTTCTTGTCCCACCAGGTTCTTCACAGGAGTACAGGTCTGCTTGTGGTCTGAAGACTGAGGCTTGAGATCTTTCCCATACTCATTGTGGGTCTCATCTTTGTACACTTGGTTAGGCTTGAAGTAGGACAGAACATAGTGGTAGACAAAAACAATGAATTCTTTAAACCAAATCCAACCCATGTGTTCTATCCTTCTATGAGGTCTGGCCATATTTCAGGTTCTTCCTCCAATGGAGTCTTTGAGAGTTATGGAGTGTGGAGTCGCCAGGTGGATGTATATGAATGTTTGAAGTAGGGTGTTGTCCACCATCAGCAATAGAATGCCAATCTAACCAGAGATCTTGGGTCTTTGAGTGCCTAAGAATGTTTAAGGTGAAATGCACTCAATTCCCCAGCGGAGTCGCCATTATGTTGGGGTTCCCATGTTTTGGCCAGATTGGCAAGACCAAAAGATGAGACAACGTCAGAACCGCTTTGGGCCCTAGGATCTAGCCCTCCTGGACCCGGAGAGGGATCTCTCCAATAAAACAAAGAATGATATATCTTTGAAGCTCAAATGAGATGTTAGGCTAGTTATGAAGCACGAAAGGGGGTTTTAAACGATTTGGTTGGTTGGTTGCCAGGTTGGTCATGAGATCATAGACTGAGAAAGTAATGGAAGGAAAGGAATAAAGCAGGAGGATGTTTCAGCAAAGAAGAAAGGTCAAGAAGGTGCCATCCATTGGGCTATGGAGTCATGAAAGGAGATTACATGCAACAACTAGCCAAAGTTTTCAGAGGGCAAGTCATGTAATACTAAAGGATCTTCAGATTAGATGGTGGGATGGAACATTAAGGATTGAAAGGTGAAGGGGGAAAAGCAACCCACTTCTTGTCTATAGATCAGGCCAGAGGTCATTTAACTCCAGACCTACTTGGACATACTCATAGGCAACTCTCAAAGGAGGGACAAAGGGGCAGCTTATAGATCGGACCAGAGGTCATTTAACTCCAAGTCAGCTTTAGCATGCTCCAAGGGAAAAACAGAGAATGAGTTGAACAAAAAGATCTTAGAAAGGCCAGCCGGTCGCATAAGGATCCTAGTGGACAAGGCTAGCTCTAATCCCCAGTGTTCCCAAATCTTCCAACTTAAACCCAACAAGAACAACTAAAGACAGATTCCATTTAACTCATACATCAACTAGCAGCATAAGGAACTGCTACACTAGTTAAATTAACTGAGATCAGCCCTTAGATAATCACATTTAGCAGAACAACATTTAAGGCAAGGAGAGCAGAGACATAGGGTACCTAACAAGGGTAAATCCTATGCCATATTTCTAATGCAAGTCAGCAGAAAATGAACATTATGAAAATGCAATAACAGGGTTAGAAAAACATCACCAATAGTAATAGACCAGGATCCTATGAAATGTGCTTTGATTAATTTATGCAAAACCAGTCACATACATCTGAGCTCAACAGCTGTTACAATCCAAACTTCTCCTCCCAGCCTACTACATACAAACTACTCTGCTATTCCCTCCCAAGACAGTTCTAATAGTCAGAATAAATCCCTCTAACAGCAACGGCAGTAGCCGAACAACAACCTTTTACAACATGTTCTTTAGGATTCTTATAGGAGAAAAGAAAGACAATGGTAGTTGTAAACTTAAATGCAGCATTAAAACTCTGAAGTAGTAGGAGGGCCGAGGCCCCATTCGGTTTTAATCTGAGCATTTATCTTTGGTACTCGTTGTAGTGTTCTGGTGAATTTCACAAAAGGTAGAATAATGATGCTAGGGTCTGCTATACGGTGTAACAAATGCTTCTTGATGGTGTAGGACTGCTGACAGGGCAGAAATCTTCCTAGAACACGGCATAGAATGCAGACGGAATGAGCACCTTGTCCTTTTATGGAAGAACGTTCTGCTGATGCGAAAACCCTGATAATATTATACCTCTGTGCATTGGACTGTCTGAGCGATCCACGGGGTCTTCAATTTTGGTACCTTTGCTTTCGAATAATGGGCTTAAGGCTCAAAATCTGCAATAACAGGCCTTAAACGCGCTAATTTCCCACTGATACTCTTTGTCGCTCCCACAATTTCCTCTGATTGTAAAAATTGTGCTTTAAATGCCCTGGACAGGGTCTGCAGAGTTTAAACCCTATTCTTTTAATGCAAGTCCTGTCGGCATATCTTCCCCGGCCTTTCTCCATAATTCCAGCTTCTGAGAATGGTCCTTTCCTGTATTTCTGTCACTGTGACAGGGACTGCGAATTATGGAGGTTCATGGCCGCTCGAAACCCTGCAAAACACGAAAAAGGTTACGAAAAACCTTTATGGAGAGGGTGGTATGGATGAATGTGACAGTGGCAGCGTGGCGTGGACGAGGATGGTGACTGCAGAGGTAACTATGGAGGAAAACATCGCACAGTGGAGAATGCATGGGAAAACGTCGAGGCAGACGTTTAAACGTAAAAACAATGAACTTTGACCTTGGGACAAATATATATGGTGGGGGCGAATATATTATGGACACACGTGGAGGGGGTGACATCGCGATACGGGGCCAGTCAACAATGGAACCTGCAGACGAATCTAGACCGTCCGATCTCAGAGAAGATCTACGGCTAGGAACACGCATCGGAGGGCGATGGATAGTGGACCAGGGGTACGGCGGCTATGGGCTAAACCTCGCGCAACTTCGTTGAGCGATGATCGTTGGATGGCCAAGGACAGATCTGACGGCTGACAGCGATATCGCTCCGTGTCCTGTATCGAAAGATAACGTGCGATGAGCAAGCGGTTTTGGAACAGTGCCACTGCCACGCGTCGAATGCTGAGTGGAATCGCTGGGCAATGAAAAAATACCGCCTACCGCCCAAAGGCGGTGCGATAGATACCACCGGGTTTGTGAACAGTATCTGCAGCGGGGACCACCGGCGGGTAAACTCCGAACCGTTAGATCTGCGAGAAATTAACGGTTAAGATGCGACGATCGGCGATGAACGGATTTAACGGTAGTTGCTGCAGGGGCGGCAATCGTCGTCCGTTCTGTTTAGATCAACGGCCATAAACGCGCCCGATATTCAAATGCGATAAGCGCCCTTTGGGCTGGCAGGTGGTTCTAGCACCAGGGTCGCGTGGAGGGAAAAATGCAGGGGGCTT
The DNA here is from genome assembly GCA_034641835.2 of Pinus albicaulis. NCBI lineage: Eukaryota > Viridiplantae > Streptophyta > Pinopsida > Pinales > Pinaceae > Pinus > Pinus albicaulis. The sequence goes on along the minus strand of CM076579.1, from coordinate 1,204,685,824 downwards.
GGCCGAAAGGGGCTAGGCCTCATATGTGTAGAGCATGGGTTTTTCAGCCCTTTTTAGTGAAATTTGAGGCCGAAAATGGCAAACGATAGAGGGAAGAAGAGGGAAATTGGCTAACCGAAGGGTGTACGGATGTTTTAGAGGGGATTTTTGGGATGGAAAGAGGGACTTTGCAGGGATACAGGGGATAAATATAGATATTTTGGAGCACAATTTCTGCAAACAATGAGACCTTATAAAGGGAGTCAGCGGAGGGAAATTTATCGAAGGCAAAGGCACAGGAGACTTCAAGGATGATGTGTCTTCAGGGGAGATGCATTCCTTGAAGGCTCAAAAACCATTTAGCCCCCTACTTTTCCTGTCAAAAATTTACAGGGGGCTTCCAAGGATGATGTGTCTTCAGGGGAGATGCATTCCTTGAAGGCTCAAAAACCATTTAGCCCCCTACTTTTCCTGTCAAAAATTTACAGGGGGGCTAACAGTGCTTAATTTGTTTTATTTGGTACGAAATTTTTGCGTAAGAGTCATGAAGGAACTGGCCATTTCTTCTTGAACACACTTATGTTTTCTTTCCGCCAAGTTTTTTTCGCAGGTTACAGGTTAATCAAGTGATCAGTAAGGACATTACATTGTGACGACAATTGGTCTTCCAAGACTAATTTCATGAGAAATTTTAAAGAACCAATCCATGATTATAAACGAAATTTCCAGAAAATTACAAATTCTTGCAACTTCCTGTAATAGCTTAATGGTTTGACATGTTGCATGATAGATAGTAAAATTCAAAGACATGAGGTTTGTTCCTAAATGTACAAGGATGGTGAAAAACCTATCCACACTTGAATTCGACGTCTACAGGTCGCTGGTCAACGCTGGTCAAACTCAGCTGTTTTAGCAGGTAGTCCAGAATTAAGGAACAGATTTGCTATATTTGAGAGTTTGGATTCCATTGCTATATTTGAGATTTTGCATGGCATAATTCCAACAACTTCATTACATTTTCTCCATTCCTAACCCACCAATAAAAGCAAAGAAGTTAACTTAGAAACTTCTTGCCATTTTCCATTTCCACTTCCTTTTTCCTAGCATTTTTCAATTTCTGCAAATAAAACCTTGCTTCCATACACCATTCAGTCAAAGTCCAAGAGTCTAATAATCTTTAAAAAAAACACCTAGAGACTTGCATGCCTTAATGGCAAGTACTCTTGCCAATGAACAATGGAAGTACATTAATATTCCTTGTTCATTGGATCTTGTAGGTGACTCGACCACAACAAAGTTATTCGTACCTACAAAGATGTGTTAGGCATCTTGACTCCCATTGGAATCAATGGTGGGAGTTCTCGTGTTGCCTAGTGGCATTCATTAATGGCCACTAAGTTAACAATTTCTTAATATGTTCGACACCAGAACATTTATTCACATAGTATGATTTGTGCCATCGAGCATTGAAGACTTGAAGACCCATATTTTGTAATAGATGAAGCAGATTTCCTTTCATTGTTTTTCAGTTTTTGATGTAAATGACTTGAGGACAAGTTAATAAATAAGGCTGGGGGGGAAAGTGTAAATTCTGAATTTTGTATACCTTCCAAGCCTTATACATTTTCAGCCATATTCAGCAGACTCATCAGATTCATCAGATTATCCAGCAGAAGTTCCAGCAGCAGATACGACAATACAGATCCATCTTTCATCCACAATTTGCAGAAGAAGCTTCAGATCAGAATTGCAGCAGCTGAACATGCATGATTCATCCACTTCTTTAGGTAAGTAAGGTATGATGTTTTCTAACCTTTTATCTTGAAATTCTTTTTAGAGCTAAAATGATGATATTTGGAAAATATTCCACTATTTCACTATTCCCTTTCTCATTAAAAATTGCCAAAAACCATCAGTTGGGGGGGAATTGCACACTTCATTTCTTTCTCTCATTCATATTACATCTTAACCCACATAGTCTTCCCACAATAAAAACTACTACAAAATGATGAGCATATTAAATGACTTCTTAAAAATGATTGATCTCAACAAAGTAAATAATGATTGTAACACAAGAACCAATCATTAAAAGATGCAAATGCTTTGCAAAAATAAAAGTTATCAAAAGATGTGCAAAGTTAAAAGGAAGTCCATGATTGAAAGATGGTTGTTACACAAGAACCAAACATCTTGTAATTCAATCAAAGGAAGCTCATCTAAGAATCAAATCAAATAAGTCATTGTAGTAGCTTGCATGAGGACATGCAAGAGCTTTAGTTGGGGGGTATGTTGGGCTTCAAAATGTCATACAAATATCACTCATTACTATACATTTTTCACCGATGCTTCCATTATATCACTCATTATTCACTACCATGTCACTTCATTTTCCCTATTGTTCATCATTAATGGGTCTCATTTATATCTTCCAAATATTATTTATTTTCAAGCATTTTTAAGAGAAATTTTTTATTAAATATTAGAAAATAATATATTTTACTTCATATATGGAAAGTGGAATGTTTTTGTGACATGTGTAGGTTCCAAGGAAGCTTCCAAGACACCTTTATGTGGCCTTGAATGATCAATTTCGAATTTGATAAGATAAGCCTTATGGAAAAGATCATGATCTCATGGAGAAGATCAAGGACAAAAGGGGACCAAACATCTTGTAATTCAATCAAAGGAAGTTCATCTAAGAATCAAAACAAATAAGTCATTGTAGTAGCTTGCATGAGGACATGCAAGAGCTTCAGTTGGGGGGTATGTTGGGCTTCAAAATGTCATACAAATATCACTCATTACCATACATTTTTCACCTATGCTTCCATTATATCACTCATTATTCACTACCATGTCACTTCATTTTCCCTATTGTTCATCATTAATGGGTCTCATTTATATCTTCCAAATATTATTTATTTTCAATAATTTTTAAGAGAAATTCTTGATTAAATATTAGAAAATAATATATTTTACTTCATATATGGAAAGTAGATTGTTTTTGTGACATGTGTAGGTTCCAAGGAAGCTTCCAAGACACCTTTATGTGGCCTTGAATGATAAATTTTGAATTTGATAAGATAAGCCTTATGGAAAAGATCATGATCTCATGGAGAAGATCAAGGACAAAAGGGGGTTATGTGTCTAGATGGTTGAGAGATGTATGGAACTAAAGAGAGATTAGTGGATCATCATTATGAGTTTTTTATCTCATCCCATTGTATAAATAGGGGTACAATCTCCTTCATTTGGAATCTTAGAGTTGGTTTGTACATCATGATGGAGATTTTGGAATAAAGAATCATACTTTGATTTTGTTAATTCTACATTTGAGTCTCCTTTGACATGGTGTGCTTGTGGAGTTATGGAGGGCCCCCATGGTCTCACTTGCATGCTTATTTTAGGTATAATTTAATTTATGTTTTTATTTCATTTCAGCTTTTAAGTTTTTGTTAGATGTTCTAACATTGGACGAGATCCTACAATTCATGTGTTCTTGTAATAGAACTGTAAGATCCCAGACAATTATTAGATCTAGGTTTGTTTAGTTGTTGGAAGAGATCTTGACGAATATGTTCTTGTAAGAGAACCATACATCTTGGACAAATTAGGAATCTTTCTAGACCTATAGGTGGCACCTCTAAGTTTACCTTCCCGGGTTGACATTAATTGAACTCTGATTGACATCATCAATTACAACCCAACATTTTGAGCCCCAGTTTCCGTTTAGTATAAACAAATACCCCAAAGAACTCTGCAACCCTCCACTGCTCACACCACGCCCCACTATTTGTTTCTCAAAGATTTACAGCTGCTTGATTTAAAAAAAAACGTTGATGAGTTTGGAACAAAATCAATAAAAAAATTTAGTGTTAGTTTATTTTTAGGATTTTTCTTTATTAGTTTTTAATAGATAACTTTTGTTGATTTCTTTATTAACCAAAAAAAAAAAAAAAACCTCAAATTAAATAATAAATTAAAAAAAAAATTGTTTTTTTAATTTGTTATTAAAAGAAAATATATGAATTTCATTTTTTTTAGTTAAAAAATCAGTGAGTATGTGATTGATGATGGCACTTCTAAGTTTACGACTAGGTGAGCCCCAGTTTCCGTTTAGTATAAACAAATGAAATTCCAAGTCAGAGTTAGAAGTGCCATCATCAATCATCTAACATAGTGCCAAACATCATGAATTTACAATCTTGGAAACACTTCTCCTGTTTCTCTGTCGGATCTTGTAAACATACTCGAGAGGCTGCTGAAGGTGAAGGCTAAGAAGAATGTTATCACCATGCCCAGTAATGGGGATGTGCCCTTCACCCATGTTAATGTCAATCTTGCACACACAGAGACGGCTATCAGCGTACTACGGACCTCCAGACTGGCCTGAAGAAGTTTGTGAAATGATATTTGAGCTATTATGGCGTCCCCGGAAGAATCTCGAGAGGCTCCTCCTTCTAGATCAGACTTACAACACGGTTTCTACCAAATTTCAACATGTGTCGAGACAAGACACAGTTTTCATCTCATAGCAGTTGATCTTGTTGTTGCGGTACTCGCACACTTGCCTGATTCTCTCGAGCTCATCAGAAAAATAAAAGCGCAACAAAATTCTCGAAATTCGGTGAGAAAAATCAAACTTATGTTCAAAGAGATAATGCCAATTCGGATTTTGTGGAGAAGGTTGACCCCTTTGAAGTAAGCGGTTCAAATGGAGCCGAGATCTGTTGCGCTAAGGACTCCTGTTGATGCTACACGAGGACCACCGCCAGCCATAGCAGAAGGGGCATTTCGCACCGCCTTTGGTATGAGTGTGGTATAATGGAGGTGAACGAGGAAGGCGATCATGAGAGGAGGATGTTTGTGGAGGCGCAGACTGTTGAGCCCATCACTGCAAAAATCAAACACAAGTCTCGTCAGGTGGAACGCTTGCTAAGACTATCTCGGTATACAGAGGCTTTGAAAACCGCATTGGAGGATTCTCCTACCAAAACCAAGGACGAGAGATGCAAGTCAACAAATTGGATAGTGGTGCATCGTGTTCTAATGGCAAGAGCCTTTCAACCGGAGATTGACCAACATGTGATCAATGTCTTCGTTTGCATGAAAAGCTAACAGAGAAGCAGGTGTGGGGTGTATTCACGACATGGAGAACATGTACATGTGGGTTTTCAAGGAGCACCCAGAGAACGCCCTGGGAAAGATGCAATTGCTCAGCTACATGAATGGCCATTTACGACTAGGTGAGCCCCAGTTTCTGTTTAGTATAAACAAATACCCCAGAGAACTCTGCAACCCTCCACTGCTCACACCATGCCCCACTATTTGTTTCTCAAAGATTTACAGTTGCTTGATTTTAAAAAAACATTGATGAGTTTGGAACAAAATCAATAAAAAAATTTAGTGTTAGTTTATTTTTAGGATTTTTCTTTATTAGTTTTTAATGGATAATTTTTTTTTTTATTTCATTATTTATAAAAAATAAAATAAATAAAAATAAAAAATAAAAACTCAAAATAAATAATAAATTAAAAAATTTTGTTTCTTTTTAATTTGTTATTAAAAAAAAATATGAATTTCAATTTTTTTAGTTTAAAAATCAACATAAATAATAAATAAATAATTATTATTTTTGATAAAAAAATTAAAAATTAAAAATTAACAAAAATAAATAAATAAAATCAACAACAATCATTAATTGTCGCATATTGTTTTGCGATTACATTGCATGAGGACATGCAATCTTTTTAGTTGCGGGGTAATAACCGAATGTTGGTTGGTGCGTAGTAAAAGTATGTTGATTGGATGCATATGCTAACAAGTGAAATGAGATTGGTGTTATGTGTAGGTCAAAACGAAAAGCTTATGCAAAAAGCCTCAACATTACGATGCGACACCCTTTTCATCCATGATTAGTGTAACTTTGACAAATAATTAAAAAATGGACATTTCATAAATTCTTGAAAATGAGCAAATTTGTTTTTGAGTCACTTCATACAGGAATGATCAATAGAGATGGCACACTAAGGGTAGATTACCTCGCTGAGGAGAGTCTTCCATGGCCCCGACATTGCTTGCTGTATGACAGAACAATCTGTCGTGCTCGTGCAAAGACCTGGAACACAACTTCAAACAGGGAGTAAATTTACTTTTCATGGTTATTTCTTTAAGAATGGATTGATCCTAATATCATGAATTGAGTTAATTTCAACACTTTGATTGTCCTTAATTTGTTTCATTTGGTACGAAATTTTTGCGTAAGAATCATGAAGGAACTGGCCATTTCTTCTTGAACACACTTATGTTTTCCTTCTGCCAAGTTTTTTTTTACAGGTTACAGGATAATCAAGTCATCATTAAGGAGATTACATTGTGATGACAATTGGTCTTCCAAAGACTAAATTCATGAAAAATTCTAAAGGCAAATCCATGTCCAAAACCACTACCTTGCACCTCCCTTTTTGAAAAAGATTTTGAATTCCACCAATTCTAAATCCATAAATCATGCCATTTCCATATCCATTTTTCACAGCGAGAGTTCTTATTCATTCAACATGCACTTCCTTTCATCCATTCCTAACCCACCAATAAATGCAAAGAAGTTTACGTACAAACTTCTTGCCATTTTCCATTTCCATTTCCTTTTTCCTAACATTTTTCATTTTCCACCAATAAAACCCTGCTTCTACATATCATTGAGTCAAAGTCCTAGAGTCTAATAATCTTTATAAAAAAAAACGCCTAGAGACTTGCATGCCTTAATGGCAAGTACACTTTCCAATGAACAATGGAAGTACATTAATATTCCTTGTTCATTGGATCTTGTAGGTGACTCAACCACAACAAATTTATTCGTACCTACAAAGATGTGTTAGGCATCTTGACTCCCATTGCAATCAATGGTGGGAGTTCTCGTGTTGGCTAGTGGCATTCATTAATGGCCACTAAGTTAACAATTTCTTACTATGTTCGACACCAGAACATTTATTCACATAGTAAGATTTGTGCCATCGAGCATTGAAGACTTGAAGACCCATATTTTGTAACAAATGAAGCAGATTTCCTTTCATTGTTTTTCAGTTTTTTATGTAAATGACTTGAGGACAAGTCAATAAATAAGGCTGGGGGGGAAAGTGTAAATTCCGAATTTTGTATACCTTCCAAGCCATATACATTTTCAGCCATATTCAGCAGACTCATCAGATTTATCAGACTATCCAACAAAAGATCCAGCAGCAGATACGACAATACAAATTCATCTTTCATCCACAACTTGCAGAAGAATCTTCAGATCATAATTGCAGCAGCTGAACATGCATGATTCATCCACCTCTTTAGGTAAGTAAGGTATGATGTTTTCTAACCTTTAATCTTGAAATTCTTTTTAAATGCTAAAATGATGATATTTGGAAAATATTCCACTATTTCACTATTCCCTTTCTCATTAAAAATTGCCAAAAATCATCAGTTGCGGGGGAATTGCACACTTCATTTCTTTCACTCATTCATATTACATCTTAACCCACATAGTCTTCCCACAATAAAAACTACTACAAAATGATGAGCATATTAAATGACTTCTTAAAAATGATTGATCTCAACAAAGTAAATAATGATTATAACACAAGAACCAATCATTCAAAGACGCAAATGCTTTGCAAAAATAAAAGTTATCAAAAGAAGTGCAAAGTTAAAAGGAAGTCCATGATTGAAAGATGGTTGTTACACAAGAACCAAACATCTTGCAATACAATCAAAGGAAGCTCATCTAAGAATCAAATCAAATAAGTCATTGTAGTAGCTTGCATGAGGACATGCAAGAGCTTCAGTTGGTGTGTATGTTGGGCTTCAAAATTAAATATCACTTCATTACCATACTCTTTTTCACCTATGCCATATTACTCATTATTCACACATGCCTTCATTTTCCCTAATTGTCTCACGAGGCCCCATCTTCCAAATATTATTTATTTTTAAGCATTTTTAAGAGAAATGCTTGATTAAATATTAGAAAATAATATATTTTACATTATATATGGAAAGTGGGTTGTTTTTGTGACATGTGTAGGTGCCAAGGAAGCTTCCAAGATACCTTTATGTGGCCTTGAAGGATCAAATTCGAATTTGAGAAGATAAACCTCATGGAGAAGATCAAGGACAAAAGGGGTTATGTGTCTAGATGGTTAAGAGATGTATGGAACTAAAAGAGAGATCATTATGAGTTGTTTATAAATATCTGTAATCTTGTGAGTTGGTTTGTACATCATGATGGAGATTTTGAAAATGTTATCACTTTGTTTTTGTTATTTCTTATTATTTGAGGTTCTTTGAAGAGGTGTGCTTGTGGAGCAGGGGAGGGTACCTCAGCCACTTCCATGCTTTAGGTATAAATTTAATTTATGTTTTTATTCATTTCAGCTTTTAAATTTTTGTTAGATGTTCTAATATTGGAGGAGATCCTACAATTCATGTATTCTTGTAAGAAAACCGTAAGATCTCAGATAATTATTAGATCGAAGTTTGTTTAGTTGTTGGAAGAGATCTTGACGAATATGTTCTTGTAAGAGAACCATAGATCTCGGACAAATTAGGAATCTTTCTAGACCTATAGGTGGCGCTTCTAAGTTTACCTTCCCGGGTTGACATTAATTGAACTTTGATTGACATCATCAATTAGAACCCAACATTTTAACTAAGCGGAAACTCGGGCTTATCTAGTCGTAAACTTAGAAGTGCCATCATCAATCACATACTCACTGACTTATGTCAACCCAAAATGTTGGTGTCTAATTGATGATGTCAATCAGATTTCAATTAATGTCAACCCGGGAAGGTAAACTTAGAAGTGCCACCTATAGGTCTAGAAAAATTCCTAATTTGTCCGAGATCTATGGTTCTCTTACAAGAACATATTCATCAAGCTCTCTTCCAACAACTAAACAAACCTAGATCTAATAATTGTTTGATCTTACGGTTCTCTTACAAGAACACATGAATTGTAGGATCTCCTCCAATATTAGAACATCTAACAAAAATTTAAAAGCTGAAATGAAATAAAAACATAAATTAAATTATACTTAAAATAAGCATGCAAGTGAGACCGTGGGGGCCCTCCATAACTCTACAAGCACACCACTTCAAAGGAGACTCAAATGTAGAAGCAACAAAATCAAAGTATGATTCTTTATTTCAAAATCTCCATCATGATGTACAAACCAACTCTAAGATTACAAATGGAGGAGATTGTACTCCTATTTATACAATGGGATGAGATAACAAACTCATAATGATGATCCACTAATCTCTCTTTAGTTCCATACATCTCTCAACCATCTAGACACATAACCCCCTTTTATACTTGATCTTCTCCATGAGATCATGATCTTCTCCATAAGGCTTATCTTATCAAATTCGAAATTGATCATTCAAGGCCACATAAAGGTGTCTTGGAAGCTTTCTTGGAACCTACACATGTCACAAAAACAATCCACTTTCCATATATGAAGTAAAATATATTATTTTCTAATATTTAATCAAGAATTTCTCTTAAAAATGCTTGAAAATAAATAATATTTGGAAGATATAAATGAGACCCATTAATAATGAACAATAGGGAAAATGAAGTGACATGGTAGTGAATAATGAGCGATATAATGGAAGCATAGGTGAAAAATGTATGGTAATGAGTGATATTTGTATAACATTTTGAGGCCCAACATACCCCCCAACTGAAGCTCTTGCATGTCCTCATGCAAGCTACTATGATGACTTATTTGATTTGATTCTTAGATGAGCTTCCTTGATTGAATTACAAGATGTTTGGTTCTTGTGTAACAACCATCTTTCAATCACGGACTTCCTTTTAACTTTGCACATCTTTTGATAACTTTTATTTTTGCAAAGCATTTGCATCTTTTAATGATTGGTTCTTGTGTTACAATCATTATTTACTTTGTTGAGATCTCTTTTTAATGATTGGTTCTTGTGTTACAACCATTATTTACTTTGTTGAGATCTCTTTTTAATGATTGGTTCTTGTGTTACAATCATTATTTACTTTGTTGAGATCAATCATTTTTAAGAAGTCATTTAATATGCTCATCATGTTGTAGTAGTTTTTATTGTGGGAAGACTATGTGGGTTAAGATGTAATATGAATGAGAGAAAGAAATGAAGTGTGCAATTCCCCCCCCCAACTGATGGTTTTTGGCAATTTTTAATGAGAAAGGGAATAGTGAAATAGTGGAATATTTTCCAAATATCATCATTTTAGCATCTAAAAAGAATTTCAAGATTGAAGGTTAGAAAACATCATATCTTACTTACCTAAAGAAGTGGATGAATCATGCATGTTCAACTGCGGCAATTCTGATCTAAAGCTTCTTCTACAAGTTGTGGATAAAAGATGGATCTGTATTGTCATATCTGATGCTGGATCTTCTGTTGGATAGTCTGATGAATCTGATGAGTCTGCTGAATATGGCTGAAAATGTATATGGCTTGGAAGGTATACAAAATTCAGAATTTACACTTTCCCCTCCAACCTTATTTAATGACTTGTCCTCAAGTCATTTACATCAAAAACTGAAAAACAATGAAAGAAAATCTGCTTCATCTGTTACAAAATATGGGTCTTCAAATCTTCAACGCTCGATGGCACAAATCTTACTATGTGAATAAATGTTCTGGTGTTGAACATAGTAAGAAATTGTTAACTTAGTAGCCATTAATGAATGCATCTAGCTAACACGAGAACTCCCACCATTGATTCCAATGGGAGTCAAGATGCCTAACACATCTTTGTAGGTACGAATAAATTTGTTGTGGTCGAGTCACCTACAAGATCCAATGAACAAGGAATATTAATGTACTTCCATTGTTCATTGGCAAGAGTACTTGCCATTAAGGCATGCAAGTCTCTAGGTGTTTTTTTTTTAATTTAAAGATTATTAGACTCTAGGACTTTGACTCAATGATATGTAGAAGCAGGGTTTTATTGGTGGAAAATGAAAAATGCTAGGAAAAAGGAAATGGAAATGGAAAATGGCAAGAAGTTTGTACGTAAACTTCTTTGCATTTATTGGTGGGTTAGAAATGGATAAAAGGAAGTGCATGTTGAATGAATAAGAACTCTCGCTATGAAAAATGGATATGGAAATGGCATGATTTATGGATTTACAATTGGTGGAATTCAAAATCTTTTTCAAAAAGGAAGGTGCAAGGTAGTGGTTGTGGACATGGATTTGTCTTTAGAATTTTTCATGAATTTAGTCTTTGGAAGACCAATTGTCGTCACAATGTAACCTCCTTAATGATCACTTGATTATCCTGTAACCTGTAAAAAAACTTGGCAGAAAGAAAACATAAGTGTGTTCAAGAAGAAATGGCCATTTCCTTCATGATTTTTACACAAAAATTTCATACCAAATAAAACAAATTAAGGAAAATCAAAGTGTTGAAATTAACTCAATTCATGATATTAGTATCAATCCATTCTTAAAGAAATAACCACGAAAAGTAATTTTACTCCCTGTTTGAAGTTGTGTTCCAATTCTTTGCACGAGCGCAGCAGATTGTTCTGTCATATAGCAAGCAATGTCGAGGCCATGGAGGACTTTCCTCAGCTAGGTAAGCTACCCTTAGTGTGCCATCTCTATTGATCATTCCCGTATGAAGTGACTCAAAAACAAATTAGCTCATTTTAAATTAAAAATAAAAAATAAAATAAAATAAAAAAATTCACAATAAAACAAAACATTAATAAATAAAATAAAATAAAAATAAAAAATGAAATACAAACCATAAAAAAATGTAAAACATTAAAAATAAATTTTTTAAAAAAACAAACATTAAAACAAAACAAACTCATTCAAAAATAGAAAATTAAAAAATAATAAAAAATAAAAGTTTCATAACACGAGGGTTTGAATACCGTCTCTCATCATGATAAAATATTGTATCCTTGTCTCTGTTGTCCTTTTAAATATTACAGAGAGGTTCAAACATGGCCACATGCACATTTTTTTTTGGCTCATTTCGTTCGAGTGTTCTTGAGTCAACAGATGCCTTAATGCCTTCAACGCTCGTAGACCAAAGGATGAACCCAGCAACGATCTGCTACAACAATTTAGAGATGAATCCAGCAACAATTGGTCCAGTAGTTAATTTCACCGTCCTTATTCACTAGATCAGCGCTTGCTGCTGGTATATCTGCTGTCCTTATCTGTGGTGGCCTGGACCAAACAAAAGGTTATGGTGGATGGGCAATCTCCTCCTACGCACACTAATTAAGTGCCGGCCAGAAGCTGACCCATCCATTTTGGCAGGTTTTTATCCTGGCATGTTCCCTGCCCTTGAGGGGTAACCCTGCTCAAGATCGAATGTTCAAATCCCTATATAGCAAAGGGGTACCCTATTTTTTATTCTGGATGATTTTTTGAGTTTAATGGTTTAATTGCCAAGTAGGTGGACTGCTTATCAAAGTGATACTCCTAAGACTGCTTGTGAAGGCCCCAATCGTTCATAATTAAGAGTGGGAACGATCCGCGTACCTACCTTAACTGGAGACCGAAATCCTCCAATGAGAAATGTTGGGTAGAGTAGAACGGGTACAGTAAATAGTGGGCAACTGCCTTGGGAGCTGCTACTCAACTTTAAGAAATGGATGGTTAGTTGAATAAAAAAACAATGGCGAGAACACTTAGCTTTTGTCAAGAATTTGGGCACGGATATTCTGCCGATTATGCAAAGAATAAACGCCTCTGGCAAGTCAACAATGGCAGCTGATTTACTTGCGTCCACGTCAGCTCTCAGCAACCATTACGAGAAAGCCACCACCGTTTGCTCCAGCATCTGTTCAAAGAACGATAAATAAACCCAACAACTCATTGCAGCTCTACATTTATGCCATTTAGACTCAATATCCAGAATTTAAAGATTCAACTCCAGCTGCAGCAGCCTAGATGTCATAATATACGATTTTGAAGACTTAAAGATCTTATCACCCACTACGATGGTGCAATCAGTAAGTTCTCCATGTTTTTATCGCAGGATATATCTAAATCTTGGAGCGATCTATGCCAATCAAAAATTCCGATTTTTAGATTTCCAAATCCCATGTGCATAGAGATCTTGCTGTTTGTTGTGTGCGGATAAAAAAAAATTTGCCAACTCTATCAGAAACGCTAACAGCTCCAGTGTTTTCGGCCAAGAAATTAAATTAACACTCCAAAAGTGTTTGATTTGGATTAAAGCTCGAGCTCTAACATACTGGGCGGCTTTACTTTTGGTCATCAACCAGCCTTGACTTTATTATTATCATCAATTATTACCTGTCTGATCCGCGTGGAGACTTCCATGCCCTGAATTGCTGATTGACAGATTTGGGGATGCCGCCCTATATTGCATGCAAGCTTCGATCTGCGCCGCAAATGGGAGCCTCCACAGCGTTTTAGACGCTGGGAGGAAGGTCCTCACCCTGGCTAGGGTCATCGCCCAGATGTTACAAATCCACCTGCTGGTGGTGCTCGATAAAGGAATTGCTCTGCGGGCCACGAAGCAGAACCACAGAAGAGAGGCAAATGAATCGTCGACGGCAGGGAGACGGTGCTCCGGAGCAAGCCTGAAAGCCACCGACACACAGATCACGTTGAACGCCCTAACGAGACGACTGTAGAAGTGATATTTGCCAGTCGGGTTGCCTTACACAAAACCCTCCCTTGAGAAGATGGATCACAATGCCCACTCTTTGGTTTTCTTGTTGCTGTAGCACAGAATGTGGAAGAGATAAAGCCAAAAAGATTTAAACCCCACGTTTAAAACCAAAACATTGATGAGTTTGGAAGAAAATCAATAAATGTTAGTTTATTTTTAGAATTAGTTTTTAATAAATAATTTTTTGTTGATTTCTTTATTAAAAAAAAAATACAATAATAAATTAAAAAATTTATGTTTTTTAATTTGTTGTTAAAAAAAATATTAATAAAAAATAAAAAAATTGTGTCTTCATTTATTTATTACTTTTGATAAAAATAATAAAAAAATTCAACAAATTAAAACTTTTATTTTTAATTTTGTTGTTTAAAAATAATAAAAAAAATCAACACCAATCATTAATTGTCGCATATTGATTTACGATTACATTGCACGAGGACATGCAATCTTTTTAGTTGTGAGGTAATAACCGAATGTTGGTTGGTGCGTAAATACAAGTATGTTGATTGGATGCATATACTAACAAGTGAAATGAGATTGGTGTTATGTGTAGGTCAAAACGAAAAGCTTATGCAAAAAGCCTCAACATTACGATGCGACACCCTTTTCATCCATGATTACAGTATAACTTTAACAAATAATTAAAAAATGGACATTTCATAAATTCTTGAAAATGAGCTAATTTGTTTTTGAGTCACTTCATACAGGAATGATCAATAGAGATGGCACACTAAGGTAGCTTACCTAGCTGAGGAAAGTCCTCCATGGCCCCGAAATTGCTTGTTGTATGATAGAACAATCTGCCGCGCTCGTACAAAGAACTGGAACACAACTTCAAACACGGAGTAAATTACTTTTCATGGTTATTTCTTTAAGAATGGATTGATACTAATATCATGAATTGAGTTAATTTCAACAATTTGATTGTCCTTAATCTGTTTTATTTGGTACGAAATTTTTGCGTAAGAATCATGAAGGAAATGGCCATTTCTTCTTGAACACACTTATGTTTCTTTGTGCCAAGTTTTTTTTCGCAAGTTACAGGTTAATCAAGTGATCAGTAAGGAGATTACATTGTGCACACAATTGGTCTTCAAACGACTAATTTCATGAGAAATTTTAAAAAAACCAATCCATGATCATAAACGCAATTTCCAGAAAATTACAAGTTCTTGCAACTTCTTGTAATAGCTTAATGGATTGACATGTTGCATGACAAATTAGCAAAATTCAAAGAGCTAGGTTTGTTCCTAAATGTACAAGAATGGTGAAATACCTATCCACACTTGAATTCGACATCTACAGGTGGCTAGTCAACGCTGGTCAAACTCAGCTATTTTAACAAGCAGTCCAGAATTAAGGAGCAGATTTGCTATATTTGAGATTTTTCATTCCATTGCTATATTTGAGATTTTGCATGCCATAATTCCAACAAGAGTCATTATCCATTTTCCATCACCACATACACTTCATTACATTTTCTCTAACCCACCAATAAAAGCAAAGAAGTTTACTTACGAACTTTTTGCCATTTTCCATTTCCATTTCCTTTTTCCTACTATTTTTCATTTTCCACCAATAAAACCTTGCTTCTACATATCATCGAGTCAAAGTCCGAGAGTCTAATAATCTTTTAAGAAAAACACCTAGAGACTTGCATGCCTTAATGGAAAGTACTCTTGCCAATGAACAATGGAAGTACATTAATATTCCTTGTTCATTGGATCTTATAGGTGACTCGACCACAACGAATTTATTCGTACCTACAAAGATGTGTTAGGCATCTTGACTCCCATTGGAACAATGGTGGGAGCTCCCGTGTTGGCTAGTGGCATTCATTAATAGCCACTAAGTTAACAATTTCTTGCTATGTTCGACACCAGAACATTTATTCACATAGTAAGATTTGTGCCATCGAGCGTTGAAGACTTGAAGACCCATATTTTGTAATAGATGAAGCAGATTTCCTTTCATTGTTTTTCAGTTTTGATGTAAATGACTTGAGGACAAGTTAATAAATAAGGCTGGGGGGGAAAGTGTAAATTCCGAATTTTGTATACCTTCCAAGCCTTGTACATTTTCAGCCATATTCAGCAGACTCATCAGATTCATCAGACTATCCAGCAGAAGATCCAGCAGCAGATACGACAATACAAATCCATCTTTCATCCACAACTTGCAGAAGAAGCTTCAGATCAAAATTGCAGCAGCTGAACATGCATGATTCATCCACTTCTTTAGGTAAGTAAGGTATGATGTTTTCTAACCTTTAATCTTGAAATTCTTTTTAGATGCTAAAATGATGATATTTGGAAAATATTCCACTATTTCACTATTCCCTTTCTCATTAAAAATTGCCAAAAACCATCAGTTGGGGGGGAATTGCACACTTCATTTCTTTCTCTCATTCATATTACATCTTAACCCACATAGTCTTCCCACAATAAAAACTACTACAAAATGATGAGCATATTAAATGACTTCTTAAAAATGATTGATCTCAACAAAGTAAATAATGATTGTAACACAAGAACCAATCATTAAAAAGAGATCTCATCAAAGTAAATAATGATTGTAACACAAGAACCAATCATTCAAAGATACAAATGCTTTGCAAAAATAAAAGTTATCAAAAGATGTGCAAAGTTAAAAGGAAGTTCATGATTGAAAGATGGTTGTTACACAAGAACCAAACATCTTGTAATTAAATCAAAGGAAGCTCATCTAAGAATCAAATCAAATAAGTCATTGTAGTAGCTTGCATGAGGACATGCAAGAGCTTCAGTTGGGGGGTATGTTGGGCTTCAAAATGTCATACAAATATCACTCATTACCATAGATTTTTCACCTATGCTTCCATTATATCAGTCATTATTCACTACCATGTCACTTCATTTTCCCTATTGTTCATCATTAATGGGTCTCATTTATATCTTCCAAATATTATTTATTTGCAAGCATTTTTAAGAGAAACTCTTGATTAAATATTAGAAAATAATATATTTTACTTCATATATGGAAAGTGGATTGTTTTTGTGACATGTGTAGGTTCCAAGGAAGTTTCCAAGACACCTTTATGTGGCCTTGAATGATCAATTTCGAATTTGATAAGATAAGCCTTATGGAGAAGATCATGATCTCATGGAGAAGATCAAGGACAAAAGGGGGTTATGTGTCTAGATGGTTGAGAGATGTATGGAACTAAAGAGAGAATAGTGGATCATCGTTATGAGTTTGTTATCTCGTCCCATTGTATAAATAGGAGTACAATCTCCTCCATTTGTAATCTTAGAGTTGGTTTGTACATCATGATGGAGATTTTGAAAAAAAGAATAATACTTTGATTTTGTTGCTTCTACATTGGAGTCTCCTTTGAAGTGGTGTGCTTGTGGAGTTATGGAGGGCCCCCATGGTCTCACTTGCATGCTTATTTTAGGTATAATTTAATTTATGTTTTTATTTCATTTCAGCTTTTAAGTTTTTGTTAGATGTTCTAATATTGGAGAAGATCCTACAATTCATGTGTTCTTGTAAGAGAACCGTAAGATCTCAGACAATTATTAGATCTAGGTTTGTTTAGTTGTTGGAAGAGATCTTGACGAATATGTTCTTGTAAGAGAACCATAGATCTCTTACAAATTAGGAATATTTTTAGACCTATAGGTGGCACTTCTAAGTTTACCTTCCCAGGTTGACATTAATTGAACTCTGATTGATATCATCAATTAGATACCCACTGATATTCTCACAGTCACTAATGAGATTAGTGGATCATCATTATGAGTTTGTTATCTCATCCCATTGTATAAATAGGAGTACAATCTGCTCCATTTGTAATTTTAGAGTTGGTTTGTACATCATGATGGAGATTTTGAAATAAAGAATCATCCTTTGATTTTGTTGCTTCTACATTTGAGTATCCTTTGAAGTGGTGTGCTTGTGGAGTTATGGAGGGCCCCCATGGTCTCACTTGCATGCTTATTTTAGGTATAATTTAATTTATGTTTTTATTTCATTTCAGCTTTTAAGTTTTTGTTAGATGTTCTAATATTGGAGAAGATCCTACAATTCATGTGTTCTTGTAAGAGAACCATAAGATCTCAGACAATTATTAGATCTAGGATTAGACAATTATTATTAGATTTAGCGCCGTTGCTAGGGAAGTGCAACTAGAAGGATTTAGCAATTATTTTATGCATTTGTTTTTATGGACTAATTTGTGGAACTTGGTGACAGTAGGTTCATAAAGGAATTCAAAGTTTGGAGCATTTTTATTTTTATTTTTTTCGCACATAGTTAATTTAAATTCAGTTTTTATTTTAAACCCCCCATTTCTCACTAATCCATCTATGGATGAGGAATTTGACAATGTTGAACAGGTATTTCTTGGAGAGCAAGGACAATAACCTTGAACCAACTCTAAGACAGGTTACTCACATACTTCTAAAACACAACGTAAAAATTTTAAATCTTGATGTGAGCATTTTTGAATTTTTAGTCCGTTGATGGCTTCACTGGAAGCATTCTTTTACCTAGGAAATAAAAAAATCTTTCAAACAAGTTAGAATAAATTAGGAAAATAAAACGAGCTCGTTATCGTTATCGTTAGAAGTCGTTATCGTTAGAAGTTTTTAGTCTTATTTTCAAAAATAAAAAAATAATAAATCATCATAAATAAATGAATAAATTCAGTGGCACAGTAAGAGCTGCTTCATCATCGCATTTCTATATCTTGTTTCTGTATCACAAGTAAGCCAGGAGCTTGATTATCGGAAAGCTTTGTCTTCCAAGAATCTAAACGCCCCCGCGATATTGCAGAAAGAGTATAGACAATGCGAGGTTTTGTCGCAAATCTTGATTGTGTTTATTATCCATCCACGCTAACCTGAATAAATAAAAAAATCAAGAGATTAGTATGCTCTCTTCCTACGCTTCATGTGATCAGGAAGATTAGAAAATCTATCGATTTATTTCAAATAAAAATACTCTTGCTGGAAAATTGATCTGCGCATTCTATCGATTATAAGAAATTATGAGGATTGTGAGCTAGAAAATATTAGCAGCTATTTATTACTAAAATAAGTAATGCAAATCTCAAATGCTCAAGTAATTCCTTAGCTACATCATTCTCTATCAATACATTTTCATTGTACTCCATGAGCACTTTTCATCACACAAAATTAAATTTGATCTGGGCATTTTCAAGCTTTGTCATTCACACATTCTCTCACCCATTGCACCAATGCATTGGTATTTTTATTCCATGGGATGTGTGCTCGATGATTTCATGTGTAGACGGCAATATATAATCAAAATTTCTCACACAATATACATTGCATTCTCCTCTACAAACATACCATAAATTCTCTCAATCAAGATTCAGACTCACAATCTTTATCGATATGCAATCAAGCTAAAACTATACATTTTTCAATGTGTGGGTATATAAAATAAAACAGTGCCCATTGATCCAAATCAGTCATACTATCACACGCTCTCATACATTGGGGGCACAGGAAACGAGATGGCATGCCCTTTTTCATATCAAAAGTGTCGAACCCTAATCCATCACCTTCCACTTGCAGGGTCACACAACTCCCAAATATGTCACAACATTTCGTGTTGTTACAGATGCCGCATATATTCATTCCCTCTCTCAGCGGCCACTGGCCAGTATGCGCTCCTCGCGTCCAATGATGGAGGTGAATTAGATGCTATGTATTTCTCGCCTATCATGTTTAAAAAAACTGAAAGTATCTTGTTCCTCAAATCCTCCTGTCTTAATCACCCATATTCTCTCGTAGAAAGTATTTGGCGACGTTTTAGCTGCTGCTACTTCCGGCATCTTCACAGATTCAGTTCCAACGAAAAAAATCTCGAATACACGGTACCATGCTATAAAACCCATAACAGAAGCCATAGAAATCGCAAGAAATCTGCCTCACCCACTATTCCACCTTATCTTTCTCCAATCCTAACATCCTGCCATCGATTAAGTGAATCCAACTAACTCGCATATCTGGAGCTAGATATTCTCACATACTCACTGATCTTCCTAAATCCCAATCAATACATGTTAGTTTATTTTTAGAATTAGTTTTTAATAAATAAATTTTTGTTGATTTCTTTATTTTTATTTTTATTTTTTTTAAACTCAAATTAAATAATAAATTTCAAAAAAAAAAATTTAATCTTTTGTTAAAAAAAAAATTAAAAAACTAAAAAATCAACATCAGTAATAAAAAATAAAAAAAATTGTGTCTTCATTTATTTATTACTTTTGATAATAAAAATAATAAAAAATCAACAATTTTTAATTTTGCTGTTTAAACATACTTAAAAAAAAAAAAAAAAAAAATCAACACCAATCATTAATTGTCGCATATTGATTTACGATTACATTGCATGAGGACATGCAATATTTTTAGTTGCGAGGTCATAACCGAATGTTGGTTGGTGCGTAATAAAAGTATGTTGATTGGATGCATATACTAACAAGTGAAATGAGATTGGTGTTATGTGTAGGTCAAAACGAGAAGCTTATGCAAAAAGCCTCAACATTACGATGTGACACTCTTTTCATCCATGATTAGTATAACTTTGAATAAATTCTTGAAGATGAGCTAATTTGTTTTTGAGTCACTTCATACAAGAATGATCAATAGAGATGGCACACTAAGGGTAGCTTACCTAGCTGAGGAAAGTCCTCCATGGCCCCGACATTGCTTGCTGTATGACAGAACAATCTGCCGCGCTCGTGCAAAGAACTGGAACACAACTTCAAACAGGGAGTAAAATTACTTTTTCATGGTTATTTCTTTAAGAATGGATTGATACTAATATCATGAATTGAGTTAATTTCAACACTTTGATTGTCCTTAATTTGTTTTATTTGCTATGAAATTTTTGCGTAAGAAGCATGAAAGAAATGGCCATTTCTTCTCGAACACACTTATGTTTTCTTTCTGCCAAGTTTTTTTTACAGGTTACAGAATAATCAAGTGATCATTAAGGAGATTACATTGTGACGACAATTGGTGTTCCAAAGACTAAATTCATGAAAAATTATAAAGACAAATCCATGTCCACAACCACTACCATGCACCTCCCTTTTTGAAAAAGATTTTGAATTCCACCAATTCTAAATCCATAAATCATGCCATTTCCATATCCATTTTTCATAGCGAGAGTTCTTATTCATTCAACATGCACTTCCTTTCATCCATTCCTAACCCACCAATAAATGCAAAGAAGTTTACGTACAAACTTCTTGCCATTTTCCATTTCCATTTCCTTTTTCCTAGCATTTTTCATTTTCCACCAATAAAACCCTGCTTCTACATATCATTGAGTCGAAGTCCTAGAGTCTAATAATCTTTAAAAAAAAAACACCTAGAGACTTGCATGCCTTAATGGCAAGTACTCTTGTCAATGAACAATGGAAGTACATTAATATTCCTTGTTCATTGGATCTTGTAGGTGACTCAACCACAACAAATTTATTCGTACCTACAAAGATGTGTTAGGCATCTTGACTCCCATTGGAATCAATGGTGGGAGTTCTCGTGTTGCCTAGTGGCATTCATTAATGGCCACTAAGTTAACAATTTCTTACTATGTTCGACACCGGAACATTTATTCACATAGTAAGATTTGTGCCATCGAATGTTGAAGACTTGAAGACCCATATTTTGTAACAGATGAAGCAGATTTCCTTTCATTGTTTTTCAGTTTTTGATGTAAATGACTTGAGGACAAGTCAATAAATAACGCTGGGGGGAAAGTGTAAATTCTGAATTTTGTATACCTTCCAAGCCTTATACATTTTCAGCCATATTCAGCAGACTCATCAAATTTATCAGACTATCCAGCAGAAGATCCAGCAGCAGATACGACAATACAGATCCATCTTTTATCCACAACTTGCAGAAGAAGCTTCAGATCAGAATTGCAGCAACTGAACATGCATGATTCATCCACTTCTTTAGGTAAGTAAGGTATGATTTTTTCTAACCTTTAATCTTGAAATTCTTTTTAGATGCTAAAATGATGATATTTGAAAAATATTCCACTATTTCACTATTCCCTTTCTCATTAAAAATTGCCAAAAACCATCAGTTGGGGGGGAATTGCACACTTCATTTCTTTCTCTCATTCATATTACATCTTAACCCACATAGTCTTCCCACAATAAAAACTACTACAAAATGATGAGCATATTAAATGAGTTCTTAAAAATGATTGATCTCAACAAAGTAAATATTGATAGTAACACAAGAACCAATCATTAAAATGATTGATCTCAACAAAGTAAATAATGATTGTAACACAAGAACCAATCATTAAAAGATGCAAATGCTTTGCAAAAATAAAAGTTATCAAAAGATGTGCAAAGTTAAAAGGAAGTCCATGATTGAAAGATGGTTGTTACACAAGAACCAAACATCTAATCAAAGGAAGCTCATCCAAGAATCAAATCACATAAGTCATTGTAGTAGCTTGCATGAGGACATGCAAGAGCTTCAGTTGGGGGGTATGTTGGACTTCAAAATGTCATACAAATATCACTCATTACCATATATTTTTCACCTATGCTTCCATTATATCACTCATTATTCACTACCATGTCACTTCATTTTCCCTATTGTTCATCATTAATGAGTCTCATTTATATCTTCCAAATATTATTTATTTTCAAGCATTTTTAAGAGAAATTCTTGATTAAATATTAGAAAATAAGATATTTTACTTCATATATGGAAAGTGGATTGTTTTTGTGACATGTGTAGGTTCCAAGGAAGCTTCGAAGACACCTTTATGTGGCCTTGAATGATCAATTTCGAATTTGACAAGATAAGCCTTATGGAGAAGATCAAGGACAAAAGGGGGTTATGTGTCTAGATGGTTGAGAGATGTATGGAACTAAAGAGAGATTAGTGGATCATCATTATGAGTTTGTTATCTCATCCCATTGTATAAATAGGAGTACAATCTCCTTCATTTGGAATCTTAGAGTTGGTTTGTACATCATGATGGAGATTTTGAAATAAAAAATCATACTTTGATTTTGTTGCTTCTACATTTGAGTCTCCTTTGAAGTGGTGTGCTTGTGGAGTTATGGAGGGCCCCCATGGTCTCACTTGCATGCTTATTTTAGGTATAATTTAGTTTATGTTTTTATTTCATTTCAGCTTTTAAGTTTTTGATAGATGTTCTAATATTGCAGGAGATCCTACAATTCATGTGTTCTTGTAAGAGAACCGTAAGATCTTAGACAATTATTAGATCTAGGTTTGTTTAGTTGTTGGAAGAGATCTTGACGAATATGTTCTTGTAAGAGAACCATAGATCTCGGACAAATTAGGAATCTTTCTAGACCTATTGGTGGCACTTCTAAGTTTACTTTCCCGGGTTGACATTAAATTGAACTCTAATTGACATCATCAATCAGAACCCAACATTTATCACATGTCATCGCTCCCAGTGGACTTCCTCCAACCTGGTAGAGTGTATCAACTCTAATCCCAATCGTGATAGCTTCCTTGAAGCTCTTCTTCCACATGCGCACCTTTCCATCAGTGAATGCCACATTGAAACCTTTGTCTTCCATGGCCGATATAAACACAAGGTTCTTCTTCAAATTTGGTACATAAAGTACATCCTACAAGCGAAGGACTTGACCTTGAGACAAGTGGAGGGTCACAGTCCCTGTCGCTTTCACGAGATATGTGGCATTATCTCAAAGGATAATTTCCAGATTAGTATCCTTCTCAACCATATCAGAGAGTGCTTCCTTGAACCCAGTGATGTGCCTTGAGGTACCACTATCTATCAACCGTCTTCCATAGTGTCGAGTGGAGGTGCAACAGAGAGAGCAGATACAAGAATGTATTCATTTCTTTTATCAACAACATTTGATTCCTCATACCTGGAGTTTCTTGACCTTTTAAAAGGTTGATCATTTCCGTTGGAGGGAGCCTTCCTCTTTCCCTTGGACCTGTTGTTCCTTTGATTGCCATTCCTCCGGTTGTTGTTGTTGTCATCACCATGGAGAGAATCCTTCTTGAAAGGACATTCTCTAGCATAGTGACCTGGCCTATGACAAGTGAAACAGTTGCCCTTCTTTCCTTGGGCCCCTCCTTTTCCTTTGTTCTTTGGACCACCAAAGTTCTTCTTCCTAGAATGAGCAACGTAGGCAACATTTCCTTCATTTCCATACTCCTTCATTCTAGTCTCTTGAACGCATCTCGATAGTACTTCGTCAAAGTCAGGTATCACATTATTATTTAGAATGGTAGTGTTGAACACATGCCATTTGGATGAGAGCCCTCCAAGTGCAGTGAGTACCATCTCTCGATCAGCTATTGTCTCCCCAATAGCCAGCAGATTGTTCTTGATCTCGGTCAGCTTCAGAAAGTATGATTAGACAGACTCATCCCTGCCCTTTTTCATATTCTTCAAATGATTCTTGAAGAATAGTACTTGATTTGCATTATAGGCCTTGAACATGAGGACCAACTTATCATACATCTCTTTGGATGTGCCCAACTCAGAGATGTAGGCCACCAGACTTTTATGAATGGATTCCCTGATCATCAACTTTGCTTTGACCTCCCCCTTCTTGTACTTTGTTTTGGCAACAGCAGTAGCAGTGGATGGAGGTTCTTGGATTTTACCCAGTACATAGTCCATGACATCATGGTCTTCCAATTTAAGATCCAATATCATCTTCCAAGCATGGAAGTCATCCTTCCTAGTCAATTTGTCATCCTCCTTGAAGCCATAGTTTGTGGAACCCATTTTCTTCTTCGGTGATTGCTACGAATAGGGCTTGTCTTCACCTCAGCTCCGATACCATGTAAATTTGTGTAGATGTTCTATGCTTGATGCAACTTTACTTTTCACTACAACAATCACATAAACAATCAATTAAAATGCTGATAGAACATACCAGTGGATCTACAGAAGACAAACCAGAAACAGAAAAATGTGTTGCTGCGTTTCGGCAATCAACAGGATGCTTCAACCAACAAAGTCTCCTTGGTCAGCCAACCCAACATGTGTCACAACAGCCCTCAAAACAGCCACACGGTCAACTCAAAGTCAACCCCATAAAAGTCAACGCTGCCCAGAAAAGTCAATATAGAACAGCAATAAGAAACTCAACACAACTCGGTCTTCGGTCAAGCTTTTGACCTCGGTTCTTGTGCCAACATGTACGGCCTTCCAAAATCAAAGTCTCCACCAAAATTCAGCCTCTTTGGACCATGCGTTGACCAAAGTCAACGTTGGTCAAACTTGCGTGGAAACCCTAGCTGCAGTAGTTTTCTCTTCGTCCTTCTTTTCCCACGTGTGAACCAAAACTGCCTTCAGGAGCTCAAACCAATTAGAAGAGGAGAGATGATGTGTGAGGATGAGATGAGTGAAATGTCCTCCAACATTGACTCTATTTATATCAATCATTAAGGTGTGTGACACATTTTCTGGGGGTGTAAAACCTTAAGGCCGACCTGCACATATTTTGAAAGTATTAAAAATAAATTCAAAATGAATGTTCTGCTCATCGGATCAAGATGATCTTTAGATCGATCTTGCACCTCTTCGAAAGAGGAACCCGATAAAAATATTGGTATCTTCATCTGAGCATCACAACATGGAGTTTGGACCTAGTTGTCCAATTTTAACAAAAAGGAACTCTATAACAGGAAGAGAGCTCTCATTTGTAAGAGAGAACTTGAGAAAACCCCCTTTTAGGTCAAGTCCAATGTTTTCTGGAACTTAACAAACTGGAGCTTGAATCTTCCTCTTTACTCATGGACCTTCTGTGTATGTAAAGCTGGAATTTAAGCATTTCTTCCATATCTTCATGTAAAGGTATGTTTTTTCTTATCATAGTGGGTTGTTCTTTGTTGGAAAAGGAGGCTAAACTGTGGTCCCAAAACCCTCTTCTCTCAATTGATATCAGATTTGAATTATGATGTATCAGGGGTTGTTCATTCAATAGAAGGATGTCTCATTTTCTCTAATCTCATCATTGATATGTGTTGGAAATACTAAGAGGGGGGTGAATCAGTATTTCTTTCCAATTGTTAATTAATGCCAGTTAGATTCTTCACAATAAAAGACAGAGAGGTGTATAATGATAATATTAAGGATTAATAAGAATCTCAATTTCCTTTCTAATAATAGTATCCAATGGATAAGTGAGGGCACCAACCCTTTTAATAAAACAGGCACCAACCTATTGCCAAGCACCTACTTGGACTTTGATGAGGCTCCGACCTCTAGGGCTTTGACCCTATCTGCTCAAGGCACCAACCTTTTGTTTAGGAGCTCCTACTCCAAGTACACCAATCCTTCTCTGCTTGGTTTAATAGAGAATGTGAATAGTACTTACCTGAATGTTCTTGACATATTCATCACTGTATTCTTTCTTCCAAAATTCTTCACTAACTTCACTGTCCAATGTCTTCACTTGTCCAAAACTCCAAATGTTTCCATTGTCCAAAGCCTTCAAATTTTGACTTGTATTAGTCTCCAGCTATCATCATTTCAGGCTTTCAATGTTGACTGTTTACTAGCATCAACCCTTCCACAATTGTATTACTAATCTTCCACAGATCCTTCAAGACCTTATCCGGGCCAAAGTCTTGTAGTTGGTCTGAGGCTGCAATAGGTGAGGATCCTGTAGCTTGGTCCGAGGCCTCAACTCCACAGTCCGAGATTTAGATCAGTAGCCCAATCCGAATATATCTCTGTCCTTCAACAATTACACTTCTTATCACGGTCAAGGCAATAGGTCACAGATCCGAGGTTTATTGGGATGAGATATTGAAGTTGTATAACACAATTCTAAGCCCTTATATATACATACACCACTATCCGAGCTAGTTCCGAACTGCTGTAAGTATTTTCCACACCACAAATCCTTCAACAACACCACTGTATGCACCACTGTCGAGCTGCTGTAGGTATTTTCTACACCACAAATCCTTCAAAAAACACCACTGTATATACCACTGTCCAAGCTAGATCTGAGTTGTCCAAGGACGTTCAAATTTTATTGCTTTCCAACGGTGAGGGTCTGTCACAGATTTATCCGAGCTCCAGTTCAGTGATGAGCCTTGTAGACAGGTCTGAGACAGCTACAAGTCCGAGCTGTATAGATGATCAATTCAGAATTTTAAACCAGAGAAATATTTCTTAAAAGAATCCTCCTCGGTGCTTCTAAGTTCACGAGTTGTGAACTTTTTATATCTCTGCAATCTCTTCTATATTAACTCTGAATTGCTTGACCGAAATTAATGTCTAGAAATGAAGGTTTGACGTTGTATTTATACGATTTTGACTTTAAAATGAAGGGGCACGTCTTTTTGGAGGTAGGCCGACATGAAGGACAAGGATAGGTCGGCTCATTGCTAAAGTTAATTTTTCTTGATTTAAAAATTCATGTCTCATCAACCGCTTGGAGTTTCCGACCAAGTGAGAGCTCGTTAGAAAGCTAAAATTATGCTCTAAAAGGTAGTGTAGGTGTCATAGTGAAATTTTGCCTTCAAGGTAGCAAAATTTATTTTTCTTTATAACTGTCCTTGAATATTTATGTGCAAAAAGTGAAATTCTGCCTCCAAGGTCATCTTCATTGTTAGGCTTATCCATCATAGGGTCATAGTCTGGCTTCTCCTTCATCAACCTATTGCCATCAATGACAACTTGGATTAACAATCTCCCCCTTTGTCATTGGATGGAAATATTTTTCTTCTCTCCCCCTTTGACATCAATGGCAATGGGGTGCCAAAGTACTCCCCCTGTCATGCTGCTCCCCCTAACATACTGTACCCCTGACATGCTGCTTGATTTAATGTGATGCAAGAGCAATGAACCCGATCTTTTGGCGAAGACACTCAAATGCTTCTCGTGGAAGGGGTTTTGTAAAGGCATCAGCAATTTGCTCTGTTGTATTGATGTATTCCAACCTGATATTGTGTTCAGCAACTTGTTCACGGAGAAAGTGGTATTTGATTGGAATATGTTTGGTCCTCGAGTGCATCTCCGGATTCTTTGAAAGACTGATGGCGCTAGTATTGTCACAAAAAATAGTAATTGGTTGCTTAGTTTCTATGTTGACATTCTTCAAGGCTTCCTTCATCCATAGAATTTGTGTACAACAATCAGCAGCAGCTATATATTCGGCTTCAGCTGCAGAAAGGGATATAGATGATTGCTTTTTGCTGAGCCAAGATACAAGACAATCTCCCATAAAGAATGCATTTCCACTGGTACTTTTTCGATTATCCACGCTTCCGGCCCAATCAGCATCGGAGTAAGCTGTCACAATAAGAGTTGAACTATTACGATACCAAAGACCGAAATCAATCGTTCCTTTCAAATATTTGAGAATTCTCTTCACAGCTGCGAGATGGGATTGTTTAGGACTTGACTGAAATATTGCTACCATTCCTACTGCTTGCATAATATCTGGTCTTGTAGCAGTTAAGTATAGGAGAGCTCCAATTATTGACCTGCAAAGAGTTGCATCTATGGAGGGGTATCATCGTCTTTGCTTAATTTACAATCTGTGGTCATCGGTGTGCTCATAGGTGCACAATCTTCCATCCCATATATTTTGAGCATGTCTTTAAGATATTTCGCTTGAGATATAAACATGCCTACAAAGGTTTGAGATATTTGTAGCCCAAGAAAGTAAGACAGCTCACCAATCATTGACATTTCGAATCTTTTGGACATATTTAGAGCAAATTCATGGCTCATCTCATCATCATTGCTAGCAAAGATTAAATCATCAACGTATACAAGAGTGATCAAAAGTTTTTCCTTGTCCATCTTCATGTAGAGATTGCTACCAACTACTCCCTTTTTGAAACCTTCTTGTAGCAGATAGTGATCCAACTTTGCATACCATGTTCTAGGGGCTTGTTTTAATCCATACAAGGCCTTTTTTAGCTTGCATACAAAGTCCTTCCCTTCAGCAAGATCAAATCCTTCTGGTTGCTCCATGTAAACTTCTTCCTTGAGATCTCCATTCAGGAATGCTGATTTTACATCCATTTGATAAACCTTGAATCCTTTTGAGCAAGTAAATGCTAAAAACATTCTTATGGCTTCCATTTGAGCTACTGGTGCAAAGGTTTCCTCGAAGTCAATTCCTTCGATTTGCGAGTATCCTTTGCAGACAAGTCTGGCTTTATTTCTAATGATTTTTCCATTTTCATTCATCTTGTTTTTGAATACCCATTTTGTTCCAATTATATTTTTATCTTTTGGGCGAGGTACCAGTTCCCAAGTCTCATTTTTTTTTCGATTTGAGACATTTCTTCTTCCATGGCCTTTATCCAATAAGGATCTTTGCTTGCTTGAGAAAAATTTTCAGGTCCTATTAAAGATAGTAGAGCCACATCATCTTTTCTTGGGGTGCTTATCATCCTTCTTCGAGTTTGGATTCCTTCATCTATATTTCTGATGACCTGTTCTTCCAGATGATATCTCTGAACAAACTTGATCTTGGAGGGAGTTTGTGAAGATTCACTTTGAGGTTCTTCATTCTCCTCTTCTTTTTCAGGTTCTTCTTCTTCACTTTGTTCAAAGAAAGGCTCAACTTCATGATCCTCAATTCTTTTTTCTGGAAGGCCTTCATCAATCTTCACATCAATGCTTTCCACTATTCTTCGTAGACGATTGTTGTAACATTTGTAGGCTTTGCTCCTAGTGGAATATCCAAGAAATATTCCTTCGTCAACTCTAGAATCAAATTTACCTGGTGAGTCATCATTTATTTTTATGAAACATTTGCTTCCAAAAACCCTGAAATATTTTACTGAAGTAGGTCTTCCTTTTCATAATTCATAAGGAGTATTTTCATTATTAGGTCTTAGTTGAGTTCGATTTAAGGTATAAACTGCGGTGCCAACTACTTTTCTCCAAAATTTTGGTTGCAAATCAGCTGCTAGTAGCATTGTCCTTGCCATTTCTTGAATGGTTCAGTTTCTTCTTTCAACTACTCCATTTTGTTGGGGTGTCCTAGCAGTAGAGAGTTCTCTTTCGATTCCATGCTCTTTACAGAATTCATCAAATTTTTTTGAGGTGAATTCTCCTCCTCTATCCAATCTAAGACATTTAATCATAGAATCTTTCTCAATCTCAATGAGAGCCTTAAGATTCTTAAAACATTCAAATTCTTCGAATTTATATTTTATGAAATATATCCACATCATTCTAGTATAGTCATCAACAAATAGAGCAAAGTACCTTTCACCTTGAAGTGCGGGAGTTCTAGTTGGCCCACACAAGTCTGCATGAATGATTTCCAAAGGTTTTGTTGTTGAGAACTCCTTAGTTTTGTGGCTAGTTCTGGTTTGTTTTCCATCGTGGCATGGGCCACATACAACTTGATTTGGTTTGCACATTTTTGGAATATCCCTTACTGCATTAATTTTAATGATGTTGACTAGGTTATCAAAACTTGTATGCCCCAATCACTTGTGCCATAACCAACTTTCATCTGTTTGACTTAAGTAACATTTATCTGCTTGGATTCTACTAAGAATATAAACATTATTTGGTGTTCTTACTCCTTTCGCCACAAGTTCTCTTGAGGATGAGTCTCTTATTTCACAATTTTTTGTACTAAAGACAACATTATGTCCTTAGTCACAAATCTGGCTAACACTTGAGAGATTGTGTTTGAGCCCTTCTACCAGCAAGGTGTTTTGAGCCTTTCCTAGTCCATTGACAAGGGTAACAGTTCCTTTTCCAGTGATTTTAGCGGATCCACTCCCAAAGGATACATTTCCATTTTTCTTGTTTAATGAAATGAACTTTTTTTGGTCACCTGTCATATGTCTTGAGCATCCACTATCCACGAACCAATGATTTTCTTCACTATGAGCACATAGGGCTAGGCCACATTTATCAGTTTTGAGATTTACGTTTTCAGCTTTCTCCCTTTTGAGAGGGAAATTTTGTTCATTATGATCATAATTATCACATAATGAGCAAGACGGATCAAACTTAGCCAAAGGTTCAAAGGAATTGTAAGTTTTGATTTGTCCTTGCTCTTTCGGACCACGTAGTTGGTTTGTTTGATCATTCAATCTTGGTGCTTCATTCTTATGAGCCTTGCAATGCTTAGCTTAATGCCCAAAGTTTTTACAATTGTAACAATGCCCAGGAAAAATAGTTTGATACCTATTGTAGTATCCATAGCTTGAACCAACATTCTTCCTTGGAGTTGCTCTTTCTTCAATTCTTGGTTTTGAGATGGGACTTTGCTCCTGACGAGATGACTTTTCTTCTTTTGGATGGCAAGAGAGTACATCAACATAACTTCTAGCATTATTCTTTGTACTTGATGATTCTCCTTTGAAACCAATTCCAAACTTGTCATCTTGAGGTTTTTGAGTATTAAGAATGTTGTCAAGAGCTAGAGAGCTTTGCCAACTCCTTTTAACTTGCTCTGATTACTTTCTTAGAGATATTATTTCAGCTTCACGTTTTTCAAAGATATCATCCTTCTCTTTTAGCTTAATGTTCAAGAAGTCTTCCCTTCTTTTTGCTTCCTCTCTTTCTATTTTGAGAGAAATTATCTTCTTTTGTAGATTCTCATTTTCTTCAATGGCACTCATTAGCAAACTATCCATGTTTCTTTCATCTTCTAATTATGAGTCATCATCATTTGTAAATGCCATGAATAACATTTCTTTGCTTCCAACATAATCACTTTCCTCATCTGATTCATCATCACTTTCTTTGTAATGACGCACATTTCTAGTTGATTTCTTTTTATGACTACAAATTCATCTTCATCAGACTCATCTTGTTTGGAGAAGAAGTTGTTCTTATTAAACCCTTTCTTTTTGTACATCATTCTTTTAGAGTCCTTTTCATCATCACTATCATGTTTATGAGGACAATTTGCAGCATAATGACCTATTCTTCCACAATTGAAACAAATAAGAGGGTACTTACCTTTTAGCTTAGATCCCCTTTTTAGTCTTTGTACAAATTGAGCTAACTCGTTTTCAATGTCAAATTCATCGTTCTTGCAATTCCATCCTTTTCCTTCTTTTGTGGATCTTGAGGCTTTGAATTCTGCTTCTTTGAAATTTGGGCTCCCTTTCCTCATCTCATAGGCAATAAGAATTCCATGAAGTTCATCCATCTTGAGTGTATCTAGGTCCTTCATTTCTTCTATGGCACTTACTTTGGAGTCAAATCTGTCAGGAAGCGATCTCGGGATTTTTTGAACAATGGTGCTTTCTTCAATATTTTCTCCTAGTCCTTTAAGAGAGTTAACTACTTCAGCTACTCGGAGGAAGTATGATGCAATATCTTCTTCATCATCCATTTTCAGACTCTCGAATTGTCTTCTATAGGTTTGAAGCTTTGCCTTCTTAACTTTGGAGTCCCCATCATATAGAGAAACCAACTTATCCCATACTTCTTTGGCTGAGTCACAATCCATGACTTTCGTAAATTCAGAATCGGTAATTCCACTAGTGATGGAATTTAAAGCTTTGGCATTAGCAATGTAGGCTCTTCTTTCATCTTGATCAGTTGGAAGATTAGTGGGAGCTTTGTACCCATCCAAAACAGAGTGCCATACTTCAAGACCAAGAGACATTAGATAGTAGGACATCCTCTTTTTCCAAAAACTAAAGTTTGTTCCATCAAAGATAGGCAGTTTCCCTGTTGCTTCCATGTTCTTCAATATGCCTAAGAATCCTTCTTCCAGTTGTTAGGCTGATAATGAAGAAGTTGGCTCTGATACCAATTATTGGAAATACTGAGGGGGGGTGAATCATTATTTCTTTCCAATTGTTAATTAATGCCAGTTAGATTCTTCACAATTAAAGACAGAGAGGTGCATAATGATAATATTAAGGATTAATAAGAATTTCAATTTCCTTTCTAATAATAGTATACAATAGATAAGTGAGGGCACCAACCCTTTTAATGAAACAGGCACCAACCTGTTGCCAAGCACCTACTTGGACTTTGATGAGGCTCCGACCTCTAGGGCTTTGACCCTATCTGCTCAAGGCACCAACCTTGTGTTTAGGAGCTCCTACTCCAAGGACACCAATCCTTCTCTGCTTGGTTTAATAGAGAATGTGAATAGTGCTTACTTGAATGTTCTTGACATATTCATCATTGTATTCTTTCTTCCAAAATTCTTCACTAACTTCACTGTCCAATGTCTTCACTTGTCCAAAACTCCAAATGTTTCCATTGTCCAAAGCCTTCAAATTTTGACTTGTATTAGTCTCCAGCTATCATCATTTCAGGCTTTCAATGTTGATTGTTTACTAGCATCAACCCTTCCACAATTGTATTACTAATCTTCCACAGATCCTTCAAGACCTTATCCGGGCCAAAGTCTTGTAGTTGGTCCGAGGCTGCAATAGGTGAGGATCCTGTAGCTTGGTCCGAGGCCTCAACTCCACAGTCCAAGATTTAGATCAGTAGCCCAGTCCGAATATATCTCTGTCCTTCAACAATTACACTTCTTATCACGATCAAGGCAATAGGTCATAGATCCGAGGTTGATCGGGATGAGATACTGAAGTTGTATAACACAGTTCTGAGCCCTTATATATACACACACACCACTGTCCGAGCTAGTTCCGAACTGCTGTAAGTATTTTCCACGCCACAGATCCTTCAACAACACCACTGTATGCACCACTGTCGAGTTGTTGTAGGTATTTTCTACGCCACAAATCCTTCAAAAAACACCACTGTATATACCACTGTCCAAGCTAGATCTGAGCTAGATCTGAGTTGTCCAAGGACGTTCAAATTTTATTGCTTTCCAACGATGAGGGTCTGTCACAGATTTATCCGAGCTCCAGTTCAGTGATGAGCCTTGAAGACACGTCTGAGACAGCTACAAGTTCGAGCTGTATAGATGATCAATTCAGAATTTTAACCCAGGGAAATATTTCTTAAAAGAATCCTCCTCGGTGCTTCTAAGTTCAGCCTAGCGTAAACTTTTATATTCCCCGCTAATCTCTTTTCCGTATTAACCCTAATTGCTCGAATCAAATTAATGTCTAGAAATGAAGGTTTGACGTTGTATTTATACGATTTTGACTTTAAAATGAAGGGGCACGTCTTTTTGGAGGTAGGCCGACATGAAGGACAAGGATAGGTCGGCTCATTGCTAAAATTAATTTTTCTTGATTTAAAAATTCATGTCTCATCAACCGCTTGGAGTTTCCGGCCAAGTGAGAGCTCGTTAGAAAGCTAAAATTATGCTCTAAAAGGTAGTGTAGGTGTCATAGTGAAATTCTGCCTTCAAGGTAGCAACATTTATTTTTCTTTATAACTGTCCTTGAATATTTATGTGCAAAAAGTGAAATTCTGCCTCCAAGGTCATCTTCATTGTTAGGCTTATCCATCATAGGGTCATAGTCTGGCTTCTCCTTCATCAACCTGTTGCCATCAATGACAACTTGGATTAACAATATGTTTTGTGGTAGCAAGAAGTTTATGAATGTGTCGTTTGTGTCTTTGTTGAGCATTTCATATGGTAGTTACATATATATCAATTATGTCCATGACTGATAAAACTTGCTGTTTGGTGAATTGATCACATCTTCTTCATCCACTTTCAAGATCCGTTTGTAGAATGTTACCCCTTATACTAGTAGGGGTACCTATACATTCATGCAACATTTTTCACACCATTTTAAGCCCAAAGTCGCAGGTTAAAACCTTGTAACAACCATGTGAGGCCCTGCATCACATATCCTAGACCTTGTTGGGTCGGTCAGACTATGGCCGGTCCCTTTGAGTTCATCTCTGTTCCTTTCATCTTGGATAGGATGAGAGGACATTGGATGGGCTTACATAAGGACTCATGGTTTTAGAGGAGCCTTGCTTTTGTAGAGGTGATCACCAGTGTAGTGACCAATCCAACCCATGTCAAGTGCACCTATATCACTCCACCAAGTTATGAGTCTATTAAGTCTATAGGTGACCTTGGCTTTGGCGTAGTATCCCTCAGATGTTTCTCACGCATGGTAGTCTTACAGTCAACGACATTTCATGCTTCCTAACGCAATTCATGCTTCCCAATGTAAAGCAATCTCAAAAGTCAAAAGGTCAGCAAGGTCTCAGCCTGCAAAGCTTGATGAAAGGATGACATGCCAAGTGGAATTTTTCCATTTGGTGAAGGCATTCTCGAGATATAGCTAGTCAAAGTTAGTCAACATGTACTTCAAGGTTGCAGGTGGAAAAACAAGTAGAGAGTTAGGTTGATTTGGATATGCATTATGTCCAAAGTGGTCTACACAGCAGGAGGAACAAAACCCATGCCTCAGTTTTTGCATATCATCAAGGACAATAAAGATCCATGTTTCAGAGGTGATGAGGTGGCATTGACTAAGCTTATGTGGTAGTACAGTGGACTTTTGGAACTAATAGAACATAGTACAGGTTCAAACACAGCAAATAGTACCCTAATGAGGTGGAACACTTGACCAAATTAGCTATTGTAATATCCCAAATTGGGAACAAACAGTAATACAAAGCACACAAGACTAAAAACTACAGCAAAATAGAAAATGACATTAAGACACAGTAAATGAAGCCAAAATCATCTGAGCCATTTTATTAATCTCTGTGGAAAAGAGTACAATGAGAGGTGCTCAGAAAAATGGCACCTGGGCCTGCACAAGACAGGCTGAAGTATAGCTCAAACCCGGACAGAAACACTGTTGGAAGAATACCAATTCATTATGAAGAATGGGGTTTGGGAGGTCGTTCCTAGACCTACTGACAAATCAGTTGTCACATCTAAACGGATCTACCAAATTAAGCATGTTGTTGATGGGAACATAGACAAGTACAAAGAAAGGTTCGTTGCAAGGGGCTTCTCTCAAAAGGAAGGAATATACTATGAAGAGACCTTTGCACCTACAGCAAGGTATACTACCATTAGATCTTTGGTTTCACTGGCTGCTACAATGGGTTGGAATATCCATCAAATGGATGTGAAGACTACATTTCTAAATGGGACCATTGATGAGGAAGTATACATCGAACAACCCAAAGGTTTCAAAGTAAATAGCAAGGACTCTCACATCTGCAAACTTAACAAAGCACTATATGGCTTGAAGCAAGCTCCTAGGGCATGGTATGCAAGGATGGATGCATGTCTCTTAAGAAATGGGTTCGTGAAGGGTATTGTTGATCCAAATCTCTACATCAAGGTCGTGAATAATGAACCCATCATTATTCTACTATATGTGGATGATCTATTCATCACTGGTGTGGAGCGCGGAATAGAAGAATGTAAGAAGATGTTGGCAAGCGAATTTGAAATGAAGGATCTAGGACTTATGCATTACTACCTAGGTCGCGAAGTGTGGCAAAAACCTGGGGAGATATACTTGGGGCAAGGAAAATACATTATCAAGATGTTGCAAAAATTTGAGATGATGTACTCCAAGCCTATGACTACTCCTATGATCACAAACTTCAAGAAGTTGCAAGGTTCCAACTCAAGTCTCGTGGATCCAATCTCCTATCGACAGTTGGTGGGCTCCCTAATGTATCTTGTAAACACTAGGCCATATATATGCTTTGGTGTAAACATACTTAGTCAATTTCATTTGGAACCTCGTCATGAACATTGGGTAGCTGCCAAACACATATTGAGATATCTCTATGGTACTATATTTCACTGCCTCAAATATAAAAGTGAGGAAGTCAATCTAATTGGCTTCTCCGATTCTAAATGGGGTGGCAGTGAGTCTGAAGGAAGAAGTACTACTAGGGGATTCTTTAGCCTGGGGCCTGCTATGGTATCATGGATGAGTAGAAAGCAAGGACCTGTTGCTATGAGTAGTGTTGAAGTTGAATATGTAGTTGCATGTGAATTAGGAAAGGAGGCAGTATGGCTAACGAAGCTTTTGACAAACTTGTTTGAAAGTCCTCTACGTCCTACTATCATCAACTGTGACAATCAAAGTTGCATTCAAATGTCTAGAGATCTCGTGTTTCATTCTAGGACAAAGCACATCAACAATAAATACCATTTCATCAGGAATTTGATACAAGATGGGAGCGTGAAACTAGAGTATTTCCCGTCAGATGAATAGATGGTTGACATACTGACAAAGGCTCTTCCTAACAAGAAGTTTGAATATTTAAGAGACAAGCTTGGTCTGGTAAATATTGTTGATTGTATTAATATTAATAATTTGGAAGAGATATGTGAAGGCTTTGTGAGTGAAACATTGCCTGGAAATGTTCATGATCTATTAGATCAAGGTGTGTTCAGGCTTTGCGAATGAAGCATTGCCTGGAAAGACATCGAGGTCGACACCTTATGTTGATGTCTGGTAGGGAGGGTGGCATCAGTGGATGTGCACCTAGTTCCCTGGGTTGGTGGTTTGTAAGTAAACCTGATGGCACCTATAGGGGCTGAAAGCTTTAGCCCACCTTAGCCCCAAATGGATAGATTGCCTTAGTCAGGAATCTAGTCCATGGCATTGCGGTGCCTAAAGAGATGAGTGACCAAATGGATAGATTGCCCTGGTCAGGAATCTAGTCTATGGCATTGCAGTGCCTAAATGTTCTTCAAAGTTTCATAGAGTTTGAGATCTTTCCGGTGTATATTATGAATACCTCCCTAGTTAAGAGGGACTAGGGACTGTTGATGATTGTAACTAGGTTCGGTCTTCATAATTCATATTTATTGTACTCTTCAAAAGAATTGAAGAAAAATAAATTTTATTATTATTTGATATTTATTTTTATTATTAAATGACTTATTAAAGCATGGGTTTCATGCTTGGGTCAAAAGTGGTCAAGTAGCCCTCCACATCAAGTCGGCCTCAAAGGAAGGAATTTGAACCCATCATAAGGCTATAAATGCAAGGAGGTCGAATTCATTTGCTCACCAATTCACTGCATCAAGGGAAAAAGAGTGAAATTGGAAAAGGAGACAAAAGAAGTGCGAGTTGGGTATATCTGAAAGAGAAAGAGAAAATCGAAATCTTGGTGCAGGAATCTCTCTGTTTCGTGGTCTCTCTTGGGAGATCGAAGTTTTTGAAGTATGGAATTCGTTGTTGTTGCAAATCTGCGAAGCTGTTAGAAGATTGGTTGTTGTTGTTGGTAGGTCAAAGATCTGGAAGGCTGACTTGGTGTGGAGGGAAAAGTTTGGCTCATGCCTAGGGTGAAGAGTCTCAAAGAATACTATTGAGAGGAAGAATTATCTTCATTGGGTTTTCCCCTCGAGGAGGGTTTTGCCCTAGCATAGTGCCTATATCTTATGTCTCTTGTTTTGATCTTCATACACACATAATATGGCAATTTCTTGATGAAAGATAAATATAATAAAGAAGTAAAGAAGCCAACATAATCACAAGTAATTATCAAGATCGAATAATCAAACCCTAATATATATCTGCATTGATTCTTCAACACAGGCTGTGGTGATAGTGGGCCTCTGTCCCAGGTGTCAAGCAGGAGCATAAGACATTAGGAAATGTCAAGCAGTAGGTACAAATAAGGATTTATAGGGAAGGAATACATTACAGGAGCTGAAAATTTTAACTTTTCCTAAGGTCAAGCAAGCAAATTTATTAAACTGTGCACAAAAAGAAATGACCCCAAGTGATCTTTGCGCCTTTTTCTTCGATAGCCACGAAGATCATCGTAGCTATCCCTCAAAGAGCCACGGAGTCCTGAGTATGCAGAAAGTCACCATCCCGGACCACTTGGCACACTTGAAGAAGAAGATTCTCACTCAAGCCAACCAAGTACAAGGCTGCCTTGGAGCCACCTTGAGGCTTTAGTGCAGCACACAAAGGAATCATCCACCCACTCTTGTGTCAACATCCCTCTTGTACCGAGAGAGGGAGGGAAAATTTGAAATTTGTTTATAAAAGACTGCCATGGGAATAGAAACATGAGAACACATTGTTATGCTGGCCAAATTGCTTGAGAGCAAACTAGCTTGTGTTGTCCAAGCAGCAAGAGGATTGGAAGGATTCAGTTCTTGGCCACCCAACACCTCAATCCAAGAGAAGAAGTTCACCAAGTGTCTGTCCGTCGAGGGGAGAGAGAGGCTTGCAGAAAGCTTGAAGGGAAGAGACCCCCTTGTCTTGGACATTAGAGCTCCATAGCTCTAAGGATCCATTGCAAGTGATTTAGCATCCTATTCTCTTATACCACCAGCACCTAATAAAGGGAGATAGTTCTCCATTTGAATTATTAGTGTGTTTGACTCGATTGAGCTTGTTATTGTACATGATTATTTTGTTTTTTTTGTTTGTTCATTGATGTAGCATGCTATATTCCTTACTTAGTTTACTACATGTGTTGAGTTTTCTTGAGTGTTGGGGTAGCATCGGATGTGCTCTAGCTCCCAAAATTTGTGGAGGGACTAGAGTACATGAGATCTCCAAGACCCAGAAAGGGATTTGGGAAATTCCATCTTGTTTGGGAAATAATTAATTAATTAATTAATAATTTTAATTATGGACCCTGAGTCTAACTTAGGAAAATTAAATTATTAAAGGTAATTAATTAAAACATGTGATGAAATTGTCTTAAGTCACACGAATCAAGCTTTCTTTTAATCTTAGCCATCGATTCAAGATCTGATCATGGTCGTTGGTTTCCCAACGAGAAAAGTATAAAGGAAAGGCTTGGGGTCATTTGGAGAACACACACAGAGGCAGAGCACTAAGACTAAGCTGAAATTCTAGGGCAGGGTTTGCTTAGAATTTTCAAAAGTGTTTCAGCTGCAGAGAGAGGTAGTGTAGGCAAAGGGGATGGTCTGATCCCAGTGCCTAGAATCAGCAAGAGGTAGACAGCAGCATCCGGAGGCAGCACAGAGAAGTAGAGAGCAACAGCAATTGCACAGCGCAGAGGCAGCTTCAGCTACGCGGGTGCTACGCAATCCCTTCTGGGGCAGCACTGGGTAGCAGGGGACCCATCTGGGTTATGCAGAGACCCTTCTAGGGCAGCATAGGGTTTGCGTTACCCTTTTTGGGGTTACGCAGCCCTCTCCAGGCCAGCGCAGAGGCACGCAGAGACTGATGCAGGGGCTTCAGGGCCAGCACTGGGGTTTCTATGGCCAGAATTTGGTTGAGTCTTGTAAATCTCATTTGAGGGTGTGGATCAGTCAAGGTTTTGGCTTCAGAACAGCAAGTTAGCTACAGAAATATCATTTCCTCTATCGAGTTAACCAGTGTGGTACCCAGATTTGTTGTATTCAAAAAACTACTTAATAATATAAACCCTCCAGCAACCAGAAGACCGGTTTTCCCGCATTGGGTTGTCCGGGGACAATTTTCCAGAAAAGCTTGTGTCAATTTGTCTATTGTGCGTGTACTTTTTTGTTTTAGATCTGAATCAGTGAAAGTTTTTTATGTGTTTACTTCAATGTTAATCTGAATATTTCAACGTTAATAACTTGCTTAAGTAGGATAAGTATAACTAGATCTAACAATAGATTTCTACATAAAGTAACATTCAGAAATTTTCACAACATGTTATTTTGTTCCACTAACAATCTAACAAACCAATTGACCTGTGACTTGCTTGTAGGAAAGTAGCCACCCTATTAAGCACTGTGTATTTCGTCCGCCCCTGACACTACAACAGGAATATCAGCTCCACTTCATTCTTTCTTTTAAGCTAGTGGTTGATGTTGCAGGTCCTCTCTCCTGCTCAGACTTGTTGCAAAGTCACTCCTGCTTCCTCTCAGCACTTTTCAGTCACCCTTAGTGAGAAATTTGGCTCAAAGAAGGCAGAGTTTTTCAGTCACTGTAATTCGCGCAAGTTTAGCCCAGACATATTCACGAACTTCACGCCTATGTGAAAATAAGCCGCACAGTAGGTAGTGAGCTCATTTTTCACTGTTTTTTCTCATTTTTTTGCAGTTGTAAGGTGTTGGCAACCCATAAGAAATTTGCCATCACTGTGCTCTAGTATTTCATGACTGGTTAGAACACTTTTTGCTGGAGTTTAGCTAAGCAAATAGTTTGTTTTAATTTTAGTTTTTTATCATTGCAAATCACACATAGTTTAAGTAGGGGAAAGTAAGTGGCCTTCAATCCACAAATGCTATCTGAACAAACGATTTGTTGGTAAAAGATACTAAACACATAGAATAATTAGTGGAAAAGTAAGTGGCCCATACATCCACACAACTTTAGTTAATATCTTGTTTTTCAACTTTTCTCATTAGTTTAGTTCAATTTTTGCATTAGGATTCGAGACCAGGACCAAAATATCGAAAAGAAGGCAAGTAATCTTTGCCACCCTTGCACCTCTCAGTGAGCCTAGGTATGCATATGAAAGCTTTCTTCAAATAATTTTCCATCTCCCTATAGTGCAAAACTTTGTCTAACTAGGCAAGGTGTAAGCGGCCCATCATTCGCACATTGTTTATTTTTTGCAAGGAACAATCGCACATAGTGTAATTAGAAAAGGATTGTAAAGGATCACCCCATATCCATATCTCATAACACTTGTGATTGTACACTCCAAAGCACACACGAAGCATTGGTAAGCATTGGACCAAAATGCACCCAATGTGTTGGGACCTTTGTCCTCTTCTTACAGTTACTTCACCAAGGCACACCTTAAGAAAATTAAAGACGTTAAAACTAACCACTAATTGAACTCACTAAATTCTCCCCACAAGGGCCACAAAAGAAATTATAGTTCAGGTTAGGACCATCGGAGGTAGGCATCCAATAAGCCGTTGTAGTCATTCTACATTTTGAAACATAGATGTTGACTTTTTAGGGAGCTTAAAATTCATCTATCCGCCCACGAAATAGAATACCCGAGCGTTACAGAGACCCGTTTCAGAGGGAGTTAAGCTTAGGCCCAGTGCGTGCGGTACTATTTGGAGCTACCTGACCCATCTAGTGCTCGGTACTGGTAGCTAAATACCAAGAAGCTCAAGACTCGAATGCTCACGTGGGACGACAGTACTTTAGTGGCCAAATCTAGGACATCCTTCCCTATAGGTGACGGTGCAGGCAACACTAGATCCTTATACCTTTACCTTGGTCTTTTCTTTAGCTATTGGAAGGCGTCGCGAGTTCTTTCGGGACGTTAGCTCCAGCACCCAGTTACATTTGAGAGTGTGAGGACGATTAGGTCCTTTTAGGCTTTTTGAGTATCATACGCAAAACAACCAAACCATATTTTTTGTTTGCTTGATCACATAGCATTAATCTAAAGGAAAACTTACCCTTTATTTTTTCGCTTTGTTTTATGTATGTGATCATATTTGTTTTGGTAATAATCTCCCTCCTCTCAGTAGACCAAAAATATTTCCAAGATTAAGCTAGTCGACACCATAACGGACCCAATGGGACCTCGTCGATCTAGACGTTTTTTGGACCTCCCCCCATTAGAGGGAAGAGTGCCAGGTCTTTCGCCATTTAGGCGTCAAAGACGACACACCGCCACCATTATCGGTTCATCCTTTATCAAGGCAACTCTAGTTGGAAACCCCCAAGTGTCACCCAACACCACACCAGTGGAAACCCTAGCAAGGTCACCACGCTCAACTCCTCCCACAACCCCCGGAGGGCAGAGGAGCGCTACCCCTTCGGGGAATCAGCAGAACACACAACAAGGTACGTCACAGGGTAATATTCCCCAGGCACCCCCCATACATCATCACACTCAGATACCTGTGTTTCCACAGTACACAATGGCAGTCAATACTCAGTTACCCTTTTTAGCATCATTAAACCTTCCAGATCTATCAAAGCTAATTAATGATCCCATTGCACACAGCCCCAATTGGCCCCCTGTAAATTTATGTAGATGTTCTACGTTTGATGCAACTTTACTTTCTCTTCAATACTAGACAGCAATCACATAAATCATTAAGTAAAATGCTCATAGAACATATCAGTGGATCAATAGAAGACAAGCCAGAAAAATATATATTTGTTGGTGCATTACAGCGATCAGCAGGATGCTTCAACCAGCAAAGTGTCCTTGGTCAGCCAGCCCAGCATGTGTCACAACAACCCTCAAAATAGCCAAACTGTCAACTCAAAGTCAACCCCAGAAAAGTCAACGTAGAATAGCAGCAAGTAAAAGTCAATGCAGCTTGGTCTATGGTCAACCTTGACCTCGGTTCTTGTGCCAAAATGTACGGACTTTAGAAATCGAAGTCTATGCCAAAATTCAGCTCCTTTTGACCATGCGTTGACCAAAGTCAACACTGGTCAAACCTGCGGTAGAAACCCTAGCTGCAGCAGAAAATATTTTTATCCTTCTCCCACGGGTAACCACTGATTTGCCTACAGTAGCTCGAACCAATCAGAAGTGGAGAGAGAAATATGTGTGATGATGAGATGAGTGAAATGTCCTCCAACGTTGACTTTATTTATATCCATCACTAAGGGTGTGTGACACATTTGATGGGGGTGTAAAACCTTAAGGCCAACCTGCACATGTTTTGAAAGTATTAAAAATAAATTCAAAATAAATGTTTTGCTCATCGGATCAAGATGATCTTTAGATCAATCTTGCACCTCTCCGAAAGAGGAACCCCATAAAAATATTGGTGTTTTTATCTGAGCATCACAACATGGAGTTTAGACCTAGTTGTCCAATTTAACACTCCCTCTCAACTAGGGACAACTCCATCCACCTGTGCAATCTAACATCATGCGTCATCCCAACGTAACTTGCTTTGCTGGCCTCTTTATTTCAGAACAGAGGTGGGTCAGTCACAAAGACATCATTCCCGGCTGACAGATTCAGCCCAGAGGACCGAAACCTCTATA
The DNA here is from genome assembly GCA_034641835.2 of Pinus albicaulis. Lineage (NCBI taxonomy): Eukaryota > Viridiplantae > Streptophyta > Pinopsida > Pinales > Pinaceae > Pinus > Pinus albicaulis. The sequence goes on along the minus strand of CM076579.1, from coordinate 1,204,642,328 downwards.
GGACTAACAAAGAGTCTCATACCAACACGAAGTTGGTTTATCTGACTCGAAGTCATTAGGAGGTCCGAAACCTCACTTGGACTCAAGAGAGTCATATATACTAAACCAAAGTTAGTCTCACTGACCCGAAGTCAGTTGGAGGTCTGAAACCTCTCATGGACTCAAAGAGTCACATACCAAACCGAAGTTGGTTTATCTGACCCAAAGTCAGCAAGAGGTCTGGAACCTCACTAGACTTGATCCCAAATCAAGTGGTTGGACACATGCCATCCTAGAGAGAGAGTACGGCAATCTCTGATGCATCCATTAGTCTTTGCTACTAGTCTCTAGCTTTTCCCACCTCATTGGCCAAATGAGAGGTACTTTCCATGAGTCTGGAACTCAAATGGGTAGGATGCATACAAGGCACAGATCATGAGAGGCAAACCAACTCAATCATCATAACGGTGGGGCAAAAGCACCCAAGGTTCGGCAAGCCTAACCCCGTCTGTGCTTATAGCTCCGAGAAGCTATCCCCAGAGCTCCAAGTGCTCATCGTCCAACAAGACCCTCAAAATTGGGTTGTTCCAAGATTCTCACGGAAGGTTAGGAACATGACCTTCCCCAAGGGCATTGTGAGAATATCCGCGACCTGCTCATCAGTTCCTATATGATCGAGCCTTAAGGCGCCTCGCTGTACCATATCCCGGATAAAGTGATACCAGCCATCAACATGCTTGGATCATTCGTGGAACACGGGATTCTATGACAAACGAATCCCCCTTTGGTTATCACAAAGGATAACGATGGCATCTAGCACATGCTCGAACAGCTCACTGAAGAGCTTTCACAACCAAGTGACTTCACAACAGGCCATACATGTTATAATGTATTCGGCCTCAGCGGTGCTCAAGGCTACTGACTTCAGTTTCCTGCCAGAAGCAGATCTACATGTGAAGCAGCATCCAGATGTGATCTTGGGATCCACCACACTGCCAGCGCAATCGGCATGAATATATCCATGGAGTGTCATACTCCCGGCAGTGTATCTCAGCCCATGGTCTATCGTGCCCCAAAGATATCTCAAGAGTTTCTTGGCACCAACACAGTCAATGTTATGATCAACCATGTGTGGACTCAAAGTGTTCACTGCACAACATACGTCCGGAGGGGTGTTCACTAAGAACATCAGGGCCCCTACGAGTTGACGATACTCAGTAGGATATGCTAATACGAGCCCAGCAGCGCTGCCACTCAACTTCTTAAAGTTGAGCTCCATTGGTGTCGACGCGGACTTACAATCCACCATACCAAATCTTTCCAGAAGCTTCACAATGTGTTTTCCTTGAAGAAGGAAAATCTCGCCAGGTATCTGCCAAACCTCCAGGCCTAGGAAGTAATGCATCAGTCCTAGGTCCTTCATCTCGAACTCAGCAGCGAGCTCCCTATTGCACTGATGAATGAGAGGGTCAGCACCTGTCAGGAACAAGTCGTTAACATACAGCACCAGAATGAGAGGCTTCTCTCTATCAACCTTCAAGTAAAGGTTCGGATCAACATTACTACAAGTGAAGCCCAACTTCATCAGGTAGCTATCTATCCTCTCGTACCAAGCTCTAGGTGCTTGCTTCCGCCCATAGAGGGCTTTCTTCAACCTGCAGACATGGGTGTCCCGATCCTGGACCTCAAACCCCGAAGGTTGCTCTACATATACCAATTCCTTTATTGCACCATGCAGAAATGCGGTCTTCACATCCATCTGATGAAGACTCCATCCTTGAGTAGCAGCAAGGGCTATGATAGATCGAATCGTGGTGTATCGTGCCACAGGTGCAAATATGTCAACATAGTCTATGTCTTCCTTTTGAGAGAAGCCACGGGCAACGAATCTTGACTTGAATTTTTCAGCGCTTCCATCAGATACATGCTTGATCTTGTAGAGCCATTTCGAGGTGACAACTGCTTTGTCCTCCGGTCTTGGAACCACATACCAGACATCATTCTTCATTATGGACTCATGCTCTTCGTGCAAAGCATCCTTCCAGACTTGTTGTTTTACGACTTCCTCAAAAGATCTAGGCTCAGATTGTACAATAGTACTCATGGCTGCTATATACCCTTGGTATCCACTCAGTTTCTTGCTTTCACGGAATGTCCCCCTTGGGGCCATATGTCCCTCCGCATCCTCGAGAGTGTCCCTAAGCCATGATGGTCTCTTCCCCAGTGAAGGAGGTGGATCAATTGGGTCCATCGGTCCTTCAACATCGGGCATCGTCTCATGCTTCGGTTCTCCTTGATTTCCAGGCCTTGCTTCATGATCTTCCTCGGATCTCGAAAGATTGACTACTTTCTTCAGGGAAGCATCTTCATTAAAAGTGACATCGTGGCATATCTCCACTTCCCTTTGACCAGACACATAGACTCTATAGGCCTTCGAAGATTCGATGTAGCCCACAAACATTGTGGTCTCCCTCTTGATGCCAGCTTGTCTGCTAGCACTTCCACCAAGGCTTTGAAGGTACGAAACCATATGAAAGCCTCGTCCTTCTTCTTTAAGAAGTATATCCATGTTTTGTGAGAGAGGTCATCTATGAACTTCATATAATAAGAGCATCCTCCCAAGGATGTCACGGGCATTATACCAGATAGATCAGTATGGATCAATTGCAAGACATCAGATGTCTTTGTGACACTTGAGGGGAAAGGTCCCCTTGTATGCTTACCTTCGGCACAACCTTTATAATTATTTGAAAACTCAGGCATTCCTGTCACCACCTTCCTCGCTTCGGGAAGGGCCTTGTAGTGAAGGTGTCCAAACCTCCAGTGCCATAGTTCAATCTGTCGGATAGTATCACATGTCATCACTCCCAGTGGACTTCCTCCAACCTGGTAGAGTGTATCAACTCTAAACCCAATCGTGATAGATTCCTTGAAACTCTTCTTCCACATGCACACTTTTCCATCAGTGAATGCCACATTGAAACCTTTGTCTTCCATGGCCGATATAGACACAAGGTTCTTCTTCAAATTTGGTACATAGAGTACATCCTGCAAGCGGAGGACTTGACTTTGGGACAAGTGGAGGGTCACAGTCCCTGTCCCTTTCACGGGATATGTGGCATTATCTCCAAGGATAATTTCCAAATTAGTATCCTTCTCAACCATATCAGAGAGTGCTTCCTTGAACCCAGTGATGTGCCTTGAGGCACCACTATCTATCAACCAGACATTCATAGTGTCGAGTGGAGATGTAACGAAGAGGGCAAAAACAAAAATGTATTCATTTCTTTTATCAACAACATTTGATTCCTCATACCTAGAATTTCTCAAGCATTTGAACGGTTGTTCATTTCCGTTGGAGGGAGCCTTCCTCTTTCCCTTGAACTTGTTGTTCCTTTGATTTCCACTCTAGTTGTTGTTGTCATCATCATCGGGAGAATCCTTCTTGAAAGGACATTCTCTAGCATAGTGACCTGGCCTACGACAAGTGTAACACTTGCCCTTCTTTCCTTGGGCCCCTGCTCTTCCTTTGTTCTTTGGACCACCAAAGTTCTTCTTTCTAGAATGAGCAGCGAAGGCATCATTTCCTTCATTTCCATACTCCTTCATTCTTGTTTCTTCTTGTACGCATCTCGATAGTACTTCATCAAAGTCAGGTATCACATTGTTATTGAGAATGGTAGTGTTGAACACATGCCATTCGGATGGGAGCCCTCCAAGTGTGGTGAGTACCATCTCTCGATCAGTTATTGTCTCCCCAATAGCTAGCAAATTGTTCCTGATCTCAGTCAGCTTCAGAAAGTATGATTGAACAGACTCATCCCTGCCTTTCTTCAAATTCTTCAATTGATTTTTGAAGAATAGTACTTGATTTGCATTGTTGGCCTTGAACATGTTGACCAACTTATCATATATCTCTTTTGATTCAGAGATGTAGGCAACCAGACTCTTGTGAATTGAGTCCCTGATCATCAACTTTGCTTTGATCTCCCCCTTCTTATACTTTGTCTTGGCAGCAGCAGTTGCAGTGGATGGAGGCTCTTGAATTTTACCCTGCACATAGTCCATGACATCTTGGTCTTCCAATTTAAGATCCAAAATCATTTTCCAAGCATGGAAGTCATCCTTCCCAGTGAATTTTTCATCCTCCTTGAAGCCATAGTTTGTGGAACCCATTTTCTTCTTTGGTGATTGCTACAACTTAGGACTTTGTCTTCACCTCAACTCTGATACCATGTAAATTTATGTAGATGTTCTATGCTTGATGCAACTTTACATTCTCTTCAATACTAGACAGCAATCACATAAATCATTAAGTAAATGCTCATAGAACATACCAGTGGAATCAACAGAAGACAAGCAAGAAAAATATATATTTGTTGGTGCGTTACGGCGATCAGCAGGATGCTTCAACCAGCAAAGTCTCCTTGGTCAACCAACCCAGCATGTGTCACAACAACCCTCAAAACAGCCAAATGGTCAACGCAAAGTCAACCCCATAAAAGTCAACATTGCCGAGAAAAGTCAACGCAGAACAGCAGCAAGTAAAAGTCAACGTAGCTCGGTCTATGGTCAACCTTTGACCTCAGTTCTTGTGCCAAAATGTACGGATTTCAAAAATCAAAGTCTGCCAAAATTCAGCTCCTTTTGATCATGCGTTGACCAAAGTCAACGCTGGTCAAACCTGCGGTAGAAACCCTAGCTGCAGCAGAAAATGTTTGTCCTTCTCCCACGTGTGAACCGCAGATTTGCCTCCAAGTAGCTCGAACCAATCAGAAGTGGAGAGAGAAATATGTGAGATGATGAGATGAGTGAAATGTCCTCCAACGTTGACTTTATTTATATCCATCACTGAGGGTGTGTGACACATTTGCTAGGGGTGTAAAACTTTAAGGCCGACCTACACATATTTTGAAAGTATTAAAAATAAATGCTCTGCTCATCGAATCAAGATGATCTTTAAATCAATCTTGCACCTCTCCGAAAGAGGAACCCAATAAAAATATTGGTGTCTTCATCTGAGCATCGCAACATGGAGTTTGGACCTAGTTGTCCAATTTAACACCCCCCGTGCCGACGAAGCTCCCCTCGGACATACTAAAATTCGAAGGGAAGCAAGCGGAAGACCCTGTAAATCATATCATGACTTTCCACCTATGGCGTTCATCCAATAGTATTATTGACGATACTAATCAACTGAGACTCTTTCAACGCACCCTAACCAGACCTGCTACGAAATGGTATGTGGAGCAGCCTTTTGCTTTGCATGGAACCTTTAGCGCCCTCGCTACTGCGTTCCTCACTTATTTTCAGCTACCCATCCACCATGATTCAGGGATGGAATTGTTTACTCATTTTAGGCAAACGCAAGTTGTTCATATCTCAGACCATCTCCACGAATGGCGGCGACGCCGTAGTTTATGCAAAGCCAAACTCGACGATAGAGTTTTACTAGACTTGTTTTTTAAAACTCTCATAGCAAAGATCTCAAAAGATGTGGCGACACAAGGACCTACCTTCGAGGAGGATGCCATTTGCAAAGCCCAGCAACTCGAACTCATCTATACCCAGTCAGGATATATCTACAATGTCCTGCCAAACGCCCTACGCCTGCAAACTTATAGAGAGTTTCCAAGCGTGTCGAATACCGCAGACAGCTTGATCGGGTCATTGAGCCAACATCACCTAACTAGCAATATCCAGTACCTAGGATATTTGTACGATTCTACCCAGAACGTGACGCAACTTGGTTACCACCAAAGTCAATCTGCACCTTTGCAGAATATGACGAATAGGGTGTCACCATATCATCAACCGCAGGGAGGCTCGTATCCTCCCTCACAGGGGACCCAATACTCAACTAGGAATGTTGATGGAAGAGATCCCCCCCAACAACCTTACACCAACCAAGGACAAGGGAATTTGGTTGCCTCATTCTCTTGAGTTGTGGAACTTTCCACTCAAGTACGTCGAATACTACGGACGGTTTGATCCGGCCTTTCGCCCAAGGTCACCCAAGTAGCAGTAACCAGTACCCATGTACGTCAATACTGCAGACGGTTTGATCGGGTCTTTGGCCCAAGGTCACCTAGGCCGCAAAAAATCAGTACCCATGCGCGTTGATACTGTAGAGGGTTTGATCGGGTCTTCGCCCCAAGGTCACCTAGGCAGCAGTAATCAGTACCCATGCGCGTCGATACTGCAGACAGTTTGATCGGGTCTTTGGCCCAAGATCACCTAGGCAGTAGTAACCAGTACCTAGGAGATTTAGAGAGTTACCGTGCGTGTCAATATCGTAGACAGTTTGATCCGGTCTTTGGCCCAAGGTCACCTAGGCAGCAGTAATCAGTACCCATGATACTCAAGGAGTTACCAGGCACATCGAATACTGCAGACAGTTTGATCGGGTCTTTTTCCCAAGGTCACATAAGCAGCAGTAATCAGTACCCAAGATACTCATACGATTCTACTCAGAACGTATCACAACCTAGCTCTCGTGAAAGTCACCCGAACACTCATATACCAACTAGGGACAAGGGAACCAATATCCCCCATTCCCCGCACAGAATGGACCACCGCCACAGCATAATGCGCGGGTCAATCTAGTGCAACCTTCCCAGGCTCATCAGCAACCATACAACCAGGAGAATTATGACAATCCTCCAAATGCTGCAAAAAAAAAAGTGGAGGAACAAACAAAAGGGAGATCCTGGACAAGGGGCAGTAACCAGCAACGCCCCTCGTGATCTCAGTCTAGGGGCAACCCCAACTGAAATCAAAACCATGAGCCAAGTAACAACTCCCAAGGGAAAACTGGAGCTCAGAGTATCTGATCACGGAACTGCAAGAAGCACAATGATCAACACTTCATCATGGTCAATCTGGACCTCGTAAATCCAGATATCAGACAAAATCATTTTCGGGCCCCATGCCCACCCCCTCTACAACACAGTTCAGGTACGCTCTCTCTTTTTGCTTTGAATTCAAGTTATTTCAAATATATTTGTATGAAAAAGATGCTTTTACTTGGGGTATTGGTTGCAGGTATTACAGGCATGCCAAATCACTATATGCCTCAAACAATAAAGGTACAAGAGCAGGTATCATCCTATCCCTATCATGATAGGCTCTCCAAAGAAGCTTTGCATATCCTGACATCATTTCTCGAGAGAAATCAACCATAGGTTCCAGTCACCTGACCATGTTTATCATCACCACACCTCGCACGTGATAAACATTCTTGCAGGTCGGTAGAGCCTCACCCTCCATGGCATCCATCACTCAAGTAGACCATACATCAAAAATCTGGAGCCATGGCCATAACATCCAAGTCCGGGAAGCACCTCATGTTCATTCATCCATCATACATCAAGTCAAGTTTTACCCATGTCACGATAAAACCCATTTCTTGGACTATTATTCTCATAAGCAAATCGAATACACACCACCACGTCTAACACTTGGCCTACCACACCCCCATCAGCATAGCCCATCTGCGACACTTTTCGTTCGCTTCACCACCCTCGCACTGAGACCAACCAATGGGGCCCCCACCCTCTGCAAAACACCCCCCCCTCACACCATAGTGACAAATTATTTTCATGTTTATCGGGGCACCCATCTCCATGCTTGTACATCCAAACCTATTATATATTCTTTTGGAAAGTGTACAAAGATTTTTTTTAGGAGAGCACTCCCACCCATCCATCCACATTTCTCACCTAGCAATAGTCCCTAATCACCCTTGGTTGGAGCTTCGCATTCTTTACCCAACCCCACCATGACACTCATAACAACCACATACCCACCACACCCCCATCAGCATAGTCCATCTGCGACACTTTTCGTTTGCTTCACCAGCCTCGCACTGAGACCAACCAATGGGGCCCCCACCCTCTGCAAAACACCCCCCCTCACACCATAGTGATGGATTATTTTCATGTTTATCGAGGCACCCATCTCCATGCTTGCACATCCAAACCTATTATATATTCTTTTGGCAAGTGTACAAAGATTTTTTTTAGGAGAGCACTCCCACCCATCCATCCACATTTCTCACCTAGCAGCAATCCCTAATCACCCATGCTCAGAGCTTCGCATTCTTTACCCAACCCCACCATGACACTCATAACAACCACATACCCACCCTGGAAGTCCTAACGACTCCAGGGATTTCCTCACCAGAAATTGTTATGACTGTCGTTGCTTGCATTTACAAGCTCCGACCTTCGGCCACTGAACTTTCGTCATCAGTTACAGTCATTTCTTGTCATCATGCCTAAGTTAACCTATCACACCCCGCTCTGCTACATCAGATATCTTGGTCCCTTGCATCAGTACTCCTCTCGGTCGGTTGAGGCTTCCTTCTTATCGACTTCAACAACCATCTTCCAAGAAGGAGGCAGTACCTTGGATGGCTCCTCACCTCAATAGGGGCATCCTCAGATGGCACTATGAGAGTCATCATTGCCAATTTATGTCATCGATCCTCTTGACATTCGACTTCAACATAAGCTTTCATGTCAAGATGGCATCGTACTTCACAACCATTGCACTCTGTCAGAATTCGTCGAAGACCCGTGCCATTATAAACATCTCTTTCAGCAATGCTTACACGGGAAGGTCCCCAGTCAAAGACCCATGCATATAATGAGCATTTGTTCTAAACATGTCATACCAAGATTATGCATACAGACACCACATTCAACCTACTATCAAAGAGAAATGCCCCTGAGGGCGTCAACGACCGTCGTCGTCAACCAACAACAGGTCACTACCACACAAGTGACACGGACAGAACCTCTATCTGTCAGATAAGCTTAACTAGTCAAAACATCACGAGCATGGGACATGCCTGCCTCGTAGAAATAATGTATTATTTTATCTCTTGCGGGTTTCCAACAGAGCACAGTACCTCTTTTACTCACAGCAAAGGGTCTCCAACCTCATTTTTCACGCAAGTTACTCTCTCTATCTCTCTCTCAAAAGGATTACACAGAAAAAGAAACTATAATGTATTTCGGCTATACAGTTCTTCCTAGACCTCATACATTAGGGGGCAATTGTTAACACTGGAAAATCATACAAGCAAAAGACATTAGGAAATGTCAAGCAGAAGGTACAAATAAGGATTTACAAGGAAGGAATACATTACAGGCGCTGAAAATTTTAACTTTTCCTAAGGTCAAGCAGGCAAATTTAATAAACTGCGCATAGAAAGCACTGACCCCAAGAGATCTTTGCAGCTTTTTCTTCGATAGTTGCGAAGATCATCGCAGCTATCCCTCAAAGAGCCACGCGGTCCTGAGTATGTGGAAAGTCGCCATCCAGGACCACTTGGCACACTTGAAGAAGAAGATTCTCACTCAAGCCAGCCAAGTACAACCACCTTGGAGCCACCTTGAGGCTTTAGTGCAGCACACAAAGGAATCATCCTCCCACTCTTGTTTCAACATCCCTCTTGTACCAAGAGAGGGAGGGAAATTTGAAATTTGTCTACAAAAGACTGCCATGGGAAGAGAAACATGAGAACACATTGTTACGTTGGTCAAATTGCTTGAGAGCAAACCAATTTGTGTTGTCCAAGCAGCAAGAGGATTGGAAGGATTCAGCTGTTGGCCACCCAACACCTCAATCCAAGAGAAGTTCACCAAGTGTTCGTCACTCTACCATCCATCGAGGGGAGAAAGAGGCTTGCAGAAAGCTTGAAGGGAAGAGACCCTCTTGGATATTAGAGCCCCATAGCTCTAAGAATCCATTGCAAGTGATTTAGCATCCTATTCTCTTATACCACCAACACCTAATAAAGGGAAAGAGTCCTCCATTTGAATTATTAGTGTTTGACTCGATTGAGCTTGTTATTGTACATGATTATTGTTTTTTTTGTTTCTTCATTGATGTAGCATGCTATGTTCCTTACTTAGTTTACTACATGTTATTTTGTTCCACTAACAATCTAACAAAACAATTGACCTGTGACTTGGTTGTAGGAAAGTAACCTCCCTATTAAGCACAGTGTATTTCGTCTGCCCCTGCATCGAATACACTACAACAGTCGAAGATCTGGAAGGTTGACTTGGTGTGGAGGGAAAGTTTGGCTCATGTCTAGGGTGAAGAGTCTCAAAGAATACTATTGAAAGGAAGAATTATCTTGACTGGATTTTCCCCTCGAGGGGGGGTTTTGCCCTGGCATAGAGCCTATATCTTGTGTCTCTTGTTTTGATCTTCATACACACAAAATATGGTAATTGTTTGATGAAAGATAAAGATAATAAAGAAGTAAAGAAGCCAACATAATCACAAGTAATTATCAAGATTGAAGAATCAAACCCTAATATATATCTGCATTGATTCTTCAACACATGCTGTGGTGACAATGGGCCTCTGTCCCAGGTGTTGTTTTGCCCTCTAGCTTTTGCCTCTTTACAAGTCCTCCTAGTTTGTGCAGTAACAGGTTGATCAAATTTATTTCAAAGACAATTTTTGGAGCAACACAAAGTTACTACAAGGCTAAGCAAATCGATCCAAGAAGACTTGGAAGAAGTGTTCTAGGGTTTATCTAACACTTTCTCTTAATTCATACAAGGTATTGTTGTTTTCTTTTGAGGCACGATTCACTCTCCCTTGTAGAGGTAAATAGTCGTATCTTCTATAATTGATGGTTTCTTGGTTGGAGGATTCACTCATAGGAAGGCCCTCCTAGTAGGATTTTGGTTCTAATTTTTGTCTTGTTTTGATGCTAGTGTCACATCCTTTCTATTCCACCTTGCAATCAAAAACTCAAGCAATGAGACACCAAATCAAGAAGTGAACATAATTCTTTGTCCTTAAATCTTATGGAAGAAGGATCATATTCTTGTTCCAACAATTTGCAATCAATGTCTTCATAAAATTATTTCTTAAAATTTAGATTATTTTTGCAAATTTGTAGCTAGCATTATATAAAAAAACCCTAAAAATTTTATATTTCAAAAAATTCAAATTACATATTGTAAAACATCCAAAAAATATTTCAATAGTGAATTTCTTCACTAAATTGTGGTTTAAATTGCATTTGTTGACTATTTTATTGGATAAATCACCACAAAATCGCATTTTAAGGAATCCCTAAGGATGTAGGGCCTCCTCACTTTGCACTATATTGTTGTTCTAACATTGTCTCCAAGTCGTTTAAGGTTGATTACAGGTTATGGAAATAATATACAACAATTAGAAGTGATTGGGGAAAACCATAGACTTGGGATATGTGAAATCCAAGATAAATTCTCTTGTATCCATTGTAATTGACCTAAGGAGGTTCTCTATGTTGGATGGTGTTGTCATTGATGTCAACCCTAGGGTTTGACTGGGTTTCACTTCGACTGAAACACCAGTCAATGATGTCAAATTAATAATGAATGCTTCTTACTAATTGTCTAGATTACATCAAGTTGGCAGCTCCACTGTTGGATGGTGGAAAACCCAAGTCCTAGAGTTTGGGTTCCCTGGACTAAGGACATACACCAACCTTTTCGAGGGTTTTTGAAGTGGAAAATCATTGAGTTTATCCTGGAGATACACATCATTGGATTCTCCTTGTCAAGATTTTTCCAATGGTATGTGGCACGCCCTGAGAGGCCTCCTGGTTTGAGAGATATTCGTGTTTGAAGTTGAAGACCCTAGTCAATGGGTCAAAACCCCATGAGGTGGTGATGTGGCAACTTCACCTTGTTCAAGTCAAAGTCAAAGGGAAATTGAATAAGTTTAATATCATGGTCAAAGGATAATTAAAATTAAAACTAAAAGAAGAGGGAATCATTATTAAAATTAACTTTAAATTTTATTAAACTAAGTATTAAAGTTATTTATTATTTTTAATTCTATTCTAATTAAAGGTTGTAAATTTTAATCCCCTAAATCTACTCCATTGTTCACTTGTGAAGCCCCTCTAATATGCACACATGAGCCTATAAAAGGAAAGACGTTATGTACTCCTCAAAACATATTAAATCTTCCTTTTTGGCTCTGAAATACTCGGACTCCTGAGGCTAGGACAGCGCAGGTATCTTATGAAGAAAGGAAAGCGAAGATCTGTAAAGGGTGTTGACTTCGCTTTGCATTATTTGGCATTTTGTTGGGGCAGACTCTCTTGAAGGAAGGACAAAATTAAGCATTTGTTTAATCCTGTTCTAAATCTCGGCCTCTTCAGATCAGCAAGTATTTTCTCACCTGTGTCAAGGTAAGGATTCCACATTGTTTTAGTGTGGTCTTTGGCAATTTCATGTTATGGATGCTTCTTGAAGTCTCGGACCTGAGGTAGAAATACCTTCTTCTTGTAACAGGGCTTTCTCATTCAGTCTAGGTATCTCTTTGACCCTCATTAGGGCTATCTTATTGACCCTCAGACCTGTGCAATTAAGGTTATATAACAGGTGTGTTAATATCAGCAAGGATCTGAAGTAACATTTGTAGTACTTGTAGGAGGTGTTAGGGATTGATGTCTGGTAGAGCACTAGCATATATTTTAGTTAAATTTGATGGTTTGATAATGGCTAATTTACGTACAATTACTCATAAATATGCCTAGAGTAAAGCAGATCTTAAGCAGTGTATAGGAAGTTTGATCCCCTGCAGTTGTCAATATATGCCGTTGATTCTTACCATAAAACAGTGGCAGTAATCTCAGTGTATCAGTGAACAACCTCCAGTATCAAATGCACTAAGCCAATCATTGACCTCCCATTACAATTCTGAACCAAAGTACAGTAACACTATGACAAATTATTATCATTCCATAACAATTACCTTATGTGACCTTGCAAAACAATGAATCTATTGACAGTGATGAAGCAAAGTTTCTTCTGTTGCAAGATAGTGAGACTGTGAGACCATGTTAATAACCTATATGGTAGTAAAGACTTTTGATGTCAAGATTTTTGTTGTATGGCATTCATCCTTGACGTGTAGATTTTAAAATCACAATATCTTTGTGACTGTCCTAGTGCAACAGCAAAACAGTGATTGTGCATGTGAGACAGTGAGACCTTATGCATAGTATTTGATATGACAAGTCAATGACAACTGTAACCTTGACTTATAATGGTATGACATCATTATCTGAGCATTTGATGGTTGACCTTTCATAAATTATTGACAGTGATTTGATTTAAGTCTATTGGAAGTTGATCCTTGACTTGAAACTTAACAGTGACTTGACATTTTAACATAGACAGTAACCTCATGAGATAAATTTGACCTTTGTACAGTGAGAAGCATCACACAGTTGTGTTGACCGTAATAGTAACTTGACAGTGAACTAGTATACAGAGATTGATTATATACCTTATGAATTAACAGTGATCTTAGGGACTCTTAGCAATAACTCTGTTGGCCATCTATGATATATAGTAACAGTGATAAAACTGTGTATTGACACCTTGACTTACTTGACAGTGTAAGTTTGTGACTATATAGCAATAACTTTGTTGGCCATCTATGATATATAGTAACAGTGATAAAACTGTTTATTGACACCTTGACTTACTTGACAGTGTAAGTTTGTGACTATATAAAAGCTAGATGTTAGATGACAGTGAATGCTTTTGTGTCATATGTTATCCTTATTTAAAGACATAAGCTTGACTAGGGTCCACTTGCAAATTACATAAATGATATTGACAAGTGACATAAGTACGGATAACTAAGTGAGATAGTGGGTGTCAGTAACATTGACAACAAAACTTGACATACAGTGATTTGACATATAAATTGGATGGATAGGCCTGAAAGTGATATTTAGTAACACAGTGACATAACACTTACTGTATATGACCTTGCAATAATACAAAACACTGACTTGACATATTGACTCATGAACTTGACATAGACTTATATACTTGACATACTTAGTGATTTGACGTACACATTTGACAATAATAGTAACCTTGTTGTACAGCTTATCTACATGAGACATGGACAGCAGTGTACGACTTGTGATCAGCAGTCGTAGAAATAAGATGTATGCTAGTAGCCCTCTTTGGGCCAAGTTTGAGAGTTTTGCGAGCAGGTCATAGGGATGACCTTAGGCATCTTGGTTTGTGCCATCATCATACAGCAGTGACTGGTATTTGTAGCAGCATTAGTAGCTTGGCACAGCGATGTGGTCATCTGCCTCATGAGCTTTTTGATGCTTATTCATTCATGAGCAATGTAGTGCAATGACAGAGTATGTAGTGGTCAGGTTGTGCAGTTGTCAGTTGATTTGGCAGCATTGATAGTCAGGGTTTGATGTGCAGTGATATGACATGATCAGTTGTTGATTTTTGGTAGCATCAGAAGTTCTCTAAGTCTCAAAAATTGTGGAGAGGCTTAGAAACATGTAATCCAAAGAACCCAGAAATCATTTGTGAAAATTCCACTCAAAACGCGTTTTATTAAAATAATTAATTATTTTAATTAGACCCTAAGTTTAAACTTAGGAAAATTAAATAGTTAAATGGTACTAATAAAACAGTGTGTGAATCTTCTAGAGAACACGGATCAAGTCAAGTTATGATCTTAGCCGTTGATTGGAGATCTAAACTCGGTCGTTGATGTCTCAACGAGAAGACTATAAAGGAAGGCTTGAGGGTCATTTAGAAAATACACCAGTACAGATACTCAGTTGTCCAAATAAATCGATTTTCTCAGTGGCTGAAGTTCGGCAAGAGAAAATCGATCCAAAGGGAGAGTTGCAAGTGGAGGAGAGACAGAGAGGGTTCAGCGTCAATCCAGGGTGCAGGAGCAGGTGACGCACTGAAAGGAAGAGACAGCACAGAGGCAAGAAGGGAACAATGCAGAGGAGTGACACAGTTTTGCGCAGTACCCACGCAGAGCCAGCGCTGTGGTGACGCAGGTGGCTTAGGAGGGTCCCTCTGGGGTCATTTCTCATCAGGAAATTTCTTCAGCGTTATCATAGAGAATTCTCTTTATTACTACTGATTGTAAATTGTACAGAAAGATTTTTGCTGAAGAATAACAGAAACCCTCATCTGCTGCACCGGTTTTCCCACATTGGATTTTTCCGGGGACAACTGTCCAATAACCTCTGTGTCATTTTTTATGCTAGTATTTCCTTATAATTTTGCTCAGTAATTGTATGGTGAAAACTGCAATTGAATTTATTTCAATATCTACTGAAGAGATTTATGTAAATAACTTATTTCTGAATAGTAAGTAAGAGAAATAATATGAGATATTGCAGTAGGATTTCAAGTTTGAATTTTTCACATGGTATCAGAGCAAGGTTGGACAAGGAAGCAAGAGGGTCTACGCTAAAGGGAACTCGTGGTGCTGCTCTAGCAGCAAATCGTACTCCTAAGGGCTTACGCATTCCTTCTGCAAAAGCTGTCGGGTAAAGGAAAAGCACGAAGAAGATGGAAGATCGCGTTATCTCAGAGTTGGCTTCAAGGCTGGAAAGGGAATGTCATGTTTATCTAGCTCTGCATCATCAGATGATTGGTATATTGATAGCGGGGCTTCAACCCATATGACTGGAGTAAAAGATCATTTCTCCAGCTATCAAGAAGAACAAATGAACTTCCAAATTACTATGGGAAACAAGACAAGGTGTACCCTTGTAGGAAAAGGGACTGTAGCATTTCAGACAAAAGCAAGAGATAGTCTCTGAGCCACAAATGTGCTGCATGTGCCTGGTTTGGGAATGAACTTACTTTCAGTGTCTCAATTGCAGGACAAGGGATATGATGTATACTTCATTGGAAGGAAAGTGTACGTCAAGCATCCAAGTTGGAAGAAGAAGGCTCAGATTGGAACTCAAAGCAACAGGCTATACAAGTTGCAGCTTGAGTCTCCAACGGCACTGGTAGGCAACATTCTAAGTGGCGAATCATATTTGAATGAGCTATAGCACAGACGAATGGGGCATCTACATCATGGAGCTCTGAGAATGCTCAGAGAAACTGCCACGGGAGTTCCAGTCCTAAGCACTAAGCATGATGACGTGTGCAGAGGGTGCGTACTAGGGAAGTACGCTAAAGCAACAATAGGGCAAAAGAGTGTATTGGGACTAAGACATTTAGATATTTACGGAAGAATGTCCACTAGAGCTCTTAGTGGTGGGGAATACTTTGTCACCTTCATTGATGACCATTCCACGAAGACTTGGATTTACTTCTTAAAGACTAAGGATGAGGTCTTTGATCGGTTCAGAGAATTTAAAGCTCTGGTAGAAAACCTGACCGGGAAGAAAATCAAAGTATTGCATTCAGATAAATTTGGGATATATACTAATAAGGAATTCACAGATTTCTGCGCAAGGGAGGGCATCAGAAGAGAATGGACAACTCCTTATAATCCGGAGCAGAATGGAGTTGTAGAACGGAAGAATAGAACTAATGGTGGGGCAGCAAAGGCAATGTTGTATGACCAGGATCTGCCTAGATTTCTGTGGGAAGAAGCATGCAACACAGTTGTATATATCCAGAATAGGACCCCTCACAGAGCATTGGGCAAGAAAATGAGCGAGTGTCTTCACAAGGATGAAGCCGGAGGTAAGTCACTTCAGGATTTTTGGGAGTGTAGCATATTGTCACATTCCAGATGAGAAACGAAACAAATTAGATTAGATTGCTAAGAAAGGGTTTCTCGTAGGATAGTGAGACATCAAAGGCATATAGAATCTACATTCCAGATAATAGGAATATTGTAGTGAGGAGGGATGTGAAATTCATGGAGGACCGAGCCTTCAGAAAATCCTGAGAAATGCCTACTGAAGAGAAATCTGAGGATGTGCCTCTTGTCCAGCGGTAGCAGGGAGAAGATCCAATAGATGGACAGCCATCAGGGCCAAGCACTGTCACCAGCACTAGTATTTCTTCGGGAGAAGAAAATCCAGGTAGCTCACAGCAGATGGGACAGCAGGAAGAAGAATTGATTGAGGCACCCACCACCAGTGGCAGAATTAACAGAGAAGTATGACAGATGCTGAGGGACGCAGAGGAGTTTGTTGGGGCTCCTAGAACTGGGAAAAGGTAGCATAGACAGCCTAACAAATACCACACATGGGTAGCACAGGTTGAAGAACCCACTAGCTCTCAGAAGGTCGTACAACATCAAGTTGGGTGGATGCTATGGTAGAGGAGTACAGCTCTATCATGACTAATGATGTTTGGGAAGTCGTACCTAGACACAAGACAGATCAGTTGTAGGTTCTAGGTGGATCTACAAGATCAAATATGCTACAGATGGCAGTGTAGAGAAGTACAAGGGCAAGTTCGTGGCTAAGGGATATGCTCAGAAGGAAGGGATAGACTACGAAGAAACCTTCGCCCCTGTAGCCAAATATACCTCTATCAGATCCATTATATCCCTTGCAGCGCAAATGGGATGGGAGATTCACCAGATGGACATCAAGACTGCATTCTTGAACGAGGTGATAGAAGAAGAGGTTTACATAGAACAGCCAGAAGGCTTCGAAACACGAGAAGAAAACTCATGTATGCAGGCTAAAGAAAGCCTTGTATGGGCTTAAACAGACACCTAGAGCATGGTATGGTCGAATTGATGGTTACTTGCAGCAAATGGGATTTGTCAAGAGTGACGTTGATCCCAATCTCTATTATCTCACAGTAGAGAATGAGCCTCTGTTTTTAGTTTTGTATGTAGATGATTTGTTTTTGACAGGATCATCTAGGCCCATCAAGGATTGCAAGAAGAATCTGGCAAAAGAATTCGACATGAAGGATTTGGGGTTGATGCACTATTTCTTAGAATTGGAATTTTGGCAGCAGAAGGGATAAATCTTCCTTAGGCAAGGGAGATATGCTACAGAAATTCTAAAGAGATTCAAAATGCAAGACTGTAGATCCATGGCTACTCCAATGATTACCAATTGGAAGAAAATTGATGCAATTGAAGATAAAGAAGTGGACACCACCTTGTACAAGCAGCTCATAGGGTCTGTTATGTATCTGGTGAACACCAGGCCAGATATTTGCTACATTGTTAATCCCCTCAGTCAGTTCATGGTAGAACCAACGAGGGCGCACTGGGCAGCTGCTAACTACGTTCTCTGATATGTGCGAGGAATAGTCGAATACGGATTAAAATACACCCAAGGCGATGATATCAAATTGAGAGGATTCACAAATGCATATTGGGCAGGAAGTTCGGTAGATCGAAAAAGTACCACAGGGTACTGTTTCAATATTGGATCAAGAATGACCCCCTGGTGCAGTAGGAAGAAGTCCGTAGCAATGAGCTCAGCTGAAGCATAATATATGGCAGCTAGCACAGCTTCATGTGAGGCCATGTGGCTTAGAAAACTGCTCATGAATTTATTCAGAAGGAATATGGAGGCGACCAACATTCTATGTGATAATCAGAGTTGCATAAAGCTCTCTGAGAATCCTGTTTCTCATGATTGGTCGAAGCACATCGACATCAGGTGTCATTTTATCAGAGACTGTGTTCAGCGAGGGGCTGCATAGTTGCAGTACGTTCCCACCGGAGATCAGGTAGCAGACATTCTCACCAAGGCCTTAGGAAGAACAAAGTTTGTACACTTCAGGGAAAAGATGGGGATGGTGTGAAAATTTCTGAACATGGTAACCCCACTGCAAGCTGCAGCATATTGATTTACTTCTCCTACTTGTTTGATTTAATTAACAAGTTATTTAACTGAATATTCAGAAAAATATCAAAGCAAACACAATCTGTAGCCTACACATATACAGATCATTTACTGAAACATAGCACACATATGACAAAGGACACACATGATTTTTCGGACAAACGTCCTCGAAAAAACCTAATGCGGGAAAACCGGTGTAGCAACTCTTAGAGGGTTTTATTATTAAGCAGAATCTGAATGCATCAAGAGCACCAGTAGTGGTTTGCACAACAGAGAATTTCACGGCAGTTGTACCTTATCACTTGGAGACAGAAAATATGGCTGATTCGAACCCTCAAGGGAATTACTTAATACAAGCCCTTTCTGTCCCAATGGAACCCCAGCGTTGCCCCTCCAACCTCTGCGTCAGCCTCTCCTGCCCAATGTAGCCTCTGCACAGCACAGGCTGCCCCTGCGTCACCCTGAAGGCTCTGTGTTAGCCCCTGCGTTGCCTCTGTGTCAGCCTGGCTGGGATGCATCCCTCTCGCTAGCCTCTGCGTTGCCTGGTATGGGTATGCCTCTCTGATTTATGTATTATCGACCTCGGATCAGTGTGATCCCTCGTCGATCTGCCCCTTACCAGCACTGCAAGCTCACTCGAAAATTCTCCGTAAATTGTGCCCCAGAATTTCGACTTAGCTCAAGTGCTACTGCTCTGTGTGTATTCTCCAACTGACCCCAAGCCTTCCTTTAATACTTTGTTCGTTGAAAAATCAACGACCGTGATCTAATCTATAATAAACGGCTAAGATTAGAAAAAGCTTGATCCACATCACTTGGAATACTCTCACCGCATGTGTAAATTAATTCACTTTAATTTTTCAATTTCCCTAAGTTAAACTTAGGGTCCCCATTAAAAAAATTAATTATATGAATAACTTTTACACCAGGGGGAATTTCTCCAAATGATTTCTGGGCCTTGGAGATCTCATGTGTCCTAGCCCCTCCTCAAAGTTTCGGACATAGAGCACATTCGATGCTACCCAAAATCTCAACACTCCCTCTTAGCGAGGAATGTGCTCTAGCAACACTTCACTCTAGAAGCGTTACTCTGATCTCTGGCATCAGACCTTTTCTCTGTTGATGCTTAGCCTGCTACCCTCCATCCCCTATGTTGTTGCTTTCTGTACTGCTGCCCATGACTTTGCCACATTTGTACTGCAACTCCCTCTCAAATTGCTGCATCATGCTGCCTATAGCACTGCCACTGCTAACTGTTGCACTGCAACTCAGTTGCTGAGAAGTAAGCAACTAAAGGACAATCACCCAATCAACTGACAGACAAATCTGTCTAGCTGCATCTCATCACTGAAGCACCCTTTGTTGCTTATGTGCACTATCCCTCTAGAGCCTCTGCATTGTTGGTGCTCTGCACTATGTAAGCACTACCCCTCTGCGTTGTTGAAATCCCATCAGCCTCTGTGTTGTTGCTTCCACGTTGTTGTCGCCACTGCATTGCACTGCTCTACTCTCTAGCGTCCTAGTACTGCCTCTGCTTCTCCATGACCTTTTGCACCCACTGACTCCAGTCATCCTGCTACTATCTCTTTAGGCTCTCGTAGCTCGTACGTGATCCAAGAGTTTGGGCACCTCAAGGATCCCACCATTACCATCTGTAGCTCAATCTACAGATCGATGTCGCCCCACCTTTTCTCTCGAGGTACATGAGCACTCATGGCCACATCATATTCGTTGCCATCGTCCCCTTTTGCTGCTGCTACTTTGGAGTCTGAATCTTCCTTGCCCTTCTTCTTAGGACAAGTATTGGCGAAGTGTCCCAATTTGCCACATCTGAAGCACCGGACCTTAGATAGGTCCTTCTTCTTCCCTTGCTGTCGTTGTCCCTTAGATGTTAGGGTTGCATCTTCCTCCCCCTTTTTCCTAATTTTGACTGCTCCGCTGCTGAATTCCCCCTCGGTTATCCTCCTTATCTCCCCCTGACAAAGGATTGCCCACATGTCCCCCCAGTTTGGGAGTTGTGCTCTGCCCAAGATACTTTGGACAAAGGTCTCCCACTCATTGGTGACTGCATTCAGGGCAATCCTCATCATGAGTCCATCATTAGGTGTTGCCCCCATCGAAATCAGTTGGTCTCGGATAGTCTGCAATCTAAAGAGGAAGGGATCGATCTCCTCTCCCTTGTACATCTGGAACATCTGCATCTGATTCTCTATAAGCATCTTCCTCTGGACGGAGCTACCTCGATACAACATGGTCAATGTTGTCCACACCTTGTTTGTCGTCTTCTTCTCGGCAATGTGTGGGACCACATGATCTTTCACTCCATCCATGATCAAGCATTTAGCCCATGCCTGATTTTCATTAAACTTCTTCAGAGCATCAGCATCAGTCGACACAACCAGGACGTTCTCAACGTGGTCTCTAATGCCATGCTCCTCAAGGACTGTCAGGATTTTGGCTTTCCAGATAGCAAAGTTAGGCACACCGTCTAACCTATCCTGATCTCTTAGTCCATATGGTGCCATCTCTTGCTCAAACTATCAAAGCAAGTGCTCTTCTCCCTTCTACTGCTACTACACTCAGCAAAAGACCGGATCCGGGTTGTTGGCGATAAAAACCCTCTAAAGAGTATGCTCTCTCTTGTTGAGATTTTGAGGTAGCATCAGGTGTGCTCTATCCCTGAAATTTTGTGGAGGGGCAAAGACACACAAGACCTCCAAAACCCAAAAAGCATTTGGAGAAATTTCATCTAGTGTGAGAGATATTAAAATAATTAATTTTTTTAATGAGGACCCTAAGTCTAACTTAGGGAATTAGAAAAATTAAAGTGAATTAATTAAACACATGTGATGAAATGTTCTAAGTGACGCGGATCAAGCAGTCTTTTAATCTAAGTCGTCTATAAGAGATTAAATCACGATTGTTGATGTGTCAACAAGAAAAGTATAAAGGAAAGGCTTAGGATCAGTTGGAAAAACACACACAGAGTCTAAGAGATCGAATTCTTCTAACGGAGCAGTGCTCGGACGAAGATCAGATGTGAGTGACTCATAGTTGCAGCGAGGGGCATATGCAATGATTAGTCAGGAGGACCAAGAGTACAGTGCAAAGCAAGGGCAACAAAGACGCAGTGGAGGCAGCACAGCCATCAAAGGGAGTGACGCAGTCCCTCAGGAGGGTGATGCAAGCCCACATAGAGGCAACACAGCATCTCCAAGCAGAAGTCCAAAATTCTATCGAAAGAAGGGTTTCTGAGCCAGCAAGGCTGAAACCGAGATCCGGGAGAAGCAGATCCACGCAAAGCTAGGGTGACACAGCTCCTCAACCCAGGCTACGCAGACTTACGCAGTTGTTGTGCAGAGCCAACTGGGGTTTCACCAGTTGCTCATCTGGATCAGCCAAGACTTGCGAGAGTGAGGTATATCTCACATTTTCTCTGATTGCTGAGGTTTTCTCTGTTGGGTCAACCAAGTTTATAGCACCCTAGATGTACTCAAAAACTGCTGCTTAATAATAATAAACCCTCATCTCTGCTGCACCGATTTTCCTGTATTGGGTTTTTACAGGGACATTTGTCCGAAAAATCCATGTCACTTTGTCATATGAGCATGCTATTCAGTAAATGATCTGTATGTGTAGGTTGTTAATTGTATTTATTTCAATGTTAAATCTGAATATTCAGATTAATAACTTGTATGTTTAATCAAGTAGGAGAAGTAAATCGAGATTTAATAGTAGGGTTTCTTAGTTAAGAAATTTTCACACCTCTGACAAATGACTTCCATCCCGGAAATCCTTCACCAATTTTGCCGAATCAGCCCTCTACGATCACTCCTAATCGAATCTCAGATTTCTTGGCAAGAAAATCTGCTGAGGGATTGTTTCCACTTACCTTGTCAACTTTTCTAGGCACTGTTCTGCACCGACAAAACCGATGCCCCACCAGCAACTTTGAAGATCAGAAACTGCACTTCCAACCCCGGCAACCGGCATAGCGTCACTCTGACTTGGACTGTGTTACCCTCTAGGGCCTGCGTCAACCTCTGCATGAGCAGACTAGCTCTGCGTCAGCTCTGCATCAGCAGACTGGCTCTGCATCACCCTTCTGCTGGTCTGCGTTGTTCCTCTAGTGTTGCGCTGCCTCTTCCTGGATCTGTCAGTTTCAGCTGCCCTCCTGCAGCAAAAATTCTTCAGCCTCTTGTTGATGGCTTCAACTTGATCTGCAATCGCTCTGAAACCATGTGAAAAATTCTAAACACAGAAACCCTACTGCAGCATATTGATTTACTTCTCCTACTTGTTTGATTTAATTAACAATTTATTTAACTGTATATTCAGAAAAAATATCAAAGTAAACACAATCTACAGCCGACACATATACAGATCATTTACTGAAACATAGCACACATATGACAAAGGACACATGATTTTTCGAACAAACGTCACCAAAAAAACCCAATGCAGGAAAACCAGTGCAGCAGCTCTTAGAGGGTTTTATTATTAAGTAGAATCTGAAGACATCAAGGGCACCAGTAGTGGTTTGCCCGACAGAGAATTTCACGACAGTTGTACCTTATCACTCGGAGACAGAAAATATGGTTGATTCAAACCCTCAAGGGAATTACTAAATACGAGCCCTTTCTGGCCCACTAGAACCCCAGCGTTGTCCCTCTAGCCTCTGCATCAACCTCTCCTACCCAGCGTAGCCTTTGCTACCCTTGTGTCACCCTTCTGGGCTCTGCGTTACCTCGTGTCACCCTGAAGGCTCTACGTCAACCCCTACGCTGCCTCTGCGTTAGCCTGGCTGGGTTGTGTCCCTCCTGCTGGCCTCTACGTTGCCTAGTATAGATCTGCCTCTTTGATTTATGTATTCTCGGCCTCGGATCAGTGTGATCCCTCGCCAATCTACCCCTCAACGGCACTGCAAGCTCACTCGAAAAATTCTCAGCAAAACGTGCCCCGCAATTTCGACTTAGCTCAAGCGTTACCGCTCTGTGTGTATTCTCCAACTAACCCCAAGCCTTCCTTTAATACTTTTCTCGTTGAAAAATCAACGGTCGTCGGCTGTGATCCAATCTCTAATAAACGGCTAAGTTTAGAAAAATTTTGATCCACGTCACTTAGAACATTCTCACCACATGTTTAAATTAATTCACTTTAATTTTTCAATTTACCTAAGTTAGACTTAGGGTCCCCATTAAAAAATTCAATTATTTGAATAACTTTTACACCGGGTGGAATTTCTCCAAATGATTTATGGGCCTTGGAGATCTCATGTGTCCTAGCCCCTCCACAAAGTTTCAGAGCTAGAGCACATCTGATGCTACCCAAAATCTCAACAAATGATTGAAAATCCATTTCAATAAGTAGAAACGGATGATGCAACACTTGAGAGAGAGTTGTGGTACGAATGCAGCAGTGGCAGTGGCAGTGTCATGGGCAGCAGTACAGTTGCAACAGCAACGCAGTGGTTGGTGGACAGCTTGTCAAAGATTAGCAACACAGATGATGCTTCAGGTTCAGAAAAATATGCAGCAGGCATATTGCTAGAGCACTTTCCTCGCTAAGAGGGAGTGTTGATTTTTGGTAGCATCGGAAGTACTCTAAGTCTCAAAATTTGTGGAGAGGCTAAGGGCACATGTATTCCAAAGAACCCATAAATCATTTGTGAAAAATCCACTCGAACTATGTTTTATTAAAATAATTAATTATTTTAATGAAACCCTAAGTTTAAACTTAGGAATATTAAATAATTTAAGGGTATTAATAAAACAGAGTGTGAATCTTCTAGAGAATACGGATCGAGTCAAGTTATAATCTTAGCCGTTGATTGGAGATCTAATCTCGGTCATTGATGTCTCAACGAGAAGACTATAAAGGAAGGTTGGAGTGTCATTTGGAAAATACACCAGTGAGATACTCAGTTGCCCAAGTAAATCGATTTTCTCAGTGGCTAAAGTTCGGCGAGAGAAAATCAATCCAGAGGGAGAGTTGCAGGTGGATGAGAGATAGAGAGGGTTTAGCATCAATACGGGGTGCAGGAGCAGGTGACGCAGTGAAAGGAAGAGACAGCACAAAGGCAAAAAGGGAATAGCGCAGAGGGGTGACGCAATTTTGCGCAGTACCCACGCAAAGCCAGCACAATGGTGATGCAGGTGGCCTAGGAGGGTCCCTCTGCGGTCATTTCTCATCAGGAAATTTTTGTGAGAAATTTCTCCAATTTTATCATAGAGAATTCTCTTTATTATTGTTGATTGTAAATTGTACAAGAAGATTTTTGCTGAAGAATAATAGAAACCCTCATTTGTTGCACCGGTTTTCCCACATTGGGTTTTTCGGGGACAATTGTCCAAAAACCTCTCTGTCATTTTTTCTGCTAGTATTTCCTTATAATTTTGCTCAGTAATTGTATGGTGAAGACTGCAATTCAATTTATTTCAATATCTATTGAAGAGATTTCTGTAAATAACTTATTTATGAATAATAATTAGGAGAAATAATATCAAATATTTTCAGTGGGATTTCAAGTTTGAAATTTTCACACAGTTTGAGTAGTGGTCAGTGATGCGCAGCAGTCAATGATGAGAAGTTGTTTGTTTGAGGAATGATATGACGTGATCAGTATGAGTAGTGTTGGAATAGTGATGTGTAGTGGTCAGTGGTCAATTGGAACAATGATGCACTGTTGTGATGGATATTCATATTAAGCAGTACAGTCTTACCTTCTATACAACATTTTTATATTGATTTAGAGCACAAGGGGATCCAGTCTGAAAATTGTGAAACATGGTCCGTCGACTCTTCAGGGTGAATGGAGTCACCTTTAGGTTGGTTCTTAAGAACACTTCGGGGCAGTAGGGTGGTGCTAGGGCAAATCGAAGCCTATAGAAAGACGTTGGCACGTCCTTTCAATGGGTGTTGATAAAACATAGGGCATTGGTGCGTCCTTCAAGTTGGTGTCTGTAAACCAGGGTGTTGGTGCATCCTTTAGGTTGGTCCCTGTAAACCAAGGGGTTGGAGCCTCCTTCACTTGGAGCTAAAAACTTGATGTAATTATTTCTTTTAAAGAGAAGAAGACAATTACCAAGAAGCGTTCTGTGGTTTTTGACCCGGAGGGGGTTTTCCGCCAACAAACTATGTCTATTGTCTCTATCTTGTGCATTGTTGTATGATGTTGTTTATTGCTTTTAATCTATGATACTGAATAATAATAATGTTGTTGAAGATTAACTAATGCTCTGAAAAAAAATTAATGAAGTTTTAATTTCTAAGAAATATTGATTCACCCCCCTCTCAGTATTTCCAGCACTCTATTGATTATTTATTACTTTTCTAAGTAACCGGATTCGCCTAAAAGGGGCCACGAATCCCGAATCCCCGTATCGGGTACGTATACGTACGGGATTCTGCCCCAATTCAATGGATATGGCGTATCCAAACGGGGTACAGCGTATCCCGACCGTACCCCATTCGGATACGTCATATCCCGTACAGCCAGATACGGCCGGGCCTGCGGCAAGGAAAATCGCGCGATTTTGGCTTTAAAGTGGGTTTTTTCCTCACTCTTTTTTCACCCATTTCATTTGTGAAGTGAGAAGGAGAGCTAGTGTGAGCAAGGAGAAAGGGAGTTCTTTAGAAGAGATTCGAGCATCCGGTAAGTGCATTGTCCCTCTATATTTTGCATTTAGTTTGTTGTTAGTGTTTGCATGTGCATACATTTTATATATTTAGTTGGTTTTGTTTATTTTTTACAGTATTCATGGCTTAATCAAAGGCAGCAAGACAGGGGCAAAGAAAGGGGAAGAATGTCCCCATTGGAGATGCCCCTCCTGTCCCTCTTTCATCAGGGTCTGCAAGTATTCCATCCATTGGAAGTGGGGGCTGCAACAGCAGCTTCAAATGTGCAGGGAAAACAAATTGTTGACCCCAAATACCCATTGTGGAAATATGTGACAAGAGAGGAAGGGGCAGCAAAAAAGGGAGGAGGAGGAAATTGTTCATGAAAATGCAATTTTTGCAATGGCCATTTCACTTGCACATATTTCCGTGTGAAAGCTCATTTGTTGGGTATTCCAGGTTGTGGCATTAAATTTTTGTACAGCAATTGATTCGCCAAATAGGAAGGAATTGGAGAGAGAGCAGAGTATTGGTGAGGCAAATGTGGCAGCAAAATCAAAAAAAACCAAGAATGATGACCCCCTTCCATTCTTGAGGAAAAGCAGCAGCAGCAAGTTCCCTTTTGAGACTTTTAGTAGGGGAGAATTAGCAAAGAGAAAGGCAACTGCAGTTGGTCCAATGGACAAGATTTTCCAAAAAGAGAAGAGGGAAGAGCTTGATCTCACCATTACATTTTTTTTCTATCAGAACTTCATATCCTTTAATGTTGCACGGTCACCTCTATTTATTGAGATGTGTCGAGCTCTTTGTCATGGGGCTCCATCAGGGTATGTGCCTCCTGGGTCAGAGAAGCTCAGAACCACATTGTTGACAAAGGCAAAGAAAGAGGTGGACAAATTGCTTGAGCCTATTAAATCAGCATGGCCAACATCTGGGGTTAGCATTGTTTCTGATGGATGGACAGATCTAGCACGCCACCCACTCATTAACTTCATGGTGTCATCCTCGAATGGTGCAGTTTTCTTGAAATCAGTGGATGCACTTGGACAGTACAAGGATGCACAATATATGGGTGAGTTATTTGTCAAAGTTATTGAAAGTTTAGGTGTGGATTGTTGTGTGCAAATCATTACAGATAATGCACCTGTTTGCAAGGCCGCTGGCATGATTGTGGAAGCAAAATATCCACAAGTATTTTGGACACCTTGCATTGTCCATTCATTGAACTTGGCACTGAAATCTATTGCTTTTGATGTGCTTTGGATTGGAGCAATTATTGAGGATGCACGACATATCCGCAACTTTGTACAAAACCATACAAATGCCCTCACTATCTACAAGGAGTACAGCAATCTATCATTGTTGAAGATTGCAGATACACGGCTTGCCTCTTCATTCATCATGTTGAAGAGGTTGAGGGAGGTCAAGACCACTCTTGGGTCCATGGTTATTTCAGAGTTTTGGTCTTTTTGGAGAAAGACGAATCAAGCATCCTCAAAGAAGGTGAAGGACACAATGTTGGATGATATATGGTGGGAGAAGGTAGATCTAATTATTCAAATCATGGACCCTATCATTTCCTTGCTCCGATTTGCAGATAAAGACCAACCCATCCTAGGAGAGGTTTATGAGGGATGGGATTCCATGATTGAGTCTGTGAGGACCATTATTTTACAGAGTCAATGCCCAGAGTATGAGACATCACCTGAGGCCTTCTTCACCGTCATACAGGATATTCTTGTCAGCAGATGGGACAAGAATTGCACACCTTTACATTGTTTAGCTCACTCCTTGAACCCAAAATACTACAGCCATGAGTGGCTGAATGGTGGACCTTCCCGCAGATTCCCTCCTCACATGGATGCTGAAATCTCACAGGGGAGGAAAGATGCATTGAGGAGGATTTTTCGGGATAGGGCATCCCTTGATGAGGTGGAGGATGCCTTTGCAGATTTTTCCACTGGCAGGGGGCGATTTGGAGGCTATGATTTGATTCGAGACAGGGGGGCTAAGAAGCCCCATTCTTGGTGGGCAACTCATGGGGCAACAAGCCCTCCTCTATAGCAGTTAGCCATGAGGCTCCTCTCTCAGGTGACTTCATCCTCTTGTTGCAAGAGGAATTGGAGCACATATGGGAATTTGTATAGTGTGAAGAGGAGCAGGCTTGAGCAGTCCAGGGCAGAGACAATGGTGTATGTGCACACCAACCTTCGTCTCATCTACAGGCAAAGGGAGGATTGGTTGAAGGGAAAGACAAAGATGTGGGATGTCTTTCCTGATGATATGGGTCTGGACAGCAGTGTTGAGTTGGCATTGGCCAACTTGGATCTCAATGCGCCAGTGCTAGAGCCTGTCACATTTGATGATAGAGTAGATGCGTCATCCTCCACACCAGCAGATGCAGAGATGATAGAGGAGAAGGATGCATCAGAGCCAGAGGAGAGTAGTGGTGAGCATGATGATCAAGATGAGGACAGTGATGCTGATTATGAGGATTGATGACTCTGACTCATTGAGGCTTCAGGCTTGTAGTCTTGTAGACTGTAGTTGCTTTTGTATTTTATATTTCTATTTGCCATTGGCAGTGTACATATGTAACACATTTTGATTCTGATGACTTAATGAGAAAACTATAGTATCTTACTATCTTCAATCTTGTCTTTCTGAGTAAATTTGACAATTGTATCATGTATGGTGTATCAATGTATTATAGTATCAATGATGAATCATGATGGGCAACTCATGAGTATCTATGTTTGAATCAATGAATTTTGTATGAATTTGTGCAAAAAATATCTAATTTTTAATATATATATATATATATATATATATATATATATATATTTTAATAAAATAATATATAACGTATCGTATCCCAGAAGTATCCTGTCCGGGGGTTCACCGTACCCAAATCTGATTCATCGAATCCGCGTATCCCTGTATCCCCGTATCAAGTGACTTAGTTACTTTTAGATCACATATTTACTGTCCAAAACAAATTGCAGGTCTGATCATCGTTTTGAGCTAAGTCAACCAGTGCTCATGGTTGTGGGGTATTTTCTGGGTAGTTGATTTGCAAATTGAATATTTTCTAACTACTTATCCAAATTTGGTGTTCTTCTGCTCATGAGAAAGGTCTTTTGTAGTAATAACATCTCCAATCAATTCCCTTGAGTTGCAGATCCACCAAAAGCCAATTTTAGGCCTATGAAGTGGCCTTTTGCTTGTTGGACTGATGCAATCTTCAGAATTACAATAGTTACAGGTACAAACAGCAAGCTTACTTTCTTCTTACAACCATATAGAACAGGTATAACATCTTCCATTCATATTGTACTATGGTAAAAAGTTCTTACACTCAATTTGTAGCACTTTGCAGCTTATTTCCTTGACATATTGAGTATTTTCCTTTGCTGTTCTGCAATATATGTCTATTGTTATATCACTAGATCAGATTTTTGTTATCACTTTAACTCCTACCTCTTCCATATACTTTCATTTAGGCATTGGTCTAATTATTCATTGGTTAAGTTGTTTGTAGGGATACCGCCCATGGTTTTTTCTAGGAGTTGGCCTAAAGCGAGAGGAATGTGTTGAGGTGACGATGGGTGTGTTCCTAATAGTGTTTACCCTGTAGCAGACTAGGTTGAACCTTGCCAACCCTGTTATTTTCAGCAGTAACAAACTCAACGTGATTGATATGAGGTTTACAAATTGGGATATAGTATCAGCTGATCCTAGAAGGCCTAAGTAATCTATGACAAAGTTCAGGTACTCTATTCCCCGACCAGTTAGAGGGTTGTTATAAGTTAGGGTTTTGCAAATTTTCAATGATAAGGCATGCGATGTCATATAATAGCCTAAAGAAAAGGTCTTTCAATGGTTAATCAACAAAGAAGGCAATACCTTCACATGGATACCAAAGATTTAGGGTTTTTAATGGAGTTTTATGGTTGAAACCATGCATAAACAGTAGAACAATGATGATGTAATATTCCAAATAGAAATAAACAGTAATATAAAGCGACATAAACAAAAATCTACAGCAACTAGAGAGACATCACATAAACAATGCAAAATATGGAGAAACACTGAGCCATTTTAATATATAACTGAAAGATACAATGAGTACAAAGGTGATCAGAATGATGGCACCTTGGCTTGCACAAGGCACATTGGAAATACTCTCAGAAATTCTCAAGGAATGGCTGCTCTGTCAAGCACTGCGTAATCTCCAAAGGTTGTTGCTGCTACTGCTGGAATGGGATGGCTCTTTGGGGATGTTCCCCTGCTCAAAAAAATATGAAACTCTGGGAATGAGCTCTATTCCAAATACCCAGAAAATCCTAGAAAGGAATCCTGGAATGGATGACCCCAGAATTTGACCTCCCTTAAGGAATAACGTTATCCCAGTAAAGTACGTTGGCCCTGAATGATCCTATGCAAATAATGGCCTCCTCCTATACCAAAATGATGCAATAGTGAAGCAATGATCCCTTCTCATTATCTCGGGCTGAATCCCCTGGTGAATCCTCACTCCCAGAACTGCCTCCACCAAGAACTGCGTGATGTCTCCCACAGACTGCGCTGCCCAAGCAAGTGCGTAATTCCTAGCTGAAGATGCTATGGCTCCCTCCTAAAAAACAATGGATAGAACTCCTCACCCGGGAAGGTACTCGAAGTCCCCCGGGCCTGAGGTTGGGATCTCCGCTCGGAGACACCCGGTGTGCTGAACAGCACTTGCAGACTTCACTCAACAGCAAAAGCATGCTCAATGTCAAAAGACAAAAATCATAGATGCATAATAGAAAGAGAGAATGAGGAGCCTCTCCCCCTTTTTATGCTTTGAGAGCCTTGCTCTCACCCGGGCCCCACCAAACTATGTTGTCCCTCTTGGCCCACGCTGTCCCTCTCTCGCTGCGCTGTCATGAGCCCACGCTGCCACTTCCCTCACGTTGCCACTTCGTCCTCCTGGGCCCCACGCTGCCAAATAATTATATGCTCAAGTGACTTTAGGGAATGTTTATTTCCTAAGTGTAGGGTATGTATCTCATCACCCACTTTATTAACTTATTTAACTTTATAAAAGTAAACCGGCCAAAAATTAATATTACCAATTAGTTGCTGCAAATTGGGAATATTACAATCCTCCCCGCCAAAAAGTTGCTTGTCCTCAAGCAACTGCAAATATGGATGCTGCAAAAATTTCTCACTCTCCCAAGTGGCATCCTCATTCGGCAGGTTCCTCCACCTCACCAAGTACTCTCTGACTATCCTGCTCCGTAGTTGCTTCTCCCTGGTGTCTATGATGCCTTCTGGCTATAACACCAAATGCCCCTCATCATCTGTTGGTGGAAGCTCCTCTATTGCAGTCACCTGTTGCCCCAATGCCTTTTTCAAGCATGATACATGGAATATGTTATGGATCCGGCTACCTGTAGGCAACTCTAGCTCATATGCAACCTTCCCAATCCTGTGGATCACCCTGTAAGGTCCATAGAAGCGGGGCTTGAGCTTCTCGGCCCCCTTCTGCTTTAACGTGGACTACCGGTATGGCTGAAGTCGTAGGTAGACCAAGTCCCCTACCTTGAACTACCTCTCAACTCGTCCTCTGTCGGCATACAACTTTTGCTAGTTCTGAGTTGTAGCTAAGTTATCCTTAAGAGCCCGGAGTATATCCTGACTCTCTTAGATCCAGTCCTTGGCCCTAAGGGCCTTGCTAGCACCAAACATCACGTCAGCAAAAGATAAAGCATGATATCCATACAGAGCATAGAATGGAAACATACTAATGGACATGTGGAAAGTGGTTTGTAGCAGTACTCTCCCAGATGCAACCAACGTAACCATGCCTTTTGCTGCCCTATGACATAGTTTCACAAGTAGCCCTCCAGCCACTTGTTCACTATTTCTGTCTTCCCCTCTGTTTGAGGGTGATAACTAGTACTCGGAGTCAACTCTGTACTCACCAAACAAAAGAGCTTCTGCCAAAAGCCGCTTATGAAACAGTTGTCCCGATCACTAACAATGGTCTTCGGAAGACCATGCAACCTAAAAACATCCTTGAAAAACAATTCCGCTACATGTGCTGCCGTATACCATGTTGATATAGCGAAGAAGTGTGCATCGTTTGTCAGTCGGTCAACGACTACAAAGATGCAATCATTGCCCTACACTATGGGCAACCCTGTGATGAAATCCATTGAAATGGGGAGTGGTTGTAGTAATCCTGTTGGATGGTTCATCTCCCCCTTATTTCGCTGACACACCTCGCACTCCCTGACATGCCGGAGTACGTCCTCCTTGAGGCCTCTCCAAGAGAACCTCTCCCTGATGGCCCGGTAGGTCTTGGTGAACCCTTGGTGGCCTAATAGTGGTGAGTCATGTGAGGCACGTAGTACCTTCTCCTTGAGCTGAGAGCTCCCAGTCAAGAAGATCATGTCCCTGAAGTATATCACCTCATCCATCACTCTGTAACTGTCATCTGTGATCTGTCCATCCAGCATCTCGCAGGCAAAACGGTCCTTGGAGTACTCCACCAATAACTGAGCCCTCTAGTCCGTGTTTAAGCTCATCAGAGACAACGATGCTGGTTTGCGTGAAGAGCATCGACCACCACGTTGTTCTTTCCTTTGACATACTCAATGTCAAAGTCATATGCCTCGATCTTGCTGACCCACTTCTGCTGCCTCTCCTGCAACTGCTTCTGCTCTAAAAAGAACCGAGGGTTGTTGTGATCAGTCCTCACCCTAAACCTACTCCCTACCAAGTACTGTCAAAACTTGACCAGTGCATGCATGATAGCCAGCATTTCCTTGTGTATATGGGATACAACCTCTCATGCGAAAATAGCTTCCTGCTCTCGAAAGCTATGGGGTGGCCCCCCTGCATCAAGACTGCGCCTAACCCTCTCCAGATGCATCACACTCCAAGATAAAGGACTGCGTGAAATCCGGCAACACCAAAACTGGACAACTACTCATC
Source organism: Pinus albicaulis (assembly GCA_034641835.2). Lineage (NCBI taxonomy): Eukaryota > Viridiplantae > Streptophyta > Pinopsida > Pinales > Pinaceae > Pinus > Pinus albicaulis. The sequence goes on along the minus strand of CM076579.1, from coordinate 1,204,609,138 downwards.
ACCTCCTTAAGCCTGTTAAAGGCCCTTTGCGTTGTGTCTGTCCAACTAAATGCCCCATTTTTGATAAGATCTGTGAGAGGTGCAACAAGTTGGGAAAACCCCTTGACGAACTTCCAGTAGTAGGTGCAGATGCCTACAAACCCCCAAAACTCAGTCACATTCCTCGGTTTCGACCAATGTCGGATGGCCCGAATCTTCTCCTCGTGGACTCTCACTCCGTCCACACCAATGATATGCCCCAAATAGAGCATCTTTGTCAGCCCAAATTCGCATTTGGAGAGCTTAGCATAAAAATGTTGCTCCTCCAGAATACACAATACAGCCTCAATGTGCCGTAGGTGCTCCTCCCATGTCCGACTGTATATCAAGATGTCATCGAAGAATACCAGCACAAATTTCCTCAGTTGACCACGGAAGATGTTGTTCTTGCAAGACTGGAAGGTGGTTGGTGCATTGGTTAGCCCAAAGGGCATCACCAAAAACTCAAAGTGGTCATAGTGACATCTGAAGGTTGTCTTGGGGACATCCTGGTCCCTCACGCGAATCTGATGGTAGCTCGACCTCAAATCAATCTTCGAGAAGAACTTCGACCCCCTCAACTCATCCATCAGCTCATCAATCCGCAGGATGGGGTATTGGTTCTTCATGGTCTTCTTATTGAGAACCCGATAATCAATGCACATCCTCAATGTGCCATCCTTCTTCTTCACCAGTACAGCAGAAGAAGCAAATGGGCTAGTGTCGGGTCGAATGTGTCCCAACGCTAAGAGCTCATGAATAACTCTCTCAATCTCATCCCTGTGGGCTTTGGAATGCCTATAGGATGTAGCAATCGCAGCCTGAACACCCTGCTCCAGCGCAATGGTGTGCTCAAACCCCCGATCCGGTGGCTGCCCTGGCGGTATATCCCCAAAAACTGTAGTATATCTATCCAAAATCGACTACACATCTGGGTGAACGGACTGTCCTGTAGATCCTGCCTCTGAAACACGCAGCTCGACTACCCACTCTATGTCTCCCTTCCGAAATTCTACCTCCATCCGATGAGCTGAAACTGTCTGTCGAGGATAAGTGTGCATGCCTCGAATCATCTCATGCTTACCGGTCTTCTTGTCTGTCCACTCCATCTCCAAGGTCTCCCTGTTCGTAGTGAACTTCCCCAGCGTGATCAACCACTGCACTCCCAGTATCACGTTGGTGTCCAAAATGTCCACCACAAAGAAATGATTCGTCAGAGTGTAAGTCCCCATGGTCACTGGCAAAGCCAGTACATATCTGGCACACTGCATAGTTCTGACACCCAGTACCAGTACCGAAAATCCATCAAAGCTCTGTGTCGATATGCTCCTCTGCTCCACCAACTATCAATAAAATTGTGGGTAGCCCCACTGTCAACTAGCACTGAAACACGTTGTCCCTGCACAGTACCCTGGACACGTAGTGTCAAATACTTGGGGACCCCTCGCAAAGAAGCAAGAACTCCCCCAGTAGGTGCAAACGCTGCCCCTCCTGCCCCTAGTGGTGGAGGTGGTGGATGATCCCCTCTCCGTACTACAACATTGCACTCTACCTCCATCTCCTCATATGCATCTTCTTCTCCGTCACTGTCGGAGAAGACCTCTATGTAGTGTGCCTTCCCAGCAGCACATCGATGTCTCGGTGTCCACGGCTCTTGGCATGTGAAGTATAGCTTCTTCCGTCTCAAATCTCTCCGGGTCTCATCGTCCAAAGGCCCTCGACCTTGGTTCCCCCTCGAAGGTGGAACCCTCGTGTCCTTCCCCTTCAGTTGGAATGTCGGTCTCTAGGGGAAAGGAGCTCTGGTCCTGGGTAGAGCATCCTGCAAGTTCCTTGTCCTCCCAACTGCATCATGAAGTGTAGCAGGCCTCGTGGATCTGACTAACCCACGCAAAGGTTCTGCCAACCCATCAATAAACATGTATATCATCCTGTCTAAGGACAAGTCATGCACCATCACGGAAAGCCTCAAGAACTTGAAAATGTAAGTTTCCGGGTTCCCAGTCTGTTTGAGCTTGGTCAGCTCAACAAAGTGCTCTTACGGATCCCTTCGGTTAAACCGCTCTACCAGTCTCCGTGTAAACTTTGCATACGTTGTCACAGCTGAGTGACCCAACATGGCCATCCCGTGGAACCACCAATCATGGGACTCTCCCTCTAGGTGCAACGCTGCCACCTTGATGGCCTCTCCCTCTGCCATCTTATTGAGCTAGAAATAGATATCCAGCTTCTCCACCCAAGCTTTTGCCGAACATTTTGAGGATCCATCAAATGTTGGAAAGAAAAACCTGACTACTATACATTGTATATCCCCATCCTCTGTGTAACTGCCCCCTCTGTTCTGGTTACAGGGTCTGTTATCCTTCTTGAGCTAAACAAAATCATGGAAAGTGAAAGCTTCACCAAACTCTCACCCATAGGACTGATACTCGGAAAAACAATCCCCCATATGAACCGGCTCTAGCTCCTGAGGTGCTCCTGTTCCAGTGCTTGTAGCTAGAAATGTGGGCATCGTGGAACGTGGGGGAGTGAGTGATACAACCTGCTGCGGTGTGAGTTGCTCCTGCAAATGGTGGGAAGTGTCAGACCCTTCTTCGATGTGAAAACCCTTTGGGTTTTCACGTTGTCTCTGCTCTGCGGTAAACTTCTACCCCATTTCTTCTATCCTTCTCGATAGCTCCTGCACAGACTTTAGGGGGAGTTGCCCGAACTCTCTCTCATCCTCCTCTGCCATTGGTTCTTCCTCCTCTACGTCCACTACTGGCACGCAGTCACCCTCTCCAAAAGTGGCCTCAAGCCTCCGCTCTTGGCCCTTGTATTTCCTTCCCCGGTAAATGATATATGGTTTTCCTGCTGGTGTCATAGACAATCTGCTCCATAGGCTGAGCCAAGTCTATGAGCTTCGATACCACTGTAATATTCCGAATTTTTATGAAAAACTTTAAAATACTATAGAGGTCTATGAAACTATTCACATTACTCAAATTACTGTGATTTTTTCTTTCTTAGGAGTTGTGCTAATTTTAAAGAATTGGACATCTTGTGAGGACCATGAAACCTGACATATTGAGAAGGCATTAGACATCTTGTGAGAACTATAAAACCTGACAGATTGAGAAGGCATTTCCTCGGCCTCTGAGAACAATGTTACTTGAAAGAAGACTGAAGTTGACATGAAATGATGATAAAGCTGTAAAATGATAAGATACACAGAAATGCCATGGGATTCAGTAGCAACAAACATCTATCATCATAAAAAGGAATCAGTAGCAGTGATCATCTATCATCGTAAAAAGGAAAGCTTACTGTAGGGGAGCTGGTTACAGAGCAAAAACAGCAGTTCCACAGATAACCCTATATATATATGTGTAATTCAAAATTGTAAATTAATGGGAAAGCAGACTAGATTTACAAGAAAGGTGGTAGGCAGACTAGATGTCAAACCTGAATTAAGGGCCTGCCTTGCACAATTCAACTTTTTCACTGGTGTAGTATGAGTATAGATCAGGAATCTCTAATCTGTGTTTTACATGGAAAACTCCATGGATTGTTATCCAGCCGCATTTACTATACCAATCAAGGTCATCAACTTGAAACCCAGTGCAATCATAGATAAGGAAATGGGTGGATTAGAATGTTAGGAGATTTTCAGTAACAAGAACAAAAATTGCAGATTAGGGAGAAACTATTACCCCTTGCCTTTGCCCTGGGCACCACCAAAACGCCATTGGATTGTTCCATTTTGGTTCTTTCAGCACCTTTCCATCCGCGTATCAACAATCCCGAAGCTGAGCTCTCGAGGCTTCTATTATTGTTGATAACTCGGTTATGTGCACTTATCCTTGTAGGGTAGCTAAAATTTCTGCTACGAAGGATATTTTGAATCTTGCTAACCTGAGTAGATGAACACACTGCCACCACAACTATAGCAGCTGTAGCCATTGAATTGAATTGGATCTGCTTGTGACTGTTATTAACTTCTGATGCTGTTTTCTGGATAAAGTAAGAGACAATGCTGCCAACCCTGGTTATACTTATAGCTTGTAGTTACAGAAATAGCTTGCCAGACTAATCCAAAGCTTTGTACAACCAACCGATGTGGATCCGTTAAATTGCCAACTGATGAAGTGCTGCCCTTTGTTTACTACGTACAAATTCAAATGTGATTCATCACATGGTTACAGAGATATACCTTAATTAGCTGAAATTTCATTATTGAAACTAACCTGGAAAGATGCTGCATGCTGCATGTCCGCCAGGTTTCTTGTTTAGGCGGGCACCGCCAATATATTAAATCCACTTCAACTTTTCGTAGCGCATCCAGTGCTCATGAGATAAAAGCCTCTCTTAAATTTGAAAGATAAAAGAGAAGGCCATGTTATTATATTATGTTGTGGTGGTTTGAAAAGCGATGTATAAGTGTATTGTGTAAGTAGGTAGGTTGGGGAGCGTGGATAAAGCTTAGCTTAGTGATGTGGATAGATATTACATTTGCTAGAATGGTGGGAATTGCTCTAACAATAAGGTAGAATTAAAGGTTTTTTGGAGCGGGTTTTGGATGGCTTCAAATCTCTGCTCATATGTACGGGGATTCTAGGATCATTATTGATGGTTTCTTTGGTGTAGCTCGCTTTTGTTTGCAAGGTGCACATGGATGGATTGACTAGGTGAATCATTTAATATCTAAGTTTCATGAACTATCATGGCACCACATATGCAGGGAGAATAATACGCGAGTCGATGTATTATCCAAGAAAGGCCTCAGTTTACCTGTCAGTGGTTTACATATTTCCCATTTTAAGGCTTCCCACTGTTTTCGGAACTTCAAGATCCTTGTTCCATGGCTTAAATTTATCTTGCTGCAAGCAAGCCGGTTCTTTCAGGCGAACGAGACATATCCTATATCCTTTTTTCCTTAAGGACTGTTATTTTCTAAACTTTTTTCTATCTGTATGAGGCCAGTTATGGTTTCAATCGACAGTATGCGAATTGGCTTCTTTTGTCTAGGTAACTAGGCATACATTGCTCTAGTTTTCTTATGTCTATATATCAGTTTAGACATGTTGATATCCTATGATGTGATGCCAGTTCAAAATGTAGTTGGATCATATGTTGATGTTGGCCTGCACTTACATTTATATGATGAAGCCTACGTACCTCTTCGTGAACAGGCCAAGTGGCAGGAGACTATAGATTATATTTTCATGGGCTTTTACAGTCATATATGTAAATTGATCATGTATTGTTTATATAATATATATACAATGTTTTTTTCTTTCTGAGAAAAAAAAATAAGAAGAAGAAGAAGAAGCAAGTAGGTTGATATTTTATTAAATGTTGGGAAGTATATATGGGGAAAATAAATAAATGTCAATTGAGTATGAGTTGATGTTTTAGTAGTGTAAATGTTGTAAATATTTACATGCGGATTTAATTAAAAAATAAATAAAAGGTTTAAAGTAATATAAAGTTTAATTGTTGTAGTGTTTATAAATGAATGTAAATATTTTAATGTTGCCTCAATTAATAACAAAATAATAAAATTTAATTTATGATATTATAATTTTGTTTTTTAATAAAATTACCAATCATTTTTTAAATAAATGAAAATCATAATGTATATATCACATTAAAATATATAACATATAAATAGTAACTATAAATAAATATTATAAGTTATATTGGTCAATGTTAAACTAATAATAGTCAACAAAAAAGAAAATTGTTTGCTAGAGTCTTGTTTTGGGAAGGACTAATAACTATTTTGTAACCATATTTAAATTTAATTAATAAGCACATTAAAACTTAACACTTACAATATAACAAGATTCTAGACAATGGATATTCACTCTCACTTTACGGTAGATATTATTAACTTGTAAATAGACTTTGTTACAATACCATTACAATATAACAAGATTCCACACCATGGATATTCACCCCCACTTTACCATAGATATTATTAACTTGTAAATATACTTTGTTGCAATACCATGGATTATCAATAACACATGCCCAAAAACCATAACTCAATTCACAATCAAAAGATTTCATTTCAACTTAATTTTATAACATTTGTTAGTTATCAGTAATTTTTACTATCTGTAGATGACTATAGATTGGTTCTAGATTTCTAAAAACAAAATTCCCTGAATATTGTGAGTTTTAGAAATCTCACTATCTTCATTATCCTTATAGGAAATTTTTCACTATTCTATCAACCTTGCCATTTCATGGTCGTCTTGCCACTCCTAAACACTACTTATGGGCTTGTACTACTCATCTCCATCCTTTTTACCTACCTATGACCTCATTACTCTGTTTTTCCCTTGACCATAACTCCACTTTACATCTAGGGTTACCTATAAGCCTAGTCCTTCCCATGTTCACTAGGTTCCTCAAGCATTGATGGTCTCAAAACTACCTCTGTAGGCTCTTTAGATAAATCAAGTACATTGGATTTTGGATCTTCAATACACCACTTTGTCAATACTCTGTTTTTACATTTGAAGACTCCAAGCCAATTTTCAGTCAAAGACCAGGTCAAAGAATCCTCCCACTAGGTCAATTAGGATTTCATATGGTCCAAGGTCAATCATTGGTGTTTCAGACACTGTTTTTCTTTGTTAGAATAAGGTTCAGAGGTCTTGAAATGTTGAGACATGGTTATTCAAGAAAAATATCTGAAATTCTCCAAAGAATACTACCTTGTCAAATTCAAGTTCTACAAAAGGAAAATGTAACTTGGCACTTCTGCAGGAGTGTTAAGAGGTCAATCAGCAGAAGAAAATGATGGGTAAATGGTATGTTCCTAAAGGAAGACATCTTGCAGCAAGGAAGATAGGAAGCACTTGGTCTTAAGAAGAATTAGGGTTTTTGAGCTTGATTGGGCCAGCAGTGTGCCAAGCAGGGATCAAAAGCAGAAATGACCATGGAGGAGGTACACCAAGAAACCAAACATGAAGAGAAGTTTATCAAAAATTATTGATAAGATAAGGAAAAAGGTGAGGTGAACTAGACAGAAATGAATGAACTTGAAAGGGCTATAGAGAACTTAGAATACAACATTGATGATTGTCTTAGATGCACTCCAAACATCTAAGGTTTTGGGAAAATGGCAAGAGAAGGTGAAACCATGAGTTGAACTACATGATGACTGCAAAGGAAGGATTGTGAAGGTGTTGTTGTGTGCAGTCATCCCAAAGTTTGCCAAGGTGAATGTGTCACTGCCTCAAAGATCAAAAGTGAATTTATCATGCTCCAAGGAGTAAGAGAAAGCCAGGTCAGTATTCTCAATCACCTGCAAATAGAAGTGTCAAAGGAGGTAAAAAACATGGTTTGAAACTCCATGGTACAGACAGAAGAAGGTTTTGAAAGTGTTGCTGTGAGAAAACCTCTCAAAGGTGTTTAATGAGCTTGCCCTGACTGAATGATCAAAGGAGATGTATTGAGCTCCAAGGTGGAAGTAAAAAAAGGATTTTGAGGTTGTTGTTGTGACAAAATAAATATGTTAAAGCCTCCAGGATCAAAGGAGACACAAATTTCCTGACTGCCAGCCAAAGTGAGAAAGACAAGTTAAAAAATTTGTAATGGAAGCCACAAAAAATTTTGAAGGTGCCATCATGACTAATCTAACTCCAAGGATGTAAAAATGAGTAAATTATGCCTTAAGAAGCAAAAGGAAGAGCCAAGTTAGTGTTTTCAGGCACCTGTAAGCAAAAAGTAAAAAAATATCGGAAAGAAAGTGAAAAGGACTCAAAACCTTAGGAAGTGGGTTTGCAAAGATTAGATTTAATTCCCTATACTATAAAGGGTTATTTTGCTTTTCATATGACTCATTGTTCACTTGCAAAAAGTTGGAAGCATTCAGGAGAGAAAAAAGTCTGAGTTTTCTAGGCAATTTGGGCAAAGTTTTTGTGGCGCTGCGCCCTCAGGTCAGCGCTGCGCACTTGGCCTTTTTCTCTCATGCAAAATACATTGGCGCTACGCACCTGGAACGTGGCGCTGCACCTTTGCCCAAACCAACCCATAGTGTGCCTTTGGCACTGTACGCCTGGAATATTGCGTTGCGCCCTTGGCCAAGAGGGCCTCCCAAGAAAACAACCACTCAAAACCACCTCAAATTTGCTCCAAGTCATCACCAAGGGTTTTTCAAGCAATACTAAATGGTAACTAGATGCCCTCAACCCTTCTTCAAGCATTTGTGGTGATTTATTATTTAAGGAAATTGAAGACCTAAGAAGGAACCCTAGATTTGAACTTAAAACCACTGTTTAACCTTTCTTCATCTGCTTATATAGAGAGTCAATGACAAACATAGGGTTACATTGTTGGAGGTTGCCCATTCACCTAAGTTGTCCCTAAATTTCATTTCAAATTGACATAGAAGCAGTAGCATGTGCTATTTAAATCAACAACAAAAGGTGGTCAGCTGATTTTCGCCATCACTCGTATTCACATACCCTTACACCCTCCCTCATTCACCATTCACTTGCAAGCTGCCATTCCACTCATCCCTTCATCTCATTTCCATTTGTTGTCTTCTGGTTTTTCAAAGGTAGGGTGGTCAAATGTCGAAAGAGGGCGTATAGTGAAGGGGAAGGCCAAATTCCAAGGAGGCAGGGGCACAAAGGTGGGAGGATCAACAGGTTTGAACCACTAAACACAATAGAGCTAAATGCATCTCCCTTAAATGTCTCCTGCTTCCAAAATGTAGGCTGCTATGAATTTTGTGAGAAGGTACAGCAGGTGCAAAACCACCCTGATCTAACTAGGCTTTTCATCATTAACTTACATGAGAAACAAGTTAACCTTGCAGGAGTAAATTTTGAACTATCTATTGATGCTATTGCCAATTCCACAGACATACCTAGTGTAGGGGAGAAATGGTTCAAGCAGGCCAATCTTGGCATGAGCTAGTATGAGCCATATTTAAAGCCCAGGTACAAAGACTACAATAAATCCATCTTTCCTTTCTCTCATTTGTTGGAGAGATATGCACCTATGATGAGGATCATTATGAAATATTTTACATGTGAGGGAAGGTTCTCTCGGCTTTACTCCTATCACATTAGGTTGCTTATGCACTTTACTAGGGTTAGGATGCTGCACCTACCCTATTACCTCTACAGAAGCATTGACAAAATGTCCTATACTGTACAGAAGAGAGACTATCCTCAGCAGATGTAAAGCCTCTTTCACCACTCTCTTATTAAAATGGTTGTGATGCATCAATTGAAACAGAAGGGCATTCCATGGGAGGTTTTCATTGCCCATGAAGTGTTCACCAATCCATAAGGCCAACAGCAGCAAGATGTACCTTCATCTTCTCAGCCTCCCATTTCTCCTTCACCATCACACCCCACTACACATCCATCACCATCTGCTCACATTCCATCACCTCATGATGACTCTTCCACCTCACCATCTACTCACATTCCTTCACTTAAGGATAATGACCCTCGTTCACCACTTTCTCAAAATCCCTCGCTTTCACCTCATGATACTAGTGCATCTAATAAAGAGGGAGATGACAATAAAAAATTAGACAGTGAGGGCAGTGAGGCTAATGTTAGTGAAGAAGAAAGCAAAGAAGAGGCAAATATCAGTGAGACAGAAGAAGACAATGAAGAAGGCATTAGGTCAGAAAGCCAAGATATCAGTGAGGAAAATGTAAATGAAGAAGATGCCAATGAGTCTTAAAACAGTGAGGCACATAGCATTGATGATAAGAGCAATGAAGTCAGTGAGGATGTTGACAGTGGCTCAAAGAGCCTTGATGGCACGGATGACAGCAGAGCACATGACAGTGAGGTCAGTAAAGCAAATAGTGATGAGGGCAGTGCAGAAAGTAGTAAGACTGATGGCAGTAAGGATGGAGAAGGCAGTGAGAAAAAAAACCATGAAGAAAGCAGCAAGGAAAAGGGCAATAATATCAGTGAGGATGATGTCAGTGATAAAATAGAGAGCGTTGAAGCAGAAGCCAATGATGATGTTGGCACTGATGATGACAGTGGATCAAAAGGCTATGATAGAAATGATGATACCAATGATGAAGGCAGCCATAAGAATAGTGATGGTAAGAGCCATGAGTTCAGTGAGGATACCAATGATGATGTAATATACTTTAAGAGAGAGATGACATTACTGCTGTAATAATAAAATTAAAAAAAATGCCACCGAAACATATTTAATATAACAAACCCTTCCAATTGCATGCCATAGCCCATATGAATTGCATTTGAAACCACTTTATACATTCAACTGGACCACAAGTTACAAGCAGTTGGTTGTCCCCAAAGATTGGGTCAATATTATAACAGACATTAATATATGACCCTGGCTCATCTGCAGCAATGAGCGTTATTCGGCAGAGGTCCTTCTCATTGCCCGGAGAGATAACGTTAATGTTTGGATGCTGGAACAGCACAAGGACAGTAGTATCAAGCTCGATGCCCTCCAACAATGCGCAGATCTATGAGTAGAACTGTCCCCCTTTCACTCAGCTGCCTTGGAGTCCTCCACAACTCTGCTGCGTTGCTAATCGACCTCTCTCTGCACTTCAGTGTTTGCAATCGGGGGGTCAATTCAATCACTCTATGCACTCCAGCAATCGCATAGGGGCAATGGTGCAAACAACAGATTCTCGGGACTCCCTTCTCGTGCAGGGAATGCGTCCCACTGGAACTCGATAGCCTTCACTTTATCCTAGTCTCAATATTCACAAGTCGGCCCTGATCTGCGCTCAATAGCCAGAAGCTATTGCGCCTTATGATGAGTTCTACGGCCTTCAATGGGTGGCGCTGACTGTTCAGACTGATTTGTTGAATCTCTGCAGCGAACAAAATCACTCCTCCTTGAAGTTGTATTCCAGAGACCCTTGCCAGAAGATTTCAGACAATCTAAATAAAAATGCACGAACCCCCTGACTTAGTGACAAGAGAAAATAAGGGAAATTAATTAGACCAGCTAGGGTGATCGGAATGATCATCAAAGTTGGGACTGCCCACTAGGGTGAGATTGGATCCCACCGAAAAAAGGCTGAGGATCTCACCTGAAATCCTCTCTTGAAAACTCGCTTAAGCCCTCAAAAATATCACAAAGAAAAGATCCAATTTTTCCATGAGTTGCTCTCGTTCCTCCTCCTCTTTTTATAGACGGGCTACTTGGAAAAACCATGGGTAAACACCTGGGGTCAAAACAACCAAAAGGAAAAACCATGGGCAAATACCTCGGGTCAAAACAACCTAAAAGGAAAAACCATGGGCCAATGCCGCTTATTTACTACTTTATTTATTAGTCTTCTACTATTATGATTTGGTCCAACCGGTTAAACGGTTGGGGATATTACAGTTCCCCCTGCCTAAAATTGCTTGTCCTCAAGCAATTTCAATGTTGGATGTTGCAATATGTGTTCTCTTTCCCAAGTGGCATCCTTGACGGGTAGATCTTTCCATCGTACCAAATATTCGCGGATGATTCTGCTTCGAAGCTTCCTTTCTCGAACCTCCAACACCTCCTCAGGAACCAGTTGAAGATGGCCCTCTTCATCTAATGGCAGTAATTCTGGTGATGATTTTATGTTTGATCCTAATGCTTTCTTCAAACAGGAAACATGAAAGATGTTATGAATTCTGCTCTCTACGGGAATCTCTAGCTCATATGCCACTTCTCCTATTTTCCGGACAACTCGATAGGGCCCATAAAATCGTGGCTTTAATTTTTCCGCCCCCTTCTGCTTCAAGGTAGACTGCCTGTACGGCTGAAGCCAGAGATAAACCACATCTCCCACTTTGAAACTCCTCTCTATCCTTTGACGATCTGCATATAACTTTTGTCGATTATGTGTCGTCTGTAGATTGTCTTTAAGGGCTCTCAGAATATCTGACACCCCTGGATCCAATCCTTTGCCAAAGGTGCTCCACTATCTCCAAACATTGTATCTGCAAAAGATAGTGCCTCATATCCATATAAGGCTTGGAAAGGTGACATCCCTATGGACATGTGATAAGTGGTGTTATAGTAGTATTCTCCTAAGTACAACCACTTGGTCCATGCTCGTTGTTGTCCTGTGACATAATATCGTAAGTAACCTTCCACCCATTTATTCACTGCTTCTGTCTATCCATCTGTCTGCGGGTGATAACTGGTACTAGGAGTGAGTTTTGTTCCAACCAACCTGAATAACTCTTGCCAAAATGATCCCATAAATCTACTTTCACGGTCACTCACAATGGTTTTGGGCAAACCATGTAGACGAAATACCCCTTGGAAAAATATTTATGCTATTTGAGATGCAGAACTTTTGGAGGGGATTGCAAAGAAGTGAGCGTACTTGGTGAGACGATCCACCACCACAAAAATATAATCTTTGCCTTGTGAAAAAGGTAGCCCTGTAATGAAATCCATGGATATACTCTCCCATTTTTGTTCCGGAATAGGTAGTGGTTGTAATAAACCTGTCGGGTGTGTATGTTCAATCTTATTACTTTGACAGGTACCACATTCTATAACATATTTGATAATTTCCTTCTTGAGTCCTTTCCATGTGAACCTTTCCCTGATGGTCCTATAAGTTTTCAGAAATCCTGGATGTCCGGCTAAAGGGGAGTCATGGGCTGCTTGTAGAATCTTCATCTTAATTTGAGACTCAGGTACTAGATAGATTCGATCCTTATAATAGATAATATCATTGACAACTCTATAACGGATGTCTGATGACTGTCCGTCAAGGATCTCACAAGCTGATTGATTTTTTGAGTATTTCACCAAAAGATGGGACTTCCAGTCATCTACAATATCTATGAGAGAGAAGGTAGCTGGTCTTCTTGACAAGGCATCTGCAACTGCATTGTTTTTACCTTTGACATATTCAATCTCAAAATCATAGGCTTGGATCTTATTGACCCATTTTTGCTACCTTTCATTTAATCTCTTCTGATCGAGGAAGTATCTGAGACTATTGTGATCAGTTTTGACTTTGAACCGATTCCCCACTAGATATGGACAAAACTTGGACAATGCATGCATAATAGCCAACATTTCTTTGTCATAAATGGAGTAAGAGTGTTCATAATTATGCAACTTTCTACTCTCAAAAGCAATGGGATGATGGTTCTGTGTTAGGACAACCCCGATTCCTTCCCTAGAAGCGTCACACTCCAATACAAAGGGTTGAGAGAAGTCTGGCAAGGCTAGAACTAGACATGAACTCATGACTTCCTTCATCTGCTCAAAAGTTTCCTGGGTTGTTTCTGTCCATAAAAAGGCTCCTCTTTTTGTCAAGTCAGTAAGAGGGGCTGCTAACTGTGAATATCCCTTTACAAATCTTCTGTAATAAGTGCAAATATCCAAGAAGCTCCTTAACTCTGTTACATTTTTTGGAGTTGGCCAATTGAGAATGGCCTCAATCTTCTCTTGGTGGACCTTAACACCCTGGCCCTCGATGATGTGACCCAGATATAGAATTTCTGTCATCCCAAACTCACATTTAGAGATTTTGGCATAAAATTGTTCTGCCTCCAATATTCCCAAGACCTCGTCCAGGTGCTGCAGATGCTCTTCCCATGTTTCACTGAAAATCAGGATGTCATCGAAGAAGACCAAAACAAATTTACGCAGTTGCTTGTTGAATATATGGTTCATGCATGACTGGAATGTTGCAGGGGCATTGGTCAACCCAAAAGGCATCACTAGGAACTCATAATGTCCATAGTGGCATCTAAAAGCTGTTTTTGGAATGTCTTGATCACGAACCCTGATCTGGCGATACCCTGAGCGAAGGTCAATTTTTGAGAAGTACTTGGCTCCCTTTAACTCATCCATCAATTCATTGATCCTGGGGATAGGATATCGATTTTTGATGGTCTTCTTATTCAGTGATCGATAATCTACACACATCCTCAGGGACCCATCCTTTTTCTTAACCAAGACTACTGATGAAGCAAAGGGGCTCGAGCTCGACCGAATGTGTCCTAATGCCAACAATTCTTTTATTGCCTTTTCTATCTCATCCTTATACACTTTGGGGTGCCAATAAGGGGTAGTGATGACAGCTTGGACCCCTTCTTCTAGTTCGATGATGTGCTCAAATCCCCTATCAGGTGGACGTCCTGGGGGTATATCTCCAAAGACCTTATGGTGTTTTTGCAATAGTGCCATAATATCAGGTGAGTACTCCTTGTGTTGTTCTACTAGTTTCTTCTCCATGATTCGTCACTCTACTTCCCATACAATATCCCCATGTCGGAGGTCTGCGTCCATCCGATTGGATGTCACAACCTTGGGAGGAGATGCATGCATTCCTCTCAACTTCACCTTTTTACCATCTGGTCCTGTGAATGCGAGTTCCAAGTCTTGGTAGTTTACTGTATGAGTTTCGATAGAATATAGCCATTGTACCCCCAATACTACATGAGAGTCTAGGCAGTCTATGACAAAGAAGTTATCTGTAACTTTGTAGTTTCCCATTTTTAGGCTCATGTTAGGAACTATCTTAGTGCAGGGCATGCGGTTGTGCTCTTTCTTTCTAGGAATAAAAACTGTAAAGCCTTCAAATTCTTCAGTGGCTAGTCCCCTTCTGGCTACGAATTCCACATCAATGAAGTTGTGGGAGGCCCCACCATCAATTAGCACAGTAACATTTTGTCCTTGTATGGTTCCCCTAACCCGGAGGGTGTGATATCTTGGGACCCCTGTAAGAGAGGCAATGACTCCTTCCTGGACTTCTTCCTGTATTGCTCCCATGCCTTGTGATTCCCCTTGATCGAGCTCTGGATTCTCTTCCTCATCTTCGCTTTCAGAAAATACTTTAATATAGTGGGCCTTCCCTTTAGTACATCGATGTCCCGGTGCCCAAGGTTCTTGACAAGATAAGCATAGCCTTCTCCTTCTGAGATCTTTTTTGGTCTCATCATCCAGCTTCCGCTTACCAAATGGTTCATGTTGTTGCTGCTTGACTTCCTTCCCTTTTTGAGGAATAGAAAATTTAGGTAGGAATCTATTCTTGGGTACTGCATCCTACATATCCCTTGCACGATTAATTGCATCTTGCAAGGTGGCGGGTTGGTAGGTCCTAACCCAACCTCGTAGGGGTTCTGACAACCCTTCTATAAATAACATGACCAACTGGGTCATGGAGAGGTCGTTGACCATTACTGCAAGCCTCTGGAATTCTGCAACATAAGATTCAAGGTTCCCTGTCTGTCGGAGCGGGGTTAGCTCATGGAAGTATATCTCAGGATCCTTCCTATCAAATATTTCTATTAACCTCTGTGTGAATTCTGTATAAGAGATGATGCTGGCATGTCCCAGAGTGGTCATACCATGTTGCCACCATTCATGTGCTTCTCCATCAAGATGAAGTGTGGCGTATTTGATGGCATCCTTCTCCCGCATGGGATTGAGCTGGAAATATGTATCCATTTTCTGTACCCATGACCGTGCTAAACACTTCGACGATCCATCAAAATAAGGAAGAGTTACCTTTCCCACAACCTTCTGCAAATCTACGTTTGACTGATGGCCCCCATATGTGGTTGCCTTCCTTTGTTGTTTGCTCCTCATGTAATAAAAGTCATTAAGGCTCAAGGTCACTTTCACGTTGGGAGGCAACGTATCATATTCTTTCATCTAGGCGGTAACTGTCTCTGTAATAGGTGAAGGGCAATCTTGCTCCTTGGAGGATTCATCCAAAAATGGAGGCATGGTTGGCCGACTAAAAGGGCTGCTCCGAGTGTTGATGTGTTCGTGTAATGGGCCGTTGCTACGAACATTGATATACTCCTGTGGTGGACCATCCCCACCTGAATGGGAACCTCCTTCCCCATTATTGCTTTTCACATTAGGTTGCCCGATCTGTGCTTTAAGGAGTTCCATGATGGCATTTTGAGTGTCAGCGATCTTTTGTAAGGCATCTTCAAGTTTGGTATTTTCGTGATCACCCATTGGTATTTCTTCCCCTTCGTTTCTCCCTTGACTCCTAGCCCTTTTTCCTTCCCAATTAACAGTAATACTCTTTTTTTTATCCTTCCTTGGCATCCCACAGCTGGCCAAGATGAGGCTTTGATACCACTGTAATATACTTTAAGAGAGAGATGACATTACTGCTATAATAATAAATAAAATAAAAATGCCACCGAAACAGATTTAATATAACAAACCCTTCCAATTGCATGCCATAGCCCATATGAATTGCATTTGAAACCACTTTATTAATTCAATTGAACCATAAGTTACAAACAGTTGGTTGTCCCCAAAGATTGGGTCAATATTACAATAGACATTAATATATGACCCTGGCTCATCTGCAGCGATGAGCGTTATTCGGTAGAGGTCCTTCTTGTTGCATGGAGAGACAACGTTAATGTTTGGATGCTGGAACAGCATAGGGACAGTAGTATCAAGCCCGATTCCCTCCAACAATGCGCAGATCTATGAGCAGAAGCGTCCCCCTATCACTCAGTTGCCTTGGTGTCCTCCACAACTTTGTTGCGCTGCTAATCGACCTCTCTCTGCACTTCGATGTTTGCAACCGGGGGGCCGATTCAATCACTCTATGCACTCCAGCGATCGCACAGGAGCGATGGTGCGAACAACAGATTCTCGGGACTCCCTTCTCGTGCAGGGAATGCATCCCACTGGAACTTGACAGCCTTCACTTTACCCTGGTCTCAATATTCACAAGTCGGCCCTGCTCTGAGCTCAATAGCCAGAAGTGATTGCGCCTTATGATGAGATCTACGGCCTTCAATGGGTGGCGCTGACTATTTGAACTGATTTGTTGAATCTCTGCAGCGAACAAAATCACTCCTCCTTGAAGTTGTATTCCAGAGACACTTGCTAGAAGATTTCAGACAATCTAAATAAAAATGCATGAACCCCCTGACTTAGTGACAAGAGAAAATAAGGGAAATTAATTAGACCAACTAGGGTGATCAGAATTATCATCGAAGTTGGGACTGCCCACTAGGGTGAGATTGGATCCCACCGAAAAAAGGCTGAAGATCTCACCCGAAATCCTTTCTTGAAAACTCGCCTGAGCCCTCAAAAATATCACAAAGAAAAGATCCAATTTTTCCACGAGTTGCTCTCGTTCCTCCTCCTCTTTTTATAGATGGGCTACTTGGAAAAACCATGGGAAAATACCTAGGGTCAAAACAACCAAAAGGAAAAACCATGGGCAAATAATTGGGGTCAAAACAACCTAAAAGGAAAAACCATGGGCCAATGCCGCTTATTTACTACTTTATTTATTAATCTTCTACTATTATGATTTGGTCCAACTGGTTAAATAGTTGGGGATATTACAGATGATGGCAATCACGATGGAAACAAGACTGAAGACATTAAAATGATCAAAATTGAACCTTTTTCTTTAACCTACCAAAGAGGAAATAGGCATGTGTTTGTTGCCCTCAAGAGGCAAGGGGCCATGACTTCCACATCAACTAAACAGCTTGACAAAGGCAAGGAAAATGTCATGGATGAAAAAGAAGAAGACCAACATGAGACTGAACAAGAATTTGAACTCATTCATGTCAACAGTGATGATGAAAATGAGGCAAGGATCTCAAGCATATTGCTCAAAAGCAAATATGGTTAGATTAAAGATTTGCAAGCCAATCTAGGTAGGACTAGGAATGTGATTCACTATTATGAGGTTGAAAACAAGCCGCTGGAGGCACAGAAGGCAGTCTATAAGGTCAGAGCTATCAGAGCTCAGAAAGAGGCTGCAAAAGCCAAGGCTAAGCTAGATGAGGCCTTGGATAGGTATGGGAACACTGATGATGAGGAAGAACAACTTCCTAGGAGGAGGCCAAGGAGAATTGGTTTAAAGAAGGCCTTAGCCAAGGAGAGAGAGCAAGAGGCAGCTTTGGCAGAGCAGCTTACTCCAAGTGAGTTGCTTGCCATGGAAATTGACTATGATCAAGAACCTTTGATTGAGAGGGAAAACATACACCTAGAGGGTCTGTTGGAGAAGACAAAGTGGGACCTTGACCTCCAAAAGAAGATGGCAAGGCATTATGCCTTCAGGAACAAGATTGCAAGGGCCAAGCTCAAAGGACCCTTGCAAAGATTCAAGCCCTCGAGGAAGAAAAAGGTAAAGAAAACCTTGAAATCCTTGCTGATGCATCCCTACAGGCATCCCAAACATAATCAGCAAGGAAAATCCAAATTTTGGAATCTTTTTGTAAATTTTCGTTTTTGATTGTTTTAGAGGGCTAAAGGCATAGTGCCGTGCTCTTTTTTAGGGCACTCTTTTGAGGAATGGATTACACTTTTGGAATCCTTAGGCCAAGGACATCATCCAGAAAATATTTCAGATCATTTGGAGCAGAATTGGTACTCGAAAAGTGCCAAAAACACCCAAAAATCACCTTTCTGCCCTATTTTCAGAGTTGGCATTGTGCCTTGAGCAGTCTTGGGAGATTGAATTTTTGAGCTCGTAAATGAGGTCCAATCAGAAAACTAAAGGCAATTTTGGAAAGTAAACTGGACAATCTTTCCATTGAGCTATCATGGAGCTCATTTGGACACCTGAAGGCCTCCAAACCTTGGTCACAAAACAGGCAATTTTTCTGGTGCAAGCGTTGCACCCTTGCTTGCAAAGTCAACAAAAGACACAAATTTATTGAAAAAATATATTTTTGAGAACTTTTAAGGCAAATCACTCCTAGTTAGCTCATAATTTATGTTTGAAGTTATTTTTCATTTATTACATTAGATTTTTTGTGCGTTGGGCCTTGCATGGTCTCTTTGGACAAAAATGGCATTTATGTTGTATTAATGACATTTTGGAAACCCTAGTTAGGGTGTTGGTCCTCCTTGCTAGTTAAATACTGCATTGAGGCCTCATTGTATAAGTTGGTTGATTATTGAGAAGAATATCATAGACTTGAAGACTGAGGATAAATTTGTCTTTGGACTTTGTGAATGTCTTGATTTGCATGATGATGGAGTAAGCTCACTTGCAAGATTCCTTAACATAGATAATGATGATGTCTTCCCTATCTAGTGCTTGTTTTCTTATGTTATCATTTTGATTCGTCTTTCTCATGCAGTAGGGCAGAAAGTTTAGGCTAAGAAATGTTGTTTAGAGGCACCTTAGCTCTGTCTTCTCTCTACTACTTGTATGTTTTCCTCTGCTAGGTCAGATTAGAGAATTCTTGAATGCTCTCTAGTTCCACTTATGCTTGTTTATCTTAAGAATGATTTAATATAGCCAATGTCAAAGTTGTTCATGGTTAGCCCTGCTCTTTAATGTAAATTAAACATTGTTTTTGAGATCTTTGCTTTGAAGTATTGCTAATTAGGGTTTAGCTGAAGAGGTCTATGGTTTGCCTTGCCCTTTTTCTCATATTAAATGGTTGTTTCGAAGTTCTTTGTAGTTTGATTAAGGAAATTAGGAGTTCCCTACTCTTTGATTGTTACTACATGTTTTCTTAGATGTTTTCTTTGCTTGAATGTGAAATCACTAGAAGACTTACAAGTTTCTTGCCTTCTATGATTGTTGTCTTGATGTCTACTTGTTAGGGTTTGGTCAAAGAAGTTATTGGTATGCCCTGTCTTTGGTTATTTCTTTATGCATAGTGATTTTAAAGGCTATTCTTGTTAAAGTATTTTTTAAAGGATTATTAACTGCCCTTTGCAACTACTATGTTCACAATTTAATGTTTCACTTCACTCACATAAGCTTTTAGATCCATTTGGCTTTGTTAGACTTGCCCTGTGATATACCCTTGACCTATTGTTGCGCTTCTCAAGACCTTTTGCAGACTCCATAGCCCAATGGTTTAAACCTCTCTCACTCTATCTATTGTACTTGGCGACCCACCCAACCAACCAAAAAAACAAACAAACCCTAATCCTTATAACTAGCCTAAAATCAAAACCCTAAAATCAATCAAGTTCACATATTTCATACAAACATAGAGAGAGCCCTCTCTGAGTCTAGGAAGGCTAGGTCCTAGGACTCTGAAGACTGGTTTGATGTTACCCTTGTACATTTGGTCTTGTCAATCTAAAAAATTACGAGGACCTAACATAATGGCAATCACGGTGGGACTCTAAGTCAGTAACATCCTGAGTATTCCTTAAGAACTCTCAAACCCCTATCAAACTTAGAAAATCAAGTGTTAGCCAATAGTAGTATCTAATTGATTCACCGTACTAGAAAAATGATGACTCAACTAGAGAACGCCCATTGAAAGTCTTAGTGCTACATAAAGAAACTCAGAAAACCCAAAACATCTCTAGATTGGCTTTTAAATTGTTGATGGTGGACAACAAGCGAACCCTCAAAGTAGTAAACATCATCCACCTGGTGACTCCACTGGCCTCCAGTATGCCTACTAACTCCACTAGTTCTCTCTTGTAGCAGCTACAACAAATGGCGAACCACTGGTAGAATCCAGCATCTCTGTCAATATCACAACAAAAGTCTGAGCCAAGATAGTGATGCAAGGGAATATTGAACAAGTTCTGCAGGGACCCTTTGAATTACTTTGGCCTTTACAGGTATGCCCAATCCTTTGAATTATGTGGAAGAAAACGCCGTGAAGAGGCCCCTCTCGATGTGGAGAGTATGTCTCGTCCAAGTTAAAATAACGAGGAATAACATATCATGCGCCAATTTTATGTAGCGAAAACGACGTGGAAAAAAAAAACCCCATGCAAGAGTATGTTTTGTTAAAAAGAAAAAAGAAAAAAGAAGAAGGAAAAAGCTGTGAAGAAGGGCACGAGGAGAATAAATTGAAACCATGCAAAATAAGAGATTAGTTGTCAACGTTGCGCTCGTCCACCAGAGCGTTTCACTTTTCCTCAAAAATACATACGCTGTGATGCCCCCATGCATAATAGACAACAACAAACACTTCCCATTTCCACTAAAACACCAATTAATGACACGGTGCACGTGCCCAACAAATAGTCGCATGGTAGTGGTATCAAATAAATAAAGAATCACCTCACCTGCCGCAATTGCTAGAAGACTATCCCTGGGTGATATATCTTCTTAACTAATGGGATATCAATTTCTCATTGGACTTTAACTCACGTCCCTCCACACCTTAATGTCTTCGTTGTTATTTAAACGGTGTTTGCATCTCCATATGCCATGCCAACCATTGCTTTATTATGTGCATATTATAGTTTTTTTTTTCAAAACATACTCTCTCATGGGGTTTTTTTTTCCACGTAGTTTTCGCTACATAAAATTGGCACATGATCTGTTATTCCTCGTTATTTTAACTTGGACAAGACATACTCTCCACATCGATAGGGGCCTCTTCATGGCGTTTTCTTCCACATAATTTCCAGCTACTCCCAAATGCCAAGCATTACGCCTCCCAGGAATGCGCTAACGATATTTTGTAACTGCCCATGCACGACACCACGTGGACCGTGTCACTAAATTAGTGTTTCAGTGGAGGCAGGCAGTGATTGTTATTTTTCAGCGCGGATGAGACCATAAGAGTGGCAATATAATCCCGTCCAGAATGCATGCACATGGATTCAGATGTGTCGGCTTTGTCATTGCCGTAGGATACAGATTCGCGAGGAAAAATGAAATGCTCAATCGAACCAGCGCAATAATGGCTATGGAACGTTATTTCCATAATGACAAATCCCTCAATATAGTAGATGAGAAATGTTCTATTACAGCATAAAAGTTCCACCTTGAAAATTAAATCGAAGATGCTGATTCGAGGAGGCTTGGTGTTCGGTGTTAAATCATTTTATTAAAAAGATCCACAAGTTAAAACAAATTTTGTTGTCATGACCGAAACATGTTTCATATCTGTGCTTCCAAAGAGGGCGTGAAATAACTAACTCACATCTAAATGCGTATCCAGCAGATTGACGTTATTAGATTTTCTTTGGAAGACTGGTTTTGTTAACATCATGTAAATACAGCGTGGCAATGGTGTTTGTCTGCTTACAACCTGACTTACCACCGTGGAGACATAAGCTGTTCGTTATTAATTTTGATGCATGGTTAAAATTGTTGATCCATCGATGAATCACCGTTAGAAGGGCAAGCGATTTTTCAGAGTGCGCTCCTTCCTACAACTACAACCAGATTGCGCGATCGAGCGACTCCTCCACACGTAAAAACCACTCCATTCATTAAATGAAAGCAAGGTTCAACGCAGGAGAGGACATTGCACCCAAGCCGAACGATGATTTCACGATGAAGACAACCAATGCTTTGAGTGCAACTAAGCGTAGGATCGCAAGTGAACATCAGATGCGAGCAAAATTGCGACCATGCGACCCTCGTGAGGTCTCAGTTCAACCTAGGTCGCTGAGTCCCAACCCTGTGAGGCAAGGGCAAAGTGCGACTTGACGATATTAGCGACCCTGTGACCCTTTTAAAATCTCAGCCCAAGTTGAGATAAAGTCACGCGACCCCTCCAGGTCGCTGAGTCGCGATGCATTCTGCTGGACAGGAAATGCGACCATGCGACTGTGTGACCCCTCCAAGGTCGCAAGGTCGCAGAATGGTGTGCCCAAGGAAAGCTGCGACCAAGGAGATTCTCCGACTGTGCGACCCCAGTTACAAAATGCAATTTGTCATATTCGAGCATGCAATGCTATTAGCTTGGTTGTAAGGAATTGTCATAAAATGCAAGTATTCTATGGTGTTTTGGTGCAGTGTTTTGCTGTCCTTGCATATGAAAAGCCACTAATATGTCCTCCTTCTGATTTTCGGCACGCTGTTATGACGCCTGCTGTTCTACTTATGTCAGAGTATCTTATGCGTTGCCCCATCAATTCAGGACGGGATGTCGCTATTGGAACATTCCTATGCACCATGTTTCTCTCAGTTAACAAAGATGCTCGAAGGTTTTGTCCCGAGACTGTCAATTTTCTGCAAGCTCTGTTGATGTCTGCGTTAGATACTAAGCAGGGCCTCAAAAGAGGGATGAAGTGAAATGCCCTACCCCTTTTGTTGGAGCATCAAGAGTATAGACCTTGGCTGCATCTTTCAAGTGGGGTATCCGTTTTACCTCAACCTTTGGATTTCTCTATGATCATGGAGACTGGTGATGATGCGCCTCTCTCCACTCAAACATATACAGGGTGGCATACTTATTTCGGTATCGGAAATGTTGAGAGGTTTTTCAAACATATATCATGACATTGTTTCGTTCCTTGAAGCATTTGCATCCTTGTACACCTGTTGCATGAAATAGTCAAGAGAATAAGACACCTGAGACTCTCCGATTGAAGATGACAAGTATTGCTTCTCTAATAAATGGGAAAATTGACGAGCATAAAATCTACGACAACCATTGAGGATGCGAATGAAGAAGCCCAGGACTATCGAGCAATTCAATCCAAGATTCGAAGAAAACTTTGTGCATGGGAAAGATTATGATCCTGATGGGGAAAGGGCACAGAGGAAGCCTACCCTAGCCATTATCTCCGATGATTCAGTAGCTCCACATGTGACCACACAGGGGTCTAAGTTTACTATTTTCATTCTTGCAATTATTCAAACATGCTCTTAGTATCGATGTTAGATCATGAAGATGTGTAACCTAAGCTATGTGACTACAGGTGGAAGCTATTGGTTTGCACGATGAGTTGGAGTTTTCCTAACAAGAAAGAGGGCCTATTTTCAAATCAAGGATGTGGGATAAAGAATATTTCTTTAAAATCCAACGATAGCCCATAAGGCCACAAATCGTTGATCTGCCCAAGGTCGTAGGTCGCATATCTGCTGAGGTCGCAGGTCGCTGATGGCCCCAGGTCGTAGGTCGCATATCTGCCGAGGTCGCAGGTCGTGGATTGTCCGAGGTCGCAGGTCACGTATTGTTCGAGGTCGCAGGTCGCGGATGGTTCGAGGTCGCAGGTTGCTGATGGCTGGAGGTCGCAAAATCTCTTGAGGTCGCAAATTCCCAAAGGTCGCAAGTCGCAGAGGTCGCCAGGTCGCTAAGTCGCATCCCCTATTAATGCCCGACGGTGCGACCCAGCGACCCAGCGACTAGGTCGTAGGTCGCAACAGTGGCCTAGGTCACAGGTCGCAAAACAGACTGGGTTGCAAGGAAGCCCAACAGCCGGGAAAGCGAAAAGTCAGGGAGCCCAAAGGGCAAGCTTTGCCCTATAAATGCTTCCTTCAGGAACTTGTAAAGGGCTTCTTTTTTGGGACTCAAGCTGAGTACATTGTATTACCATAGGATTATACATTTGAGCATGAAAACAAGCATTTTGAAAAATCCCTTTGTGGATCTGGTGTTGTCATATGTATGAGCGCTATTGAGTATTATGTTTTCAATTTATGAACATCTTAGATTAAGGGAACTATATCTTTAATTCATATCACATTTGCATAACAGTTTGTTGAGTATGTTAATGATGGTTGAGTTCATTTCACTTTCTTAACGAACGCTGATGGCTTTATTTATTAGCATTTGTATTATCATTTAAAACTTTTAGGAAGTGACAGGTGTTCTTGCCATGAGGAATTATTTCTTTCATGGTTAGAACAGTTTACAAGCATGACCCTAATGAAGTGTTGTTAACAACACTTCCTTCGGTCTTCAT
This sequence comes from Pinus albicaulis, assembly GCA_034641835.2. NCBI lineage: Eukaryota > Viridiplantae > Streptophyta > Pinopsida > Pinales > Pinaceae > Pinus > Pinus albicaulis. Next base: position 1,204,584,571 of record CM076579.1, on the reverse strand, counting down.
GCTTTATTATTTCCTCTTGCTACTCGTAGTGTTACGTGTATATTTAATGCATCAATCATATGTCTTGTATCATTTGATTAGGTGTGTATCCACTATTTTATAGAGTTTAAGCGAGACCCAAAGAAAGGAGAAATCAGTGGTAGCCGGACCCACACCCCGGACGGGATCCCTATTCCAAACGGTTCAAGCTCTAATTGGGACCTTTTACCGGGGATATCCTCTGCTGTTGGCCGAACAGATTTTCCCGTCAACATTCTCATAGAATCCTCTGGGATTGTATCAATCCCTAGTATTTTAAAGCCTAGTCACACACTGTGTGAGTTCAGTAATTATTAATAGAGGTCTGTATTTTCAAAAAATAGTCATAAAATTTCAATTTATCTGTGCTTCGGGTCTGAAATATGGCTTCAAAAAGGATTAGCACTAGATCCCACCCTGACCCTAACCCTCCTACCATAGTTGATGATCCAGAAAGAATCTTGTTGAAAACTTCTGGGACTGAAGATTCAACTACTGTTAGGACCATGCACAAAGCAAGTTTTGTCCCTGAAAACCTCACAGCCTTGCAAGATCCCCAATTTGACTTACATCATAGAAGAAACATTTTTAGAACTAAGTCTCAACATGGGATAAACCAGATAGACCTTGAACCCATAGATTTGCAGCAGATTCCTAGTAGAGAAGCCTCTCCTTCCACTCCTCCTAATTTTCAACTTCTCCAAAACTTTGGCTCCTTTCACTCCAAATCTGCTCAATCTCAGCTTGCTGGTACATCTGCCACCCCCATTCACACAACCACTATGCAAACCACTCCATTTCATCCTCCACCTCCTCTCACAAACCCTCCTTGGGTTCCTTTACCTCTGTTTATGGTAGCATGGTTTGCCCCATTGGTATTCCCCCAACCTCTACTACCTATGCCTCAAGACTACCAATCTAAAATTCCTCACTTTACTGGAGCTGACTCTACCACTACCCAACGGCATACAGACAAGATGAATGATGCATTTGATTACCAAGAAATAGAAGAGGAGACCATAAATATGAGAATTTTTGCCCAAATATTAGGAGGAGAAGCAAATAAATGGTTCAAAAATTTAACTCATAACAACATTCATGATCTCCCTTATCTCTATCAAACATTAATAAACTGGTGGGAGATTAAGAAAAATCCTCTTCAAATCCTCTCAGAGTATAATAACCTTAAGAGAAATGTTGGGGAAAGTGTCCAAGACTACTGCACTAGGTTCAATAGTGTATACAATGCACTCCCACCTCACATGAAGCCTCCACAAGGCCTAGCCTTAATAAAATTTCCAGAGGGTTTTGATCCAGACATGGCCTACCAATTGAGAGAAAGAGATCCCCCAACCTTAAAAGACATGCAAAGGGGAGTTGTGAGTGTAGAAGCCAATCTAATTGAGAAGAGGGCTAGGATGAGGACAAAGAAGAAGGTTACATACAAATATGAAACCATTGCCTCCACATCTAATGCTAAAATTGACAATCTAGTTAGGGTAATGGAAAGGATGATGGAGAAAATCAGTTTGAATGAAAGAGAACCCCCTAGGGAAAACCAAGAAAACCCTCAAAACAGAAATAGAAACCAAAACTTCAGAAGAGACCCCCCTCAAAACAGACAAAGAGAAAATGACCAGCAAATCAGACCTCCTTTCCAAGAAAACTATGTAGAAGAAGACGAAAGAGAGACTAAAGAGCAAGAAGAAAACCATGTAAATCTGATAGGCTCTGATAATGAGGGTGATGTTTTTCTCACAGAAGAAGAACAAGTTATATTTTCCCTAAGCCAAACTGATAGAACATATGAGGATTCTGAAGAGTACAAACTAGGATTTGAAAATGCCATCATGGAGGTTCATAGATAGTATGACCTTAGGAGTAAGAAAATCCAAGATGCCTTCAAGGAAAAAAATTAGAAACTGCTATTAGAAAGACCCCTGAAAACATCCTTAAGAAGACAACAAAAAACCCCAACATAATGGCTAACACTCCTAATCAAAACAAAGACGAAACTAGCCAACATAATGGTGACCTAAGCTGCCCTAATACATCAACTAGTGGCCCTGGAGAAACTGCTCTAATTGACATTCCTAATAAAAATCAGCAAACCAAAGTAGTTGAAAAGACTATGTGTGATAAAAATGATGTAAATAGACCAAGAACACTAGCACCATTCAGTTTTGAGGGTGAGATTGCCAAGATCAAGATAGCCACACTTCTTACTGAACTGGTAACTCAGGATGTATATAGATCCAAAGTTTTGAAAGCCTTGAACATAGGAAATGACACCGATACTCAGAATTTAACTGATGATAAGCTAGAGTTGTTGTTTGGACATGAGGTAGAGGGGAAATATCAAGAAGGAGTTGTCCCTCCATTCTATGTCAGCTTAAACATTCATGAAAAAATCTTGCACTATGATATGCTAGACTCTGGTGCCTCACACAATTTCATGCCCAAGGTGGTGATGGAGAGATTAGGCCTCGAAATAACCAAACTTTACAGAGACTTGTACTCTTTCGATTCAAGCAGAGTCAAATGTTTGGGTCTAATCAAGGATCTGTGTGTCAATCTGGCACAAATACCTGCCAAAATCCTAGTCATGGACATTGTGGTGGCTGAAATTCCCCCCAAGTATGGCATGCTTTTATCTAGATCATGGGGAGCCAAACTCCAAGGAAACCTCCAAGTAGACATGACATATGCTACCATCCCAGTCTTTAACCAAACAAGAAGATTGTACCAGGAATCTCACATGAAATACATGGTAAGCAGCCAAGACAGGCCAAACAACACCCCTCTTGACTCATTTATCTTGTACAATGAAGATGACATTAATGAACAAGTAAATGAAAATTAGAAAGAGCTAGGCCTACTAGAATAGTCAAACCAAACACAAAATGAAGAACTTGGCAGCCAAAACTCTAGCAGCCCTGAACAACAACATAATGGAAAATCTGAACTTGAAACACTTTGGAACATGAGATTTGATGGCTCTTGTGGCAAAGCTAGTTACAGAGCAGGTGTTTGGATACATAATACCAATGAAGGCCACTCCTACAAACTAGATTTTCAATGCACTAACAATATTACAGAGTATGAGGCTCTTCTCCTTGGTTTACATCTGCTAAAAAACATAGGAGCTAAGAAGATATCTGTTCAAGGAGATTCTGAGATAATCATTAGACAAATCAAAGGAGAATATTCAACCAATAATCATAGGCTAAGAGAATATAGGAATGTTTCCTTAGACCTCCTGAAGACATTTGAGAAATATGAACTTACCTCTATCCCAAGAGCTCAAAACAGCCTTTCCAATGAACTAGCCTTTTCTATCAGCACTTGCCAAGTACCTCATACCAATTAAAAATTCACGGTAAAAGTCAAAAGTAGACCTACAATACCTTACAACATAGATTATTGGAAAGTGTTTGAAGGTGATAAACCAATTGATGATTTCCTGCAATCTAAGAATGAATTTGCAAAACCAAAACCAAGCTTAGATCATCAACAAGACTGCCAAAATGAGAACAAACACCCAAAACAGAGCCATTTCCTACTGTTGATATAAATATGCTAGAACACTTTCATGAGGCAGAATTTTCTAGGGACCCAGATCAAAAGGACCTTGAGGTATTTCAATGCAAAGATAACTCAGTACCAAGAGGTCTTGCCCCCTTAGAAGAGTTGTTTGACTTCAATGATGTTTCTAGGAAGCCAAAAATGGAATTCACCGAGACCGATGTAGAAGAATGCAACATAGGTAGCATAGAAGAACCCAAAATGATAAAATTGTCCAAAACTCTGCCACCTCACATCAAATGGAAATACATTGAGATGTTCAAAGAGTTTAAAGATGTTTTTGCACGGGGTTATGAGGACTTGAAGTCCTATGACACAAACATTATTCAACATAAGATTCCTCTCAAGGAAAACCATAAACCATTCAAGCAAAATTGACAAGAATAAACCCCGTCTTAGTGCCTCTAGTTGAGAAGGAAATAAAGAAGATGTATGATGCTGGAATCATAGTCACACTTAGGTACTCAGAATGGGTTTCAAACCTTGTGTTTGTAAGAAAGAAAAAATGGGAAATTAGGCTATGCATAGACTTTATAAACTTAAACAAAGCCTCCCTGAAAGACAACTACCCTTTACCTAAGATGGATCATATACTGCAAAGGGTGGTAGGCTCTAAAAGAATATCATTGCTTGATGGTTTCTCAGGTTATAATCAGGTGCTAGTACTTCCAAGTGATCAGCACAAAACCGCTTTCACAACACCTTGGGGCACATTCATGTATGTTAAAATGCCTTTTGGGTTGATGAATGCGGGGGCTACTTTTCAAAGAGCCATGGACATAGTTTTTTCCAAAGACATAGGTTAATTCATAGTAACATACCTTGATGACATCACTATCTATTCTAAAACTGATGAAGAACACCTAGTTCACTTGAGAAAGGTCTTTGAGAAATGCTTAAAAATACTGGTCTATCTGGCAATCCTAAGAAAACTCTGTTTGGTCTTCAAGAAGGAAAACTCTTGGGCCACATCATATCTGAAGAAGGGATAAAGATAGACCCCAAAAAGATTGAAGGTATATTATAGATCAGCCACCCTAGGAACATTAAAGAGATGCAATCTTTCATTGGAAAGATCAACTTCCTAAGAAGGTTCATACCAATCCTTTCTGAACTCCTAAGAAACATCACGAACATGCTGAAAAGAGAAGTAGGAGTCAAGTGGACCATGGAAGCCAAACAATCCTTTGAACTAGTAAAACAAGCCCTTACCCAAAAAACAATTCTAATCAGCCCCGACTTTACCAATGATTTCTTCATTTTCTCCTTTGCATCAGAACACACTATTACTGCAGTATTGCTTCAAAAGAACATGATGGGAAAAGAACAACCCATAGTTGTCTTCAGTAAGGCATTGAGGGATGCAACTCTAAAATATAACATCATGGAAAAACAAGCCTTTGCCTTGATCAAAACATTGAAAGACTTCAGATTTTACATTTTTCACTCCCATGTCATTGCTTTTGTTCCACATACAGTTTTTAAAGATATTTTAAAGCAGGACCGTGATGGTAAAAGGGGTAAGTGGATTGATATAATCTGAAAATATGATTTAGAAATCATACCCTCTAAATCGATTAAAGGACAAGTACTTGCCAAACTCATGGTTGAAGCAAATTTTCAAGTGCTAGACATAAACATGTTACATTCTTTAGATGAATAAGAGGAACTGGTGACTCCACCCATTGAAGAAGCATTCCTGAACTCACTCTGGTATGCTAATATATTGTATGTAATTTTTAATCTAAATGCTCCTCCTGCTTTGTCCAAGACAAAAGCTAGGTTCTTGAAACAAAAGGCTTTGAATTTCTGCATTCTAGATAGACCTTTGTATTGGAAAAATTCTATTGGTATCTTGCTTAAATGTTTTCTTGAAGATGATGTAGATAGAATCATGCATGAGTTTCATGAAGGAGAGTGTGGAGGTCATCTCTACTGGAAAACCACAACCAACAAAATCCTTAGAGATAGTTACTATTGGCCCACTCTTTTCCCTGACATACACAAGCTAGTTGCAACTTTCCGTAAATTCCAAATCTTTGATGGCAAGAGAAAACTATTGCCTTTGCCCTTGCATCCTATCAGTGTTGAATCTCCTTTTCAACAATGGAGTTTAGATTTCATTGGTGAAATCTACCCTGCATCATCTGCCCAACACAAGTGGATCCTCACTGCAACTGACTATTTCACCAAGTGGATAGAAGCCATGCCTTCAAGGAATGCCACTGACTTAGTCATCATCAAATTCCTTGAAACCAACATCTTGTCCAGATTTGGTTGTCCTAAAAAATTTCATCACCGATAATGCTGCTGCATTTAAATCCAAGATAATGGTGGACTTTTGCTACAAGTACCACATCACACTAGGGCACTCTACAACCTATTACCCTCAAGGTAATGGGTTGGCTGATTCCTCTAACAAAAGTTTGGTGAATATCATCAAGAAGCTGTTGGAAGAGAACAAAAGGTCACGGCATAGAAAACTAGTGCATGCACTATGGGCTGATAGACTAACAACCAAGAAATCAATCAATATGTCTCCCTATCAGGTAGTGTATGGCATGGATACAGTTTTCCCAACATCCTTGAGAGTTATAGTTATGAAGCTTCTTCAAGGGGTTCAATCAAAAGAGAATGATATGCAAAGGAGGCTGAACCAAACCATTCATTTGTAGCAGTCAAGGGAAGAAGTTTACAAAATAACACAAGCAAAGCAAGAGAACATCAAGAAGATCTTTGACAGAAGGACCAAAGCCAATGATTTCCAGATTGGAGACAAAGTCCTGAAATGGGATTCAAGAAGAGAAGACAAAGGCAAGCATGGAAAATTTGAAAATTTGTGGAAGGGTCCATACATCATCCTTTCAATTAGAGGTAACAATGCTTTCTTTTTACAAGAGCTGGATGGAACAGAGTTATTTGGGGGTCTTGTCAATGGCAGGATGCTCAAGCACTAATTTTTTTAAAATTCCTAGTTTGAAAATTTCATTCATTGTACATAACATTGATTGATGAAAAATCAGAAAAAAAAAACGCAAAAATAGAGAAAAGAAGAAAAAGAGGGCAGGAAAAAAGAAGAGGTACAACCCCATGCCAAAAAAAAGGAGTATTGTTGAAAATGTGCAAGCCTAAATGCCACTACCTTTGAGAAAAAAAGTCTTGTTCAGTCATCTAGCCTAATCATGACTGAACATGTTTTAAATTTCTGCCGACAGGTTAGTGAAAGAAGCCTTGTCAAACCATTTAAGCTTGACTTGTAAGTAGATTAGATTAGGAAAAGATGTTGGTTCCAAAAGCATAAACCTGAAGCAAAGAGAAATGAGAGGGATTCATAACCAATTATGAATCATAGCCCTCAAGTTTCTAGTTTTCACTTGTACAAAAATAAATTCTGTGTGGAGCTTGTCCAAATTCCATAATCCATGGAAAATCAGATTGCTTAATCCTGGTTTGGTCATATTTCAAATTTCATGTCAGTAGGTTAGAGAATAAAGTTTGTCAAACAACTTAATCTTGACAAATGAGTAGACTAGGTAGAGAATAAGAGAGTTCATTAGCCTAATCTGAACTCTTGGAAATGTCAAGATACGATGCCAAGATAGTTTTTTAATAACCAAGCGAAAAATTTCTCCAAGGGTTTGCTAATTCGATGCACCCAAAAAGAAGAAAAAATGTTAAGGAAAAACTGAAAGGAGTAGGTAGAACTGATATTGAAGCAATCATGTTTTTTTCTTGATTTTGAGATGTAGCTTGAGAGCATCATAAATGAAGGAAGAGGAATCACATAGCATTACAAGTAAGGTGATAGTCTTCAAAACTCGAATCTGAACTCGGGAGTCACAGACACCTCACGAGTGGAGCTGCCCTCCCCAAGTGGAGCCACTTTTAGTCATCAATAATTTTTACTATTTGTAGATGACTAAATATTGGTTCTAGATTTCTAAAAACAAAATTCCTTGAATATTGTGAGTTTTAGAAATCTCACTGCCTTCATTATCCTTATGAATTTTTTTTCACTATTCTATGAACCTTATTCATGGTCATCTTTGCCACTCCTAAAACTCATATGGGTTTGTGTTACTCCATCTCATCCTTTTTACCTGCACATGACCTCATTACTTTTTTTTTTTCTGTACCCTGTCACCCATCTAGGGTTGCCTATCAAGCCTAATCCTTCCACCTCATTCACCAGTTCCTCAAGCATTGATGGTCTCAAAACTACCTCTGTAGGCTCTTTAGATAAATCAAGTACATTGGATTTTGGATCTTCAATACACCACTTTGTCAGTACTCTGTTTTTACATTTGAAGACTCCAAGCCAATTTTCAGTCAAACACCAGGTCAAAGAATCCTCCCACTAGGTCAATTAGGATTTCATATGGTCCAAGGTCAATCATTGGTGTTTCAGACATTGTTTTTCTTTGTTAGAATATGGTTCAGAGGTCTTGAAATGTTGAGACATGGTTATTCAAGAAAAGATCTGAAAGTCTCCAAAGAAGACTACCTTGTCAAATTCAAGTTCTACAAAAGGTAAATGTAACTTGGCACTTCTGCAAGAGTGTTAAGAGGTCAATTAGCAGAAGAAATTGATAAGGTAAATGGTATGTTCCTAAAGGAAGACATATTGCAGCAAGGAAGATAGGAAGCACTTGGTCTTAAGGAGAATTAGGGTTTTTGAACTTGATTGGGCCAGTAGTGTGCGAAGCAGGGATCAAATGTAGAAATGACCATGGAGGAGGTACACCAAGAAACCAAACATGAAGAGAAGTTTATCAGAAATTATTGATAAGATAGGGAAAAAGGTGAGGTGAAATGGACATAAATGAATGAACTTGAAAGGGCTATAGAGAACTTAGAAGACAACATTGATGATTGTATTAGATACACTCCAAACATCTAAGGTTTTGGGAAAATGGCAAGGGAAGGTGAAACCATGAGTTGAACTACATGATTACTGCAAAGGAAGGATTGTGAAGGTGCTGCTGTGTGCAATCGTCCCAAAGTTTTCCAAGGTGAATGTGTCATTGCCTCAAAGACCAAAGGTGAATTTATCATGCTCCAAGGAGTAAGAGAAAGCCAGGTCAGTATTCTCATCCACCTGCAAACATAAGTGTCAAAGGAGGTAAAAAACATGGTTTGAAACTCCATGGTACAGACAGAAGAAGGTTTTGAAAGTGTTGTTGTGAGAAAACCTCTCAAAGGTGTTTAATGAGCTTGCCACGACTGAATGATCAAAGGAGATGTATTGAGCTCCAAGGTGGAAGTAAAAAATGATTTTGAGGCTGCTTCTGTGACAAAATAAATATTTCAAAGCCTCCAGGATCAAAGGAGACACAAATTTCTTGATTGCCAGCCAAAGTGAGAAAGACAAGTTCAAAAATTTGTAATGGAAGCCACATAAAGTTTTGAAGGTGCCATCATGACTAATCTAACTCCAAGGATGTCAAAATGAGTAAATTATGCCTTAAGAAGCAAAAGGAAGAGCCAAGTTAGTGTTTTCAGGCACCTGTATGCAAAAAGTAAAAAAATACTAGAAAGAAAGTGAAAATGACTTAAAACCTTAGGAAGTGGGTTTGCAAAGATTAAATTTAATTCTTTAGACTATAAAGGGTCATTTTGTTTTTCATATGACTCATTGTTCACTTGAAAAAAGTTGGAAGCATTCAGGAGAGAAAAAAGTCTGAGTTTTCTATGAAATTCAGGTAGAGTTTTTGTGGCGCTGCGCCCTCAGGTCAGCATTGCGTGCCTGGAGTCTGAGTTTTCTAGGCAATTCGGGCAGAGTTTTTGTGGTGCTGCACCCCTGGCCTTTTTCTCCCGTGAAAAATACATAGGCGCTGCGCACCTAGAACGTGGCGTTATGCCCTTAGCAAGGTGCTGCGCCTTTTCCCGAACCGACCCACAGTGTGCCTTTGGCACTGCGCACCTGTCATATTGCACTGTGCCCTTGGCCAGGAGGGCCTCTTAAACAAACAACCACTCAAAACCACCTCAAATTTGCTCCAATTCATCACCAAGGGTTTTTCAAGCAATACTAAATGGTAACTAGATGCCCTCAGCCCTTCTTCAAGCATTTGTGGTGATTTATTATTTAAGGAAATTGAAGACCTAAGTTGGAATCCTAGATTTGAACTTAAAACCACTGTTTAACCTTTCTTCATCTACTTATAAAGAGAGTCAGTGACAAACAGACGGTTGCATTGTTGGAGGTTGCCATTCACCTGAGCTGTCTGTAAATTTCATTTCAAATTGACATAAGTGCAAGGTGTGTCAAAGCAAAGTTTAAACAAGCAACAAAGGGTGGCCATTGAGTTTTGCCTCTCACTCATATTCATATACCTTACACCCTCCCTCATTCACTTCATTCAGTTGTAAAAGCTGCCATTCCACCATCCCTTCATCTCATTTCCATTTGTTGTCTTAGGGTTTTTCAAAGGTAGAGTGGTTAAAATGTCAGAAAGAGAGGGAAGTAGTAGTGAAGGGGAAGGCCAAATGCTAAGGAGGCAGGGGCACAAATGTGGGAGGATTAACATGTTTGAACCATTAAACACAATAAAGCTAAATGCATCTCCCTTAACTGCCTCCTGCTTCCAAAATGTAGGCTGCTATGAATTTTGTGAGAAGGTACAATAGGTGCAAAACCACCCAGAGCTAACCAGGGTTTTCATCATTAACTTACAGGAGAAACAAGTTAACCTTGCAGGAGTAAATTTTGAACTATCTACTGATGCTATTGCCAATTCCACAGGCATACCTAGTGTAGGGGAGAAATGGTTCAAGCAAGCCAATCTTGACACAAGCTACTATGAGCCATATTTAAAGCCCAGGTACAAAGACTACAATAAATCCATCTTTCCTTTCTTTCATTTGCTGGAGAGATATATACCTATGATGAGGATCATTATGAAATATTTTACATGTGAGGGAAGGTTTGCCCGGCTTTACTCCTATCACATTAGGTTGCTTATGCACTTTAATAGGGTTAGGATGCTACACCTACCCTATTACCTCTATAGAAGCATTGACAAAATGTCCTATATTGTACAGAAGAGAGACTATCCTCAGCAGATGAAAAGCCTCTTTCGCCACTCTCTTATTAAAATGGTTGTGATGCATCAATTGCAGTAGAAGGGCATTCCATGGGAGGTTTTCATTGCCCATGAGGTGTTCACCAATCCACAAGGCCAACAACAGTAAGATGTACCTTCATCTTCTCAGCCTCCCATTCCTCCACCATCACACCCCACTACCCATCCATCACCATTTGCTCACATTCCATCACCTCATGATGACTCTTCCACCTCACCATCTACTCATATTCCTTCACCTAAGGATAATGACCCTCCTTCACCACTTTCTCAAAATCCCTCACCTTCACCTCATGATACTACTGCATGTAACAAAGAGGGAGATGACAATGAAAAATCAGACAGCGAGGGTAGTGAGGCTAATTTCAGTGAAGAAGAAAGCAAAGAAGAGGCAAATATTAGTGAGGCAGAAGAAGACAATGAAGAAGGCATTAAGTCAGAAAGCCAAGATATTAGTGAGGCAAATGTAAATGAAGAAGATGCCAATGAGTCTATAAACAGTGAGGCACCTAATAGTGGTGATAAGAGCAGTGAAGTCAGGAAGGATGTTGACAGTGGATCAAGGAGCCTTGATGGCACTGATGACAACAGAGCACATGATAGTGAGGTCAGTAAAGAAAATAGTGATGAGGGCAATGCAGAAAGAAGTAAGACTGATGACAATAAGGATGCAAAAGGCAGTGAGAAAAAAAGCCATGAAGAAAGCAACAAGGAAAAGGGAAATAATATCAGTGAGGATGATGTCAGTGATAAAACAAAAAGCATTGAAGCAGAAGATAGTGATGATGTTGGAATTGATGATGAAAGTGGATCAAAAGGCCATGATATCAATGATGATACCAATGATGAAGACAACCATAAGAACAATGATGGTAAGAGCCATGAGGACAAAGAGGATACCAATGATGATGGCAGTCATGATGGCAGCAAGAATGAAGGCATTAAAATGATCAAAATTGAACCTTTTTCTTTAACCTACCAAAGAGGAAATAGGCATGTGTTTCCTGCCCTCAAGAGGCAAGGGGCCATGCCTTCCACATCAACTAAACAACTTGACAAAGGCAAGGAAAAGGTCATGGATGAAAAAGAAAAAGACCAACATGAGAATGAACAAGAATTTGAACTCATTCATGTTGACAGTGATGATGAAAATGAGGCAAGTATCTCAAGCATGTTTCTCAAAATCAAAGATGCTCAAATTAAAGATTTGCAAGCAAATCTAGGTAGGGCGAGGAATGTGATTCACTATTATGAGGTTGAAAATAAGCAGCTGGAGGCACAGAAGGAAGTCTATGAGGTCAGAGCTATCAAAGCTCAAAAAGAGGTTGTAAAATCCAAGGCTAAGCTAGATGAGGCCTTGGATACGTATGGGAACAGTGATGATAAGGAAGAACAACTTCCTAGGAGGATGCCAAGGACAATTGGTTTAAAGAAGGCCTTAGCCAAGGAGAGAGAGCAAGAGGGAGCCTCGGTAGAGAAACTCACTCCAAGTGAGCTGATTGCCATGGAAATTGACTATGATCAAGAACCTTGGATTGAGAGGGAAAACATACACCTAGAGGGTCTGTTGGAGAAGACGAAGAGGGACCTTGACCTCCAAAAGAAGTTGGCAAGGCATTATGCCTTCAGGAACAAGATTGCAAGGGCCAAGCTCAAAAGAGCCCTTGCAAATATTCAATCCCTCAAGGAGGAAAAAGGCAAATAAAACCTTGAAATCCTTGCTGATGCATCCCTACAGGCATCCCAAACATAATCAACAAGGAGAATCCAAATTTAGGCATCTTTTTGTAAATTTTGGTTTTTGACTGTTTTGGAGGGTCAAAGGCACAGTATCATTGGCACATCGCTCTTTTTTGGGGCACTCTTTTGAGTAATGGCTTACATTTTTGGAATCCTTAGGCCAAGTACATCATCCACAAAAAATTTCAGATCATTTGGAGCAGAACTGGTTCTCCAAAAGTGCCAAAAACACCCAAAAAATCACCTTTTTGCCCTATTTTCAGACCTAGCGTTGCACCCTGAGCAGTCTTGGGAGATTGAATTTTTGAGAAGGTAAATTAAGTTCAATCAGAAAACTAAAGGAATTTTTGAAAATTAGTCTGGACAAGCTTTCCAATGAGCTATCATGTAGCTTATTTTGACACCTGGAAGGCCTCCAAACCTTGGTCACAAAACATGCAATTTTTCTGGTGCAGGCGCTGCGCCCTTGCCTGCAAGGTCAACAAAAGACACAAATTTATTGAAAAAGGATATTTTGAGGACTTTTAAGGCAAATCAGTCCTATTTAGCTCAGGATTTATGTTTGAAGTTATTTTTCATTTATTACATTAGATGTTTTGTGCCTTGGTTCTTGCATGGTCTCTTTGGACAAAAATGGCATTTATGATGTATTAATGACATTTTGGAAACCCTAATTAGGGTTTTGGTCCTCCTTGTTAGTTAAATACTGCATTGAGGCCTCATTGTACATGTTGGTTAATTATTGAGAAAAATATCATAGACTTGAATATTGGGGAGAAATTTGGCTTTGGACTTTGTGATTGTCTTAATTTGCATGACGATGGAGCAAGCTCACTTGCAGGATTCCTGAACATAGTTAAAGGTGATGTCTTTCCTATCTAGTGCTTGTTTTCTTATGTTATCATTTTGTTTCATCTTTCTCATGTAGTATGACATAAATTTTAGGCTAAGAAATGTTGTTTAGAGGCACCTTAGCTCTGTCTACTCTCTACTGCTTGTATTTTTTTCTCTGCTAGGTCAGATTAGAGAATTCTTGAATGCTCTCTAGTTCCACTTATGCTTGTTTATCTTAAGAATGATTTAATAGATCCAATTTCAAATTTGTTCATGGTTAGCCTTGCTCTTTTATGTAACTTAAACATTATTTTCGAGATCTTTGCTTTGAAGTATTGCTAATTAGGGTTTAGCTGAAGAGGTCTATGGTTTGCCCTACCCTTTTGCTCATCTTAAATGGTTGTTTTTAAGTTGTTTGTAGTTTTATTAAGGAAATTACGAGTTCCCTACTCTTTGATTATTATTACATGTTGTCTTAGATGTTTTCTTTGCCTGAAGGTGAAATCACTAGAAGACTTACAAGTTTCTTGCCTTCTATGGTTCACTGGATTGTTGTCTTGATGTCTACTTGCTAGGGTTTGGTCAAAGAAGGTATTGGTATGCCTTGTCTTTGGTTATTTCTTTATGTATAGTGATTTTAAAGGCTATTCTTATTAAAGTATTTGTTAAAGGATTATTAACTGCCCTTTTCACCTACTATGTTCACAATTTAGTGTTTCACTTCACTCGCATAAGCTTTTAGATCCATTTGGCTTTGTTAGACTTGCCTTGTGATATACCCTTGACCTATTGTTGCACTTCTCAAGACCTTTTGCAGACTCCATAGCCCAATGGTTTAAACCTCTCTCACTCTATATATTGTACTTGGCAACCTACCCAACCAACCAAACAAACAAACAAACCCTAATCCTTATAACTAGCCTAAAATCAAAACCCTAAAATCAATCAAGTTCACACCTTTCGTACAAACATAGAGGGAGCCCTCTCTGAGTCTAGGAAGGCTAGGTCCTAGGACTCCAAATATTGGTTTGATGTTACCCTTGTACATTTGGTCATGCCAATCTGACAAATTACAATGACCTAACAACAATTTTAATTAAATCTAAAAGAAAAAAGAAAAAAGTTATACTTTTGAGATATATCTAAACCCTCTACTCTCACTACCACTAAAAATATTTCATGGAGATTAATTCAAGGTTTTCATAAAATTAAAAATGATAATACTTTTATATATAGAGATGTGAAATTTATATAATACCAACCTAGATCCATCTTAACTTTGGATCTATCATGATCCTAGAGGGATCAAATCTCTTTTCACTCCAAAAGTGTTTTTCACCTCAGGAGATTTGAACTCTATTGGCCCTTCTAGACCGGGAGTTAAAGATGGATCTAGGTTGGTTTATTTTTAAATTAAGATGTTTTTTTTGGCTTTTTTGCATGGTAGGAAAACCTATCACAATTAGTTGTCAAACAAGCACTAAGGACAACCATCAATGGATGTCATCCCCAAATGCAGACTGAATCATCACCATTATTCAAGGAAAATCATGCCACTTAGAATCCCTAAATCAAGATAAAATTTAATTATGATTTATGTAATTTTTTAAATTTTAATAAATTGTTTTTGAAATCAATATTTTTTATATTGTATAATTTTGTTAATAAAATACAAATTTAAATAAGAAAGTAATTTTCATTATAAAGAAATTGAATTTAGTTATCTATTTAAAAAAAAATAACCTATGAATTGAATTTTAAAAGGATTTTTAAATATAAGGAGTGATATATTCAAAGTAAAATAAAATTTCAGATTAATTAATTAATTAATTTATTTTAATTTGAATAAATTAAATTTTTGTGTTTAGAGGTTTTTTATAGTTTAGTATGAGAGATATTGTTAAGTAAAGTACATTTAAAAATAATAAAATAATACTTACATCCATCTTAACAACGAAACTACCAAAAGTCACAAACCTTCAAATTTTATAAGATCCAGTAAATAGTTTTTCATTTTGAAATTCATGACAAATGTGTCCACTCAATACCTTTCTTTTCTTCTACATAGATGTAATGGGTCTAATATGGAAGTTTAAAGCAACAAAGCATGTTGTTCATATATTAATGCGAAGCTAAAAGTTAATAGAACCAAAAGTTGATTTCTCGAATGAAAATAACCCTAATTCGACTTTATTTTCAGATAATACATATAAAACCCAATCAACTTGCATTATTTCCCGGGGGGGAAATGTATGATTATTTTGAGAATGACAATTGGAGATTGTTTTACAAAATTTCCCTTCTAGTGAAAATTTACTTTAAACCCACGGACCTACCCAAAGCCTACCATAGACAACAAGTTACCAACCTTCTTAACCCTATATCACACACATGCATTATTATAAATGAACAAGAGAAAAATATTAGATTATACAGCTTATTCTGGAAAGTGGATATTTGGTGAAGCCAGTGATGGTTACTCTAGAGATATTCACTCCTAAGCTATTTGCACCTGTTACCTACACACAAACAATAGAAGCCAGAAAATCGATTTCCCTATACATTCATAAAGTTCAAGAATACATTGTATTTCTTATCTTGAAGAGGTGTCGTGATGATCCACTTATGAGTTTTCAATGTGATATAGATCTAAATCTAGAATATCTAGAAGGTCAAATGATGTATTAAAAATTCACATTTTGAGATTTACACAACACACAAAACAGATGGGCTTTAGGCCTTTTTTACCACTTTCTTGTCATGTCTCACTTTAACATGGTATCAAAGTCACGTTATGAGATATGATGAAAATTTTAGAACCATGGGCAGTAAGGATGTGAGATCTTGATAGAATTAGATCCATGTCCAATGAATATATAAGAGGTTAATGCTTGTTATTATCATAGCTTCTTAAGATTAAGGGTCTCGTAGTTTCGTGACAGATTTTCATGGAGGATTTGCAATTGACATTTGATGCTTGAGAAGTTCGATGGTGCTAAGTTGAACGTGAAGCCATGGTAGTGATCCATGATTTATTGAAAATATGCATTGACAGACTGTCGCTCTCTCGACATGTTAAAGAAACCTAGCTTTTAAACTACAAGGCCTTTGGAGTTTATATCTTATTTTCTACTACAAGGGTGATATGGCCACCAATGCTGCACTGATCAGGCCCTAATAATTGCATTTGTATTCATGGTTGATTTTTGTAATAGTTGGATTTTAATCATTTTCATCATGTATGGAAGGTGCACATCAAATATCTTCGCCGATAGATGATTCGAGGTGAAACAATTAAACTTTGAACCTCTTGAATGGAGGTATCAAGTATCTAAAAAAACGTGAGGGA
This sequence comes from Pinus albicaulis, assembly GCA_034641835.2. Lineage (NCBI taxonomy): Eukaryota > Viridiplantae > Streptophyta > Pinopsida > Pinales > Pinaceae > Pinus > Pinus albicaulis. Next base: position 1,204,567,960 of record CM076579.1, on the reverse strand, counting down.
AATCATAGAGGTCTTTCATGTACCAAATTGAATTTGCACAATGACATCTTTGTCATTACTGTTGGGCCTGATCGCTCTTTGATGAATTTCTCAAAGCATGAGTCTATATCTGTAGAGCTAGGTCTAGGTAATTTCCCATAATTTGGGTAAGTTTTGGGTTGTTGCTCAATTTTTTATATATTATTGTGACTAAAAAATTATTTGCAAACACTAGCTGATATATCAAAATCTAACAGAGGATTTTTCAAGAATGATGAAGGTACTTATTGTTGTTGGCTATGGTTTTGATTTTGTAGCTGAAGTGAACCATGAATAGGTTAAGTTTGAAGTATTTGTGTCGTAAGTGGATGTTTCCTCACCCCCCAAATACATTTAAGAGATTCCCATCTAAAAACTCCATGAGATTGAGACCTAAGCATGTGAGATCTACTGAAACACATAAAATTACAAATATTTGTTGTTGTAGATGAGCATTATGATTCACATGGGTAGATATACTTCCTTGAGATAATTTCCAAAATCCAAGGAGGGAGACAACTTCTAGATTCTCAAGTTGTGTGAATTTTATGGGATTGAACTAAATCTCAAGGTTCAAATTGATTTTCTCCACTAAATAATTGAAAAATTTGCAATGATATTTTTATTAGGTCGATATGATTGATTTTATTTTGCTGCAAAGGCAATTGCAGTGGTTTTACATGTGATTTGTGAGGAATTGTGCCTTATATGTCTGAGGATTGAATTCAGGATTCCAATTTCCTTACCCAATAAAGTCTTTTATTTATACACAATTTGTGGCATTTCACATAGAATGCAGATCGTGGAATGAGAGGTCATGAATGGCCAGCTCAAATTTGTGCTAAGCCATCGAATTTTCAGTCACCTTCCCATAGCGTCAACAAAAAGTACCCCATGCCAGCCCCAAGTACTAATTTTGAAAATGCTATCAACCAAGTCTAACAGAACAACTAGAGAACAAAAGGATAAAATCACTAATGATTTATGCTACACTGACAATCTTCTTTAGAAATTCTTCATGATATGTCATGTAATACTTCATGAATTATTTATTATGTGCCTCATATGTTATAACTATTCATACACAATGAAACAACCATTTGTAACTAGATTGAAAAGTGATGTGCAACTAGATTGTTGTGTACAACCATATCATCGAGATTGTATTTTGATCATATATGTGTGCTACCAGCTTATCTCATTTTTTTCACATCTCGTTTCTAAACTCTCACTCAATAGAACAAAATTATCCACTCAATGAAATGGATGGAGTGGTGCAGTAAATGAGGAATTCGAAGCTCAATATAATAATTGATTAGTGCTCGAATATCCTTTTTTGCATGGAAGATAACATAAGTTTATTATTTTGAAAGTATTCTAAGCATGAATTCAATTAAAAAAAAAATATCTGCTTCTTGCCCTAATTCACCCCAAAATTGAATAAGAGGGTCTAAGTACATTTGTTCCTATGTGTATGTGATTTGGGTGTGTGACACTATATTCTGTCTAGTTTTGGCATTTACTTGCAGTTTGTCACAATGCATGTGGAGTAATAAGGTGTTAATGTCAAATTAGTTATGCACATGTAAGAAGAGGACAAAAGCCCAACAAAAGCAAGGTTGTTCTTCTTGTGTATACTAAACAACAAAGTGCCTACATGGGACAAACATGGTTTTATTTGGTGTATCTAGTCCAAGGACTCTGAAGAATCTACTAGCCACTTATTCCTAAGATCCCCTTTCTCCATCAAGGTTTGGGAAAAAAGTTTAACCCTCTTAGGAATCCAATCAATTTGGAATGGGGAAAGCTACGGGGTAGCTTGGCAAATTTGGTGGTCAACGACCTCAGATGAAAACATAAGAAAAACCCCTCGGATTATCTACTGGGGGATTTGGTTAGCAATGAATAAAGACATATTCAAGGAACTTTCTTCCTCTCCCTCTTTCATTGCTATTGAATGTGCTTCGATTTTCACTCTCCTCCCTTCCACTACTCCCTTACAGTCAAGCAGAATTATCTGTGAAGAACATATTAGACATGATATTTCATCGGCATATTTTGATGGTGCTTCAGATGCTCAAAATAGGTGTGGGTCGGGTGCTGGTTATACATATCAATGAAAACATATCACACAAAGCTTCAGTCGGTATCAGAATAGGCACAAAAAAATATTTTGAATTACTTTCTTTAAAATTTCTTTTATGTTGGCTCATTCACTTGGGGATTGGTTCAGTTCAAATTTTTGGTGACTCCTTGAATGTTATTAAATTGTTCAACAATATTTAGAGATGTCAAAATCACATATTGATTCCTATCATTGAAGAAATTATTCATTTAAAAATGTAATTTGATCTTATAATTGTTTTCCATATCTACAGGGATCGAAATACAGAAGCGGACCTCCTATCGAAGGAGGGCCTTTAGTAGGATCTGGAGATATGGCGCATAGTTGAGACAATTTATGGTAAGGTCCGTGTTGGACCACCGGCCATACAATATATAATATGTTATGTCTATTTTTTTCTTTTGTTTTATCACTATCTGGTACTCAACGTCTCTGGTATATAATGTATTTTTTGTGCAAATTATTTTGAGACAATTTCTGTAAAAATGTCGTTTTTTATGGGTCGCTTTCTCCAAAATGGGGAGGCCTTTTTCACTAGACAATTTTTTTTTTTTTTTTGTGACTAGGAATGTAGAATTTTTGTTTCACAAGTTACTTTTGACATACGCCCTTCAAGGTGACTTCACTATTTCTAAACGCTTAAATGCATATGTTATGTAACTTCTTATTTCCTTAATAAAAAGTTCGATTTTTCCTTGTAGAAAATGTAAGAATAGGAAATAAAGTTGCTTGGAGCATTAGAAAAACATCAAATACAATAACACTTTGAAGCATTCAATTGTAAAATATCAAGGAAAAATCATTGAATTTGAGTAAAGCTGTAAATTCTTTCAAGGCAATAATTTTTTTTTCCAAGTTCAAAATCAATAGTGATCTACCTGAAATTGAATAAGGGGGTCAAGTAAGTCATCAAAGTCCAGACATTGTAATCTCTCTTTTAGGATGCATGATCAGAAGCACTTGACACCCTAAGATGACAAAAATACAAGGAAACGTGGAAAATAGAAATAAAATCAAGTGGGCATGATGGGCAAGCGAGTGAAGTGAAAATTGGGTAAAGGTGGAAAACATCTACTAAATGACTCTCAAGAAATTAAAGATTTGCAAGAGTGCAACCATGAATTGTACAAAAAAATTAAAGTACTCGAGTGAAAATTACAACAAAATAAAATCATAATTGATCAAATTGCTGACACATTAGCAACTAAACAAGATATTTAGAAAGAAATAGATATAAAGGACGAACTACTTGGTGCTCTTTAGACTAAATTAAGATAAAAGCATGATCAAATTGATGTAGAGTCTACAATGAAGGTAGATGCAATTTGTGTTACAAAAGATCTAGTAGAAAAGGTCAATACATCTTGTGATACACATGAATTCATCAAGACAACTGATGCAAGTTTTGGCAGAAAATAGATAATAAAACAAAGTGATGCAATATGGGATATAAAGGACCTTATTCAAAAGTTTGATGAATCATGTGATACAATTGAAATAATGGAAAAATTTGATGTGACCTGTGATACCCAAGACATAATACGAGTGATTGATGCTTAATGTGATACAAGTGACTTGATGGAATCAATGAATGAAGAATAGAATAACAACAATAGCAATAGAAAAAGCAATTGTGAAGAAGAAAATGAACAAGAACATTGTCTTTCTAGGATGATTGCCAGACCCTGGGAAGAAATATCATTAAAAAAAATTGGTACGGATTGGGATACACCAAAGATGATGCTTTTATATTCTTTAACACTCCAAACCAGTTCAGTGTTTGAGTGGGGGATTATTTTATGAAGTTAAGAGTATTGATACAAAGTTGCAGCATTGTCAAAGAGTTATTCACATCAAGAAGAAGAAGTAGTGTTTTGATCTCCATCCTTGTCTTAATTGTGGGAACACAAATCACTTATTAGAAGGATGTTGAAAGCAAAATGAAGATAATAAAAAAATCCATTATGGATGGATAAGTCCTTGGAGATGGAATCAAGAAGTAAAGAAGATGCATTAATCCTACAACCTAGTCAAAACAAAGGTAAAGACAAAGATTCGTAAAAAAATGAACAAAGCAAAAAAATTCAACTTGTTATTCCAAAAAAATGATGGTACTCTCCACACCTAAAGTGGGGGAACACATTGATAAAATAAACTCTCCTACTCCTTTAAGGGGGGTGGGGGGTGTAAATTGATGAAGTCAAATGGTTTAGTGGTCATCCAAAAATCACCACCTTATTCAAATAAGAGTGATTAGAGGTAATCCAAAAACAAACACATCATTAAAAGCAAATAGGTTAGTGTTAAACCTTAAAACCCCAGTTTCCATGGAAGATGGTTAGTGGTCAACTAGAAAAACCACTACCTAAAGAATCCAAAGCCCCAACTTGGATCCTTTTAAGAATTAACTATTGAAAGTCAAATCAGTGTAATCAATCAACATTCACATAAGAATGGAGAACTCTCGCATAGAAATTTGTCTCTTCAACAATCATTTCAATGTAAATGTTTAGACATAGTAGTTGATTACTTACAAACATTTATATATTGGAATTTTTTCAGAAATATCTTCATCGGAAATTAATTCATTAGTTTTAGAATGAAGATGAAAAAATTTATTGATACATGTTCATTCATTAAAAAAAACAACAACAAATGAATTGAATTTTAAAGTTTATAATATAAAGGATTTTTAAATATAAGGAATGATTTATTTTAAGTAAAATAAAATTTGAGATTAATTAATTTATTTTAATTTGAATAAATTTAATTGTTGTGTATAGAGGTCTTTTACAATCTAATATGAGAGATGTTGTTACGTAAAGGTACATTTAAAAATAATAAAATAATACTTACATTAACTAATTTAAAAAAAAATAATAATGTTTGTCATAAATAAAATACTTCAATTTCCACTTTTATTTTACATCAAATTTATACATAGAAATAAAGTACTTGAAAGTAATAATAATAATAATAACAATTTACTTTTTAGGATCATGGAGATATAATTTCTTCCCTACTTAATTATGGAGTTTACATGGCATGTAAAAATAATATTATTCATATTATATGTTAATTAAAAATATAATTTTGTATCGTAAATAAATATAATATTTTAATGTCCATATTAAATAACATATTTTTATATCAACATTGTATAGAAAAAATAAAATAAAACAAAACAAATTTTTTAATGTGGATATAAAATATTTCAGTATCTCTAGTAAAAAAAATTAACATCAAAGGGAAAGAGAAAGAGTTTTCTTATTCTAATAATAGGTGTTTTGTAATTCAAGGTAAGACATATATTTGTAATTCATTTAATATTTAATGTGGAGTTGATATGTAACACTTTAAAAATATTAATAGTAAAATAGTTCAATGTGTGTGTTTGTTTGTGTGTATATATATATATATATATAGAGAGAGAGAGAGAGAGAGAGAGAGAGAGATTATATCCTATGGATATATGTTTTTTATTTCCAGATATGAGGGGGCATGTATTGACATTTTAATGTGGAGAATGTGAATCACAAATAAAATGTTTCAATGTCAACTATGTATATATTATATAAAACAAGTGAAAATAAAAATTTCCGCATAGTTAAGTGTGTTGGGTAAAATCAACATAGATCCATCTTAACGATGGATCTACCAAGAGTCGCAAACCTTTCAAATTTTATAAGATCCGGTAAATAGCTTTTCAAGTTAAATTTGGTTTTCATTTTGAAATTCATGACAAATGTGTCCACTCAATACCTTTGTTTTATTCTACATAGATGTAATGGGTATAATAGGGAAGTTTAAAGCAACTAAGCTTGTTGTTCATAATATTAATGCGAAGATAAAAAGTAGTCGAACCAAAAGTTGATTTTTCTAAGGAAAAGAACCATAATTCGACTTTCTTTTCGGATAATACATATAAAACACAATCAGCTGGAACTAGGTCTTCGGAGGAAATATATGATAATTTCGAGAATGACAGTTGGAGATTGTTTTACGGAATTTCCCTTGTAGTGAAAAGGTACTTTAAACCCACATACCTACCAAGATCCTTTCATAGAAAACAAGTTACCAACCTTCTTAACCCTACATCACACACATGCATTGTGAGAAATGAACAAGAGAAAAGATTATATTATGCATATTATTTTGGAGGGTGGATATTTGTTGAAGCTAGTGATGGTTACTCTAGATATATTCACTACTAAGATCTTTGCACATGTTACCTACACACAAACAACAAAAGCCAAAAAATCAATTTCTCTATACACTCATAAAGTTCGAGAATACATTGTAATTATTATCTTGATGAGGTGTTGTGATGATCCATTTATGAGTTGTCAATGTGATCTAGATCTAAATCTAGAATCTCTATAAGGTCAAATTATGTATTAAAAATTCACATGTTGAGATCTATAGAAGAATTAAAACAAATGGGCTTTAGGCCTTTTCTATCACTTTCTTGTCTTGTATCACTCATGTTAATTCTTAACATGGAATCAATGTCAGGTTATGATATATGATGAAAATTTTAGAGCCATGGGAAGTAAGAATGTGAGAGCTTGATAGCATTAGATCCATGTCTAATGAAGATATAAGAGGCTAATGCTTGTTATTATCTGAGCTTCTTAAGTCTTAAGGGTATGGTAATTCCATGATAGATTTTCATGGAGGATTTGCAATTTACAGTTGATGATTGAGAATTTTGATGGTGCTAAGTTGAACATGAATCCATGAGTTATTCAAAATATTTATTGATGGATTGTGGCTCTCTCGACATGTTAAAGAAACTTAGCTTCTAAACTACAAGGTTTTTCGAATTTAGATCTTATTCGCTACTACAAGGGTGATATGACCATCTATGCTGCACTGATTTGGCCCTACTAATTGCATTTGTATTCATGGTTGATTTTTATAATAGATGGATTTTATTAATTTGCATCTTGTATGGAAGGTGCACATCAAATATATTCGTCGACAGATGAATCGAGGTGACACAATTAAACTTTGAACCCCTTGAATGGAGCTATCAATTATGTGAAAAAACACGAGGGCAATCATGGAGGTCTTTCCTGTACCAAACTACACTTGCACAATGACATATTTGCCATTGTTGTTGGGCATGATCACTCTTTGCTGAATTTCTCAAAGCATAATTCTATATCTATTGATATAGTTCTAGGTAATTTCCCACAATTTGGGTAAGTTTTGTGTTGTTTCTCTATATTGTTCGATTATTGTGACTAATAACTCATTTGCAAACACCACCCGATATATCAAAATCTAACAGAGGATTTTTCGAGAATGATGAAGGCACTAATTGTTGTTGGCTATGATTTTGATGTTGTATCTGAAGTGAACCATGAATAAGTTAAGTCTGAAGTATTTTGTTGTAAGTGGAGGTTTCCTCACCCCCTAAATACATTTAAGAGATTCCCATCTAAAAATTCCATGAGATTGAGATCTAAGCATGTGAGATCTATTGAAACACATAAAATTCCAGATATTTATTGTTGTAGATGAGAATAGTGATTTACAAGGGTAGATATACTTCCTTGAGATCATTTCTAGAATCTAAGGAGGGAGGCTGTTACACATCATTTTTTCACCATGACACTTGACAGTCAAAATGGATCTATCACCATCCATACATATGTTCCAGCATACTCCCTTGCAAGAAAAACATTCATATTCCTCTACCAAATTCATGAATTACGGGTAAAATGTGTTTCAAACCTCTTAAAGATGAATTGCGCACTTTTCCTAGTCATTTTTTGAGCATGCGTTGTTACTACCATAAATCCTGCGCAGTTTTGCGCTCTGTTTTCCATTAAAAATTGTGCAAATGACTCAAAGTAAAGTAAAAAATAAAAGTAAGTTCTAGAAGCATAGTTGGGCACATATATCCCAACTAGAAGCCTCTGAGTCATATCAGTTCGTTCAAACCCCTCTAAACATGGAGCTAATTCCCTTGCATCATGGAATCTTAATCCCATAATTTATGGATCTCGCCGATCTTTAGTGGATATGAAACCTCCTCAGTTTCTCCTATAAGTTGAGCTGAGACTTTAAGGTTAGGGGAGCTCAGTTATGATAGTCTTGTGCTGGTAATTTTGGATTTGAAATCTTGTTAACCAAGGAGGAAGAATTGAGGCATTTGGGAGGAACCTTTATGACATCAAGTCTTGGTTGTAATATTTCTCTTTTATCCCTGAATAATACATTTGGATATTTTCCCATTGTGTTTTTTTATTATAATTGTGAAGGGTTTATGTTCATATATTCATTAAAGAAATTTCATTTCCTAATGTCATTGATCATTAGGTTAAGCTAGTTTTAGATTATTATTATGCTGCAAATGCCTTTGATTCTTTGTATGTTTGTGTTTGCAGGTTTCTTTTAAACATTGAGGAGCTACATTAGGACAGAGTGCGGGATTTCATCAGGCATTTCATTTGAAAGTTAAGAGCATCATCCTCTTCTTTTAGTTTTAATAATTTGAAGGAAATTAGCATAGGGAAAGAGATATTATCATGTATGTTTGTTTCTAGAAAATGTTTGAAATTTGGTCTCTTATTTGTCAAAAAGGGACTGCTAGACCAACCTTTGGATTAGCATAAAAGATTACCCACGATTATTTGCTGAATAGGCCTCATGGTCTTGCCACATAATGATCTCGAAAGAGATGCTGACACTGTCAAAAATATTGAGCTAAGACTCCTTCAAAACCCCTCATATGCCATAGATCCATGCCTCAGAGGTCCTAATACCCATAGAATACATCAAAGAGAACACTTGGATTAGGAAGGCCAAACTAGGCCTTAGACATAGGCCGAAGCTGCCTCAGAACAGGGCCGTAGTAGCCTTAGACATAGGTCGAAACTAGCTACTACGGAGGCTAGTTTTCTTTGGTTTTGATTTCCCATTTTACTAGTTTGGCTGAGTTCGAATGTTGTTGAATTTATGATCTTTTAGATCATCTGGGTTGGATGCATTGTTTTTATTTTTTCTAAAATTTCTTGCCCCTGCATGGTATGATTTAGCAACAGAGCGTAGTATTGCGTAATTTGCATTGTAGCACAGTGTGCATGCACCCTAGATTACATTGGATACCTGCACACCCCCTGGAAATTTAAAAAAAAAATGAATTTCCTTCTTGTTAGAGTCTGATTGTTAACTTCTATATGGTCATTTTTACCTTTGTCTCCCTTCAGAACCTGTTTGTGAGCTTGTTTTGTTTTCCTTAGTTAAATTTTTGAGAATTTATCCATTTCAAATTTTTGGGTATGGTTAGCTCTGGTTTGTTTTCCTGCTTCATTGAAAAAGATAGACTGCGTCTTCAAATCACTGCTTTTCTGTCTTTTTCCTTCAAATATACTAGGTTTGTTGTTGGTCTTGCTCATTTGAGTATTTTATTTTTGCTCATTTGTGAAAGAAAGCTTCTAGATTAGTGAAGTAGGGTTTGTCTCAAAAAGGTGGTGTTTTATGAAAAGTGCTTATGTTTGACGAATGAAAAAATGATTTATTTTGCTTCCAGTATGAAGTAATCAGGAAAATGCACTTACGGGCATCCTTAGTCAAATCATTCATTAATATCTTTTAATTTTAATTTTTTTCATAAATTTTAGAGTTTTTGTAGTTTTTCCTTAATTTTGAAGAATAGGGAATAATTGTTTGCAAAAGAATCGTATGTTTTGGCTTAAGCGAACGAAAATTTTCATTAAAGTTTCAACAATTGAACAAATTTCAAATTGAATTGGTCTTTATGAAAAATAATGTTTTTGGATTTTTAGAAGTTTTTCACTTTCAAGTTCAAAGAACCTCTTACTTTTCCTTAACTAGGATTTCATCAAAATAAAAAGATTTCATATTCATTGCTGAATGCATTAGAGTATTTTGAGTCGGTCGCAACATCATCAAGTTTCATTTGCATATCCCTCTAAGTAAGAAACAACCAAATAACACAACACTAATTAAAATTAATCTAGAAATTTTTATATTTTCTAGGGCTCATTCCACCAACTTAAATTAGGTTAGTGCTTTGGAATAGGGAAGTGAGTTAACTTCCAAAGAAACTAAACAAGCAATAGAATCTTGTGGTAGGGAGAAAATCCAATTGTTACAATTTTGATCTAGGAAGCTCTTCTTGTACAATAGTTAAGCATGAGGTCATATTGGACCCAGTGGAGTAATCATACCTACTTAATTGGTAAAGGTAGAATATTTGCATGGATTACAAACAACGTCGAATGGTTCTTGGGGTCACTTGTTAGTAAAACTCGGATTTACCATGTCGAGGAGATTTCAAGGGGATTGAGCTTAGTTACTCTTACCTTGCATGTATTTTGGGCCATGGAATGTAACCTTGTGTTTGATTGTATCTGTTGGTAACCTTAGTGGCTATAATATTATGATTTTTCCCAAGGTGATGATGGAGGGAAGGTCCACTATACCTGGAACAGACATTGAATAGACTCACTTGGACATTTTGGAGGGTAATATTCACTCGAATGGCATAGTGGAGTTTCTTCCACCAAACTGTTTCATTAAGTAGGTTGTCAGGGTAACTAGTTCCATCCACTAGTTTTTCACATTGATCTCTGTGAGGTCGGATTTCATCACCAACTAGTTATTTTATTGTGAAAACAAACCGTTTGTGTGTGGTTTGACTCCTAGATTTTATAGTGTGTGTTCATTTGTTTGTTTTTATTTTTTAGAGGCCTTAGGTGTGAGTTATTGAATTTTTATGATTTTGTGATTAAAAATTAATCGTGGCTAAAATACTGAGACATTCACGTAGAATGCAGGGGAAGCCTCCTGAGTACCCACCAAGTGAGTTGGAGAAAATTAAACTGAAAGGAAAAAATCAACAGGATTCGGGTCTTCAGAACAACCAAAATCATCTATTGTGATACATCCTAATTTTGAAGTAAATAGACCTCAGGCATTTGAAACAGGCTTAGAAAAAAGTCCACTAGAAATTTCTGAAGCCATTACAGTAGATTTTGTCAGAATTAACTGAACCAGAAATCTCTGAACCTTAGTCTGATTTTTTGGAACTTGAGTCACCTTCAGATGTTACAACCCCTACTCTTGGTCCACGTTCACCCCAAGCAAAACTTTTCATCATTGAGAATCTTCCCCCTGGCCTCATTAGTATTGAAGAAATTACTGACGAAGAAGAAGAAGAAATTCCCACTCATCGGATTTTATTAGATTTATGACCCAGTGAACCAAAATTTCCCTTAGATTTACGGTTTCCTCCTTTTCGACCGAATCCTTGGTACATTACGAAATTTTAATTTGAACATTCATCTGGTTACAGTCATCCACATCGCCAAATTCCATTTTAATCTTTATCCAGATATAATATATCTAATATGGCTTCTGAAAGCATGTCTGCTGATTCATCCATGTTTTCATCTTCTTCAGAAAACTTATTGTATGGTGGTCCTTCAGCTCCTGCTGGGTACCAGTCACTTACTAGAACTTTTTCAGGAGCATCTCCTTCCTCTTAGTCTTCTACTGTATCAATTGGTTTATCAAAGTCTACCACCCAAAATTTTACTACAGACCAAACCATTTATATGCTTTCCGAGAATACCCCTCAATTTAACCCGTTAGGTCGTTATGTTCCACCAGGGGGAAACAACCTCTTTTGGGAGGATGACCTTATGTTGGAACATATCCTACGGTTGTAGGTCGACAGCCTTTACTTGGTAACTATCCAAGTTATGGTCCAATGCCTCAAACTGCTAATGGTCAACCTTATGTGTCGTAACCCTTAGTAGGCACTCCTTATCTATGGATGAACACTATATGGACTCCTTAGTTTAATCAACAACCTTTGCAATCTACCCCAAAAATTCCCTAAAATCAACCTTCTCAACCAATTGGAAAATTTGGTTACACTCAAGTCCAACAACCAGTTCAAGGAATACCTCAAGTTACACTAGGGGCATATGTGCCAAGTAGTCAGCAAGCCGGTCTGAGTACTCCTCGTACTCCTATGCAATGTGTTGTGCAAATTTCTATTCAGAAACCCAATACTCCTCAAACACCGATCTCGAGAGTTCCTAAAGTTTCTATTGCTACTACCCCTCAAATGTCAATGCCAATTGCTACGCATGCTATCCCTCAGACTATAGTTTATCAAACCAGACCTATGGTCCGATGTATACCTCAAATATATTTAGGAAAACCTGATGTAGCAACTATGCAAATAGGTCAACCTTTTCAAGCCCAACCATTTCAGGGGCAATATCAGTTATGAAAAACGGGACCAAATTTGCCTTTCCAGAGTCAACCGTACCCTGGTCATACATTTCAGATACCAACTCAACCTTAGTTTGGTATGGATAATCCTGGTTACCCTGGAGGTATGCACATCCCAAATTCTTAGGCTATTCCAGGATATCCTGGATACCCTCCTCCAGGTACCAGACTTGTCCCTCAGGGTTATCAATTTGCATAGAAAGACCCTAACCAGCGATTACCTTTTATAGAAACTTTAGATTTACCATACTTGTCGCGTCTAACAAACGTTCCTATCTATTATTTTCCTTTTTGGTCAGCCATGCCTACTAAGTTTCCCAGTGGTATTTCAAATTTTGAAGGAAAATCAGAAGAGGGCCCTTCAAACCATGTTATGATGTATCATCTGTGGTGCACATCCAACTCTTTAATCTATGATTCCATTCGATTGAGACTTTTTCAAAGAACCTCGATTGGTTTAGCCGCAAAGTGGTACACTGAGTTACCATGAGCTTCTTTCAACAATTTTAATGCCTTAGCGACTTCTTTCTTAACTCATTTTCATTTACCGGTATGTTATGATAATGGTACCGAACTTTTGACCTCACTTAAACAAAGTATGCCTACCTATATTTTCAATCATATTCACGAATGGAGACATAGACGTTGTTTGGTCAAAGTTTTTATTCCAGATAAAAGTTTGGCTGAATGGTTTATCAAGTATTTACTCCCAGAGATTACTAAAGATGTAGCCAAAGGAGGTGTTGTAATGGAAGAAAAAGTTATTGCTAAAGCCCGATATGTAGACCTCGTTTACATGCAGTCTGGCACTTTGTATGAAAAGGTTCTAGATTTACCTCGCCCCAGTCAAGTAAAAATGACTCCTTCCTACTATCATGCCGCAGATGGTGTAATCAATATAGTTAAAACATCCAAGAGTAAACAGAAACAATCCAAATCTACCACTCCAATTATAACTTTACCTGATTCACCTAAAGGAGATTCTTCTATGGAAAATACTTCCAAAATTAACATTGTATATTTATCTACCTCTAAGACCAAGTCAACCGGAGGTAAAAATAAAGGGAAGGGTAAAACCAAACAGAAAAATTCTTCAAAAGAGAAAATAGGTATAATTGAACCATATGACGAGAAGAGGAAACCTCGTTACCCTTGTCTGATTTGTGATGATCATCATTTCACAAAAGAATGCCCCCATCGGGCCGAGGTAACTATGTTCTGCAAAGGTTCACCCACACCCGTTGTTCTTAAGAATACATTTCCTTCACAAGACAGTAAATGGTTTCTCATAATGCATCCTATTCCAACTCATCGATAGATATTATGATGATGTCCCCTCAAATTATGGTTGCAATGAGATCTCAAGATTATGGATCTAAGGGTCTTGTAAATGGAAACGAAATTGGGTCATCCCGTCAACATTCCACGTCAACCCCTCCTACTTCCGAACCATGATAGATTGAGAAACATAGTTTTGACATGGTAATTAAACCGCCTCCCAAAGGTGTTCTTTGAAAGTCAGCTTTCAATCCACATGCGAGAGCTGCTCATAATTACAACATTGTTGAAGATATGGCTATGTCACCTTCAACAATGTCGGCCCTAGAAGTGCTTCAAACTTGTCCAACACAAAGGAAGTTACTATTTTTAGTTATTGGAGTTGTTGAACCTCAAGACTCTAATCTCATTATCTTCGATCTAGACAATTTTGTACCTAGAATCCCACACTAAATGGCTTTTCAAATACCAATATTCGTCAAAACCAAGCGCGTTTTTCGGATCTTAATTGATGCGGGAGAATCTATGTGTATAATGTTTGTGGCCTATTGGAAAGCCCTTGGTTCTCCAACAATCAATCAATCTCCCACAATTTTAAAAGCATTTGATGGAAGAGGTTTTCACCCTTTTGGGATTCTTCGGGATTTACCTATAGAGATAGAAGGTAAAACTATTGCAGTTGAAGTGGAGTTTGTTGATGCTCCACTTAACTACAAACACTTGCTTGGATGAAGTTGGTATTACACTATGACAGTTGTAGTCTCATCAGTATTTCTAATGATAATGTCCCCCAATAAAGGGAAAATTTTCAAAGTTGATTAGTTGTCTTACTATACTTCAGATCCATCCTCTACAGGTAGTGTCCCTTACATTGGAAAAATGGTTATTCCTTATGAAGATGTTGGAGTAGGATTAATCAAAGACTCATCTCTCATTTGAATTTTTGCCATGCCTCCTCCAAACTTTCCTTGTAATATTGCCAGTGTAAACATGATTACATCAAACATAATTCCCTCAGACGATCCTTGGATTATGCCTTTAGAATATGAGGTAGACCTATATGGTAGTGAGATGCCCTTAAGTCCTTTTGAATTGGCTTATGTGGCAGTTCAATCACTTTCTGACCCACCATCAACTGAAATTGATTAAGTGAATTTGATTAGTGACGAGTATTCTCAATTATCAGGTTTAACAATGACATATTTTTTTAATCCTTTCAACTAAGTAATTTTAGGAAAAAAAGTATTATGGAAGTTATGATGTTGGAAAAATTACCATGGGACGATCTTCATCATCATTTATCTTTTCAACCTGACCTCGATAAACTTGAGAATGAATTTTCAACCATATTTTCGACTCAATATGTTAGTGAACCTCAAAATCCCATGTCAATCCTTCTTTCGGATTTGGAAAGATGAATTTAGGAAACATCTTTGCAACCATTCCAATTTACATTTTGATTAAATCGAGAATAACTGAGAACATTCGAATAGGTGCTTTGTGCTCAATGGACAAAATAAACACTTACAAAGCCCTATTATAGGACTTCCGTGACATTTTTGCCTAGTCCTATGAAGAAATACTAGGAATTGACCCTAGCATTGTAGTTCACAAAATTAAAACATACTCAGATGCTAAACCTATTAGAAAAATATTGCATCCAATCCATCCATGAAAAGCAGCTTCTATTAAGGCTAAGGTTTAAAAATTACTTCGATCAAGTTTTATTTATCCTATTCCCTTAACCGATTGGGTATTCAATATTGTTCCAGTGAAAAAAAAGTAGGGAAATATTAGAGTATGTGTCGATTGAAGGGATGTCAATAAGGCTTGTCCCAAAGACAATTATCCTATCCCTTACATCGACCAGATTGTTGAAGATTGTGTCGGTAATGAAATATTTTCATTTATGGAAGAATTTTCTGAATATAATCAAATAAACATACTCCCTGCTGATCAACCAAAAACTGTGTTTATTTGTCCATGGGTAACTTTTTCATATCACATATTACCTTTTGGTTTAAAGAAAGTTGGTGCTACTTTTCAGAGGGCCATGTCTTATGCATTTCACAATATCAAACATATTGTGCAACTCCACCTGGATGACTTACCGACCCATTCTATGAGACGCCAAGATCATCCTATGCATTTAAGATCTATTTTCCTCCAATGTAGGCATTACAATATCCGTTTGAATCCACACAAATGTTTTTTTTTGTGTACAATCAGGAAATTTTTTGGGATTTATCATTTCTAAGGAAGGCGTTCCTATCGATACTCTCAAGGTTGAGGCTATCATCAATTTACCTCCTCCTTCTACTCTTCGATAACTCCAAAGTTTGCAAGGGAAGGCAAACTTTTTACGTCGATTTATCTCTAACTATGTGGAGCTAACTAAAGGTTTGTTAACGGGAAAAATTGTACTGCCGAAAATAAGGGGGTCTCCTCGATGAAAGGTCCCAATTAGATCTCACACCATTTGGGACAGGATCCCCATCCGGTACGTGGGCCCGACTGCCACCATAAGTGTTTTCGCTATTGGTTGTTGGATGAGAAGATGATGGAGCAGAGGCAAAGGTGAAATAACCAATTAGTGAAGCAAAATCAACCCAATATTGATGAACCATAAACAAAGATACAAGCAAGTTTAAGCAGCAAAACAAAAAGGGGTATGCCATGAAATGGGATCGGTGAGCCGAAAAACTAGTCAAACATACACGAAAGAAAACACGCCAGAAGTCAACTGCAAAGTAGTTCAAAATAGATCACCGATGTGGCAAGGAACAAATAAACACTCATTTGAGAGAAAACGTACATGCAACCACTGTGAATTAGTTCATAATCAATTTCCTGCATGAAAGCATCCGCACAACATAGTGAAATATTAAACAGCTAGTACTATCACCACAAACAATCACGTGAATTAGTGCCAGAAAGAGAATATATTATTAATGGTGATACAACGTCAAATACATGTCTACAACTCGTCAAAACCCAATAGTGGAACATGGGCTATTCATCTCAATGCATGATATAAAAACCCTAGCCTCGCAACCTCTATCTATACTTGATACCAAAAGCTGAGTGCCTTTAGCTCTCAATCAACCATTCCTCTATCATAATGGCTTCAATTTCCAAGCAAAAAAAGTCATTTGATCATTTCCCAAAATTGTATATATAGGTTGAGATGCCCTTTGAGTTGCCCCAACTGTTGGTCTTCTCGACTGTTGCGCTGGCTTGCGACTTGGGAAATTTGCGACCTATGACCTGGGGTCGCTTGCGATCTGTGACATTGAGTAATCTGCGATCTGCGACCTGAATCCATTTGCGACTTGCGACCTTAATCCATCTGCGACTTGCGACCTTGAACAATCTGCGACTTGCGACCTGAATCCATTTGCAACTTGCGACCTGAATCCATCTGTTACTTGCGACCTTAATCCATCTGTGACTTGAGACCTTGAACAATCTGCGACTTGCGACTTGAATCCATCTATGACTTGCGACCTAGAGTTTCATCCCTTCTTCATTCTTCTTTTGGTGATCTCTGGATTTCACATCAAGATACCTTTTCCTACATATTAGTCCTATGGATGTGACTGGGTTCCTTTGAGCTTAAAGTGAGGTTCTTGGGAATCTTGTAAGGATCCACCTCCCTCACTGGAGCAAACCCCAGCTGTTGCCATGCAAGTCATCAGTTTCTACCTGTAAACAGTTAACACGGGTCACATTTACTTAAAATAAGATTGATGCCGAAAACATATGTAATTAGCCAAAAGTGGTTTTAACAAATAGTAAATCTATACCCTTGTGTGGTCTTGTTTTGCACGCCGAAAAGTTGCGTGTGTAGCTTGTAAATGGTATCATTAGTCCAAATCCTTTCCAGAGGATCTTCAAAACAAATATTGATGCTCGTATTTAGATTATTTCTTCAATTTATGACTGCCTACAACATTACATGATTCACCTTTTATGGTCTTCGGGGCGTGCCTAAAACTGCCCGTACCTTCGAAAAACATGATTCCCTTCTCTACCATCATATGTTTCCTTGCTTCTCGTCGAGATTCCTTCTGGGGATTTATGAAAATTCATGGCCTGTGTCAAGTTCAACCCAACATGGGAACTTCTTCTTGTCCCAAGAAATAACCATTCCTTTACATGGTTCTCCCCATCGAAATGCCCCTTTCCACTTTTATTTGCAGAAAGAGTGGCGATGAGAACAAAAAATGCAACTCCTTTGAGGGGCTGGCCTCTTTACCTCAAAATTGATAAGACATCATGTTGGGTATTTCATCATGTATATGGCGCGTTGCAGCCAAAATGTTCTTCCAGACCCATTCCTTACAAACTGGAGCAATCTTCCAATGCCGTCCTAACTAGAAAGGGACACTCTCAAACAAGGCTCAAATGCTCTTGAAATGATCCATCCTTTATGGGCGTGTATAATATCGTACCCACTCTCTGACAGGCACTGATTTGGCGTGAGGTCGCAATAGTGGCATGGAGGTCGCAACCGTGGCATGGGGGTCGCATAGTTGAAGAGTTGCACCGGGCATGGAATCTCTTGGGTGTGACCCCGCAACTTGGCGACTCGGGAGAGGTCGCAGAGTCGCAGTGACGGTTAAGTCGCATTCCCTAAGTCTTAAGAATAGTTGCGACTATGCGACTGAAGCGAGGTTGCGACTTGTGAAGGTCGCATGGCTGTCATCTAGAGGAGTCGCATCCCCGTTCACTTCCCGAGGACCTGAAATACGACTTTGCGACTCATATGGAGGTTTCCTGTTCGTGTCCCAAACTAGTTGCATGATGGTAGCATTTAAACATTCCCTAACATTTCGTTGGTGCAGTGAATAGTTATTCACCCTCTGTGTCCAGAATAACACATATTCCATCTCTGCTGGTTGTTTGCACGAGCTTGCTGGGATTGAATTTGTAAATACTAGGGTAACATCCGCCCCTATGTTCAACATGCGCAAGAGCTCCTTCAAAACCCACCTTGACATGAGGAATTTTCGAATGACATCTCTTATCAACGACAAATGTGTAGTTTAACAATTCGAGTCTGGTCACACTCCCATTAATGGTCGCATTCCTCAAGTCAGTGTCATCACCTGTCATGTCTGGGACATGAACGACCCAAAACCCTTTTCTCCACGGCCATAACTCATAATCACTATCCTCTCATCCAAGGGCTTCGTCATCATTCCTGTAATGGAAAAATCATGATTTGTATCCACTGAATCCATAACCTGTACTCATTTTTTTAATGATATGAAGAGTGGTAAGAAACGAAACTGTCAATGTTATCTCAGCGTTGATGGAGCTCGAAAACAGTTTTTTGGTTTTCCTCTATCCGAGCACTGATAGAACGAGTTCCTACTACTAGATCGATTTGAGCCATCGACAGAAAGTAGAGAAGACTCGAATATTTGGCAATATGATGCTTCCGATGTTGATCTTCAAGATGACATGCATTCCTCACCGAGGCACATATATTTTAGGAAGGATCGTTCCACCCTTCTTCCTAGACCTACATGAGCCTGGACGACATCGCACCCTTTCAGAATAGCTTTATATCATTCTAAGCTCTGATCCATCTTGGTATGGGAAGTTCCCTATTTGTGCAAGGGCTGTTACTAAAACATGTGGCTTACAAAATCTGTTTTTCTTTGAGGATTGCAACTAGCATCGTGTTAAAATCAACGCACAATCACTCATGCACATGTGGCCTTGCTTTTATTATAATCATTATATTCACATTTTCCAAGCCTTTTGTTCTTTCTCGCGTCACCCTCGGTTCTACGACATACTCCGACTCGACAAGGTATGGTTGGACTTGCATGCCATATTTCAAGAAGATATGCACATCAACATACAGAAGTTCAAATATTAATATACCAATCTAGGGTGTCAACATCTAATGTCATTTCATATTCGTAATATACAGAGAGGTTACTAATTAAATAACATACTTTTAACCGCACGTTTAAGTAGATATTTATCGAGTATGCTCAACCTATGTAGCTTCGAGATTAGTGAGTGACCCTTTCCAACCCATCATGACTTGTCCTGAATGTGAGACATTCCCTCCAACATTAACATATGAAAACATAACGCTCGGCCTTAGAGGCTTACTCTCTCACTCATACACAAACATTATCTTGGCAATATAATGCTTGTGCTTCATGTGCATGATTGAAAATGTTCCTTCAAACCAGGTGGAGAGACAACATGCTATGAAGTGCTAAAGTGATAATTAAGAGAGAGCCAGGCCTTAAACTTTTGTTCATGGCTATGATCGTATAGGTATTTTAACACGCGTAGAGGGCCACCAAATTACAAACCTCAAGTTTAACGGAGAGGATGAGTTTTCATGTACAATATAGGGGGTAGGCGAAAACTCATGCAAATGTAGACCGATGGCAAGATAACTCCCGACAACTGCTTGCCTGCCCTAAGGCGGAAAGATAAGTGATTTAATGGGCTGAGCGAGTAGAGGGGGACCCGAAATTTTGAATACCACCCAAAATTTTGGGTGGTGTTGTAGCGGCTACAACAAATGGAAAACCACTGGTAGAATCCAACATCTCTGCCAATGTCCCAAAAAAATATGAGTCTCAATAGCGATGCAAGGGAATATTGAAGAGGTTCTATGGGTACTCTTTGTATTACTTTGACCTTTACAGATATGCCCAATCCTTGTGCCTCAACTAGGTTTTTTTAATTAGAAAACGTCAAAGAGGAAGGTCACATATGCCAATAGTTTGATGATGATGTGGAGAGTAAGGTAGTGGGATTATTAAATTCATAATTTTAAAATAAGTTTCTGGTGTTTCTCTGCTGCCAGCAGGCCTAGATAGTACCTCGGCGGAGTCACTTCAAGAAATGACAAACGTTGCTCCGCTGCCAACGAGCCTGGTCAGTACCCCGACGGAGTCATTGCGTTACCTCTCTGCGCAGGAAGCCTTTCTTAATCCTTTACCCTTATTTGTTTCATGTGCTTGTAGCACTTATTTGTATGTGCTCATGGATTTTATTTTTCATGGGCAGATGAAGGATCCTGACTTATTTTACAAGCAATAGATGTTGTTTCTTGTTTGACAGAAACTGAAAGATATTCTGATTTGGGTTTTCCCTCATGCCAAGCTTTCACCCCATCTCCCACCTATAGGCAAACTATGAAAAACAAATCATTAAGATATTTAATACTGAGGCGTGCAAAAGACTCAGGTTACAAATATAGGCCATTCAAACTCGTAAGGGTTCCCCACAAGAGACCGACTCATATTTACCTAGCTAATGAATTTAAAATCATAGGAATTATGTTGAGAACGTGACTTTGATGACTTATTCTGAGAGAAGCTACCTCTTGAGGTAACCACCGTAACCTTACGTAAAAAATGGAGTTAGGGTTTCAGCAGTCAGTGCAAAACAAGTAAGAAAGATCATAAGGGATTTTGATGTGTGCAAAGAGGTAAAAGTAATCTATCCGGCTTTAAAACCGTGCAAGGGGGAGTAGGAAGGCTATTCGGGTCATCGAGGGTTTAAAGGCTGCAGGCTTAATAGGGACTCATGCGGGGGTATGCAATGTATGAAAAATTTCACAACTATCTCAACAACCAGTGAAAATGATGAGAGGAAGAAAGCGTACAACGCGATACAACAGACGAGGCTTATGACGAAATGCGATGCCATGTGTGAGAAATATCAACTAGTTGCAGGTGAAAAACAAGGAAAAGCACATGCAGTGATTATCTGAATATTATGCAGCAATAAGCGAACTAAAAAAAGCACGAGTGCAGAAATGAATGGAAACTTATAATGCCTAAACTACTGACTGTAAGAAAAGTCTACAAGCACAATTTTAAACCATAAAGCGAAACCTTAGCAAGTAAACCTAATTAACAACTTGAAATAATAAAATTTTACTAACAGATCCTAGCTAGCCTAAACCTAAAACCCTAGTTTAACCAAAGAGGTGGTCGGGTTATGTGAAATCAGCTTTTTAGTGCAGCCACCACATTAGTTCCCATCCTGCAAGAACAACAATGTTCAAAATCAGACCCAGTATACAAAATTGTGCATCAACAATAAGACTTACCCGCAAAGCATGTGCAACAACAAGAAGGCCATGGCTACTTACCATAGAACGTGCCAGAATGAATTGTTCAATCTGAATTTCACTTTCATCCTGATGCACAGAAATATGTACTTGAAACCTAAAATCGTCTATAAATGACACACATCCATGCGTGCACAACCCTAAATCCGACGGAAGCGAGGTGAAACATCTCCTAGTTGTAGGTAGACTCATCGGATAGGGTCTGTCAAACCAGCCGAGAATCTCATCATGGTGTTGAGGATGACCAATTTGATGGAATGGAAAAAATAGGCATATGCCAAGCGAATTTGAGGTGCTTGTGAATCCAAGTGAAGAAACCCTAATTTTGAAAACCCTAGTTCAAAGTGGTCTTTGGGTTTTGTCGGGGATGTGAGGATGTGAAGTAACTGTGAGCGAAGGCTGAAGTGCCTCGCCATCCTGGACAAACTCTGGACCTTCGGGTGGGGGGTTTTCAAACTGCGATGGTCTCGTGAGATCGACTAGCAAATGGATGTGATCATTATTTGTGGTGATTGGAAAACCGTCGATAGGATTATTATTAATTCGGCCAAATGTTTGCGAACTGATAGATTGAAAATCCAATGTATCATATTCCTTAGATTCCCCAGGATGGGATGAATTGATCGGAGGATTTTTAGGCAGTAGAGAGGTTTTCCAAACATCACACGCTTGTGCCTGAGTGCAACTGGTACTGGCTGGGCAACAACCGAAAAGATTAGAGACAATGGCCAATGTTTTCCTTCTAGTGAATAAATTAGGGTATATCGGTTGTTGCATACCAGCTGTTAGGGGATAGAAATATGTGCTCAGCGAAACATCACTCGGATGAAAAACTTGCCTAGATTAGCTGACATTCGGCGTGGTTATGCTGAAAGGAGTGTGATACGTGGGAACTGTCATTTCATAAACCCTAATTCGAGAAACCCTAGTTTGGCTTGTTTCAGGGGTCTCATCATGATCGTAAGAACTTGAGGTAACAACCAGCAGAAGTTCAATTGCTTCAAGTTCCTGATGGGTTTTTGAATCGTCACAAAGCAGATCATCAAATTTCAGTGGCTTCATACGGTCGACAGATAGATATGAATGACAGTTCTCAGAGGCGTGACTGAATATGTTTTCAAATAAGTAGCGATCATTAGAGCCATCAATTTGATCAGGTTGGGGACCTGGCATGTTAGACTTCCCAGGAGTTAATAGTCGGGATGAATCAATAAAAGAAACATCTTGAGGTTGCTTAGATAGGCAGTCACTCTTTTCGCTGTTTAAAGATTGCGGATGAAAATTATCAGGCATAAAAGATTCATCAATTTCGTAATGTGATTGTGAAACTCCACTCGCATGTTCGTGATTGTCGTCAATACTAGTATAAGACATTTTTGAATGACTTGAAGAAATTATTGGTGTGACTGACTCACGAAATAAATTAGGGAAAAATGGAAGAAATGATTCAGATGCGGGGGTATCAACCGTATAAGGGCCTTCATCTCGCACATCAATGTCATCCGGAGAGGCCAATGATTTCGCGTGCCCATCACTGTCCAACGATTTTGTAGGGAAATCAACTTTGTCCGGGACAAGACTCAATTTATTATAAGTATGAAAATGAGATTTAGAATCATACCCAAGCAAACATTCAGTGGACTCGAGATAGGTTTCATTGACAGGGAGAGATGTTAGGCCAATATGATTTTCAAGCTCTGATTTGGCAGGTTGTGTGAAAGATTTAGGGACAAAGTCTGAACAGCTGGAAACTTGAAGATCATCATAACAAACACTGGGATCAGGCTTGGTTGCCGATTGAAATTTTTCTAGGGAAACGAAAACCACCTGTCGAAACTATTATTTAAATATGTCCAATCGACATCCCTTTCATGGAACTCAAAACAAAAGTGAACAAATCTAATAGAAAACTCCTCTAGAGATTCTTGAGGTTCCATTATGATCTCATTTAACTTTATTAATACATTTTGAAAATAATACCTGTGAAAATCTTGTTGTAATTCACCGGCGAGCTACTCGAATGAACAGATGGAAGCTGCCGGAAATGTGCAGCACCATTTCTTAACATGACCTTCGAGAGTGAGGGAGAAAAGCACATAAGCCAACTCCTCATCGTCATTTTTGTAACACTCACAAAAATCACAAAAATCCTAAAGGTGTTCGGTTATGGAAACTCCGTTCTCACCATCGAATTTTAACTGAGACAAGTGAGGTTCATCGGGGATTGAGCATTGAGAACCAGATAAATCCGATAAAAATCTCGGAAGAATGATTTTGGGATGAGCCATTACAGATATGAGACTAATTGCAGGCTCTAAGGGCTCAGATTGTCATCTAGCCCTCCTTCTAGCGCCAATTTTGTCAATGGGAAAAATTGTACTACCAACAACAAGGGGGTCTCCCCGGTGAAAGGTCCCAATTAGACCTCACACCGTTTGGGATAGGAGCCCCATTCGGTATGTGGGCCTGGTTGCCGCCATAAGTGTTTCCGCTCTTGGTTGTCGGATGAGAAGATGATGGAGCAGAGGCAAAGGTGAAATAACCAATTAGTGAAGTAAAATCAACCCAATATTGATGAACCACAAGAAAACAAAAAGCAAGTTTAAGCAACAAAACAAAATGGGGTACGTCTTGAAATGGGATTAGTGAGCCGAAAAACCAGTCAAACATACACGAAAGAAAACATGCCAGAAGTTAAGTGCAAAGTAGTTCACAATAGATCACCGACGTGGCAAGGAACAAATAAACACTAATTCAAGAGCAAACGTACATGCAACCACAGTGAATTAGTTCATAATAAATTGCATGTATGAAAGCATCCGCACAACATAGTGAAATATTAGACAACTAGTACTATCACCACAAACAAGCACGTGAATCAGTGCCTGAAAGAGAATAGATTATTAATGGTGCTGCAACGTCAAATACATGTCTACAACTCGTCAAAACCCAATAGTGGAACATGGTCTATTCATCTCAATGCATGATATAAAAACCCTAGCCTCGCTACCTCTATCTCTACATGATACCATAAGCTGAGTGCCTTTAGCTCTCAAGCAACCATTCCTCTATCATAATGGCTTCAATTTCCGAGCTAAAAAAGTCCTTTGATCATTTCCTGAAATTGCATATATAGGCTGAGATTCCCTTTGAGTTTCCCTTGACTCTTGGTCTTCCCAACCGTTGGGCTGGCTTGCGACTTGGGCCATTTGCAACCTGCGGCCTAGGGTCACTTGCGACCTGTGACCTTCAGTAATCTGCGATCTGCAATCTGAATCCATCTCTTACTTGCGACCTGAATACATCTGCAAATTGCGACCTTACTCCATCTCCGACTTGCGAGCTTGACCAATCTGCGACTTGTGACCTAAATCCATCTGTGACCTGCGACCTGAATCCATCTGTGACTTGCGAACTGAATCCATCTGTGACTTGTAACCTGGAGTTTTGTCCCTTTTGCATTATTCTTTTGGTGATCTCTGGATTTCACAACAAGATTCCTTTTCCTACATACCAGTCCTGTGCACGTGACTGGGTTCCTTTGAGCTTAAAGTGAGGTTCTTGGGAATCTTGTAAGGATCCACCTTCCTCGCTGGAGAAAATATCAAATCTCGCCATGCAAGTTACCGGCTTCTACCGGTAAACAATTAACACGGGTCACATTTACTTAAAATAAGATTGATGCCGGAAACACATGTAATTAGCCAAAAGTGGTTTTAACAAATAGTAATTCTAGACCCCTGTGTGGTCTTGTTTTGCACGCCAAAATGTTGCGTGTGCAACTTGTAAATGGTATCATTAGTCCAAATCCTTTCCAGAGGATCTTCGAAACAAATATTGATGCTCGTTATTTAGATGCTTTCTTCAAATTATGACTTCCTCCCGCATTACATGATTCACCTTTTATGGTCTTTGAGGTATGCCTAAAACTTCCCGTACCTTCGAAAAACATGATTCCCTTCTCTACCATCATATGTTTCCTCGCTTCTCGTCGAGATTCCTTCTGGGGATTTATGAAAATTCATGGTTTGTGTCAAGTTCAACCCAACAGGGGAACTTCTTCTTGTCCCAAGAAATAGCCATTCCTTTACATGGTTCTCCCCACCGAAATGCCCCTTTCCACTTTCATTTGCATACAGAGTGGCGATGAGAACAAAATATGCAATGCCTTTGAGGGGTTGGCCTCTTTACCCAAAAATGGATAAGACATCATGTTGCGTATTTCGTCATGTATATGGCGTGTTGCAGCCAAAACGTTCTTCCAGACCCATTCATTACAAACTGGAGAAATCTTCCAATGTCGTCCTAACTAGAAAGGGATGCTCTCAAACAAGGCTCACGTGCTCTTGAAATGATCCATCCTTTAGGGGTGTGTATAATATCATACCCACTCTCTGACATGCATTGATTTGGCGTGAGGTCACAACAGTTGCGTGGAGGTCGCAACCGTGGTGTCGAGATCGTGTAGTCAGAGAGTCGCGCTGGGCGTGGATTCTCTTGGGTGCGACCCTGCAAATTGGTGACTCGGGAGAGGTCATAGAGTTGCATTGATGGTTAAGTCGCATTTATTGAGTCTTAAGAAGATTTGCGACTATGCAACCGAAGCGAGGTTGTGACTTGTGAAGGTCACATGGCTATCATTTAGAGGAGTAGCATCTCTTGTTCACTTCTCGAGGACCTGTAATGCGACTTTGCGACTCATATAGAGGTTTTTTATTTGCGTCCAAAACTAGTCGCATGATGGCAGCATTTAAACGTTCCCCAAAATTTTGTTGGTGCAGTGAATAGTTATTCACCCTCTGTCTCCGGAATAACACAGATTCCATCTCTGCCGGTTGTCTGCGCGAGCTTGCTGGGATTGAATTTGTAAATACTGGGGTAACATCCGCCCCTATGTTCAACATATGTAGGAGCTCCTTCAAAACCTACCTCGACACGAGTAATTTTCGAATGACATCTCTTATCAATGACAAATGTGTAGTTTAACAATTCGAGTCCGGTCACACTTCCGTTAATGGTCGTATTCCTCAAGTTAGTGTCATTGCCCATCATGGCTGCGACATGAATGGCCCAAAAACCTTTTCTACATGGCCATAACTCGTAATCACTATCCTGTCATCCAAGGGCTTCGCCATCATTCTTGTAATAGACAAATCTTGATTTTCACCCATTGAATCCATAACCTGTACTCATTTTCTTAACAATAGGAAGAGTGGTAAGAAACGAAACTGTTAATGTTATCTCAGCGTTGATGGAGCTGGAAAAGATTTTTTTGGTTTTCCTCTATCCAAGCACTGATAGAACGAGTTCCTGTTGCTAGATCGATTTGAGCCATCGACAGAAAGTAGAGAAGACTCGAAGATTTGGCAATCTGATGCTTCTGATGTTGATCTTCAGGATGACACACATTCCTCATCGAGGCACATATACTTTAGGAAGGATCGTTCCACCCTTCTTCCCAGACCTGCATGACCCTGGATGGCATCTCACCCTTTCAGAATAGCTTTATATCATTCTATGCTCTGATCCATCTTGGTATGGGCAGTTTCCTGTTTGTGCAAGGGCTATGACTAAAACATGTGTCTTACAAAAACTGCTTTTCTTTGAGGAGCGCAACTGGTATCGTGTTCAACTCAACGCACAATCGCTCATGCACATGTGGCCTTACTTTTATTATACTCATTACATTCACATTTTCCAAGCCTTTTATTCTTTCTCGCGTCACCCTCGGTTCTATGGCATGCTCCAGCTCGACAAGGTATGGTTGGACCTGCATGCCATATTTCAAGAAGATATGAACATCAACATACAGAAATTCAAATATTAATATACCAATCTAGGGTGTCAAGATCTAATGTCATTTCATATTTGAAATATACGGAGAGGTTACTAATTAAATAACATACTTTTAACCGCATGTTTAAGTAGGTATTTATCAAGTATGGTCAACCTATGTAGCTTCGAGATTAGTGAGTGACCCTTCCAACCTGTCATGACTTGTCCTGAATGTGAGACATTCCCTCCAACATTAACATATGAAAACACAACGCTCAGCCTTGGAGGCTTACTCTCTCACTGATACACAAACCTTAGCTTGGAAATATAATGCTTGTGCTTCATGTGCATGATTGAAAATGTTCCTTCAAACCAGGTGGAGAGACAACATCCTATGATGTGCTAAAGTGAGAATTGAGAGAGAGCCAGGCCTTAATCTTTGGTTCATGGCTATGATCGCATAGGTATTTTAACATGCGTAGAGGGCCACCAAATTACAAACCTCAAGTTTAACGGACAGGATGAGTTTGCATGTACAATATGGGGGGTAGGTGAACACTCATGCAAATGTAGACTGATGGCAAGATAACTCCCGTCAACTGCCTGCCTACCCTAAGGTGGAAAGACAAGTGATTTAATGGGCTAAGCGGGTAGAGGGGGACCCAAAATTTTGAATACCACCCAAAATTTTGGGTGGTGTTGTATCGGCTACAATAAGGTTTTAACCGGTTGTTCAAAAAAGGCATTCTATTTTTTTGGGATAAGCTTACTAAAAAATCTTTTGATGCACTCAAACACGCATTGACCCATGCACAATTATTGCATCCACCTGATTATCACCAAGACTAATTTTGTATTTAGCTACATCCAATTCTACCATAGGAATGATATTAGTTGAAGAAGATGAGTCTATCTCTGAACATGTAATTTATTATTTGGGTCAGAATATTACACCTACCAAGATTAAATACACACATGTGGAGAAATTGGCCTTAGTGGTTGTTCAAGTTGTCCAATGTTTTCGTCACTACATACCGTTACGAAAAACAACCATGATCTCTGATTGCAACCCTATGATGTATATTTTGAATAGAAAATTGCTAGGGTGGAAGTAATCTAAATGGATTGTTATCCTACAACAATTTGATTTGGAATTTGAAAAATCTAAATCAAAGAAATCATTACTATTTGCTGAACTATTATGTGACTTTCCCTATACTGAATCTGAAACTGTGGCATAAGATCATCTTCCTGATGAATCTATGTTTCTCATCCTTGGTATGGATATATCATCATATTACTTCAAACCCATACTTTTCGGCCTGGACTATCACGATCTGATCATTGTCGAATTCGATACCAATCCCAACAATATAACATTGTTGGCGATACTCTTTATTGTCGTGCTGGCGATTATAATTTATGACGTTGTTTAACACATGAAGAAGTTGAGAAGGCCTTGAATGAATACCATTATGGAGCATGTGGTGGTCATATGTTTGGGTTTTCCACTACCCAAAAAATATTCCGCGCTGGCTATTTCTGGCCCTCACTCTTTAAAGATTGCATAATTGTAGTTAGAAAATGTCACAATTGCCAAATTTTTTATCGAAAGATGCATGCACCTCCCACTCCTCTTCACCCAATCATATATTTTGGTCCATTTGCAAAATGGGGCATTGATTTCATTACATGTAACCCTCACTCGGTCGTGGGGGGGGGGGGGGGGGGGGGGGGCATGGATATATTATTCTCGTCGTAGATTATTTTACCAAATGGGCCGAGGCGATGCCTATATTCAAGAGAGACGGTGAAACTAAAACTATTTTCATATTCAACAATGTAATTGCTAGGTTCGACATACCCCAAGCCATCGTTACGGACCATTGTAGCCACTTTCGAAACATTATGATGACTAAACTTTCTGCTCATCTCGGCTTACGTCATGAAAATTATACACCTTATTACACATAGGAAAATGACCAAGTTGAAGTTGTAAACAATTTTTTGACCAATATGATCAAGCGGATTGTCGGAATTCATAAAACTAACTAGCATACCATGATTTTTTCAGCCTTATGGGCATAACGTACCTTTGCAAAAACATTGACTGGTTTTACTCCTTTCCAACTTGTTTACAGTTTGGAAGTCGTTTTACCAATTGAATGTGAAATTTTGTCATTAAAACTAGCCATTGAATTATTACCATCTACCTCTGAAGAGGAAGAGCGTTTTTTATACTTAGAACAGTTATATGAAACTCGTCGCACCACTACATTAGCTGTTGAGGCTCATAAAAAATGTGTTAAGGCACAATATGATCAAAGTGTTAATCCTCGTGTGTATTTAGAAGGTGACCTAGTTTTAGTTTAGGATCAAGCACATGATAAACTAGACGCTGGTAAATTCGAACCTATGTGGCATGGCCCTTAAATTATTAAACATTTACTTACAAAAGGTGCCTATGAATTAGTTGATTATGAAAATGTCTCTTTAGGACAAACCATAAATGGTATCTATATGAAGAGATATTATTGCTGATTTACCCTGTGGATATCTTCCTTGTACATTACTTATATTTTTTATGAGCGTGTGCCATAGATTAGTTATTTTTATTTACGAATTTCTACTAATTTTCCTGTTTATCTTGATTACTCTTGATATTGCAGATGTTGACATTCCCTCAAGCTTACATTGGCTTCGCTGACGACGCTTGTCGTAGTACTCGGAATTTATCTTCCACAACCTAGGTCATCTATTCACCCACTGATGAGTTAGTTTCTATTCATGGGATTTTCCTTGGTCAAACAATGAACAACATAACATAATATAGTCCAGTCATTGAGCTATTATTTGATGCCATTGTATTTAGCATTCGATGTTTGATTTTTAGGTTAGATTCACAACTCATTGTATTATATTTAAACAACGTCTATGCAGTTAGAAGTCCATCCTTGTTAAGAATATTTTTAAGGGTTCGTCTCTTGGAAAGGAATTTTGATTACATTGAATATCAACACATTTGAAGAAATTCAAACACTTTAGCTGATGCATTGGCCAATCAAGTGTGAAATAGACATTTGCGACATTAAATCTAAATCAAAACAATATTCCATCCATGTTCAACAAGATGCTCAGATAATAAAATTAGTAATCATCATTAGGTTAAATAATAGTCTGTCAAGTGTGTCAAAAATATATATCATCCAAGGACATAGGCTTCCAAATCCTTATGATCCAAATATGTTGATACAAAAAACAAAATGTAGCCTAGAATGACTATCATCTATCCATGATGATGTTCATGGTAGCAGAATATAGCGCGTGCCACTCGGCACGGATATCGCCTGATTGGCCCTGAAACCTCAACCACATGCCTTTGGTACCAGAGAGGCAAGTCGTCATTCCCAGTCTCTGGGATATCTATGGTGAGCCTCTCCACATTGTGCTCCAACTTGGTCAAGGCCTGTGTTGCGTCATGCTGTGGTGGCATGGCTGCTATGGGCTGGTCTCCTTATCAGTTAGACCGTCGTGGTCCTGTTGGTCAGACTGGACCTACATCTGCATTAACATTTTGAAAATTAGCATTGGATGATAAAAAAACAAATAAAAAGACCTAAAAAACACAAAACTTCAAAATGAGACTTTTTTACCTATGTCATACCACTATATCCCAACTAGGAGTGTCATATCTTGGTCACCCCTGTAGTCCATCCCTGCATATGAGAAGTCCTCTACCATGAATATTTGGCTTCTCAGGCACAAAAAAATTGAGGTGTATATCGCACTACTGGGCCACCATCGCCACAATGGCGGTTCATCAACGAAACCTATCACAACATGTGAGGATCTCTAGGTCCTATATGATCCACCAGATGCTGTTATGGAATGAGAAGTGGAATCATCTCAAGATTAAATGATTTCAGGATGGCGCCAAATGATATCAGGATGGCGCCATAGCTGAAGTTCTTCAGCTTTCCCTCCTTAGCTTGAGTTAGTTGTCCCTTCATATTGACAGCCACTCCCTCACACCTGTTTAACACAATTCCCTTATAACACTCAGTCGCGGTCTGCATCTAGGCCTTTGTAGCCACATGAGGAGCCGCACTACTGCACAATTTTGTAACTATAAAAGCAATGATTTTCAAATCAAGCAGTGATTTTTCGTCCATATTTCAACTTTGAATTTGGAGCACAATATTGCGCGAAATAGGACATGGTAGATTTCCCACCTGGCCTCGCACCAAACAAGGGAATATCACATCTTCTACGGGGCAATCCAGTGAGAAAGTAAATCCTTTGAGTCAATAACTAGCCAGTGTTCGCCAATAAAAAACATTTTTCCTAGATATCTCGGGCCCTCACCAGCTAAGTCATTAACTCTAGTTGGGATTTCATCCCTGAAATGGACCAAAACTTATAAAGTCCACAATTTTTTAGAGCTTGCAGAGTTGTTGGGCTATCAATTGCTTCCACATCATGTGTTTCATGTTCTCGTTCTCATCACTCAAGCATGATTGGTTCAAATGCCCTGGAAATGTAAAATTAGGAACATTAGAACCTTGTGGGAGAAAGATTGGAGATTTTTTTTGGTTGGATATTTGTATTTTAGAAAGACCACTATGCCTACGTGATTTTTCCTTACACACAGTGCATTTTTGCGTATTTTATCTATTAAAAAACCATGCAACCACAGTAATTTTTTGTGTAGAAAAATATCGGGGTGTGCCACCCCGATGAGGAAGACCTGCACACCCCCGCGGGTGATTTCTAAAAACATAATCCTTCCTAAAAAATCATCCTAATGCCTAAAAATGAAATATAAACTGTTTAAATGCAAGATATTAAAGAGATTTGTTACCTGGAATAAACGGTTCGTCCAATGGTTCATTGGTTTGCCCAATATCAGCTCCGGAAGTTCTGTGGTAAAAACCCTTTTTACTACTCTCAAAATGAAATGGTGAAAATAACTTATCTTTTTCAACTTTTATAGGTATTTATAAAGAAAATATTATTATTTATTACTTTAACTTTTGAGAAGTCAATTTTTCAATATTTTTACCATAAAAAAGAGTAATTATCATGATTTATTGAGATTTATGTGCAAAGAACATGTTGCATTTTAAAAATGGATCATTTTGACTATGAGTAAACTTATATCACTTTTTCAGACTCTCGAAAAACACGAAAAAGCGAAACCTTGGAGTCATATTTTAAGCCCTTTTTAGACTCTCTAAACATGAAAAGATTATGAGCACTTGACTATTCAAACTTGTTAAAATAAATGAACATTCGTCTATTTGGTATAAGTTTACCCCTTTTCCGGACCAAATTAGAATATTTATGAAAAAGTTATACGTTGACTAAGCATGGTCAATAGAGTTCTCTCCTACATTATTTTATCCCTTTTCCGGCTTGAGGGACTAAAATAATGAAAAAGAACATTATGGGTTTTACTTATGTTTTTCTCCTGACTCCCTAAAACTAAAAAATACCGAGTTTCACTTTCTTCAGGCTCGTTAAAAATCTATGCTGAAAGAAATGATTGAGTTTTCTCTACATGTCTATTCAAACTCTTTGAATATGAAAAACACCAAACCACTCCTTCCTAGAGTTCGTTAAAAATACTTCGGAGGACTCATCCGAAGGATGAGCTTACATGACAAGAAAATGTTATCCTCCTCCAGCTTGAAAAAAATAAAGAGGTACTTTCCAGTAATGCTGGGGGGGAATTGGGAAAAGATATTCATTTTTCACTCATTTTAAAAGTAGCATGTCACTCTTGAACACGACACTTCATCACACTTGTGTCTAGGTAGGGTAACCCATTTGTCTTACAGTTAATCAAACCTCATTGAAAGTATTCAAAATGTTTTGGGTATTATCGTTGAGTCAAATGTTTCCAACTCAATTATCGTGTCGTTATGTGTTTAAGATAAGTTCAACCTCAGTTCATATTCCTTTGCAAATATCAGTCTCCACTCGCGTTGACGATCCCTAAGTCAGTCCTTGAAAAAACACATTTCTTCAACTTGACATAAAAAGTTTTGTGTCGTAGGCCTTGTTGGTACAATTTATGAGTTTAAATAAGATCATTAATTCTTTTAACAATCCGGTTTTCATAATCTTAGAAGCACTCCAACATATATGGTCTAGAGGTAGTTTCTACAAGTTTAACACCTAACTAATTGGAATCCTTTAGTATTTTTACCAAGCAAGCTTCATTCTCCCTTACAGGAGAAGGATTCGAAAAGCCTTCAGTGGCAAGATTAACACTTCCAGATTATCAATTTTCCTTAATTAATCAAATATCAACAATCTAATCAAACATGAAATGAAAAGTTTTGACAAGTTCAGTTATTGATTGTGAAAGAAATACCAAGTCCTCTTACAAGGAGTCAATTCATAATATCTCTTAAAAAAACATATCAACAATAAATTAATCAAAATATAAATAAGATGAGCAACCTTGAATAAATATAGCCTACTAACAGTGAAAGAAACACCAAGTTCTCTTACGAGAGGTCAATTCATAATATTCCATTATCAAACATGTCAATAAGGATTTAGCCAAGAATTGAATACTGAAAGGAAGTACAACAAACCAAACAAGAAGAAACTAGTGCATAGTCTCGACAATGGGGGCCCTCCATGCTTCCGATGCACAACTTGGATGAATATTTGTTGCACCCCTTAGATGAATGAGATGTTTTCCTCCTCTAAATATCACATATTTATACAAGTATTTTGTAACTAATTGACTAAAAGTGCTCCAATACATTTATGATATATTTAAATAAGGCCTATAAGTCGAATTCAATACACCTATCTCTAAAATTTGGGAAAAATCACTTAAAGTCATATTCTGCCCATATTTCATGCTAAAATCAGGGGATATTTCTGAACAGCTAGTCTAGTTTGACCAACGTTGACCGACCCTAATATAGTTGTTCTAGTGTGAACCAATAGGTGTTCACCCATCCTTGGTTCCAAAAGTTTCCAGCTAAGCATTTGGTTTGATCCCAAGTGTCCTGTAACCATTACTTCAAATGAGATATTACAAGATTTTATAGTTCTTTCATAATTTAATTTTAATGCTTAATTTTGACTAAAACACAAAAATAATTAAAAGACATGATTTAGCTACCTTGATGTGAAAAATGGGTGATTATGATGATAAGATGATGAGAAAATGTGATAAATGATGAAAATTTATAGTGTAAAAGAAGCCAAAATTAGAAGCCAACACTCCCCCTTGTTGTTCATGAAGCATGTCCTCATGTTGGTTGATCCTATTGGATATCCTTCTTTCCCCAGATGCTAATGTGGTTCCCTCAATCTGAGCTACATGTAGAAGAGCCACTATCCCTTCTGTTTCTATTTCCCCCACCTTATAGATTTCAGTTTTTACTTTCTTCCTTTCATACTTGTACTATCAGTGCTTCTTTTCCTTTATCCATCTGCAAGCCTGCTTCAAAATAAGAATATTTTACTTCTCAAGTTTTCTTTCCTTCTCTACAAGCTGTTTTTTTTCTTCAATAAGCTTGTTGTTTTGATTTTTATACATGTCATTTTTTTTCTTTAGATTCCTTTCCATTATTTTTGTTATATGAAATTTTGCTTTTAGTTCCTCTAACTGATTTGTCTCATCCTCCTTATGTGGTTTTGAAGTCTCCCCATAAGTGTCTTTTGCAATCTTCTTGATTTTCTTGCTCAGTTTCTCATATGGAGAATAAGAGGATGATTCCTCTTTTTCACTTTCCTCATACCATTTATCTTGTTCTATTTCTTTAAGTTTTTGACTTGCTTCCCTTTCCAATCTCTCAAGAAGATCATGATGTTCCTTTTGTGCTTCATCCATAGGTAGTTCTTCAAACTTTTCTTGTTCTTATATGTCTTGGATCTCAATAAGAGGTTCCTCCAATATGTGATCTTCTCCTATCATTATTTTTCTGGATTTTATAGGGAAGGATATAAATGGTTTCTCCTTTTCAATGCTTTCTAGTTCCAAATTCTTCTTTGACCTTGTTCTGGGGAATGAGGATGTGTATACCATCTCTTTAGAGGAATGTGATTGTGTATCGGCCTTGAAGATTTCTTCTGATTGTTCTTCTTTTTCAAGATTTTCTATGAAGTTATTTCTTTCAAGGAAACTTTCCCAAGTTTCCTCTATTGTGTTTTTCAAATGGTGTTCAATAAGCATTTTTATCAATCCATGATGGTAATAACTTGTCTCTTTTTTTTCATTTTCCCCTCTAACTCCTTCAATCATTTTCAACAAATTCATTATGAAGAAATATGGAAGGTTGTCCTTATCTTCTCCTTGGATATGTTGAAGGATTTTGATGTGGTACATATGTACCACACTGTATCTTCCATCACATGTAAGATATTTCATGATAATAAGGATGAGTTCCCTCCAAGGATCTTGAAACCATTCTCTTATATCTCCCTTCCTCCAGTTAACAATCCCTTTTCTAGATTTTTGTAAAAATAAATTCCAATATTTTCCTTTCAAATGTTGTCCCCTATGATATCTCTCTCCTATTTGAGGTAATCCTGTGGCCTAGGCTATGTAATATTCTGTGATTGGAATGTTTAAATCACCTATGACTATCTTTCCCTTTTGAAATTTTGTGACAAATGCTTATGCTACTTTGTTATTATACCCATTGTATTTGCCAAAAATTCTAACAAATCAGCCTTATGAAGTTCTCTGATACTCTCTTATGTCCATTTCGTTGGTTGAAATTCAACTGGTTCAATTCTTCTTCTATCCATTTGAAAAACTTAGATCCCTTATTGCTGAGGTTGAGTTGGTGTTTCCCTTTGCTGAAAAACCCTTCTATCTCTGCTCTTGTGTGTAAAAATGGATTTTCAAATTGCAACCTTATGTGTACTCCTGTGTATTAAAAGAAACATAAGTCGGTTTGAAAAGGGATTCATAAAAATATACTCTATTCCTTTAAGTTGAGTTCCTTTGTCACTCATCCGAATGCTATTTCCATGTGTTTCTCCCCAAGTATTCCTCAAAATCAGAAAATAAATTTCACAACAACACTCTTTGACACACTACTACCGTGCAAAATTTCTTATGAAAATTTTTGTGCGAAAAAACTGGGATATCTTACCTTCATTAACTACACATTTTGTGTTGTCATTATAACAGTGAATCTCGTTCTTCTTCTCTCCATTTTTTCACCGTTTTGATTGCTTGACTCAATCTTTGGTTGCACTTACACTCTACAACACTGGAACTAAAACTCACACTTCACATTGCTCTACATCTCTTGCACTTACAACATTTTGGTTTACAACTCTTCACACCTCACAACACTTCCACAGCTCTTGAACTCACAACATTTTGGTTTGCAACACTTCGCACTTCACAAAACTTCCACGAATTTTGAACTCACAGAACTTTGAAATGCTTATACGAGGCAAGCCTTCATATTCCCTTTCACATCAAATGATTATGAATTTTGAAAATTTTATGATTCTGGCTTATGACGTTCAAGTCGATTTGTTTTAAATTGTACAGGATTCCCATGTCATAATCAATTTTTATATCCATTCCTTGAGTTTTGTCATTTCATTTTAGCGCTGTAGGATGACCCATTTTTAAACATCATCATAAACTATAGGCAGTCATTTCATCACTGAGTTATAGGCAGTTGTGGGCAAACCCATCGTTTCATATCTAGGCCAATGTGATCATTGAATTGTACATACTCTTATCTCTCCGAACTATGGGCACAAATTTACGATAACAGTTTTATGATTCTATTTATATACTCTCCATGCTTTAGATGATAAGAACAAGGAATTCACGTTTCTTTCGATGATAATGAAACAAGAATGATTTAATTTTTATTTAAGGAGTCTCTCTATTAAACTAAGAACACCATGATAACTCCATTATTCTTGTAATCATTTCATGCATGAAACTTTTTTACTCTTGACAACTCCTTTATCTTCTTTTAAATTTTGTTCTTCATATGTGCCTCTTATAAGACTATTATTTTTAAATGACCACTTTAGGGTCATTTAAAAGCTTATGACCTCCTTAAAAACATAATCTCTTTATTTCAATGCTATGTCTTGTATTTTTTTAGAAGAGAAAATCCTTAAAAATTTTGTAGAATAAACTCTTCTCTTTCATTTTGCTGTATACTAACCCACATCTTATCTCTTTTGTAAAGAATATTTTATGTTTTCCTCTTTTGTCTTGTTTTTACAGGTAAGAAAAGAAGGTTTGGTTTCTGATTCTGGTTTAATGTTTTGAAGGTATGGAAGGTAATGAAGGTTATATATGATGTGAAGATATGGAAGGTAATGAAGGTTATGGGATAAGTTATAGAAAATGTGTAGGATAAATCAAGATTAACAAGTCCTTTAATTACAAGTGTCTATTTAAAATTAAAAGCATTAAAACAAAAATTATAACTTAAAAAACTTTCCATTGGTTTAATTGTAGCCTATTTGTAGAAGTAGCTCTTTTGATTGGTTCTTAATTATCTTTGAGATGAAGTAGCTTATTTGATTGACACTTGAAAAGTGAATTTTTTAGGTCCCCTCTATGGATTAAATTCAATTTCAGGTCCCTTTGTGCATTGGATTTAACTTCAGCTCCCTCTGTGCATTGGATTCAACTTTAGGTCCCTCTGTTGATTCTCTTGGTCCTCTTATGGGATTGCATTCAGTTTCAAGTCCCTATGTGAATTGGATTCAAATTTAGGTCCCTCTGTGGATAAAAATTTTTTTTCCATTGACACAAATACATACACATTTTGAGATAGAAAGGATAACAAAAAAAGCATAAGTGCTTTTGTTTCCCTCTCCCTTTCTATTGTAAGACTTGTACTCAAGTCTTTTATTTTGAACTTGAAAATTTCAGTAAAGAAATGACGCATTATTATTGTGAATTCTAATAAGCCAATATGAATTGGTTTTCTGATTAGAATTTTGAGTTTATGTTGTGCCAGATCTCTGGTTTTCACAACTAAACCCCCTTTTTTATTTTTTATTTTTATTTTTATATTTTTTATTGATTTTATTATTATTATTATTATTTTTTAATGATGAGTTTTGGTAGGTGTTCCCGACACCTCTATCTCACTTTGTTGTGCCATTTTCTGCAAGAGATCTGCTTTGTTTATAGGCTTATTATATAACCTCAGCCTGTGCCCATTAACCAAAAATGAAATCTTCTCTTCATCAATTGTTTTAATTTTGATTGAACCATTGTCATATATGTCTTCAATTTCATATGGACCAACCCACTGTGTTGTGAACTTGGCTTGAAATTCTTTGAACTTTGAATCGAACAATAATTCCCAATCTCCCACTTTGAATTGCTTCTTCTTGATGAATTTGCCGTGCCATGTTGATATTTTTTGTTGAATTATCTGAGTATGTTGTAGTACTTGTTGTTTAATTTCATCCAACTGATTTAAATGCATTATTATTTCTTTTTGTGCCTCATCCAATTCCATCCCTAAGTCAGCTGTCAATTTGTAAGTGTGAATATGAAATTCAATAGGGAGTAAGACTTGCTTACCATAAACCAATTGTTAAGGAGTGAAACCTGTTGTGTTCTTCCAAGTGATTCTGTATGCCCATAGAGCTTCATGAAGCTTGTTTGACCAGTATTTTCTATTCATTCTCACGGTCTTATTCATTTTTGCTTCAAAAGTCTTATTAGTAGACTCCGCTTGGCCATTGGCTTGTGGATGATAGGGTTTAGATTAGTGATGCTTGATTTTGTACTTATTTGCTATGTCTTGAACCAATTTTGAAGTAAATTGTGCTCCTTTATTGGTGACAATTTCTCTAGGGACTCCAAATCTAACAAAAATTTCCTCAAAGAAAAAATTAAGCACTGTATGTTATGTTGCTATAGGAATTGCTTTTTCTTCCATACACTTAGTTACATAGTCGATACATACCAAGATGTACTTTTTTCCATTTGATGGTGGATTAATAGGCCTAATAAAATCAAGTTCCCACTTTTCAAATGGTTCTATGAGGACTCGTGGCTTCAGGGGCATTTCATCAGATGCTGCTGGTTTGCCCATTCTTTGGCAGTTGTCACAACTTCTGACATATTTCTTGGAGTCTTTAAAGATGGATGGCCAATAGTATCCCAGATGGAGTACTTTGTATGATGTCCTATTATCTACAAAATGTCTACCATAAGGCTCATCATGACAAGATTTTAAAATATCTATTATTTCATCTTGTCTTACCCATCATCTTATGATTATATCAAAACCAAAACAAAAGAGATCTCCATTAAGCCATGTATATCTAGCACTTTCTCTAATTACTTTTCTCTTTTATCTTGATGTAAAGTGTGGATGTAGTTTTCTTGTTGATAAATAATTGGCTTTATCATCATACCATGGAGTTATAACTGATATTGCAAATAAATGTTCGTCAGGAAGACTATCCAAGATAGGAACAATCTCACAAGATGTATGAAGTCGAGATAGAAAATATGCCACTTGATTTTCCCTTCTCGAACGATCTAAGACAATAATGTTAAACTCCAACATTAATAACAACTATCTATTAATATTGCCATTAGTAATGGGTTTATTCATTAAATATTTAATGGTTGAATGATCAGTATGAATGAAAACTTCATATCCTGTTATGTAATGCCTATATTTATTTACTGCATGTACTACAACAAGCATTTCTTTTTTAGTAACAGTATAATTCAACTCAGCTGGAGCTAAATTTTTGTTGATGAAGTAGATTACATAGTGTAGTTGGTTCTCTTTTTTCCCTAATGATGCTCCTACTGTTGTATCTGATGCATCTGTGGATATGTGGAATGGAAATGACCAATTTGGTCCTCTAAGAATTGGAGTTGTGGACAATTTTTGTTTAATTTCTCAAATTCATTTTGGTAATTAGTGTTACATTGAAACTCTACGTCCTTTGTAAGAAATTTAAATAAAGGCAAGGCTATCTTACTGAAATTTTCAATGAATCTTCGATAATATCCTGCATAACCCTAAAAAATACTTCTTTTTGAGTTGTTGGTGGTAATAAGTTTACAATGATATGTATTTTTGCTGGATCCACCTTTATTCCATAATTTGAAACATGGTGTCCAAACATTATCCCCTTAGTTAACATCATAAAACATTTCTCATTGCTAAGAGATAGATTAGTGTTAATACATCTTTGTAAATTTTTTTCTAAATTGTCTAAACAATCATCAAATGTATTCCCATAAATAGTGAAATCATCCATGTAGACTTCTACACATTCATGTATAAGATCAGCAAAGATGGTTAGGACAACTGTTTGAAATGTAGCTGGTTCATTACGCAATCCAAAAGGTAACACATTGTAAGCATATGTTCCCCAAGGACAACTAAATGTAGTTTTATCCTGATCTTCTAATGCTATCTTAATTTGATTATAACCGCTAAATCCATCAAGAAAAGGAAAGTAATTTTTCCTTTCTAATGAATCTAGGAATTGATCAATGAATGGTAGTGGAAAATGATCATCTAGTGTTGCTTTGTTTAACTCTCTATAGTCTACACAGATTCTCCATTTTCTATTTTTCTTGGGAACTACAACTAAGGGAGAAACCCATTGATTGTCTGAGATAGGGTAGATAAAAACTACCTGCAATAGTTTCTGCAACTCTTCTTTTACTATCACTTTCATCATTGGATTCATCCTTCTTTGTGGTTTTCTTACATGTTTGATTCTTTCATCCATGTAAATGTGATGCATGCATGTTTTTGGATGAATTAACTGTATATTTGTATAATCCCAAGCAAAAGCTTTTGGGTATTTCTTTAGTATTGCAATTATTTGTTCTTGTGACGATTGTAAATTGTTTCCAATATTAAGATTCCTTCCGGGGTTGATTTGAATTATTTTACTTTGAGAGCTTGTGATTGAGTTAAATGAAAAATAGCTTCAAATGATGTTTGTAATCAATTAATAGTGCAATTTTCCTGAAAACATTGATTCAAAATTTTACTTGCAACTTCATATTGAATGGTTCTAAGCTGCTCATAAATATTAGGTTCTGCAATGAAAAGATCCATTAAGTCCTCATTATCCTCTTCTCTAAAATCAAGGGCTCGATTTATGCTTAAAATAGGCTGAGTTTCTTCTTTTTGTTCATCAGGCTATGATAAAAAATATGTATATTGAGCAGGAGGATATAGTGTTATGTGCTTCCTTTCATTTTCATGTGATATGATCATACTTCATGATCTACATCTAATGAAGGCATCTGTTGTGGCTAACCATGGTCTGCCAAGGATTAAAGGATGGCCTCCTAATTTTGACTTTGGTTTTAGGACTAGGAAGTCTACAGGATATTCCCATGAATCCAAAGAAATAATGATGTCCTCAAGTACTCCTTCTCGCACTACTTTGGATCTATCAACAAGTTCCAAAATTGTAGTGCTAGGTTAGATATTGGGCAAGTTTAAACACTTCATAGTTTTAGTTGTCATTGTTAGAAAATTATAGATTACAGAGCAATTCAACACATAAAAT
This sequence comes from Pinus albicaulis, assembly GCA_034641835.2. Classification (NCBI taxonomy): domain Eukaryota; kingdom Viridiplantae; phylum Streptophyta; class Pinopsida; order Pinales; family Pinaceae; genus Pinus; species Pinus albicaulis. The sequence continues at coordinate 1,204,525,820 of CM076579.1, read as the reverse complement.
ATGCGGAAAATACAAGCACAAAAAACACATAAAACCAGAGAGACACATATAAACGTGGTTCACCCAGTTTGGGCTACGTCCACCCCGAACAACCAGTCCTTCCTTTCTATTATCCAGCAAAATGAAGAGACAAAACCTACAACAGATCCGCTATAATATCCTCTATTCTCTCTCACAGTCTCCCTATCTATTTTCCGCTTAGAGAATACACATGTAATACATAGCCGCAATACAATACCCTCATAAAAAGAGAGGGGTTTCCTTCTAGGGAAAAACACCCTAAACTAAACATAACTTCTACCGTCAAATCATCCGCCTAATGAACGACCCAGATTGAATAGAAATTACTATACTTTTACAAGGAAATTTTACATCTGTTTTTAGCTTAGGGGGCGCTGCGCTCGAAACCCCCCGCAAGGGGTGGGCTCCATAAAGTCGCTGCCGCCCCCCCTGGACCCCCCACGGCATCGATTAATTACGAGCGGCGTTGCCACCCCATTTAAGGTACACGGGTCCAATTGTTAGGTCCCTATATTACTAGTATAGTCCCTTATTGTTATTAGTGTAACCCCCTTATTGTTATTATTGTACCCTTGTAACCCCCATTTTGTTATTATTGTGCCCTTAAATTATTATTGTTAGGTCGACTAGGATTACATTGTGGTCCACTAGGATTACATTATGGCCACATGGACTCCTATATATAGAAAGGAGGTTTTGTAAATTGTATCATCCAAGAACTGTTCATTTATGTAATTTATTGGAGGTTGCCCCCTCGAAGTGGTTTATTTCTAAGGCGTTGATATCTATTTTCTTCTATTTTTGGAGCTGGTTACACAACATTTGGTATCAGAGCTTTGGATTCTAGGGTTTCGCTGCTCCAAAAAGGTCATCGTGGAATTTTCGCTATAAATTTTTTTATACGAAGTTTCAGAAGCTGAAATATTTAGGGTGCAAAGCCGAAATCCTAAGGAACATTTTCAAAAAATTTCAGAGTTTGGTTCGCAATATTTTTGGAGATATGATCTATGGAAGTTAGGTCTTTTTTCAGGCTCCTAAACAGGTCATTGTGGCATTTGCACTATAAATTTTTTTCTACGAAGTTTCAGAAGCTAAAATTTTTAGGGTGCGAAACCGAAATCCTAAGGAAAATCTTGAAAAATTTTCAGAGCTTGGTTCGCAATATTTTTGGAGATATGATCTGTGGAAGGTAGTGCTTTTTCAGGCTCCTAAATTTCATCTCAAAGAGGTGAACGTGGGAAAATCTTCATAACTTTCTCTTTGAGCATCAGATTGGAGTGCCGTAAAAAGCGATCACAAACACATGGACTGTAGTTTCTTGGATATCAATTTCAGATCCGAAGGATGAAACAATTAGACGTGGAAATTCGTACAAGTTCGCTCTACTGAACCAGTCCATAATTAGGTCATTGTGGGAGATTGGACACAACTTTGTCTTGGAGAATCCAAATCAAGTCAGACCTGTGGCATTTGAAAGATACTTAAGAGGGATACGTTGGTACCGAAATTCAAATATTGAAGTGCTGCAATCACAAAGATAATCCAATTTCAATATCAAAGTCCTCAAAAGAAAGAAAAAGGTGTCTATTTTTTTTCTTTTTTTTCTTTTTCCGAATTGCATAAGTCTTGTTTGAATCAATTTGAATTGATTCCAAGGGCATATTGTAGAATATATATCAGTATTGGGTTCTAAAAGATGCCCCATAAAAATAATTCAACATCCATTAAACCTTAAAAAGGCTCTATTATGACTCATGAAGATGAAGAATTGCAACATGATCTATCAAAATTACAAGAGCAAGTGCAACAAATTTCACTCTCGCAAAGAGCAACAAAAAATGAAATGGAAGTTTTGAAGAAAGGTGTGGAAGCGAAGATGGACAGTATGAAGAAAGGCGTGGAAGCTAAGATGGATGGCATGGAAGCGGGCATGGAAACTAAGATGGATGACATGAAAGAAAACATGGAAAACATGAAAAATGATCTAAAAGCAGACATCGAAGGTTTGACAAAGTTGATACAAGAAATGTTTCCTAATGGTGAAAAGATAGTAGAAGAACCTCATGATGATAACAAAATAAATGTTAATCATGATTTCATAAACTCTAATGTTGGCGGGAAGAACCACCATATTCCAAAAATGGACATGAGGAAGTTTGATGGAAAGGATCCTGTAACATGGATACTACAGATGGAGCAATATTTTGATCTCCATAACGTGAAAAACACGCAAAAGGTACGCATTGAAACTTTACATTTAGAACAAAATACATTTGTATGGTATCGATGGTTTTGCTCTTGTAAAAAAATTGTCACTTGGTCAATTTTTACGGAGGAAATGATAGCACATTATGAGGATACAAAGAGCAACACCTTTAGCCAATTGATAAATCTCAAACAAAAGGGTTTAGTGGGGCAGCACATTGAGGACTTCCAAAAATTGAATATAAGGGTAATTGATATTCCAGAGGAACACATGATCGATCTCTTCATAGGAACTTTAAAGGATAACATCCAACATGAAGTTTTCATTTTGGAACTGGATTCATTGGAGAAGGCATTCAGGTTGGCAAGAAAAGTTGAATGTAAAATAATGGCAACAAGGAAGCCTACCACTCAATTCTATAAAGAAGGAAGTGTTGCTACACCTATATTTCCACAACCTACAAGGTTGACACCACAACAATTGGAAGAAAAAAGAGCAAAAGGGCTTTGCTACAGTTGTGATAGAAAATACACTAAAGGTCATAAGTGTGCTCAGAAGAAATTATTTTACATAGATTGTGAAGAGGAAGAATAAAATGAACAAGAAGAGGATATACACTAGGAACCAACCCTAGAAGAGGAAGAAATGAATCCGACCATATCGTGTAATGCATTGGCAGAAATTACCACTCCTCAAACTCTTAATATAGAAGGACATATCAAGAAGAAAAAGGTAATAGTGTTGATTGATTCAGGTAGCACCCATAATTTTATTCATTGTAAGGTAGCCAAGGAATTGAATTGTTTCCTATACCCAGCACCAGAATGTCAAGTGATGGTTTCAAATGGAGGAAATATAAATTGCTCTGGAAAATGCCATAATATCAAGCTAACCATGGGGGAATATGTATTAACTAGTCCAATGCTTTCCATTCCTATGGGAGGTGCTGATGTTGTACTAGGAGTACAATGGTTACAATCTTTGGGGACGGTAGCTTTTAATTTTCAATAAATTTTCTTGAATTTTTTTTCAAAAGGAAAGGAATTAGAATTATGGGGTATTGCCGGGAATCTGGGAAAGATAATAAGCTCTAATGTCATGACAAAGCTTCTAAAGAAAGAACAATGAGGCGTAATTGCACAATTATGCTCACTAGAAGTTCCAACATCAAAATCATCTATTTCTGCAGATCTCCAACAAGTCTTGGACAATCATTCCAAGGTGTTTGAAACTCCCAAAAGACTCCCACCTATTCGTGATCATGATCATGCTATTCATTTGATTCCAGGAAGTGTTCCTCCAAACATTAGGCCTTATAGATATCCTTACGTCCAAAAGAGCGAAATTGAACGTATGATTGTAGAAATGTTAGAGGCGGGTATAATTAAACCTAGTCAAATTTCTTTCTCTGCTCTTGTAGTATTGGTACACAAGAAGGATAGATCATGGTGAATGTGTTCGGATTATAGGGAGCTCAATAAGCTCACCATTAAAGATAAATTTCCCATTCCTGTGATTGATGAAGTATTGGATGAATTACATGGAGCAATTTATTTTACCAAGTTGGATCTTCGTTCAGGATATCATCAAATTAGAATGAAGACTGAAGATATTCCAAAAACAGCATTTCGAACTCATGAGGGTCATTATGAATTTTTGGTCATGCCTTTTGGTCTTACCAATGCACCTTCTACAATTCAAGGGTTGATGAATTCCATTTTCAAACCCTTCCTTAGAAAATTTGTGCTAGTATTTTTTGATGATATACTAATCTACAGCAGGTCTTGGAAGGATCATGTTGAACATGTTGACGGGGTGCTCAAACTATTGCAGGAGAAACAATTATATGCAAAAACATCCAAATGTTTCTTTGGAGTACAAGAGGTGGAATATCTGGGTCATATTGTATCTCACGGGGGTGTTAAAGTAGACCCTAACAAAATTAAATCCATTAAGGAATGGAAAGTCCCCACAACCATAAAGCAGTTGCGAGGATTTCTCGGGTTAACAGGGTATTATCGCAAGTTTGTTAAGAATTATGGGAGAATAGCAGCACCTCTAACAACATTATTGAAGAAAGATGCATTTCATGGACTCCTGAAGCAACTAAGGCCTTTGAACATCTTAAAGAGGCAATGTGCCTAGCACCGGTCTTAGCTACGCCAGACTTCACAAAAACCTTTATTGTGGAATGTGATGCCTCAGGAAATGGAACTGGTGCAGTTTTAATGCAGGAAGGAAGACCCATTGCTTTTGAAAGTCGTCCGATCAAAGGAAAGTATTTACAGAAACCTATTTATGAGAAGGAAATGTTAGCAATACTGCATGCACTAAAGAAATGGAGAACTTACCTAATGGGAAGACACTTCAAGGTAAAAACTGATCATGATAGTCTTAAATTTTTTTTGGAACAAAGACTATCTTCAGAAGAGCAGCAAAAATGGGTCACAAAGATGTTGGGTTATGACTTTGAAATAATCTACAAAAAAGGAAAGCTTAATGTTGTTGCAGATGCACTCTCAAGAAAGAATGAAGAGGTGGAAGCATTGCTTTGTGCCATTTCTGTTATCCAACCAGATTGGATAACCGAAGCAAGAGATGAATGGAAGGAGGACAAAGATGTATGGACACTCATTCAAAGGTTGCAGCAAGATCCTAGTACATCTGATACATTTAGTTGGAAAAATTATTCCTTATGGTACAAATATTGCTTATATCTTTGTAAGAATTCCCAACTAAAACAAAATTTTCTTCTGGAATTGCACACTTCTCCTTTAGGAGGACACTCAGGATTTTTAAAAACTTACCACAGGGTGAAGATGGATTTTTTTTGGGATGGCCTTAAATCTGATATTCAAAATTTTGTGGCGGAATGTTTGGTTTTCCAGTAGAATAAAGTCGAGACAATTAAGACCCTGGGACTTCTACAACCTTTTATCCATTCCAAGTCAACGTTGGAGGAGATTTCAATGGATTTTATCACAGGTTTACCTAAGTCCGAAGGAAAGAGTGTCATCATGGTGGTAGTTGATAGACTTACCAAGTATGCACACTTTTGTGCATTATCTCATCCATTTAAAGCAAGTACAGTTGCTACTACATTTATGGACAGAATTCAAAGCTACATGGAAGCCCAAGGGTTATTGTGAGCGACAGAGATCCCATTTTTACTGGAAATTTTTGGACGGAGTTATTTTCTTGTTTGGGTACTCAATTAGCTCATAGCTCATCTTATCATCCTCAATCTGATGGTCAAACTGAAATAGTAAATAAATGTTTGGAAGGATATCTTCGTTGTTTTGTATCTGATAAACAAACACAATGGGTCAAGTGGTTACCTCTCGCTGAGTGGTGGTATAACACTTCCTTCCATACTACAGCAAAAATGACCCCATTTATGGCACTTTATGGATATCATCCACCATCCATCACATCATATTTAAGGGAAAATTCGAAGGTTCAAGCAGTGGAAGATCACATCGAGCATCAGCAAGAAGTTCTCCAACTCTTAAGGGATAACCTGAATTTGGCACAAAATCGAATGAAACAACAGGCAGATCAACATCGCAGCGAGAGAAGTTTTGATGTAGGAGATTGGGTATTTTTACGGCTACAACCATACAAACAAATGTCCCTCAAGCAAGCTAAGAAGGATAATAAATTATCGCCAAAGTACTATAGTCCTTACAAGGTGTTGCAAAATATTGGTACTACGGCATACAAATTGGAGCTTCCTGCTTCTTCGCGAGTACATCCAGTTTTCCATGTTTCATGCTTAAAGAAGGTTATAGGTGAAAATCTTCCAGTTCAAACAATATTGCCAGAACTTGATGAGGAAGGAAAAATCATATTGGAACTGGAAGCGGTCATGGAAACAAGAACTTGACAACTACGGAATCGATCAATTTCAGAGTATCTCATCAAGTGGAAGAACTTACCCACTGAAGATTCTACATGGGAGGATGAGAATTTTATACAAAAGCACCCAAAGCTACTTAAGCGTTGAGGACAACACTTTTTTTGAAGGAGAGGGGCATGTTAGGTCCCTATATTACTAGTATAGTCCCTTATTGTTGTTAGTGTAACCCCCTTATTGTTATTATTGTACCCTTGTAACCCCCTTTTTGTTATTATTGTGCCCTTAAATTATTATTGTTAGGTCGGCTAGGATTACATTGTGGCCCACTAGGATTACATTATGGCCACATGGACTCCTATATATAGAAAGGAGGTTTTGTAAATTGTATCATCCAAGAATTGTTCATTTATGTAATGTATTGGATGTTTCCCCCTCGAAGTGGCTTATTTCTAAGGTGTTGATATCTCTTTTCTTCTATTTTTGTAGCTGGTTACACAACATTAACTAAACATAACTTCTGCCGTCAGATCATTTGCCTAATGAACGGCCCAGATTGACTAGATATTACTATACGTTTACAAGACAATTTTACATTTGTTTTTAGCTTCGGGGGCGTTGCGCCCGAAACCCCCAGCCAGAGGGGGGCTCCATAAAGTCGTTGCCGCCCCCCCTGGACCCCCCACGGCAGCGATTCATTACGGGCGGCATTTCCACCCCATTTAAGGTATAGGGGTCCAATGCTGTAATACAAAGTATACAAGATAATCAGGCTCCACACCCAACAATCTCCCACTTGGAGACTGATTGTAGCAACTCCATCGCTGCTTCATTTGCTGGACAATGACTCCTCTTTGGACATGGTTGTTCCTCATCTTCATCGTCATCCTTGAAGACCAATTGAAACTGAGCACATTCTCAGTTTCTCCCTGGTTACAACTTTTGTTAGCATATCTGCAGGATTCTGGCTAGTGTGTATCTTTTCCGGCTTCAACTCTCCATCTTCCAATACTGACTGTATGAAATGGTACTTGAGATGTATGTGTTTAGTCCTGGAATGAAATGTTGAGTTCTTTGCAAGATGAATGGCACTTTGGCTATCATTGTATAACATGCCCATATCATGCTTCTTACCCAATTCATCCATAAACCTTTGTAACCAAATTATTTCTTTACTAGCCTCTGTAGCAGCAACATACTCTGCTTCTGTTGTTGAAAGTGAAACAACACTTTGGATTTTTGAAACCCAATTGACAGCTATTCCACCTACAGTAAATACATATCCTGTAGTGCTCCTCCTGTTATCTCTGTCACCTGCCATATCTGCATCAACATATCCTTGTAGAGCAATTTTTGAACCACCAAAGCATAATGCTTGATTTGTGGTACCTCTCAAATATCTGAGAATCCATTTTACTGCCATCCAATGTTCTTTTCCTGGATTGTTCATATACCTGCTTACAACTCCCACTGCATGTGCAATATCAGGCCTTGTGGAGACCATTGCATACATTAAGCTTCCAACTGCTGATGCATATGGAACTTTAGACATATAATCCATGTCTTCTTGGGTCTTTGGGCACATCTCCTTACTAAGTTTGAAATGGCTAGCAAAAGGTGTAGTAACTGGTTTTGCATTGTGCATATTAAATCTTTTCGACACCTTTTGTATGTTTTCATTCTAAGACAGTGTTAATTTTCGATTTTTCGTATCTCTGGTTATTCTCATACCAAGGATCTGTTTTGCAGCTCCCAAATCCTTCATTGCAAATGAATTTGCCAATTTTTGTTTTAGCACATTTATTTTCTGCATGTTAGACCTTGCAACAAGCATGTCATCTACATACAATAACAATATAATATAGCTGCCATCATTTTGCTTTTTCAGATAAACATAATGATCAGAGTGACATCTAGTATAACCTTGTTCAGACATAAACTTGTCAAATTTTAGATACCACTGCCTTGGAGCCTGTTTTAAGTCATACAAGCTCTTCTTTAAATTGCACACCAATTTTTCTTTCCCTTTGACTTCATATCCTTCTGGTTGCTACATGTATATCTCTTCCTCCAAATCTCCATGGAGAAATGTTGTCTTTACATCTAACTGTTCAAGATGTAAATCTTCCGTTGCTACAAGACTTAAAATGGTTATGATTGAAGTCATCTTAACAACAAGAGAAAATATTTCATCAAAATCAATACCTTTCTTCTGTGCAAACCCCTTCACCACAAGTCTAGCTTTGTACCTCTGTTTTCCTCCATCTTCTTCCTTCAGCCTGTAAACCCATTTATTTTGCAATGTAGTTTTACCTGCAGGAAACCTGACTAAGTCCCAATTCTGGTCATGCATTAAGGAGTTCATCTCTTCTTCCATGGATAGCTCCCACTTCTTCCTAATTTCAACCTACATTGCTTCTTCATAACATTCGGGTTCACCAGAATCAATCAACAATAAATAATATAATGAAGGAGAATATCGTTCAGGGGGTCTACTTATCCTAGTATATCTTCTAACACCACTTTCAGGTGTTTGAGGTGCCTGTTGCTGTTGTGGTGGTTGTTGATTATTATTATTTTTAGGCACCTTTACTTTTTCAGTTATCTCATCAAGAACCGTGTATTCCTTGCTTTCTTTTTCCTGTTTCTTTTCCTGCAACTAATTCTTATACAGGAACTTTTCATTGAATATTACATCTCTGCTCCTAATGATTTTGTGATTTTCATAATCATATAAGAGATAACCAAAATCATTAACACCATATCTAATAAAGGTACATTTCTTTGATTTTGCCTCAAGCTTTGTTCTATTTTCTTTATTAATATGGACAAAGGCCTCACAACCAAAAGGCTTTAAAAAAGAGTAGTTTACCTTTTTACCTGTCCATGCTTCCTCTGGAATACCACCATCCAAGTAACTTGAAGGCCCTCTATTTATTAGATAAACAACAGTATCTACAACATCTGCCCCAAATTGTAAAGGAAATCCTGCATGCAATCTCATACACCTTGCACGCTCCATGATTGTTCTGTTCATTCTTTCTGACACACCATTTTCTTGTGGTGTTCTTGGAATTGTCTTCTCTCTACGAATTCCATGCTCTTAACAGTACCTATAAAAATATTTGCTGAAATATTCACCTCCATTGTCTGATCTGAGACACTTCAACTTATTTCCTATCTCAATCTCAGCCAAAGCTTTCCATTTTTTGAAAATATCAAATACATCAGATTTATTCTGAATACAATAAATCCATGTTTTTCTAGTTGCATCATCAATAAAAGTAACATAATAACAAGAGCCACCAAGAGATGATACCTGAGAAGGTCCCCATACATCTGTATGCACAAGCTCTAATTTTTCACTCTTCTTTTCTTTACCAACTCTTAGAAATCTTTCTCTCTTCTATTTTCCATAAATGCAGTCCTCACAGAAATCCAAATCAACATTCTTCAAACCCGGCAACAAATTTCTTGAGTGAAGAATCTTCATCCCTTTCTCACTCATGTGTCTGAGCCTATGATGCCATAATGCTGCATATGCTCCTTTGGAAGTTAAAGCATTAACAGAGTTAGAAATACCATTGCATAAATACAATGTACCAACCTTTTCTCCTTTTTCTATTACCAGGGCTCCTTTGGTGACCTTCCAAGTTTTATCTGTGAAAGTTGTCACACAACCTTCACCGCCTAACTGCCCTGTTGAAATCAGATTTTTCTTTATATCTGGAACATGCCTTACCTCCTTTAATAGCCATTGGTTTCCATTCTGTTGTTTTACAAGAACTTTACCCATTCCAACAATTTTACAGGGTTTATCATCACCCAAACGAACTTGTCCAAAATCTCCTTGAACATAATCATGAAAATATTTCTTATCAGGTGTGGCATGGAATGAAGCCCCTAAATCTACAACCCAAGAATCAGTAACATTTTCGAAAGAAAGAATCAAAGCATCTTGTAACACATCACCTGTCACATTTGCTTCATAATTGTTTTCTTGTTGTGCATCTCCATCTTTTCCCTTCCAAGATCTACAATCTTTCTTTAGGTGTCCTTTATTTCTGCATTTCTAGCACACTATCCCCGATCTGGACTTGGATCTGCCTTTCCTTGATTTACTGCGATATCCCAAGCTCTTTCCTCTTTCCATTCTCCTTCCCCTAGACTCTACACTCAAAGCATTACCCGATGTATCACCGGAGCTTTTCCGTAGCATTTCCTCGCTAAGGATAGCACCGAAAACATCATCAAACTTTAAAGTACTAGATCCAGGGACAGAGTTACTAATGGCCATTACTAAACCATTCCAACTCTCTGGAAATGAGCACAATAATAACAGAGCTCTAACTTCATCATCAAAGTTTACCCCTACAGAACTTAACTGATTGGTAACTATATTAACATCATTTAAATGGTCTGCAACAGATCCACCTTCTGACATCTTCATATTAAATAATCGTTTCATAAGAAATACCTTGTTTAAGGCCGAGGGTTTTTCATATAGTTTCGCAAACGTCTGCATCAAACCCTCTATTGTTGTTTCCTTCGAAATATTGAAGGCGACTGATGCCGCAAGGCACAACCGTACTGTTCTGAGTGCCTTACTATCGAGAATGTTCCATTCCGCGTCTATCATGGCCGCTGACTTCTTGTTTTTCCACTCAATGGTAGGTACAAATATTTCTGCTACAGATAATCTTCCATCTGCATCTTCCACAACGAGAAGTTTTGGCCGTTAAATTTATCGACCCTAAACGTACCATCTTCCGCCATTGCTCCCACTCGAACCAAGAACCCTTCTTTCCTGCGAGTTTATCAGCCAAATATACCTTCAACTTTGATACCAGTTGTTAGAAAATTATATATTAGGAGCAATGCAACACATAAAATATGCGGAAAATACAAGCACACAAAACACATAAAACCAGAGAGACGTAGATATACGTGGTCCACCCAGTTTGGGCTACATCCACCCCGAACAGCTAGTCCTTCCTTTCTATTATCTAGAAAAATGAAGAGACAAAACCTACAACAGATCCACTGTAATATCCTCTGTTCTCTCTCACAGTCTCCCTATATATTTCCCGCTCAAATAATACAAATGTAATACATAGCCACAATACAATACCCTCATAAAAAGAGAGGGGTTTCCTTCTAGGGCAAAAAACCATAAACTAAACATAACTTCTACCGTCAGATCATCCACCTAATGAACTTCATAGATTGACTAGAAATTACTATACTTTTACAAGGCAATTTTACATCTGTTTTTAGCTTCGGGGGCGTTGCGTCCGAAACCCCCTGCCAGGCGGGGGATCCATAAAGTCACTGCCGCCCCCCCTGGACCCCCCACGCCAACGATTAATTACAGGTGGCGTTGCCACCCCATTTAAGGTACAGGGGTCCAATGATGTGATACAAAGTATACAAGATAATCAAGCTCCACACCCAACAATCATGACATTGATAGAAGCTCCTAAGTCAATTAAATTTTTTGAGACTGAGAAATTTTTGATTGAAATTGTTACCATAGGTATTCCAGGGTCAACATATTTCTCAACCATTGTATTTGTTGACATTATACTGGCTAATTTCCCAATGACATGGATTGTAGGTGGATCCTTATTTCTCTCACTAGTTTATTTGATGCATAATTCCTTAATTGATTTTGTGTAGATAGGAATATCTTTGATAGCAAGTAATACATGAATTTTAACATACAAATTTTCAATTCATCCAAAATATCAAATTCCGGAAGAGGAACTATAGATTTTTTCTCTACTAACCTTTCCGGGAAAGGAGGTGTTTGAGTTGTTATTGTTCTATTTTTTCTGAATTTGATGTTCTTCGTCATGTTTGTTAGGATTTATCCCCTCTTCAACTTGTTCTTCTATAATCACAGGGGAGTATTTTTGTAAAATTTTTCCAGACCTTAAGTGGATGTTTTGAATGGGAAAGATGGAGCATGACATTCCTTCTTTAGTATTGTAAATTGGCCTTTCCACTTTGTTACTTAGATTTGCTACTGGTTGAGCTGGTAATTTAGTTGGTCTAGGTGGAGGTTGGTTAGATGGCAGCTGAAGCTGCTGAGGTTGAGTTAGTGCAGGCAATGGTTGTTGTGGAAATGGGTTTGATTCAGGGGGTTGTTGGAATTTTTGATACGAGAATGGTTCTTGAGGATATTGATGGGCCTCTAAATTAGACATAAAATAAGGCCCATCTACCTTCTTTATGCACATGAAAAGATATATTAAATCTCTCCTTCTGCACTTAATAATGTTTTCTTATGCTTTAATATTTTCTTAGGAATTTTTAAAGGTAATTTCATATTTGTGCCTAATATTGGTTATTTTTGTAGAATATTGTGAGAATATTGGGCAGATTATGCAGACTTGGAGAAGGAAACGATTTAGGGACTTGCTCCCTGCCATTGGAAGATCAAGAGTGAAGAATAAATGAGCACAATATCAAGAAATTAGGGGGAAATATTGGAGAGATTCAAGGGGATTGTCCACCCTCCTTAACTCTCAAAGGCAACCAAAGGATCCTCATGAGGTCCCCTCCAACAATTCGAATTCTAGAGGCAGCCAAGAAACTCAAGACCAAGTGCACTCAAGCCATACTTCACTTGGAGTAAAGTGGACTCATTACCTATTTTTTAGGGATTTGTTGGTAGCTACCTTGAGGATAAATAAAGTTGATCAAGAGCTAATTAGGGTCTATTCCAGTGGATTCTGGTCCATTCGATGTAGTCAATTCCATTCCATTTTCATTCCATTCCATCCCATGCCATTCATTTTCCATTCTATTAGGCTTTTGTTGTTTAAGACCTTCAAGATGTAATAGGACTGTATTTTTTTGTAATTCAATGAGTAGGTAGATGTTGTTTTATTGATCTAGTTTCATGGAGTGAGGCTTGTGGGTTTGGGCCCAATCCATGTGCCTCAGTTTCTCTGCTATTTTCATTTTTTCCTTTCTGTCATTTAGCTAGTTTTGTTTCTGCCATTTAGTTAGTTTGATTCTTGAACAATTAGCTAGTTTTTGATATTTTCATTGCTATTATAACTGTTTCTGTAGATTTAATCTGCTTATTTGCACTGTAGAATAGATGATAAACTCTATAAAATTGTGAGGCAACCTTCCCCTCTCATCTCTGTCAATAGAGTTTGAGCAGGGTAGACCTTCCCACAGGCCAAAAATTGATTTTTGTTTGAGTTTAGGGTAGAGTTGCAGTATGTGTTTCAGTCTTTTTTTCCATTGCATTTCATATGTATTTCATGCATAAACTAGCAGGTTTGATCGCATGATGTATTCTTAAAGCCCTAGAGCAGCTCGAGTGGCGCCTCCCTGCCTCATTTTCCATCTTTGTGTTACGCTTCTAAACACCTCTATTACGCTCCATTTCCCTCCTTATTTTCTCTTCCTATCAACTGCTGCACCCAAATTTTATCCATAAAAACACTTAAAATACCCATACCGCCTTATTCCTTTGTTTCTATTGGTCACAGTCATCTTACCCTTTTTAACGCAAAACACTTGAAAACCATTGAAATTCGACCTCCACCTTTCTTCCTTGAAACTCCCACTACCGTACTTCTCACTTCGCATTTCGCGACCCTTTCCCTTTTCCTTTAAGGCTTACCACTTCCAAACGCCATATGCGATAACTCTACCACATCGCACATCGCAAATCACATCTTTTCTTTAATTTCCGTTAACACTTAACACTCCAACTACTGATTGCGATCATCCTCGAATCTCTCGCTACTGTACTTTGCAAATCACATTTCGTAGTTTTTATCACCGACCGCATTTTTCATTTCATAAATTTTCGCATTTTTCACTTTGCAGTTTTATCCCCATCGCATTTCGCACTTCACAGTTTTATCCCCATCGCATTTCGCACTTCGCAACCTTTTCGCAATCACATTCTGTAATATTTTGGCCCATCGCACTTCGCACTTCGCAACCTTTTCCTTTTTCCTTTAAGACTTACCACTCCTAACGACGATTGCGATATTCTATGTACTCTGCCGCCCGTCCCACCGCCATGTCACCCAGTGCATTTCGCACTTCGCAACTTTTCCTAGACAACACTTCCGCTACCCCTCAAACTTTGTGATATTGCGAACTGCGATATCACATTTCACATTTCGCAACTTTTACCACATTGCATTTCGCAGTCTTTATCCCATCGCAAATCACATTTCACAATATTTATCTGCTCCTTATTAACACTTACCGCTCCTGTCTGCCAATTGCGATATTGCGATATCGCATATTGTAGATTGCAACCTTTTCCCTTTTCGAAAATCACATTTCGCTCCCGAACTGTACTCTCGCTTCTCCGCCATCACGCTTTTTGAAGAATTCCAATCCAAAGCATTTTTTGCACTATAATAAAGTTCTAGTAAGGTTTAAACCCCTTCACTTCTAAGACTTGTTTCATGTGTTGAACCCTCCATTAGCCTCTTTAGCCCTTTTTCCTCCAAGCTGCAAATCAACACTTTTTCAATTAGAATTAAGTCATGGATAGCTTAGCTGCATGGATAGAAGCATGGTAGATAGAGCATAAATTAAATTAGTTTCCTTCCCATCATTTCCTTTCTGCAATTTAAATTAGTTTCCTTTTTGTCATTTCCTTTCAGCAATTTAGATTAGTTTCCTTCCTGTCATTTCTTTTTAGCAATTTAGTTTAGTTTCCTTCCTATCATTTCTTTTCAGAAATTTAATTTAGTTTCCTTCTGTCATTTCCTTTATTCAATTTAGTTTAGTTTCATTGAAGTGTGACATACTCCACTGAGAACCCCTAAAAGTAACACCCTTTCATAGAGAGGAAGAGGATGATATCAGTAGAATGCATCTGTTGTGTATATAGCACTGTCACCTCTAAGTTTGTACGAACGTCGAGTTGATAAATTAATGTAGGGCAGCCCCTGGGACAATGAACAAGGTCTTATTGAGTTTCCCATTCAAGATATGGACATCAGTGTACATATTAAGAACATCCCTCCATCTTTCCTTCCTAACTTCCATGGTATGAGGATATAGGATCCAAAAACATTTCTCTTTGAATTTGAGATACTTTGTAGGTATTATGGCTACTCATCAGGCACTCAAAAACTGAGATTGTTTCCTGCAACATTGAAGGATAGAGCTCTTAAATTATTCATGAGTCTAGGTACTAATTCAATAAGATCATGGAATGATATGCAAAATATATTTCTAGAAAAAATATAAAGATCATGATCTTAGAGAAGAAATTTTTAGAATGAGCCAAGAAGAAGATGAGAGCCTTGAGGATCTAATAGAGAGGTTCATGTATAATGTTAAGAGGGAAAAATTGCATCATCTAGGATTTGACACACTAAAAATCCTCTTACTTAGAACAATTAGGGATGAGTGGATTGATCTCCTTAATCTCATGAGTAGAGGATATGTATACCAATTGTCATTTGAAGAAATTTCTGAAACATGCAAGTGCATATCAAGAGGAAGGGAAAGAGTAAGTAAATCAGCATCAACATTGGTAAGGCAAGAGGAACTTGGAAATTTTCTTGATAAATTTAAAACAAAAATTCTTAGCAATCTAAGTGGACAAGTAGAAATGTTTAGAATGAAAAGAGAGCAAAAATAAGATGCTAATATTTTTGTTATCCATGTATATATTATGCTACTAAATGTTGTTTATCATTCCCCAGGTTTAAAGAAGTTTACCAAGAAGACAATGGAGCAAGGCAATCACCAAAGAAGCCATCTTATGTAGCTCCAAGGATACCCTGACAACCTAGTCAACTTGATATGATGCAAGGACCCACTTCACAATTTCAAGCTTATTCACATCCATCTTAAACTAATTGGGACACACTCCCTCCTTGGCAACCTCGGCCATCTCAACCCCAAAACCAATGGTGGCAACATGGTTGGTAAGGACCTTATTGGGAAAATCCATAATATCTTCAATATTTCCCTCAATATCCTCCATACCAAAATCCATGCTATCCCTACCATCCACCTCCACCACAACCACAACCTCAACCATATTCATATCATATATCTACCCCCATTCAACTACCTATACCACCATTTCCAAACCCACACCATGAAGTATCTCAACCCACTTACAATGCTGAGCTACAACACTACCAAACATATCCTCTTGATCTAGATGGTGTTCATCTTAGTTCAAGAAAGGTATTGCAAAGAAGAGATTTTCTTAATGTCATTGAAGGAAAACATCAAGAAGAAGAAGATCCAAATAGGAGATCAAAATATTAAGGGCTGCACTTGATGAAGAGCCGAAATCAGAATCAGATGTTGAGAAAGTTTCCTCATGTTTACCAACATTTCCTCCATGTGTTCCAGAAAAGAATCAACAAAAATAGGAAGATTTGAATGTCATAATGGAAGAGGACATCCAAAGTGATCCAACTCAGTAAGTGGACTAGGGGCATCACAACTATATTGACATATGGTTCCAAACAGTCATTAAGTTGCAACAACACACTCTTCTCCAACAGTACTTGATACAATCCTAGTTAAAGAAATTCATCTCTCATATTCAGGTACATGTCAAAGCATGTATTCCAAGTGTGCACATGATTTTATCTTTCATCTTTATGTGTACATGGCTCCATTGGAAGTATTCCTATACTTGAAAAAGGTTTTGTTTTTTTCAATTAGAGTAGGAAAGTGAAAAAGAAAAAAAAGAAAAGGAAAAAAGAATAAAATCTCAGGTGAAAACCTCTTTTGAGGCATTTGAGATTGACTCACTGATTGAAAACCTCCATGAGGTAGACATTGGGTTGAAAAAAAGAGAGGAAAAAAAAAATATCCTAGGTGAAAACCTCCTTTGAGGTGCCTAGGCAGACCTACAAGTGGAAAACCTCATTGAGGCAGCTAGTAGGCCTTTAAAAAAAAAAAAATGCGTTTCTC
Source organism: Pinus albicaulis (assembly GCA_034641835.2). NCBI lineage: Eukaryota > Viridiplantae > Streptophyta > Pinopsida > Pinales > Pinaceae > Pinus > Pinus albicaulis. Next base: position 1,204,508,799 of record CM076579.1, on the reverse strand, counting down.
CATGTATCTCTCTCTAATAAATGCAGGTGCTCTCTAACCTTTGCAAGCAGAAAAAAATCAAGTTGGCGTAAAGAGAAAATTTGGTCAACACCCTGGTCAAAGGTAGTCAAACTTGGACTTCCTCCTCCTATGCTCAGAAACTCCAAAAGGAACTCAGGCAGATTATCACATGTAGCCTCAGAACCATCAAAGCCAACTTCAACAACTATATCAACAACTTCAATATCACCTGCAAAAACAAATCAATGGTAAGGATCAGGTATGCTCATCTAACCCTTTCTTCAAATATATTTTAGCTTAATAAAACATTAAAAAGTGTGAGAATGAAAGTTTTTTTATATAGCCAAATCAATAGCAGAGCAACCTCAGCCTTATCTAGTAACTAGCCTCACTTTTTCCACCAAGAAGAGGAACAAGACAAAAGTAAAAAGGACTTGAGAAAGGCGTTAGTAAGCAGTTCATGTAATGGAAGACAAGGAGTGCCAAAGGGGTAACTAAGGGTGAACATAGTTCATAGAAGAAGAATTGTGAGTTTATTATGCATGCAAAAAAGAAAAGAAAAAAAAAAGAAAAAAGAAAAAGAAAAATAAAAGGTGGATCCACCACCTCTTGGCATGCGAAACAGATGTGCTTAAGGCATCTGAGGACCTCCATGAGGCACCTACGAGAAGAAATACAAGAAGAATAGTAAGAATATTAGCAGGAGGAGCAGTGCATGGGCCAATAAACAGAAAATGAAATAAGCCAGCATGTAGGAAGAACCATAAGGCAAGGAGGATGAATGGGTTGCTCAGAGGATGAGTAACAATTTTAGTAGGGGGTGATGACGAGCCTCTAAATTAGACATTAAATAAGGCCCATCTAACCTTTCTTAGGCCCATCTAACTTCCTTATGCACATGAAAAGATATATTAAATCTCTCCTTCTGCACTTAATAATGTTTTCTCATGCTTTAATATTTTCTTAGGAAGGTTTAAAGGTAATTTCATATTTGTGCTAATATTGGTTATTTTGTAGAATATTGTAAGAAGATTGGGCAGATTATGCATATTTGTAGAAGGGGATGATTTAGGGGCTTGCTCCCTGCCATTGGAAGATCAAGAGTGAAGAATAAATGAGCACAATATCAAGAAATTAGGGGGAAATCTTGGAGAGATTCAAGGGGGATGTCCACCCTCCTTAACTCTTAAAGGTAGCAAAAGGATCATCATAAGATCCCCTCCAACAATTCAAATTTTAGAGGCAACCAAGAAAATCAAGACCAAGTGCACTCAAGCCATAATTCACTTGAAGTCAAGTGGACTCATTACCTATTTTGTAGGGAGCTGTTGGCAACTGACCTTGAGGATAAATAAAGCTGATCAAGAGCTAATTAGGGTTGTTTCCGGTGGATTCTAGTCCATTCAATGCATTCCATTCCATTCCATCCCATGCCATTCATTTTCCATTTTATTAGGCTTTTGCTGTTTAAGACCTTCGGGATGTAATAAGACTGTATTTTTTTGTAATGAAATGAGTAGGCAAATGTTGTTTTACTGATCTAGTTTCATGGAGCGAGGCTCGTGGGTTAGGGCCCAAATCATGTGCCTCAACTTCTCTTTTGTTTTCATTATTTCCTTTCTGTCATTTAACTAACTTTGTTTCTGCCATTTAGTTAGTTTGATTCTTGAACAATTAGCTAGTTTCTGATATTTTCATTGCTATTATAGTTGTTGCTGTAGATTTAATCTAAGTATATACACTGTAGAATAGCTGATAAAATCTATAGAACTATGAGCCAACCTTCCCCTCTCATCTCTGTTAATATATTTTGAGCAAGGTAGACCTTCCCTAGGCCAAAAATTGATTTCTGTTTGAGGTTAGGGTAGAGTTGCAGTATGATTTTCAGTCTTTCTTTCCATTGTTTTATCACACATTTCATATGTATTTCATGCATAAATTAGCAGGGTTGATCGCATGATGTATTTTTAAAGCCCTAGAGAAGGTCGAGTGGCGCCTCCCTGCCTCATTTTCCATCTTTGCGTTACGCTTCCAAACACCTTTGTTACTCTCCATTCCCCTCCTTTTCTCTTCATATCAGTTTTTGCACCCACCTTTTATCCACAAAAACACTTAAAATACACATCCTACCTTATTCCTTTGTTTCTATTGGTCACGATCACCTTACCCTTTTTAACGCAAAACACTTGAAAACCATTGAAATTCGACCTCCGCCTTTCTTCCTCGAAACTCCTGCTACCGTACTTCACACTTCTCACTTCACAAGCTTTTCCCTTTTCCTTTGAGGCTTATCCCTTCCAAACGCCGATTGCGATAACTCCGCCACATCGCACATCACAAATCACATATTTTATTTGGTTTCCGTTAACACTTACCGCTCCAACTTTTGATTGCGATAATCCTGGAATCTCCCGCTACCATACTTTGCAAATCACATTTCACAGTTTTTATCACCGACCACATTTCGCATTTCACAAATTTTTTCATTTCTCACTTCGTAGTTTTATCCCCATCGCATTTTGCACTTCGCAGCCTTTTTGTAATCACATTCCGTAATATTTTTCCCCATCGCACTTCACACTTCGCAACTTTTTCCCCATTGCACTTCGCACTTCACAACCTTTTCCTTTTTCCTTTAAGACTTATTATCGCTCCTGATGCCGATTGTGATATTCTCCCTTCTCTGCCGCCGGTCCCACCGCCACGTCACCCATCACATTTTTCACTTCGCAACTTTTCCTGGACAACACTTCCGCTACCCCTCAAACTTTGCGATATTGCGAACTGCGATATTACATTTCACATTTCGCAACTTTTACCACATCGCATTTCGCAGTATTTATCCCGTCGTAAATCACATTTCGCAATCTTTATCCGCTTCTTTTTAACACTTACCGCTTCTGTCTGCCGATTGCGATATTGTGATATCGCATATCGCATCCTTTGCCCTTTTCGCAAATCGAATTTCGCTCCCGAACTGTACTCCTACTTCTCCGTCATCACAATTTTTAAAGCATTCCGCTCCAAATAATTTTTTGCGCTATAATAAAGTTCTAGTAAGGTTTAAACCCCCTCCTTCCACTTCTAAGCTTTGTTTCATGTGTTGAGCCCTCCATTAGCCTCTTTAGCCCTTTTTCCTCCAAGATGCAAATCAACACTTTTTCAATTAGAATTAAGTCATGGATAGCTTAGTTGCATGGATAGAAGCATGGTAGATAGAGAATAAATTAGATTAGTTTCCTTCCCGTCATTTCCTTTCTGCAATTTAAATTAGTTTCCTTCACGTCGTTTCCTTTCAGCAATTTAGTTTAGTTTCCTTCCTGTCATTTATTTTCAGCAATTTATTTTAGTTTCCTTTCTGTCATTTCTTTTCAACAATTTAATTTATTTTCCTTCTGTCATTTCCTTTTTTCAATTTAGTTTAGTTTCATTGAAGTGTAACATACTCCACTGAGAACCCCTAGAAGTAGCACCCTTTCGTAGAGCGGAAGAGGATGACATGAGTATAATGCATCTGTTGTGTATATAGCATTGTCACCTCCAAGTTTGTATGAACCCCAGGTTGATAAAGTAAAGTAGGGAAGCCCCTGGGAGTTGTAGAACTCTTGGTGCAATACCGAGGCTCAACATATATTATTTTTGGTATGATTGTTGAGGATAAGGTTGGTATTGTTGTTAATATGGCTGTTGAGGATAAAATTGTTGTGGAGGCTGAGATCCATAAGAATATCCTCACAAAATTTGTGAAGGTTGGTTTTGATTTTGCTGTGGAGGCCATGCCTGCCATGGCATAGGAGCATTCCATGAGGATTGAGGAGGGTATTGATAATTTTGAGAAATTTGTTGAGTAAATTAATGAGGCAAATTTTGAGGCATACCTGAAAATCGTGGTTGCCAAGGTTTTCTAGGTGCCAAATAGTAGAGAGAGTCAATCCCTTGTCCCTTTTCCATTGAGTTTACCTGCAATTCCTTGAGTTTTGGGAAATTTTCAGTTGAATGATTTTCTGTACGTAGTCCACAAACCTGAATACTCTCTAAAGGACATTTCTTCAGTGGATGTTTGTTTCTACATTTAGGACAAAGTAATGATGGTACCTAATCTTGTTCATCTTGATTTTTCTTGGATTTTAGTACATTGACATGTGTCCCTAATGTGCTCAAGATATCAGTTTTACAACTCTCAAATATATTCCCTAATTCTGCGCTTGTTATGCTCCCTGTTGCAGATTTAATTATTTTTGAATTTACATCTCTTTTCCCACTTTTGGCTCTTCCTCTCGAATAATTTTGACATAATTTAGAAATATCCTCAAATGGTAAATATTAGATGTCTTATTTTCCCATTACATTGAGAATATCAAGGTATTCATCTCATATACATTTGATAAATTTTTTTTGAATGGTATTAGGATTTAAAGAGTGTTGTTTGGTTTTTTCTAAATTGTAAAGAAATTGTTCTAAATATTCTTCCAAAATCTCATATTCTTGTTGAGATATCCTTAAAATATCTTTCTTCGAATCTCTAGGCCTACAATAGGCTTGATACTTCACAAGAAAACATTTCCTCATGTCTTCCCAAGAAGTGATAGTGTGTTCTCCTAATCCTATAAACCATTTTAATGTAGCTGCGTTAAGAGTAGCAGGAAAAAGATGAAGTTTATGCGTATCATATGTACAACCATAAGTATGACATAAAATATCAAACTCAAACATGAATGAATCAGTATCTTCAGAAGACATTCAATAGAAATGCAGTAAAACAGAAGGTGGAATATTCTTCATTTTTACCTCCTCTCCAAGAATTGTTCTTGTATCTAGAATTGGGAATCCAAAGGTAGTTTCCTGATCATTGTCTGTTTCTGCATCATGTCATCTCTTATTATCATATTCTCTTTTGGAGTTTTTTTCTCTTATTCTTTCTGCTTCTATTCTCATTTCTTCCTCTCTTTTTCTTTTCCATTCTCTTTGTTGCCTTTCATAATGTATCCTTTGTTGTGGAGTTAATATTGGGACATTAGATCCTTGTCCTTCCTCTGCAATTTCTTTCTCAATTGTTTGAAATGTCTTGATAAGAAGTCGAGTTTGTGTTTCTTCAACTTTTTTTTATTTGTTTGAGGATTGGTTGATCTAATTTTTCAACAACTTGTTTTATTGTATCTCTTTGTTTTCCTATGGAAGATGTTTTTGTTTGTGTTTGTTTCCTTTTTACTTCATAGGCTAACAGAGTTTGTCTTTCAAAAAGAGTAAATATTTGTCCCGAACATTGTTTTTCTTCCAATTCTTCTAAAGTGGTTTCCTAGCAACTGGTGTAATTAGTCCTAATGGTCCTCCTCCCATAGATGGTTGAGTGGTTGGGGTTTTTTTTTGGAAAATCTACCTTTTTCATTTCTTACTCTAGGCATAAAGAAACATAACTAAAAAAACTCAATTTTGTTTTTATTGTTATTGAATTTATTTTTATTTATTATTATTATTATTTTTATTTATGGAAATGAAAAATGAATTTAACTAGACTTCTACCCTCTAAGTGTGCTTCCCCAGAAACGATGCCAAAATTTTGGTCCAATTTATGAGTTTAAATTAGATCATTAATTCTTTATCAATCCGGTTTTCGTAATCTTAGAAGCACTCCAACATATATGGTCTAGAGGTAGTTTATAAAAGTTTAATGCCTAACTAATTGGAAGCCTTAAGTATTTTTACCAAGAAAGCTTCATTCTCCCTTACAGGAGAAGGATTCGAAAAACCTTCAGTGGTAAGATTAACACTTCCAAATTATCAATTTTCCTTAATGAATCAAATAGCAGCAAACTAATCAAACATGAAATGACAAATTTTGACAAGTTTGGTTATTGATTGTGAAAGAAATACCAAGTCCTCTTACAAGGAGTCAATTCATAATATCTCTTAAGAAAATGTATCTACAATAACTTAATCAAAATATAAATAATATGAGCATCCTTGGATAAATCTAGCCTATTGATAGTGACAAAAACACCAAGCTCTCTTACGAGAGGTCAATTCATAATATTCCATGATCAAACATGTCAATAAGAATTTAGCCAAGAATTGAATACTGAAAGGAAGTACAAAAAACTAAAATGAAGATGCAAAAAACGGAAATGAAAAGTACAACAAATAAAAATGATACCAAACAAGAAGGAACTAGTGCACAGTCTTGGCAATGGGGGCCCTCCATGCTTCCGTTGCGCACCTTAGATGAATATTAGCTCAGGAAGATTTGTAAACCAGATCAAGCATCATCCATAAAACATAATAGAAGCAAAATAACTCTGAAACAACTGCTTTCAATAATTTGCAAAAAGTCTCCAAATTCACACAGTTAAAGAGATGTTTTCCTCCTCTAAATATCACATATTTATACAAGTCTTTTGTAACTAATTGACTAAAAGTGCTCAAATATATTTATGATATCTTTAGATAAGGCCTACAAGTCAAATTTAGTACACTTATCTCTAAAATTTGGGGAAAACCCCTTAAAATCACATTTTGCCCATATTTCATGCTCAAATCAGGGGATATTTCTGAGCAACTACTCTGGTTTGACGAGCGTTGACCAACCTTTAAAGCCAAGTAGGGCCTTTTCAAATGCTATTCATGCCTTTCGGGTTGACGAATTCTCCCGCAACCTTCATGAGGCTGATGGACGACATCTTTCGGCCATTCACCAACTCATTTATGGTAGCGTGCTTGGATGACATCCTGATCTTCAACCAGACTTGGGAAGAGAACCTCCACCACATCTAACAGGTCCTCCAAACACTGCGGCAACACAAGTTGTGTGCCAATTTGGAGAAGTGCACTTTTGGCATGACACAGGTTCAGTATATGGGATACATTATTGTTGAACAGGGGGTGCATGTGGATCCAACCAAGATCTAAGTAATTCGGGATTGGCCGGCCCCAACCACTCTAACAGAGCTTCACAAATTTTTGAGTCTTGCTAATTTCTACTGTAGGTTCATGTTGGGATTCTCTCATATCACTTGGCCCTTGTGTCAAGTCAACAAGGGAGGAGTGAAAGAAAAATTCTTTTGGTCGGAATCTTAATAGAAGGCATTCATAGAATTGAAACATTGCCTCTGATCTGCCCTAGTGCTCACATTAACAGACTTGCAACAACCATTTGAGATCGAGATAGATGCCTCTGACTATGATATTGGGGAATTTCTTACTCAACAGGGGCATCCAGTGGCATATCATAGTGAGACACTATCCGACACAGTCCACAAGTATCCCACTTATGAAAAAGAAATGTATTCCATTGTGCAGGCATGCTGCCAATGGAAGCATTACATTTTGGAGAAGGAAATGGTCATCCACACATACCACCGATCCCTATAGTTCATACAAACACAAGGAAAGTTGCAGAACGATCACCATCAGAAGTGGTCCACATATCTGCAATAATTTCATTTGAACATCAAGTATAATAAGGGAAACACCAAAAATGTTGCAGACTGCCTCAGCCAACCACCTATCGTGGCGCTAACCACCATTCTCAACTCTTGTGGACACGAGACTTCTGATTGGTCACTTCTCTACAAGAGCGATCCAAAATTCGGCCACACATACAAGAAACTCTTAGAGGGTACACAAGTTCCAAAATTTCACCTCTAGGATGCACTATTATGTCACCAAGGAAACCTTTATGTTCCTTCAAGTGAGCATGCCAAGATGATTTAGGAAGAACACTACAGTAAATTCGCTGCAAATTTCGTGGTTGAGAAAACAGTGGTAGTACCGCAGAAGTATTTCTATTAGCCTAACCTTCAACAGGATGTTGGGAAGTACATAAGATCCTGCACTGCTTGCTCCATTGCCAAACCGACCATCAAGAAGTAAGGCCTCTATACTCCATTACCAATCCCTAGTCGACCTTGGGAATCCATCTCCATGGATTTCATGTCAGGCCTTCCTTCTACTAAGCATGGAAATGACTGTATTTTCATGGTCGTCGAAATATTCTCAAATATGGCCATTATGTCAGCTTGCAAGAAGAATATCACAGTAGAAGCCGCTGCTAAAATCTTCTTTGAACGAGTGTGGATGAACTTTGGGATCCCATAGTCTGTCATCTCAGATCGGGACAACAGGTTCCTTAGCATATTTTGGTCCAGCCTCCGATTAATGCTGGACACCAAGCTCACCAAGTCCAACACTTTCCATCCCCAAACTGATGGTCAGAAAAGGTCATCAACATGTTGATTTTACACATTATGTGCATGTACAATTCAAAGCATCCACACACATGGGATGATATCCTTCCCTATGTACAACACAGTTATAACCGGGCTCTCCACAGCTCAACAGGCCACAACCCATTTCTGGTGGGCCTGGGGTTCTAGCCACTATGTCCCATTAACATAGCCATGCTATTTGTATCTACTCAGGCCGATTCGACTCATGTCCATTCTGAAGCTGATAAAGCGAACAACTTCATCGAGCACATTCAGCACATCCACCAACAGGTTCATGACATATTGGATAGAGCTAATGCTAAGTACAAGAAACGACATGATCAACATCGGGTGCCACACCACTTCCAGGTGGGTGACAAAGTGTGGTTACATTTGCAGAAGGAGCGCCTCACTCGTCACCACTGCAAGCTTCACCCACTCTGATATGGGCCATACATCATCACCAAGGCTGTAGGGAACAATGCCTTTGAGCTCAGTATTCCACCATTCCTTGGTCTGCACCTAGTATTCCATGTGGACCGTCTTCAGCCCTATTTCCCACATCTACTGGACACCTCTGACATTGGAGAACAACTCACACCAATAGAGTTAAACCTAGACTGCATGGAACAAGCCACCACAGATTGTATCATGGACATGAAAATCAAGAACACTTGCCAACAGAAGATCCAACTGTATCGGGTGGTCAAATCTGGGCAACTCCTACACCAAGGCAAGTGGTTCACTAGGGACCAAGTTCAGTAGAAGTTTCCTCATCTCATGGAGGAAATCAATGCAATGGGGACCATTTCTTCCTAAGGGGGGAGGAATGATCCAGGTGGATATTGGTGGCCACCCACCTATTCAACTTGGGGCCCCACCATTGTTTCTTTCAGTTTTTTAGTTTCCTTAATAATAACACAATTTATTATTTTTAGCATTTTTTTGGGTCTTGAACTTCCGGAGCCATTTTGAGACCCCAAATGACGTTTTTTGGGCATCGCTTCTCCAAAGAATATGATTCCATTCTAGAATTGACATTTGTGGTCAACATTTGTAGTCCTCGGATAGATATTTCTAATGATGTATCATGTGCATCAAACGGAGATAGTATGCCAAAGTTACAACCTCGGGAAATTGATGTACCAATTTACCCCGAAGGGGCCCATATCTTGGCGTTTCATCTCCTAGGGTTTGGTTTTTGGATGTTTAGGGTTTTCATTGTTTCTCAATAATATATAGGCCTTCGAACCTCATTGTAGCATAGAGTTCAGAGGCCTGTAGCCACCACATCTCTTCTTAGAGATAAGCTACCAACGCCCTAGCTAGTTTATTTCCATTTTTTCTGTAAACATATTTTAGTTCTTTGATATTAATGAAATAAAGTTTTATTTCTAATGAATTTTTATGTTTATGGTTATATGTGTATTCTATTGTGTTCCTGCATAAATCAGGATCAAATCTAGCTATTCTTGTGCAAACCAATAGGTGTTCACCCATCCTTAGTTCCCATAGTTTCCAGCTGTGCATTTGGTTTGAGCCCAGGTGTCCTGCAACCATTACTTCAAATGAGCTATTACAGGATTTTCTAGTTGTGTCATAATTTAATTTTAATGCTTAATTTTGACTAAAACACATCAGACATGATTTAGCTACCTTAATGTGAAAAATGGGTGATTATGATGATAAGATGATGAGAAAAAGTGATAAATAATGAAAATGTATAGGGTAAAAGAAGCCAACATGCCCTCCTACAAGAATTTTCTTCCTATTGACTTCAGATCATTATCTAGGAAGTCGATCCAAAAGCATTATCAGTACCTTGAAATCTGCATGCCCTAATGGCAGGTTTCTCACCTTCGACGATAGGTTTTCATCAGTAGCCTTCGATCGAGTGACTCTATGAGTATTTGACTGCATATCATCTATTCACACTTCACATATTGTATTAGAGTACCTTGAGAGACATTTTAATTATTGGTGGTTTATCTCACACTTAACAATTTTCATCATGGACAATCAAGTGGTTTCTACCATGTTCGACTTCAACACGTTCAATCTCATGTTTAGATTCATTCTGATCGTGAGATGGAGATCAAGACCTTGGATATAGTTTCATCCATCTAGGTTGTGAGGAGTTATGTATTCATGAGTTAGTAGACCAATTCATAACATATGGTTGCGTCCATACTGTGTCTACTATTGATATGATTCTAGGTTGTTTCTGTACCAATACATTGAGTTAGTTTTTACTCTAAGTATGGGAATTCCTACCTCAGCGATGATTATGTATTTGCATTATAAACCATGAATGTTCGTTGCATGTTTCCAATCAGTGTATTTGATCCAATCCTTGACATGATAAAGCACTTCAATCTTTTAATGAATTTTCAGAATTCACACTTTAGGGGGCAATCTGTTACATGTCATTTTGTTACCATGAAACTTGATAGTCAAAATGGATTTATCACCATCCATATATATGTTCAAGTGTACTCCCTTGCTAGTCAAACATTAATATTCCTTGACCAAGCCATGAATTCTAGGTAAAATGGCTCTTTAACCTCTTAAAGATGACTTGCGCACTTTTCCTAGTCATTTGTTGTGCATGCGCTGTTATTGCCATAAATCCCTGCGTATTTATGCACTTTTTTTTCCATTAAAGACTGTGCAATTGACTCAAAGTAAAGTAAAAAATAAAAATAAGTTCTAGAAGAATAGTCGGGCACATATACCCCAACTAGAAGTCTCTGAGTCATATCAGTTTGAGCCAAACCCCTCTAAACATGGAGCTAATTCCCTTGGATCATGGAACCCTAATGCCATCATTTATGGATCTCACCCATCTTAAGTGGATTTGGAATCTCCTCAGTTTATCCTATAAATTGAGCTGAGACTTCATAGTTAGGGGATCTCACTTATGATAGTCTTATGCTGGTAATTTTGGATTGGAAAGCTTGTTAGCCAAGGAGGAAGATTGTAGGCATTTGGGAGGAACCTTTATGACATGAAGGTTTGGTTGTAATATTTCTCTTTTATCCCTGAATAATACATTTGGATATTTTTTCCCATTGTGTTGTTTTCTTGGAATTGTGAATGGTTTGTGCTCATATATTCATTAAAACTATTTCATTTCCTAATCTCCTTGATCATTAGGTTAAGCTACTTTTAGATTATTATTATGTTGTAGATGCCTTTGATCCTTTTATGTTTGTGTTTACAGTTCTCTTCTAAACATTAAGGAGCTACATTAGGATAGAGTGCAGGATCTTGATCAGGCATTTCATTTAAAAGGTAAGAGCATCATCATCTTCTTTTAGTTTTAATAATCTAAATGAAGTTATCTTAGGGAAAGATATATTCTCACGTATGTTTGTTTCTATTTCTCTGTTAGGATTCTAGGGAGACTGAACTTTTCCGCAAGAGGGATTTATCCAGGTAACAGAGGAAACTTATAAATTTTCAAGTTGTGTGAAGTTTATGGGATTGATCTAAATCTCAAGGTTCAAATTAATTTTCTCCACTAAAGAATTGACAGATCTGTAATGATATTTTTTTTGGGTCGATATGATTGATTTATTTTGCTGCAAAGGCTATTGCAATGATTTTATATGTGATTTGTTATGAATTATGCCTTAGATGTCTGAGGATTGAATTGGGGATTCCAATTTCCTTAACCTATAAAGTATTTTCTTTATACACAATTTGTGGCATTTCACATAGAATGAAGATCGAGGAATGAGGGGTCATGAATGGTCAGCTCAAATCTGTACTAAGCCATCGAACTGTCAGTCACCTTCCCATAGTGTCAACACAAATTACCCCATGCCAGCCCTAAGTATTAATTTTTAAAAGGCTATCAACTAAGTCTAATAGAACAATTACATAACCATACTAGAGAACAAAAGGAGAAAATAACAAATTATTTATGCTACACTGAAAATATTCTTTAGCAATTCTTCATGATATGTGATGTAATACTTCATTAATTATTTATTATGTGTCCCGTATATTAGAATTATTCATACGCAATGACACAACCATTTGTAACTAGATTGAAAAGTGATGTGCAACTATATTGCTGTGTACAACCATATCATTGGGATTGTATTTTGATCGTATATGTGTGCTACCATCTTATCTCATTTTGTGTACATATCAGTTCTAAACTCTCACTCAATAGAAAAAAATTCTCCACTCATTTTAATGGAAGGAGTGGTGCAGTAAATGAGGAATTCAAAGCTCAATAAAATCATTGGTTAATGCTCGATGATACTATTCTGCATGGAAGATAACATAAATTTTTTATTTTTAAGGGATTCTGAGCATGAATTCAATTAAAAAACAAAATATCTCCTTCTTACCCTAGACCACCCCAAAATTGAATAAGAGGGTCTAAGGACACTTGTTCTTGTCCGTGTGTTATTTGGGTGTGTGACACTATATTCTGTCTAGTTTTGGAATTTACTTGTAGTTTATTACAATGCATGTGGAGTAATAAGGTTTTAATGTCAAATTAGTTATGCACATGTAAAAAGAGGACAAAAATTTTCTTATTGGATTATAAAAACATCAAAGACAATAATATTTTGAAGCATTCAATTGTAAAATATGAAGGACAAATCATTGAATTTGAGCAAATTTGTAAATGCTTTCAAGGCAATAATTTTTTTTTTTCCAAGTTCAAAATCAATAGTGACCTACCTGAAATTGAATAAGGGGGTCAAATAAGTCATCGAAGTCTAGACATTGTAATCTCTCTTTTAGGATGCATTATGAGAAGCACTCGACACCCTAGGATGACAAAAAAAACATGGAAACATGGAAAATAGACATAAAATCAAGTGAGCGTCATGGGTGAGCGAGTGAAGTGAAAATTGGGTAAAGGTGGAAAAAATATACTAAATGACTATCAAGAAATTAAATATTTGAAGGAGAGAAACCATGAATTGTACAACAAAAATTAAAGTACTTGAGTGGAAATTACAAGAAAATAAAATCATATTTGATCAAATGGCTCACACACTAACAAATACTAAATATCTTTAGAAAGAAATAGATATAAATGACCAATTACTTGATGCTCCTTAGAATAAATTAAGAGAAAAGCATGATCAAATTGATGTAGCGTTTACAGTGAAGGTAGATGCAATTTGTGATACAAAAGATATAGTAGAAAACGTCAGTACATCTTGTGATACACATGAATTCATCAAGACAATTCATGCAAGTTTTGGCACAAAAGAGATAATAAAGCAAAGTGATACAATATGTGATATAAAGGACCTTATTCAAAAGTTTGATGCAACATGTTATAAAATTGAAATAATGGAAAATTTTGATGCGACTTGTGATACCCAAGACATAATGCAAGTGATTGATGCTTAATGTGATACAAGTGACTTGATCGAATCAATGAATGAAGCATAGAATAAAAACAATAGCAGTAGAAAAAGAAATTGTGAAGAAGAAAAGGAACAAGAAAATGGTCTTTCCAGGATGATTGTTACACCCTAAAAATAAATATCATAAAAAAAAAGGCAAGGATTGGGATACAACAAATATGATGGCTTTTATATTCTATAGTACTCCAAACTAGTTCAGTTTTTGAGTGGAGGGTTTTTTGATGAAGTTAAGAGTATTGATACAAAGTTACACCATTGTCAAAGAGTTGTTCACATCAAGAATTAGTGTTTTGATCCCCATCCTTGTCTTAATTGTGGGATGACAAATCACTTATCAGAAGGATGTTGAAAGCAAAATGAAGCTAATAAAAAAATCCATTATGGATGTGTAAGTCCTTGGAGATGGAATCAAGAAGTAAAGAAGATGCATTAGTCCTACAACCTAGTCAAAACAAAGGTAAAGACAAATATGCCTAATGAAATGAGCAAAGCAAAAAAAATCAATTTTTTATTCCAAAAAAATGATGGTACTCTCCACACCTAAAGTGGGGGAACACATTGATAAAAGAAACTCTTCTACTCCTTTAAGGGGGGGAGTATATTGATAAAGTCAAATGGGTTAGTGGTCATCCAAAAACCACCACCTTATTCAAAGAAGATTGATTACTAGGAATCCATAAAAAAACACATCATTAAATAAAATAGGTTAGTGTTAAACCTTAAACCACCAGTTTCCATGGAAGATGGTTAGTGGTCAACCAAAAAAACCACTACCTAAAGAATCCAAAGCCTGATCTTGGATACTTTTAAGAATTAACTATTGAAATTCATATCACTCAAATCAATCAACATTTAGTCAACAATGGAGAATTCTGACAATGTAAATGTAAATGTTTAGACATAGCAGTTGATTAATTCCAAACATTTAGATATTGGCAAATTTTCAGGAATATCTTCATCGGAAATCAGTTCATCAGTTTTAGATTGAAGATGATAAAATGTATTGATACATGTTCATTCATTAAAAAAAAACAAAAAAATGAATTGAATCTTAAATTTTATAATATAAAGGATTTTTAAATATAAGGAGTGAATTTTTTAAGTAAAATAAAAATTGAGATTAATTAATTAATTTTAATTTGAATAAATTTAATTGTTGTGTCTACAGGTCGAGTCTAGTATGAGAGATGTTGTTACATAAAGGTACATTTAAAAATAATAAAATAATACTTACAGTAACTAATTAAAATAATAATAATATTGTTGGTCATAAATAAAATACTTCAATTTCCACTTTTATTTTACATCAAATTTATACATAGAAATAAAGTAATTGAAAGAAATAATAATAATAATAATATACTTCGTAGGATCACGGAGATATAATTTCTTCCCTAATTAATTATGGAGTTTACATGGCATGTAAAAATAATGTTATTCATATTATATGTTAATTAAAAATTTAATTTTGTATTTTAAATAAATATAATATTTTAATGTCCATATTAAATAACATAATTTTATATCACCAATGTATTGAAAAAATAAAATAAAACAAAACAAAATGTTTAATGTGGATATCAAATATTTCAATATCTCTAGTAAAAAATTTTAACATCAAAGGGAAAGAGAGACAGTTTTCTTATTCTAATAACATGTGCTTTTTAATTCAAGGTATGACATATATTTGTAACTCATTTAATATTTAATGTGGAGTTGATATGTAACATTTTAAAAAATATTAATAATAAAAATAATTCAATGTGTGTTTGTGTGTGTACACACACACAAATATCATAACATAACATAACATAAAATTAGATAGAGAGACCTAATATTTTAGGAAATATTAATAACAAAAACATTTAAATGTGTGTGTCTGTATATACACACACAGACATGCACAATTAAATGTTTTTGTTATTAATATTTTCTAAAATATTACGTCTCTCTATCTAATGTTATGTTATGTTATGTTATGATATGTGTGTGTGTACACACACACACACACACATTGAATTATTTTTATTATTAATATTTTTTAAAATGTTACATATCAACTCCACATTAAATATTAAATGAGTTACAAATATATGTCATACCTTGAATTAAAAAACACATATTATTAGAATATATATATATATATATATATATAGAGAGAGAGAGAGAGAGAGAGAGAGAGAGAGAGAGAGAGAGAGATTATATCCTATGGATATACGTTTTTTATTTCAAAATATGAAGGGGCATGTATTGAAATTTTAATGTGGAGAATGTGAATCGAAAAATGATTCGAGGTGACACAATTAAAATTTGAACCCCTTGAATGGAGGTATAAATTATTTGAAAATAGATGAGGGAAATCATGGAGGTCTTTCTTGTACCAAACTGAACTTGCACAATGACATCTTTGTCATTATTGTTGGTCCTGCGCTTTGTGTTGAATTTATCAAAGCATAAGTCTATATCTATAGATCTAGTTCTAGGTAATTTCCCACAACTTGGGTAAGTTTTGGGTTGTTTCTCTATATTATTCTGTTATTGTGACTTAAAACTCCTTTACAAAAAACACCCAATATATCAAAATCTAACAAGAGGATTTTTGAGAATGATGAAGGTACTAATTGTTGTTGGCTACGATTTTGATTTTGTAGTCAAAGTGAACCATGAATAGGTTAAGTCTGAATTATTTGTGTTGTAAGTGGAGGTTTCCTCACCCCCCAAATACATTTAAGAGAATCCCATCTAAAAATTCCATGAGATTGAGATCTAAGCATGTGAGATATATTGAAACACATAAAATTACAAATATTTGTTGTTGTAGATGAGCATTATGATTCACATGGGTAGATATAATTCCTTGAGATCATTTCCTCAATTTAAGGAGGGAGGAAACTTCTAAATTCTCAAGTTATGTGAAGTTTATGGGATTGATATAAATCTCAAGGTTCAAATTGATCTTCTCCACTAAAGAATTGACATATATGCAATGATATTTTTTGGGGTTGATAGGATTGATTTTATTTTGTTACAAAGGCAAATGCAATGGATTTATATGTTTTTTGTGAGTAATTGTGCCTTAGATGCTTGAGGATTGAATTGGGGATTCCAATTTTCTTAGCCTATAAAGTATTTTCTTTATACACAATTCATGGCATTTCACATAGAATGTAGATCGAGGAATGATAGGTCATGAATGGTCAGCTCAAATATGTGCTAAGCCATCGTACTGTCTGTCACCTTCCCATAGTGTCAACACAAAGTACCCCATGCCAGCCCAAAGTATTAATTTTGAAAAGGCTATCAACAAAGTCTAACAGATCAACTACAAAACCAAACTAAAGAACACAAGGAGAAAATCACTAATGATTTATGCTACACTAGCAATCTTCTTTAGCAGTTTTTCATGATATGTTGTGTAATACTTCATGAATTATTTATTGTGTGGCGCATATGTCAAAATTATTCATACGCAATGACACAAACATTTGTAACCAGATTGAAAAGTGATGTGAAACTAGATTGTTGTGTACAACCATATCATTGGGATTGTACCCTGATCATATATGTGTGCGACCAGCTTAGATCATTTTGTGTACATATCGATTCTAAACTCTCACTTAATAGAAAAAAATTCTCAACTCAGTGTAGTGGATGGAATGGTGCAGTAAATGAGGAATTCAAAGCTCAATAGAATCATTGATTAGTGCTCGATGATCCTTCTCTACATTGAAGATAACATACGTTTATTATTTTGAAATCATTCTAAGAATGAATTCATTTAAAAAAAGATCTCTGCTTCTTGCCCTAGACCACCCTAAAATTGAATAAGAGGGTCTAAGGACATTGGTTCTTGTATGTATGTTATTCGGGTGTGTGACACTATATTTTGTCTAGTTTTGGAATTTATGTGCATTTTTTCACAATGCATGTGGAGTAATAAGGTGTTAATGTCATATTAGTTATGAACATGTAAGAAGAGGACAAAATTTTTCTTGGAGGATTAGAAAAACATCAAAGACAATATTATTTTGAAGCATTCAATTCTAAAATATGAAGGACAAATCATTGAATTTGAGTAAAGTTGTAAATGCTTTCAAGGCAATAAGTTATTTTTTTCCAAGTTTAGAATCAATAGTGACCCACTTGAAATTGAATAAGGGGGTCAAATAAGTCATCAAAGTCAAGAAATTGTAATCTATCTTTTAGGATGCATGATCAGAATCACTCGACACCCTAAGATGAAAAAAAAAGGAACACATGGAAAATAGACATAAAATCAAGTGATCGTGATGGGCGAGTGAGTAAAGTGAAAATTGGGTAAAGGTGGAAAAAATATACTAAATTCCTCTATAGAAATTAAATATTTGCAAGAGTGCAACCATGAATTGTACAAAAAATTTAAAGTACTTGAGTGGAAATTATAACAAAAGAAAATAACAATTGATCAAATGGTTGACACACTTGCAACTACAAAAGATCTTTAGAAATAAATAGATATAAAGGACCAATTACTTGATGCTATTCAGAATAAATTAAGAGAAAAACATGATCAAATTGATGCATTATCTACAGTGAAGGTAGATGCAATTTGTGATACAAAAGACCTAGTAGAAAAGGTCAATACATCTTGTGATACACATGAATTTATCCAGAAAATTGATGCAAGTTTTGGCACAAAAGATATAATAAAGCAAAGTGGCGAAATATGGGACATAAAGGAACTTATTCAAAATTTTTATGCATCATGTGATACAATTGAAATAATGGAAAAATATTATGTGACTTGTGATACCCAAGACATAATATGAGTGATTGATGCTCAATGTTATACAAGTGACTTGATGGAATCAATGAATGAAGCATAGAATAACAACAATAGCAGTAGCAAAAGCAATTGTGAAGAAGAAAAGGAACAAGAAAATGGTCTTTCCAAGATGATTTTAAGACCCTGGGAAGAAATTTTATTAAAAAAAATTGGCATGGATTGGGATACACCAAATATGATGGCTTTTATATTCTATAGTACTCAAAACCAGTTTAGTTTTTGAGTGGAGTATTTTTTGGTGAAGTTAAGAGTATTGATACAAAGTTCCACCATTTTCAAATATTTGTTCACATCGAGAATTAGTGTTTTGATCTCCATCTTTCTCTTAATTGTGGGAAGATAAATCACTTATCAGAAGGATGTTGAAAGCAAAATGAATCTTAAAAAAAAAAATCCATTATGGATGGATAAGTCCTTGGAGATGGAATCAAGAAGTAAAGAATATGCATAAGTCATAAAACCTAGTCAAAACAAAGTTAAAGACAAAGATGCATAAATAAATGAACAAAGCAAAAAAATTCAACTTATTATTCAAAAAAATGATGGTACTCTCCACACCTAAAGTGGGGGAACACATTGATTAAAGAAACTCTCCTACTCCTTAAAGGGGGGAGTAAATTGATGAAGTCAAATGGGTTAACGATCATTAAAAAACCACCACCTCATTCAAAAAATATTGATTAGTGGTAATCCAAAAACAACCACATCATTAAAAGTAGATAGGTTAGTGTTAAAACTTAAACCACCAGTTTCCATGGAAGATGGTTAGTGGTCAAGTAGAAATACCACTAACTAAAGAACCCAAAGCCCTAGCTTGGATCCTTTCAAGAATTAACTATTGAAAGTAAAATCAATAAAATCAATCAAAATTCAGTCAACAATGGAAAATTATGGCATAGAAATTCGTCTCTTAAACAATCATTTCAATTTAAATTTTTAGACATAGAAATTTATTACCAACAAACATCTAGATATTGGAAAATTTTATGGAATATCTTCATCGGAAATCAGTTCATCAGTTTCAGATTGAAGATGAAAAAATGTATTGATACATGTTCATTCAATTAGTGAGACTTTTGATTGATGGGGGGAATGTTAGATTGTAATTCCCTATACAATCACTAAGTTTGAGAGCACACTTGCAATTCTTATCTTAATGAGGTGTCATGATGATCCATTGATGAGTTGCCAATGTGATCTAGATCTAGATCTAGAAGATATAGAAGGTTAATTGATTTATTATAAATTCACATGGTCATATCAATACAACACACAAAAAATATGGTATTCAGGCCTTTTCCACCACTTTCTTGCCTTTTTCTCGCTCATGTTAATTCTTATCACTCCTGCAATACCCATTAGCATTAGTGTAATAAAACCCAAATACAAACACATTAAACACTAAAAAAAAAATGTTGTTAGGGATGGGAAAGTGGATGTTTTTATTAAACCATGATCAAATACAAAATTTTCTCCTTTCATAGTACATTTCCATGTCCCTCCTCTCACCACTACTCATTTTCAAGGCACACAATATTCTGAAACTTATCACAAGGGGAAAATAAGTCCTCAATCTGATAACATTTTGTTATTATTCACTTCTCTTTTGTTCCATGGAGGGGATTTATTTTATATATGGTTTGGAGGAGTGATCACAATGAATCTAGATACTTTTTTGACCATGTTTGATATTGTCCTTTCATCCTTATCTTATAGAAGTGATCAAATTTTACCTTTTCTGCTCTTATCCATTTGCAATGCTACTTCAAATCTATTTTTTTGATTAACTGGAGAGTTGTTGATCCCTTAAACTCTCCATATCAAGTCATCAACAATTTTTTTAGGCCTAAAAATGATTTCTGTTAGTGTTCTAGGGGCATTGAAGAAATTTTTTTATAGTTTTTATATAGCTTACATGGACCATTTTCTACAGTCCGGCCTTCATATTGATGTCCTTCCATAGTGGACCTAAGGGGGTGTGACTTTGAGGTATGGAGGACAAAAATGGTGACATTTTGAGATATAGTAGGTGCTCCCTAATGTATGAGGTTAGAAGAGAAGTTGATGGTTGAAATAAATTACAATAATTGCAGTGATAGAGGGATGGAACCAAGGATGAAAAACTTCAAAGGGTTACACAATTAATAGTCAGATACATAGAAAAAAATTCCAAAGGAAGGCATACCCAAAATTAGTACTAAAATAATAGAACATGGAAACCCATACAACACACTGGGAACTCATGTCATAAAGGACTAGTCTTGATATAATGTATATATCTGTCACGATAGATAACAATAGGGCTACATGCACCGATGTGAGTGCACAAATGATGGTCGCAAAAATACATAGTATATTCTCTAACAAATCTTAGGGGATGAAATGTGCTTGAGTTAGGTAGCCTCATCCCCTAAGTTCTTCTACTCATCTTGATGGTATGACTCAAATACATGTGAATGAATGAGATAAAGTTGAGCATGCAGGGAGACTGTTTGATTTCAAGGCATTAAGGGATCCCATTAACATATGCAAGGGAGGACACCAAAGATGAAGATGGGTCCCAAGGTACCTAGCACAATATATATAGTGAGAATGAACGAGCTGATGTTGAGCACTCGTAGAATCAGTAAAAATGGGACAATGAGGAAATCCCACTATCAATCATGAGGAAGGCTTCCACTGACTATAAGCTTTAAGGTGCTATATAGTTTCTAGATATATAACCCAGATAAGATATTGACATCGATGGGAAGAGATGCATCGAAGGAGGGCCTTGATGTATCCCCCATAATTTGACATGAAACTCACACCAAGATAAAGTCTCTGATGATAAAAAATGAAGAAATGATGCACAAATGATACAGGGATGTCCCACACAAAAGGTAGAATGATATTGCAAATGGCCGAATTTGATGAAGAATTCCTTTGAACATATAATGGAATGACATAAATGTGAACTTGGTAGGTTGGACTAAATAATACCATACATACAGCTTAACAAGTAATGAGGAATCACAACAACCCAGGGAATTGAAAGGTAAATAATCAGGTAAGATACTGACTCCATAAAAAAGTGACTCAACTCATTTTGATGGTGTGGCTTTAAAGCCAAGAAAATACTAAATATAAGAAGATGATTTAAAAAAGTTTCATTTTCAATGATGACAGACCACTGCCATGATAAAACAAATAATATTAGGGTTCACCCCCTTTCCCTTTTTGTATACAATATCCCCTTCATTATTTAACAAGCACGAAAGAGAAGACACATGAGCTCAATAATGTATCTTTCATTTGGTTTTATAATAAGGCCCAAAAAGAGATAAACTTACACATGTGTCTTTCTCATGGTTTAATAAGTGTGACAATAGATAAGAGTTTTCTCGCTAACTTTCATATTGACTATCAAGTAGGAAAGAATAGAAATAACTTGACATTTTCAAGTAGTTTAACAAGTGAAAAAATATTTTTTTTCGAGGAAAAAAGTCGTAATTTTTCATTAATATGTAAGAAAAATTTCATGTTAACATTTTACAGATAATAACCAGTAATGTCCATCATTTTACATCATCTCCGAAGAGGCAAATAGGTGTCAGATAATCAACTAATATCAGAGAAAACTAAATCTAATGACAAATATGTACAGAAATACATGGTAGCCACCGATATAAATAATGCTAAAAGATAGGGTACTGTCATCACGAAAAAATATAGATCGCCAAAAATGATAATGAACAAAATTTTAGTCATGGAGTGACTACTCCCATATCCTGTATGTCATCTATGAAAGGTCGATGATAAAATTGGAACACTTGCACCCCATCATGCTCCATAATAAGCCACCTGCCCCATTCTAACTCCGATGCTTCTTTGGAAAGTTTGTTTGCCACTTGGTTCCTCTGCCTGTAAATATGAGTGACAGAGATAATGTCAAAAAATGATTTCAGTAGATGCACCTTCCTCAATAATGTAACAAGTGTGTGTGAATGGCACTATGATTTTGAATTGAACCAATTAATGACAATTTATGAGTCCCCAAATATCTGTAATCTGTTGCATCCTTGTTCTCGGGCAAAAATTAGGAGTAGCCGAAGGCTGAGGAGTTCAAAAAAATTATTAGTCCCCGGTCCCAAACCCATCTTAAGATGAAAGAAATGAGTGGCAGAGAAATGAAGTACTGCACCCCCCCCACACCCATGATTGTTTGATGCTCCATCAAAATATGCCCATGGGTAAGAGTGATCAATAGCTTCAGGGATGATTTCCCTTCAGAGGGTGGTGTGATCAGCATAAGGAATGAGTCGATAAGTAGAAATGATGGAAGAAAAAATGTGGTCCCAGACCACAGGCACCCCATCGAAGGTGAAACGATTCCAACTGGTCCAGATCCCCCAGGAAATTAACAAGGGTAATTTTCGAAGTTTGGCACAAGTAGCAACATGCCACCACACAGTCTAAGCCGCTGATATAGATGTGTCGTTCTAAGTGAGAGAGCAACCCAGTGCCTGTGTAGTCATGCATGATAAGCCTCTGATGACAAGGCATTCTAGGAAGAGATGTTGGAAATCTTCAGTATGAGAAAGAAAAAAACAACATCTAGATGGACCATGGATGACCTGTCTGTGAAGGTTGTCGATGGTAGGAATGCAATTATTGAGAATGAACCACATAAGTAATCGATTTTTGTGAGGAGCCTACAGTTTCCAAATCAAGTGCCACCACCATTGTTTATTTGGAAGTTCAAAGGCGCATAGAGAGTGATATAGCTTGCTTTCGGGGAATATTTACCACTGAGTGAGAGAGCCCACAATAGGTCGTCATCTTGTTCAGTGAGCCGAATGTGTGAGGCCTGTAAAGCTCTGATGAACTGGTTCCAGATAGGATGACCATCAATGGGTATATGAACATCCTGAATTGTTACACTAAAAAATGTCACCCTGACATTCTGCTAACTTTATGAGCTCATTGACACTCATACTTACCTCCTCTGCAAGTCTTACAACCTTTGTTCCTCATTCCAAGCCCTAAAAATAGAGGAAAAAACCCTTAAAACTCAAAAAAGCCTTGGGTACGCAGTTAATATGAGACTTACCCTGCATTTATCCCAGCTGGGGTATCGGAGTAATGTGAAGAGGAGCTGCGTTCTAGAATTCTAGAGCGAAGTTTCAGTGTTATGCACAAGAACCCTTGTAAATTAATGATAAGGCTGAAAAAGTTGATTTTGAACAGTTGCAGAGAAAGGTTCTAGATGAATTTTTTGAGGATGAATAGCTTTAGTAAGTGCATGTATCTTCCCTTAAGGAACTAATCCCTTGATGTGAGGAGTCTATCCCTTTGAAGGAGGATTATATCCCTTAAAGGGTGGAATCCTAACCTCCTCATCTGCTCTATAAAAGGAGGCATTGGGTAGCCTCAAAGGGTTAAGAAGTTTTAAGAAGAAAAGTTAAACTATTGTGGAGGATGGGGATTGAAGCTTTAGAATATTTGAGTTGAAGTGTGCATTAAAGATTTAGACTTCTTCTGCTTTGAGATTTTGAGAGGAAAGATCACATACTCTTTGCTCTTGAAGGAAAATTTTCAAGACTTATCAAAGTAGAGGAGATTCTGCTTGGACCACAGGAAGGCCTTTTCAAATTTATCAAGGCTAGGGATTTGTAGAGTTATTCTGTAAATTTTTCAAGATTAATACAATCATGTTTGTTTTTTGTTTCTCAATCGTGTAGTGTTGTTTTTTTATTTCAATAAGTGACATGTTTGATCGTTTATTTCATAGATTCCTTGATCACTATGATAGATATGTTTATGATTATTTGTTATCTGAGGTGCTATTTAATATTTGTACATTTGTGATTTAAATTGACGAAAGAACTCGTGTTAAACGGAAGGATTATTGATGCGATGGAAGCACTACGACCGCAAATAAGCATTTGGATCTAAGGTAGGATCGACACCTTCATAGCATTTATTTGTAAAACGAATATATCTAGAGAAAGACAAACTTAGTTGATCGTTTGTTGCTAGATTGCCTTCTGACACTAGGGAGATCGGTCTTGTCTGCAAGAACGATTTATCCGGCCAACAAATTGGTGACTCCTCTGGGGAAAGAAACTTGTTGTTTTTGGTTCTCTTTTATTTTGATTTGAGGAAAAAATTTTCCTGGTTTTTGATTGATGGATATCTGCCTGGGTAGCTTAGGTTTTCTTTGTTTTTGAAAATTTTGAAATCTTTTATGTTTTTCTTGAAGTTTTCAGGACACTTTGCCTTCTTTATCTGATTAAATAATTCGCATGTTTTCTGCGTGTGGTCACGTGCTGGTATTACTTGGGAACTTCTGGATATATTTAATTGGAAAAACTTTAGATTTATTTTTTCTAGTTTAGTTTAGATTTAATTTAGGATTCTTAGCATCTACCCAGATCTGTATTTTTCTGTCAAAAATCTCTTGTTTCTGAGTTTCTTTTAGAAATTCTTCATCTCATCAATCTCCATTAAGTTAATTGGGTGTTTTGAGTCTCTTTTTTGAGAAATTCTTAATTTGATTTCCTTTGGTCATTACTTGGAGGTTTGTCTCAGTATTTTCACAATTTTGCATCTTTTTTCTTTTGTTTTTGCAAAAAAATTCCCCCTCATTCGCCTTTGAGTATTTTATTTTTGATCTTTGGAACTCTCACCCAATTTTCTTTTCTTGCACTTGATTGTTTCTTAGACTACATTAGAATCATCTTGTGTTTGAGAATTCTCTTGCATAGATCACATTTTCATAATTAGAATTCTCATTTTCAGAATATGAATGAAAAATGTGCATAGATTACATTTTCATACTTTTCATGTGAATTGTGCATAGATTACAACTGCATAGTTTACATTCTGAAAAATCAATCATAAATTTAGATCAGTTTTCTTTGATTTGAATTTAGATGTTTTTATGCTTGTTTTAAAAACACAAAAATATAAAAATTGTTTTGGGATTGATTTGCATTAGTTTTTCTTGATAAAATTAGTGCATTAGAGAATTTGTTATATTTTCTCTTAGTGATCAATTCTTTGCATTGTTGGAAGTGAATGGAAACTCTCTCCTTACTTTAGTTAGGATTCATCGAATTGAAAGATTACATTATCATATTCGATTGCATTCAGTTTTGGTTCGGGTCATAACACCATTGGTTTCATATCCATTTACCCTTTTGAGTAATAACAGCCTAAATAACACAGCACTTAATTAAAATTCATCTAGTAATTTTTACATTTTTAGGGCTCTTTCCACCAATCTAGCTTAGGCTAGTGTCTTGGAATAGGTTTTAGTTAACTCTCCAAGAAAGTAAAAAAAACAAGTAGTCGATCTTGTGGTAGGAAAAATTCCAATTGTTGCATTTATGCTCTGGGAAGCTCCTCCTAAAGGAGTCAAGCACGAGATCATATTTGAACCAGTGAGGTAATCAATCCTTCCTCATTGGGAACGATAGAAGATATACACGTATTAACAACGGTAAACCTTGGATAGAACATTGTCGAGGAGCCTGGGGTCACTTGTTGGTAAATCTTGGATTATGTCAAGGAGCCTTCAAGGGGATTGAGCTTTGTTACTCTGCCCTTGCGTGTGTATCGGATCGTAGACTGTTCCCCCAGGTATATTTGTTTCTATTGGTAACCTTAGTGGCCATAATCTATAGGATTCTTTCCTAAGGTGATGGTGGAGGGAAGATCCCACTGTACCTGGAGCAGACGTCGACTAGACTCACTTGGACTCTCTGGAGGGTTATCTTCACTCGAGATGGCATAGTGGAGAAACTTGCACTGGTCTGTTTCATTAAGCAGGTTGTCGGGGTAACTGTTCCAACCGCCATTTCTTCATTAAAATTCTACGATGTTGGATTTCATCACCAACTAGTGTTTTTAGTGCGGGAATCTACTGTTTGTGTGTGGTTTGACTCCTAGATTTGATAGTGCGTGTTAATTTGTTTGTTTTTACTTTTAGAGACCATAGGTGTGAATTGTGAATTTTAATTGTTAGGTGTGAATTGTGAATTGTTAATTTTAGTTTTAAATTGTTAATAAAATTCATTGAAGTTGAATATAATGGCAACTGTTCCAGAATTTACCAACCAAGGAACCCCTCTTAACGAGAATCCTAGTACTTTTCCTTGCTTTGGAAATGTTGGTCCTCCTTATATGGCTACTTTTTCATTACCTGGATTTACAATAGGTTTACCAATATGGTTATTTTCAACTTCGTTGGCCCCGAATACTCCATTTGTTCCACCTCAACCGGATGCTTCACCTCAATAGAGTTCACCATCTCAATATCACCAACCTTCTGTTGACCCTTTACCTTCTTCGCCTAATATTTCTTCCTCCATTTCTTCCTCTTCGCTTGGTAAAAGTCTTGACGCTAGTAACCAGGTGGCTAAGAAGAAGAAGAAAGGGAAGAAGAAGAAGAAGAAGAAGCAGGATAAGAAAGAAGTCAACCAACCAACCATGGCTGTAAGTGTTAGTTGTGTTGAGGAAACTTCCAACATGCATCGTAAACCCAAATACCCTTGCAGGCTTTGTAAGGGTGACCACTTCCTTATCAATTGTCCTGGTATTCCAAAGGTTTTGGAAGTATGGTCAAAAAAATCTCATCAAATTTCCGTTGATCTATCAACCAGTTATAGTCAGGTTCCTGGTAAAAAGGGTAAAGTTAGGTTTCCTTGTAAGTTATGCAAAGGGTATCATCAAACTCACATTTACCCTCACATGGATGAAGCCTCAAAATTATTAGAAAACCTTACTGTTCCACAGCAAGAATTTCCAACTGGTTACCGTAAACTTTCTCCCAACCTACCGTCAACTGACGGAGTGATTGATCTAATTTCAAATACAGTCGATCCCACTCTTCCATTGGAGAGTGAAACTCATATCACTCAGGTTGATGATCCATTAGTTGATCAACTGCTCAATTCAATTTCACATTTGGTTGATCCCATTCTCCCTGTAGAGAGTGAACTTCATACCACTTAGGTTCTTCTTGTTACATCGTATTCTTCTACGCTAGGGGGAATTTCACCTATTTCTACAGAACCCCCTCCAAGTACTAAGGTCTTTTGCTTTGATTGGAATAGACTAATAGAACCTCATCTTCCTTCCTCCATCCCTTTCCAAATCATTGTGAATTTTGGTGGTAGGGACATACACCGCACACAGGTAGATGAATGTGCTTCTGTTAGTATTTTATCCTCAACTACTTGAAAGCTTTGGGTCTTCCCTACCAGGCCTATTACACTTAACTGCAAGCTTTAACAGTAACCATTAGTGAACCTGTAGGGATCCTTCCTAATTTTTCTATTACTCTAGAAGGTAAAAATGTCTGTATTGATCTTATGGTAGTTCGAGGCCCCTTGGATTTCAATTTACTCATTGGGCGAGACTATGTTTATGGAATGAAAGCTGTAGTATCTACACTCTTTCGCGTGATGTCTTTCCCTCACAATGGGAATATTGTGACTGTAGACCAGCTTTCATTTCCTAGTCTTGTTTCTACTAACAATAATATGACACCCCTAAATGTTCCTGATTCTAAAGTGGTATCTACCCCGCCATGGGTTGATTATGTGGCAACTAGTCCCATGTTTTCAGTTACCGATGTAAGTGAACCTCTCACTGTTTTCTCGTCTTCCTTTGACTTAGATCCGATAATTGACATGGAAAACTCTATGGGATTATTTGAACGTGATGTTCTTATCTCTTTTGAGTCCCTTGACATGTGTACCTTCCAGAGAACTATTATTCCTTCTGATGAAGACCTCTTGGAAGCCATGATCAAGGTGTGTCCATTGACATGTGTTTCTTCCAGTTGGAAGCCATGATCAGTGAGTCTGAGGATAGTTCTTTTTACTGTGTCAACCTCGTTAAAAAATGAATCAGTGAGTTCGAGGATAGTTCCTTTTACTGTGTCCTCGCAAAAAATGAATCAAATAGTCGAGCATAGCTTTTCGTGGTCAAGCTCGCTTTTTAAAATCCAGCGTTTCCCGAGGATAGTTCCTTTTACCGTGTCAACCTTGTTAAAAAAATGAATCGCTGATGAGGATAGTTTCTTTTCCCCGTGTCAACCTCATTAAAAATGAATCGCAGGGTAGATTGGTAGATTAGGAGAATAAATAGTTTCTCGAGATTAATTCTTTTCCTATGTCAACCTCATTAAAAAAATGAATCGTTGGCCAACGAGGATGGGGCCGCTTATTTTACTTGCAGAATAATCAATCATGGAAAAATGAAACATGTAGAAGAGGATAGTTCCTTTTACTGTGTCAACCTCATTAAAAAATGAAACACGTTGCCATGAGCATAGTTCTTTTCCTGTGTCGAGCTCGTTAAAAAATGAAACAAATCCTCCCCTAATTGAGTCGAGTCTTTAACTAGATCTCGTAAATGTTAAGTTGTATATTTAGGTTAGTTTTGCATTATTTTCTTATAGTTTTAGGTCGGGTCTTTCATATGATCTCGTAAATGAACCTTCATTCCATCCAGCTATTAATTACTAGCAGTGTATCTAGTTGAATGAAATGAAGTTGGGGGGGCATGCGCTCTAGCAGTTACGCTTAGGGGGCATCAAGCACAGTTTTCTTTCTGTTTCAAGCTTGTGTAAAAATGAAACCACTCTGAAGCATATTTTTTATCTGTTTCAAGCTTTTGTAAAAATGAAACCTATCTGGAGTCAATTTCGGTTATTTTCAAGACTCGTTAAACTCATGAAAATCCCGAGATTATTTTTCTATCTTTCATTCTCGTAAAACACATGAAAATGCCGAGTTATTTCCGTCTTTTCCTGCTCGTTAATTAAATTGAAAGTCGGCCACAGGGGTATATTTTTATCCCTTTTCCAAACTCGTTAAAACTTACGAAAAGTTGAAAACCATGAGTACATTTTTATCCCTTTTTTCGAACTCGTTAAAACTTACGAAAAAGTGAAATTTTGAGTTCTCTTTTAAGCCCGTTTCAGACTCTCTAAACATGAAAATATTGTCAAGCACTTGATTATTCAAGTTTGTTAAAATAAATGAATGATCGTCCCTTTAGTATAAGTTTACCCCTTTTACGGACTGAAATGGACTAATTACGAAAAAGGTATACGTTAACTAATTACGGTTAATAGAGTTCTCTCTCACATTATTTTATCCTTTTACGGGCTAGAGAGACTAAATTTACGACAAAGTACACCCATGGAGTTTTCTTAAGTTTTTTCTTCTGACTCCCTAAAATTGAAAAACATCGAGTTTATCCTATATTGGACCCGTTAAAATTTTATAGTAAAGGACCTGTTCAATTTCAAACAGGAACGAACCACTCCTTTTTAGGGTTCAAATTTTAAACTAAGTTGGACTCATTCGAAGGATGAGCTTATAAACAAGAAAATTTTATCCTTCTCAAGCTTGTCAAAAATAAAGAGGTACTTGCCAGAAATGGTGGGGCAAAAGAGAGAAAAACGAACCTGTTTGTTACATTTTGAAAATTCGGAAAATCGTTAACCACTCTTGAACACGACACTTTTTGTCCACCTGGGTTGGGAAATCCTTTACCTAATAGTTAATCAAACCATATTGAAAGTCTTCAACCTAAGCCGGGTATTAGCTTTGGGTCAATTGTCACCAAGCCATCTACGTGTCATATGTTCAAGATGACAAAGCTCAAATAAACCATTCATCCGCAAAAAATCTCACATCCATTGACCATCCCCCGAGTCACCCTCAATAAATTTTCAAAACTTGATCTATGATTTCACATGTTTGTACTGCTCTACGATGCATCACTTTCATCGACGGTACAACAATATCCTGAAGTCATCAAAATCGCCACACTTGAAATCAGCATACCAATGGTAGGCTTTCACTGGACGCACAGGTTGCATCATTGACCTTCGATCGAATGATTCTGACATGTTCAACTTCAGATCATTCATTCGCATTTAATGGATTGTACTAGGTACTTTGAGAGCCATTGACATTACTGGTGGTTACTCTCACACTTGTTAACAGTTTACATCATTGACTGGTAATCAAGTGGTTTCTACCATGTTCGACTTCAACACATTTATTCACATGGATAGAATCGTACTAGTTCGAGAAGTGGAAATCAAGACCCTGGATCTAGTTTCTACCATCCAGGTTGCGAGGAATTTTTTATCATTTATACAGTAGACTGTTTATAAACAGATGGCCGCGTCCATACTGTGCCTACACATGTCTATACTGTTGATGTATTGAAAATCATTCCTGTATCAGAACAATTTAGATTAGTTTCTAGTTAGTTTTGATCTGAGTATGGGAATGCCTACCTCGGCGATGATATGATTACATATATATATTTTTTGCATTGAATGTTTTTACAGGTTCCAACCAGGGTGTCCACAGGATGATCCTTGAAATGATAAAGTACTTCACTCTTCATATATGACAGACTTCATCTTCATAAATTTCAGACTTCGCACTTTAGGGGGCAATCTGTTACACTAAAAAATGTCACCCTGAAATTCTGCTGACTGTATGAGCTCATTGACACTCATACTTACCTCCTCTGCAAGTCTTACAACCTTTGTTCCTCATTCCAAGCCCTAAAAATAGAGGAAAAACCCTTAAAACTCAAAAAATCCTTGGGTACGCAGTTAATATGAGACTTACCTGCGTTCTTAGCTAGGGTACGCAGGTAATGTGAAGAGGAACTGCGTTCTAGAACAAAATTTTCCAGTTTTATGCCTGCGGACTTCCTGTAAAGTCAAAAAAGCGCGAAATCAAAGTGAAAAAGTTGATTTTTGGTCAATTCTGGAAGGTTCTAGATGAGATTTTTTGGGGATGAGTACGCTTTAGTAAGGTGCATGTATCCCACACCTTAAGGAACTAATCCCTTGATGTGAGGAGCCTATCCCTTTGAAGGAGGATTCTATCCCTTTAAAGGTGGAATCCTAACCTCCTCATCTGTTCTATAAAAGGAGGCATTGGGTAGCCTCAAGGGGTTAACAAGAAGATTGGTTAACAAGTTTTTGGAGGATTGAAGAGTTGAAGCTTTAGAATATTTGAGTTGAAGTGCTGTTGAGATTTAGACTTCTTTCTGTTGAGATTTTGAGAGGAAAGATCACATACCTCTTTGTGCTCCTGAAGGAAGAGTGTAAGACTTATCAAAGTAGAGGAGATTCCTGCTTCGGACCCCGGGAAGGCCTTTCGAACATCAAGGCTAAGGTTGTAAGGTTCTTCTGTATATTTTAAGATTAATACAATCAAGTTCTGTTTTTCTCAATAAATTGTCGTTCGATTGTTTATTTCAATAAGTTGTCGTTTGATCGTTTATTTCATAGATTCCTTGATCACTATGATAGATATGTTTTATGATTATTTTTTATACAGGTGCTATTGATATTTTCTTGTTTGTGATTGCAGATCGACGAAAGATGATACTTTCTTGCGACAAAAGAGCTCTTGTTGCGACGAAGGATTATTGATGCGACGGAAGCACTACGACCACAAATAAGCATTTGGATCTAAGGTAGGATCGACACCTTCATAGCATTTATTTGTAAAATGAATATATTTAGAGAAAGACAAACTTAGTTGTTCGTTTGTTGCTAGATTGTCTTCTGACACTAGGGAGATCGGTCTTGTCCGCAAGAACGATTTATCCGGCCAACATGAACCGATAGCCAGGCTTGAGCTACCCAAGTAGTCCGATAGGGGTTAGCTACCTGTGATAGATATAGATATTTGGATTGGGCCAGATGTTGAATGATGTCTTGAGGAAATTTTAAATTCTTCCCATTGCCCGACCAAGAATTTGCACCCATTCGGAACTTAGATCCTGATCCGATGTGCCAATTCAAACCTTGTTGAATCAGATGGGTGGACTTTGTAATGGCCTTCCAGATAATCGAGGACCTCAGACAATACTGAATGGTGCCTCTGATCCAGTTCGATGTAGATCGGGGAGCGATCTATTTAGAGACAATAACCTCTTTCCATAGGCTTTGACCAGCAACAAGGTGCCATCCCAATTTTGTAGCCAGGGTAGTAGCAAATAAGGAGAGATCCTTAAGTCCCAAGCCACCCCAATCCTTAGGCTTGGTGTTATGTTCCCAAGCCACCTAGGCAAAAATGCGCTCTCTACCAGAACCCCTCCAGAGGAATTTTCTACATATCTGCTGAATTTTGTTGGTAACACCCTTTGGAAGCCATGCAAGGGACATCCAATAGACAGGGATGGATTCTAGGGCAGATTTAATTAAAACCAAACTGCCCACCCCTAAGAGCTAGTTATGATGCCAGATATTGATTCTGCGCTCCACCTTGGTGACCAACTAGTTCCAATCCTTGATCTGATAGTCATTTGGCTTAAGGTGAAAACCAAGATATTTTAAGCCTTCCTCAATGAGTTACAAGTGCGAAAAGATGGCAAAAGAAGCTAAGGATTTTCATTGTTTAATGAGCATGAAAAAAGGACAAAAGTAAATATTTTTCCATAGATATGAGTGGTATAATGGTATGCATCTAGTTCCAAGGTTGATGTAATCAACCTAAGCAAAGAAAGAGGTAATGGAAAATTTTGTGGCAAGGGAAATCCACTCATCATGGTGATCTCTTTGAAAGGGTGAGATGGGTTGCAATATTGGAGCAAGACAAATGAAAAGGAAAGAGGTAAAGCACAAATGCAAGGTTGGAAAGAGGGATGAAGGTAAGCATCATTATGACAAAATCTAGTAAGAAATTGAAGACTATAGGCATATGCAACCAAAAAGCAACGATAAAGAGAGTGGGGAACTCCTATAATGTCAGTAGATGGACAAATATAATAGACAGAGAGAGAAATTAGGTTCAAGTTTGATGTCATGGATAACTCTAAATAGGATCCCTAAACCTACAAATAAATGCAACATGGGAAACAAAATGACAATCAAGTGTTAATCTAGGGCGCCCATGAAGGGTAGGATCTATCACACAAGTTATGACGTGTAAAAAGACATGGCGAATGCCACAACTTGACAAGATGGGCCTTAAGGCATAGTGAAATAGTGTGGGAAAGGTAAAAAATATAGTGGCAAGATTGATGTGTATCCTTACCTATATGCTAGTTATAACAATAAACACCAAGATATGATGAAATGTGGTATGTGTTTTTGTGATTTTCATGTATTTATGTTGTTTTTGGGTTTTCATGGTGTATTCAAACTATGTTATATATATATATATATATATATAGACACACACACACACACACACACACACACACACACACACACACACACACACACACACATATATAATGCATTGTTTGATTTGTTAGCTAAATATGTGTTAGAATGACATATGTCACATGTATAAAATCAAGAAAAATCAACATGCACGTACATAATCACATGGGATTATTGGCATCATCATTGTAACGCATCCATAAGTAACAACTAGAAAACCCAAAAACAATATAAATACATGAAACTCACAAATATATAGGTATGTATATATATATGTGTGTGTGTGTGTGTGTGTGTGTGTGTGTGTGTGTGTGTGTGTGTATGTATGTATGTATGTACATATACATATACATACATACATACATACATACATACATACATACATATATATATATATATATATATATTTGTCAGTTTCATGTATTTATATTGTTTTTGGGTTTTCTAGTTGTTACTTATGGATGTGTTACAATGATGATGCCAATAATCCCATGTGATTATGTACATGCATGTTGATTTTTATTGATTTTATACATGTGACATATGTCATTCTAACACATATTTAGCTAACAAATCAAACAATGCATTAGAAATTCTAGGCACATATTTATAAATGATATAGTCAAATCAATGCTAATGAAGACGCACCATAATATAACAATGAAATAACACAGGATGGTGGACATTATCAACATGATTAAGCTACAATACCATGAACCATGATCTAAGAGTCCATATTAAACACTAATTAACGGACGCCTAAAGCTATGACCTTAGTTAAGAGTTCAATGACAAAATTGTATTCTACTATGCTGTTACTGATAGGACCTAGAAATATGCTCCGTAAAATCAAAAGTTCGTTAATGGGCGAAAATAGCACCCAGGTGGTGGAAGCAATGTTTTAAGAACTATAACTGGTGCCATCAACCTATCCTACATAAATCAAAGGGGATACAAAAATTTTCAAACCAAGTACCAAATATGGTAAGCAATGAACTAAAAAATTACACGCATGCATAAAAGAGTAATAACATACAAAAAATATCGAAAGGTTTTCTACTCACATTCAAACTTCTAATCAAACTTGTTCCTTTATTACTCAAGCGAGAGCGTGAGTGCTCCTTGCAACAAATGTGTTCCTTGCTTCACCTTGCCGATATGATTTGATGACCTTTAGAGGCCTCTCTAAGAGGGAATCATCCCCCTCCCCCTCTCCCCACATAACCTCTCAATCTAGTTGTTGTTGCCTTTAAGAGCCTCATCAAATCTCTTGTGCCCCCATAAGAGTTCCCTTCAGTTTCCAAATTCGTCAGGAATCTTGAATCGATTTTAGAGATCGAACTGCCTCCCTCAATCCCAAGCAAGGAAAATATTTCACTTGTCGAACGAGGGGTGGTCAGTCAGTTCTCAGGTCTTTGGCCCTCCCCAAAAATAGTGCAGAAGTGGATCGAGTGTAATTGGGCTAGGAAGACACAAGGATAGATATCAGTGCACTTATGTGGCAAAGGGTTTTTCACCTTCTATTTCGAATCCAAAGAATACCAAGACCTGATCTTCAGGAAAAATCCATACTTTATGGACACGCAAGGCCTCTACCTACATCAATGTATTCCTAATTTTGATAAAAAAACTAGACATTCCAAGCGCAGTTTCTATATGGGTCCATCTTCCACACCTCCCTCTTCACTGTCGGGGAGATGATTCGGTAAGCGATATTAAAAAATATATAAAAGAAGAAAGAAAAAGGAAAAACTACATGCATGTGCTTAGGTGTGAAAGTTGACCTCAACAAAGGGCTTCCAGAAGTAGTAAATATCAAGGTAGAAAAATGGACGTGTAGAATTTTAATGTAGATTAAATACTACTCATGTAATGTTCTAAAACATAAGACTCAAATCTACTCTACTCATCCGTGGAAAGCAATTCACGATTGAGAAGCAATATAAAAAACATGTGACATGAAAAAATATAGATAACACGATGATATATCTAGTGGAAAGCCATTGCTCAAAACCCCTTCCTATATGTATTGAATTATTCAGAAAATAGAGAATAAATGCAAATCTTTCTCAAGCCTGAGCAACCTTTGCACAAGTATAATCTAGCTCACTGCTTCAAATTCAGCTCTAGTTTATTCTTAACCAATTTCTTGCCTTCCCAAGTCCATATTTCCTTGTGCTGTTTCCTTGGGAATTGGCCCCTATCATTTAGGGAAGTTCCTCATCCATAAATTCACAATCCATATAGGCCTTTCTCTGACTGCATGCACCACATATACAACTTGGATACTTATACAAAGGATAATGCATTTCCCTTGAACTCCAATCTCAACTGGGTAAATTTCATGCATGCATGAGTTAATTATGGTTGATTTATCAGTTAACCAGTTGAACATTGAAGTTTCACCCCGCTGCTAGAACTCCTACTAGTTCCTCCAACAATTAGAACTAGTTTAAATGACTTTAACTCAGTTTAACTAAATTAAATTATTACAACTCAAATTAAACTCAACCTAGGCTCCTAAATTTTAGGAATAATTGTACACAACTCAAGTTCATCCTGTAACTCGAATAAAATAAGATAACTGAGTGATAAAAACTATGTTAACTCATTCAAGTTGTCTTATGATGTGGAATTTCAATTTTCTCCTAATTTAATTCAAGCGAAAATTAAATTAGGAATTTATTGCTGCATTTTCAACACTCCCTCGCAACAAGAAATGGATTCACATCTACCCCGATCCAACACCTTTGGAATGTACTACATGAAACACTTCTCTTTTCTGTTGTTCCTACTACAACATATACAACTAAGAAGCATACTTAAAAATTAAATTAAATAATTTTTGAATCAATCTGCAACTGTCTACAAGGAAAACTGTGATGTTGTTGACTTTGCTACTGAGCCTCATGCTCTACTGTCAACACTTCTTTGCACTCCTCAGTATCTAAATTTCATTGATCCTCCTACTACTGAATAGTGTGGACCCCCATAGCAAGGTAATGATCCATGAGAAAAACAACACCTCAATGGACCCTGCCTAAATTTATGTACTCCTAGGACTATTGCTTCACATCACCCCACCCCACACTTGAAGATATGGATGTATGTTCCCCCTCTGCTCATGTGGATCAAAATATCTCCCTACTGGAGGTCTCTTCTTGAGTGGATATTTCCACTCTGTCTCCTCTATGCTTCTCCAATTGTGGCTGCTCCACAACTTGTTGAGGTTGCTTCAGAGGCTCCATTTTAAGAAGTAATTCATGCTCCCTCTCAACCACCAAGTATTTAAAATTTTCCTTGCTCCTCATGTCTTTGCATGCATATTCTACTTCAAGTGCATACAGGTTCTTGACTCACACACCGATCTGCTTCACTTTTCCCATGGCGATGTGTCTCAGTAATTATTTTCCTTTGGTGAATATCATATCGTAGCCATGGTCTTCCAATACCACGGTGGAAACCAAATTCTTTTTTTGACTTGGTAAAAAAATCACATCCTTGAGCCTGATAGGGGAGCCAAACTCCCTCTTAAAAGTAACTGTACCAATACTGGTCATGTTATACCATCTATCGTCTCCAAACTCAATGTTCTGCTTGAGATCTTTCTCCTCCAAGTCACTAAAGAAATCTCTATTCGCTGTCATATGGAACGAGGAACCATTGTCGAGATACCACATGCTTCCCATTATTGTTCTTGCCATTCATGCAATGAGATTTAAATAAAGCTTGAATTTTGAATCTATAGCTTCACTTGCTATTGCTATTGTAGCCTCCTTCTTGCTTTCCTTATTCTGTGGAAATTTCATGGCATAA
Source organism: Pinus albicaulis (assembly GCA_034641835.2). Taxonomy (NCBI): domain Eukaryota; kingdom Viridiplantae; phylum Streptophyta; class Pinopsida; order Pinales; family Pinaceae; genus Pinus; species Pinus albicaulis. The sequence goes on along the minus strand of CM076579.1, from coordinate 1,204,471,344 downwards.
TGCTCGAATTCATGACAGTGAAAGTGCTTGATTTTGGAAAATTTTTTGTGCTTTCCCTCTAGGCTGTAATTAGGCTCACATTGGGACTTCTTCCCCTTGGCCTCCCTTCCTTTGTTGACTAATGCAAAATCCTCTTCCCCTTCTTTGGATGATGTCCCATCTCTGTTTCTCTACCTTATTTCTTCTTGTACTAGATCAGACCATAACCGCTCCCAACTTGGTAGTTTCTCTCTACCATTTACCAAATATTGATAAAAATGATAGCTCTTGGGAAGGCCCAAAAGAGCTAGAGCTACAAAATATTCTTCGAGGACAGTAACACCAACCCCTCATTGTTCATCACGACACTGTGTAAACATGCTCAGGTACAACGAAATTGTGTCATTATTTTGCATCTTGAAGCATCAAAGATTTTCCTTGAGTGTCAGCTTTGTGTGGTAACTATTGTTCTTAAAAAAATCTGTTAGTGTTTTCCAAATCATGAATGGGGTTTCTTTCCCGTGGATATTTAAGACAATATGATGTCTAACTCCCTCCAATATGATCCTCCTCACTTGAGCCACATCCTTCTTCCACTCAGCGAGACCTTGGGCATCATATGATGGGGGTTTTGCTACATATTTCTTAATGTATTCTAGTAGCCTATTGTCATCCAATACTTCTTCCATGCCAGAAAATTTGAGGTTCCTTCAAAAGCATACTCGAGCCCGAGTCTGTTGGAATTCATCTTCTCAGTCCTGGAGAAAACTTGTAACATTGACCTTGAAATTCAAACCTCCTGCAAAAACAACTTTGAATTCTCTTCTCTACTGTGAATCTAGATTTGATACCATGTATAATTTTAATGTAGAATTAATATTTCTCATCTAATGTTCTAAAACATAAGACTCAAATCTACTCTACTCTTCTGCGGAAAGCAATTCATGATTGAGAAGAAATATCAAAAACATGCGACATGAATAAATACACATAACCCAAGGATATATATAGGGAAAATGAACCTCTCAAAACCCCTTCCTATATGTATTTCATTAATCGGAAAATATAGAAGAAATATAACGCTTTCTCAAGCCTAAGCAACCTCTGCACAAGTATAATATATCTCACTTCTTCAGAAGCCAGCTCTGGTCAGTAATCAATCAATATCTTTCCTGCGCAAGTCCCTATTTCCTTGCATTGTTTCCTTGGGAATTAACCCCTATTATTTATGGAAATTCCTCATCCATAACTGGGCAATCCCTATAGGCATTTCTCTGACGGCATGCACCACCTGTACAACCTGGATAATTATACAACTGATAGTACACTGCCCTTGAACTCTAATATCAACTGGGTAACTTGTATTTCATGGATGCATGGGTTAATTATGGCATATTTATAAGTTAACTGGTTGAACACTAAAGTTTCACCCCACTTCTATACCTCCTACTAGTTCCTCCAACAATTAGAACTAGTTTAACTGACATTAACTCAATTTAACTGAATTAAATTATTAGAACTCAAATTAAACTCAACCTAGGCTCCTAAAATTTAGGAATCACTGTACAAACTAAAGTTCATCCTCCAACTCAAATTAAATAATCTAACAGAGTGATAACAAGTCAGTTAACTCATTCAAGTTGTCTTGTGATGTGGAATTTTGATTTTCTCCTAATTTGATTCAAGGAAAAATTAAATTAGGAATTTCTTGTTGGATTTTAAATAAGATGCACATACAACTACTCAACTATGATAAAATTCCATTTAAATGTAAGTTATGCCATGAATACGGTAATTTTGCAAATAGATGTTAAAAAAGACCAATAGAAGAATCCCAAGGGAAACCAAAGGTGCAACAAGAGACTGTGAATCGTAGGAATTCAGGCAAATCCTACAAACCCTCCAAGCCTACAATGCACCCTACTTCAGGTCCTTCCTCATCAGATGCTCCCCCTCCATACCAAATCCCCCTCCACATAGTGGATCCTCCCCCCAACCCTCCATCAACCCATTCGAATCCCTCGCTAACCATCCCTCTGAACATGATCTAGAAGACTCCTTCATTATCCCGCCAGATCTCGAAGAGGGAGAGATCCATCTGTCCAAGGTGGTCCCTTCATTCATTCGGCCTATAGATCTGAACTAGCCCCCAATTTCCTCTTCCCCCTTGATTCTCAACCCTCCATCCTATGCTTTACTTAATCACAACCCCTCAAATGAACACACTGAATCTCCTCCATTTTCCATGAACCCCCCTCCATCCTCTACTTTACTTAATCGCAACCCCTCTAATGCACACCCTGAATATACTCCATCTTCCTTAAACCCCCGTCCACCCTCTTCTATAGGGATACTAACTAGAAACCAAAATTAATATGGAAGGAAATCAAATAAGGAAATTAGAGATGAAGCAACAAAAAATACATGGCACTGGGTGTTCAACAACTGATGGATTCATACATAGATAATGGAACAACAATGAGGGACATGAAACCCATTGCAGGGAGAGCTAAGGGACCTATCACCTCTTCTCAAGGTGAATAATGAATTTAGTATCCTGGAATAGTAGAGGCCTTTGTCACGTCTCCAAAATAGATGTAGTCAAAGAACTTATCAGATCTGAAATCCCGATAATCATTTTACTCCGGGAGAATAAATTTATTGAGGAAGAAATGGAAGTAATAATTAAAAGAACCAATAATTTCTCAGAAGTAACAATAAGCTCCAGAGGAGCACTGGGGGGTGTATGCACAGTCTTGAATAAGAAAACCATGGATATAAAAGTAGTCTATAAGGATCAACACTAAATCAAGATTTATCTTCAAAGCAAGGAGCGAAGAAACATTTAACAGTGTATATGTCTATGCCCCATGCACTACATGGATAAAGAAAAGTGTTGCAATCAGTGATAGTCAAGCTATCAAAATAAGAAAGGAAAAATATCATAATAGGAGGATACTTTAACTTAGTCATGAACACCAATGAAAATAAAGGTGGATCCTATCCTCTTGATCCAAACAGAGATAAGCATTAATGAATCATTACAAAGCATAATCTAATGGACATCATTCCAAATAATGGTAAATTCATTTTGAACAATAGAAGGATAGGACCATGAAATATCAAGGAAAGGTTGGATCACTTTCTAATCCATGTATGTTTCATATATGGGAATGGAATTTCTTCTTCAAAAAATATACCAATTGCAGCATCAAACCACAATCCCATCACCTTATTTATGGCTGAAAGTGCAAATTTGGGACCCATCCTTTTCCGTTACAATCCCAAATAGTTTACAATCGATGGGGTCGGGAATATCATTCAGACCACATGAAATACCAGACTAAATGGATCTCCTGTATTCATATGGGAAACCAAATTAAAGTTCGTTAGAGAACCTCTTAAAGAATGGGTAAAAGTAAGCTACAAAGAGCCAACACGTGAGATAATGGAGTTGCAAAAAGAGATCGAATTAGTACATGAAAGATTGGAGATTCAAAAAGAAAATTTAGAATTGCAGAATAAAGATAAAGAGATCTACTGGAGGTTGTACCTAAGTAAAAAAATATAGGAAGAGAGTTGGAGGATTAAATCTAGAAGCTTGTGGTTACAAGTTGGAGACAAAAATACTAGCTTCTTTCACAATCAAACCAAAGTAAGAAGAATAAAAAACAGAGTAGAGGATATAATTTGCGAGGGAAACATAACCATCGAAGGGCAAGAGGAAATAAAAAAGGAAGCTCATCAACACTTCAAAAGACACCTATCAGCAAATATAGAACCAAACAATTATGAATACCTGCTTAGAACAATACGCAAACTCATAACATAGGAAGAAAATGAAGCCTTGACTAAGACAATGAATGAATAAGAATTGCAAAGAGACATTTGGAGCATGCACCCGAATAAAGTATCGGGACCGGATGGATTTTCCATAGCCTTCTATCACACCGCACTAGGAGATCATTAAAAAATAACTATTAAAAATGATACAATGGAGTTAATCTAAATGAAAAATTAGAGGTAATACTAATTACACCCTTCTTTCTTTGATACCTAAAGAATCTAGACACTCTTCCCTCAATTTTTTTCGCCCCATATATTTATGTAATTCCTCATATAAAATCATAACCAATATTCTTGCAAACTGCCTTAAAATCCTTCTCCCCAAGTTTATTTCTAAAAACCAAGGCGGTTTCATTTACAATGAGAAGATGGTGGATAATATTCTCCTAGTACAGGAAACTATGTAGCCTATCCTTTCTCGTAACGAGCAAGGCTTCATCCTCAAGCTTGACATGGCCAATTCCTTTGATAGGACCAGACACTCCTTCCTCCTCTTTGTCATGGAGAAATTCAATTTTTCTAAGGAATTCATTAGCTTCATTAAAGCTTGCATTAACAAGCCATGGATAGCTCCGCTAGTAAATGGAAGGCCTGGATAATTTTTTCAGAGTTCTAAAGGACTTAGACAAGGATTCCTAATCTTCCCATTCCTCTACATAATCATAGGTAAATATCTTAGCAAGAGGTTAGATCAAGAGAGACAAAGAGGGCTTATCCCAGGAGTTTAGTACAACAGAGGAACAAAAAACATGAATCACTCCCAATTCATTGATGATAACATGCTTATAGGAGGAGAATCCCCCATAGTGGAAAAAATATTTAAGTCTGTTCTGGATCAATTCTTGGAGGCATCAAGAGGACTCCTCAATAGTATAAAAGTTGCATATATGGATAGAACACCCCCCCTCAAACTCTTCACCTCATCTCCTAGATATTTGGAGTTCCTTGTAAAATGGTGTTGACTCAATTCAAATATCTTGGTATCCCCATCTCTAAGAAAGCGCTAAAAAATAAAACTTGGATAGAAGTCATAGAAAAAATGAAAAGGAAAGTGCAACAATGGGGACTACACTAGCTCAACCTGGCAGGTAGAATCATTCTAATCAAGTTTTTTCTTTCAACTCTCCCACTGTATCAATTCGAAATCATGCAAGCCCAGAAAAGTACCGAAAATCATGTAGAGAGAACCATCAAAAAATTCCTATGGCAAGGAGGTAGAATAGAAACTAAAAAATTTAGCTTACTTAGTTGGAATAAAGTTATAACACCATATGAGAGAGGAGGAATAGCCATGAAATAATCTGGATTGATGAATCTAGCTATGGGGGGGGGGGGGGGATTACTTGGATACTAATATTAAAAGGACCAACATGGTGGAAGAAATTTTTAGGAGAGAAATACATGACCTACAAATGAAAACGTCTCCTCCAAAGTCAGATTCCTTCAAGATCTTGTTGGAAAATATGGAAATTTTGCAATAAAACTGTTCCCCTCATTTAAGCCCATACCTCCAGAATCCTAGGGGAGGACAAGACAATGATCTATGGGAAGAAAGAATCACGGGAAAGCCCAAATTATTCTACATCCCTAAAATCCAACCAAGAACTGGTTTGTAGGAAAGATAATCACGAAACTGGACCACCTCTCAGAGTGGCACCATTATGAAAAATCTTGGAAAGGTTGGAAAACTCTCATCATACCACCAGAGCTTCAACAACAATGACACATTTCCCTTCAACACCTAAAAGGTGCAACACCAAGCTACTACAACCACTAGGAAAAATTTAAATGGAATTTGACAGGGGGTTTCTTCACAGTCAAGAGTGCCTAAAAAGCACTCCAAGAAGACCAAGAGACTCAACCCCTATGGACCTCTTGGAAACTGGTTTGGAAATATGAAAGTCTCCCCAAAATAAAACTCTTCACTTGGACCCTCCTTAGAGGGAATATCCTAACTACTAACAACCTTAAAAAATGCAACATTTAAGGGCCATCCATCTGCCCACTAATTCTAAATGCAGAGGAGACCATCCAACACATGTTTGTTTCATGCCCTTTCTCCCAAAGATATTGGAAATCTATGTACCATCCCCTAAATAATTGCCCAAGTAGATTTTGAGAGGAGTATATTTGATTATTTCATCCAATGGAACTAGAGATACCCCTACTCCCTAAAAAATAAGAACCTTATCAAGTGCTTTTGGACTAATCTTCCTGCATAACTATCTTGACAGATTTGGCTCACCCAGAACAAATACATATTTCAAAATAAAAAAACCACTACAAAGGAATATCACAGCCAAATCCTGGGGCCTCTTAACCAAAACAATATTATCCAAAGGAAACAACAGGATTTGCAAACAAAGACTACAAGTGGAAGAAGCGTTATGGTTCCAATTTGTCATGGAAAAAATCCCTCATAGCACACTCGCCCCTTACATAAATCGGTCCACTCCACCCAACTGAAAAATCAGGCTAAAGGAAAATGAGTTCGAAAGTTGGTTTAAGGAACAAAGAGGTCATTTCCTTTTCTTTCATGGGACATCCAAACACAACCCATGAAGAGAAGGTGCAGGGGGAATAATACTAGACCGTGAAGGGAAAGAATTAATTTCCTATGAATGGGGACTAGGAAGGGGCTCAAATAATAAGGTTGAAGAATATGGAATCCTCATGGGTGTCAAAATTATTCGTGATATCATCCTCATGCCTCCCATTGTAATTTGTGATTCAACTCTCCTTATACAATAATTGATCAAAGGTACCATTCCCCAGAATGTTGATCTCATCCAAATTAGAATCCAGATCCAACGCCACTTGAAATATCTTGAGAAGGCCTCCTTCTTCCAAATCCTTAGGGAGAACAACACTTAAGCCGATCTACAAGAAAAAAAATCCTGTCAACATCTAAAGGGTCAGTTCAGAATCAAGACGGAGGTCAATGTCCTACATATCCCTTGAAAGGATATCCATCATGCACAATTATTGCAACTAAAATATTTCTTTCAAAAATTATAACACAACTCCTCATCTCCGATGGTGTACTCCAATCAAATAATCGAAAGAATATCCCCAAAAAAACTCACATTATCCAAAAAGGATCTAATCTCACTTATAGGAAGATCCACTCATATCGTAGCGATCTAGGCCTTTGACTGCAATTTTCCTAATCCCATAATTATCCTTCACATCAGACTTGGATCCTCGTTAAATTCATATCCCAATGAAAACGTCCATTTAAAAAATAATGCTCTCCACTCCCTTATTCCCTTTAAGACATTTCCTTATTCCTTCCCCTCCCAGCTATGGATTCAAGAGCTCCTTGTACATAGTGTGCATCTCTCAAAGATGAACTAGAGCAGTTCAAGAAGCTCTAGAACCAATGGAATCAAAGAAATAAAGTTAAGCATGGGTTCTTGTTTGCAACGAAAACATCACTCAAATATGCACTCACCAAATAAGAACAACATAGCGCCCACAACGAACACACAGTTGGAATTCTAGAATATCGACTTTATTTCCTGGAGAAGAAGGCAATGAAGACCAAAGGCTCCAAAAACCACAATGGAACCTTCCTATACCCAGAATAACACTCTATTAATCAGGATCAACAAGGGTAACCTCCGTGTTAGTTGTATGTCACTCCAACAGTCCACTACCGGTGCAGAAAAACCATGAAGTGTAAATTTAGACTTCTATGGTTTCAAATTTTCAGAGTTTATGCAATTAGATAAGTAAGTTACGTCAATTTTGGCCTCAATATGTAATAGGAATCAACAACATGGAGGGAAGCTATAGTTTAGATGTTAACTCCTATCCATGTGAAGCATTGTATCTCGGGTGTTAGCTTGTTTTTTTGGAATGAAATATGATAACTTATATTGCTAACAAAAATACATACACAAAATACATATGTACAAGGCACCATGCCCAGTTTCCTAGGCATAGTACTTCTTTAGATAGATCCTATTATAGGGCTTAGTGAGATTATTCCCATCATAGTCGATGAAAAAATATGCCCCATTTTTTAATACATGTTTAATAATATATGGACCATGCCATAGGGGTTCTAAATTTCCCACACAGAGTTGATCATGTTTATGATCATAAGCAAAGAGAAAGTCACATTTAAAAAATATGCAAGGTTGACCAAACTTTCCATACTAGAGTTTGATATATTTTTTATGTGCATCATTGGCTAACAGAGCATCATGACATTGTTCATCGAGTTGGGTGAAACAAATGAGATCTTATTTGACTGAAGTGTTAAGGAGAAGTTCAAAAATAATTTTTAATGATGGTATCTCACATTCAATTTGAAACATTTCTTGTACACCATATATGAGTTGGAAATAAGTAAATCTCATGGAGGTCTTGGCTGAGTTTCAATAAAGCCAAAGGATGATAATAACATTAGGTGCTAATTCCTTTTATGGTTCCATATCGTCGATTGGATCATATCTTTCAAGATGCAATCTATGACTTAGACTCGACTATTAGCTTGAGGGTATTAGGGAGAGGATTTCTCATGGTGGAACCCCAAATTGGTTTCCAATTCAGTCATCACATGATTACGAAAGTGAGATCCATGATCAGTCACAATATATTTGGGGACACCGAACCTAGCGATGATGTGGTTGAAAAATAATAGAATTGTGGTGGCACCATCGTTCGAGTAGGTAGGCATAGCCTCAACCCAGTTATTGAAGTAATTTATGACAACAATGACATAATTATGACTACCAAACAAGGTATGTTTACATTGCATGAAGGGGTACACAACAACCATAGGATGAAGGGGATTAGGATGGGCATGCATTTTTTGAGTATAGATTTAACAATGATGACACCTTTGGACCATAGTCATACAATACTTGAATATATATGGCCAAAAATATCTAGTGCATAATATTTTATGGGCAATGGCTAACCCAAAGAGATGAAAACCACATGCTCCTGTAAGGAAGTCATTCAAAACTTGTTCAACCTCTTCACGATTTAAACATCGATGTAACAACAATTAAACACCATGGTGATAAAGGGTATCATCTATGTAATATTCCAAATTTAGCGAAATATTAATTCTTGCCATTTTCACCTAGGATATGAATAAAATGGGTAGGAGAACCATTCATTTCATGAGTAGGGAACAAAAATCCTCTTAGTGTGAAAGAGGATCACTTATAGAGATGGATTTCACACCTCCATGTGTGAAAGGAGACTTTTGCAGGTAGGCTAGGTCAAGTTTGACCAAGTCAAATTGCGCAGTGGTAGGGCGCGGAAGGAATCTTGTGGGCCAGCGCAGTGGAAAAGGAGGGAAGTTTTATTAATGAGGAAGCTATCATGAGTGGGGCCCATGGAGAGGGAGCTCTCATTGTTTAAAAGGAGGGAAAGGTATCTATTGTGGTTCATGTTAAGTATTATTCATCTTTGGTCCTTTGGACTTGCTGCAGTCTCTTGCTGTTTAGAAAGAATTTCCGAGGAATTCCTGTTTAGGATTTCCTCTCCTTCTTGAGTAGCTCTTGGAGGATTGCACTCCATTCCCCATATTCAGACATTGAGGTCAAGCCTCATCCTTCTTCATCAGCGCAGTTTGAACTGGAGATTGTGCAGTGTTGCTGGGTGTTGTTGGGGAGGTTTTCTACAACACCATCCTTGGCTATTTTTTCAGAGGAGGGAGCTTCCATCCCTTTGGGAGATCAAAAAATGAGTTTCATTAGCTTATTCCACTATCTTTGGCATCAGTCCAACCACTTTCCATCATTAGCAGCACAGTGCCTCTCTTAGACAACGTTATTCTTGGAGAGTATTTGCTGTAAGGGATTAAAAGACACTTTGGAGGGTGAGATCTTTGGTGAAGGGATCAACCTTTCATTTCAGGTTTCCATTGGAGGAGGGTTCTTTATTTGATGCAGCCATTTCAGCCTTCTCCATCTATTTCCAGTTCTTAAGTTGTAGCTGCTACTGCAACTCCGACATTTATGTACTTTTCCAATTTTGAGTAGATTCCAGCCAATCCTTCTAGAGGATTGATGTATTGTATTTTCAGGGGTTGAGATCATGCTCCCCCTCTTTATTTGAGATACATATTTTCATATCATTGTAATGTTATCATTTTTCAGCAGTTCTCTATAAAAGACTGCATAGTCATAAGCCCATGGCTTATTTCATATAACAGTGTTCTTCATATTTATCATGCATGTAATGAGAGGCTTGTATTGTATTGATTGAATGACTGATTCCTCAAGTTATTGCATCCCTTTTACTACTGTAATCACATATGTTGGCTATTTACATCTCCTCATAAGCAAGCTCATAAAAATAATGCAGAGAATCCATTGTATGTTCATACATTGTGGCAGCCCCATTTTTTGGGAAATTTCTAAAGGGAACTACGTGTGGGAGGCTTGTCTCACCACCCTATAAGGATTTGTTTTGGTCCCAAATCTTGGATTTTGGCCTTAGACACATTGGTCTAAGGGATCCAGGTCTTGGTATCAAATCCTGCTGCCTCCATTTCTGGAAAATGCGTTTTCTAGCCATGGATTTCTAGCCATTCCAGATTCGGGATATTACAGTGGTATCAGAGCATCGAACTTGGCACAACTTGTGAGTTCGATATCAAAAGGAGATGATGAAGAAGATGAGCTTTCTCTCATATTTTTTTGGAACAAAGAAGAGCCTCCCCAAGGAGGAGAAGAAAAGAGAAGAAGAGGAAGGCCCATGCACTTCCTATTCTCAAGAATTCAAGGAAGATAGTCATGGAGGATACTTGGATCATCAGATCTTAAGTAAGTACCTGGGTGAATATAAATCTCACTCTAGAGCATTCAGGGGAACTACAACGTTCCCACATTTTATTCAGCAAAAGGAGGAGAGAAGGCCTTGTAGTAGAGAAGAAATCAGAGGTAATAGGTTCTTATTGTCTACATTTGATGGGGATACTTCAGCAAGAGCTTGGTGAGGAAGTTGGAGGCATTTTTTCTTCTACATCCAGTGGTAGAGAAAGAAGCAGTGGAGATTGCAGCGCTGCACATGGAGGATGAAGCCTCTATTTGGTGGTTCAAACCCTTGGTCCATTCAAAGGTGAGTTCTTTTGCAGAATTTACTCAAAGGTTAATCAAAGCCTTTGATGGAGAGAGAACAAAGGAGGAAAGGCTCACACCACCATGGGAGGAGGATTGCACCAACGCTGCTACAGTTTGGGAGGAGCAGCCTTCTATATCTATAGAGGAAGAAACCATTGCATCGGAAGGAAAAGCCATTGCAGCCACACAAGAGCATCCCAAGATCCATCAAGGTATGACAAAAGTCCCACTTTTTATTTCAAAAGAACATTTAAAAGAATGTGGGAATTCAACTTTGAAGGTCCAAGAATCAACACACTTTGCTATTTTAGAGCATCTTGATTGCACTGCGCTGTGCAAAGGGTTTAAGGAGGAGATGAAACCTCATCCTCATTCAATTTTTATTAGTCTCATTCATCCCTTGAGGGTGGGATGTGAACCATTGGAGGATGAAACAAACCATGGCACCTTCATGATAAACAAGGAAACATACTTTGCACCGGAGGTTGAAACAACTACTACACCATTGGAGGAATTAGCAGCACTGTTAAACATGGCTAGAGAGGAGATATTACCTCCATAAAATTTGGGTCCTCATGGATCCAACATAGTCATGGATGAGAGATATTTTCTAAGAGGTCTCCAAGGAGCTGCATTTCAAACTTCCATGAAATGCAAAGGGGAAGATATGACTTGGGAGAATGGTGATCCTCATGAGAGGGAAACCAATGGAGGAAAGAGGAGAACACATCCACAAGGAGTTGAGTGGGTGTGGATGAGAAGCAAGAGGCTAATTAGCCACTTGCAAATATATGATACCGGGCAGAAGGATTCTTGGCTACGTTGGCTCCTCTTGAAGGAGTTTGGCCATCACTTGGTGTATCCTCTTTTCAGGAGGATGGGAGTGGAGAAGAGGTGGTAGGATGTTTACATCATTGAACAGCAGAGATTAGGGATACATGGAGCTGATATGGTATATATATCATTCATGATACCTTCATCACATGAGTTACATGATGTGAGCATGAGGAGGCAACAAGCACTTGGATTGCTTGAACTATATTGGAGAGAGCACAAGCAGATTTGCTCCCATATGAAGTATGGTGTTATAGGAGTAGAGGAGGGCACTCTCATAGTGCAAAGGGATTACTCCTTGGCCTGGACAGATCAAGAGGCATTTCCATCTTGGGATAAGCTTCATATTTGTAGCAACATCACTAGAGGTGTTCTTGACAAGGAGCATGTCAAGAGACAAAGATTGGCATGGACAAGAGCCTTTTTGCATGAGCTCACAGACACTTGGGAGAAGGGTCACATACATGGATCCATCTATCATCTTACTTCTATCTTATGGTAAGAGCCTTGTTTTTACATTTTCTGATTTACATACTCTTATCATTATGTTGTAGTGCATGGCTCCTCAAAGGGGCAGATTTTTCATGTTGCGCCATGAGAAACGTTGGGCCAAACCATATGATGGAGACAACCATCTTTTACATGGCCTTTAAATTTTTTTTCCCATTCTACACATATCCAGCTAATTCATATGATTAGCATTTTATTTCAAAACATTTTGCCTTGTACATTTCTAAAGCAGTAGTTTGCAAAACTGCGTTATGCACCCTTAGGAGACTGTTGGTAGTTTCCAGCACCATATGAAACCATTAGTAATCCCCATATTTTATTGTTGATCATGATTCTAATTGCTGTTATGTCTCATATTCTTATTGGAAGCATGATCGGAAGAATGACACATGAGTTTGGTGTGTCATTAAGGGAAGATGATTCCCACAGTTTATGCATGGCATGTTCTAAGGGGAACATGAGGAGAGACATGGCCACCACAGCCAATTATGTGCCTTCTTTTGAGGTGGACCATGAGTTTGATGATGATATCCATCCATTGTATACATATGGGCATGTATTTGATCTTGTATTACTGATTCACTCATCTATTTACTATTTAGTAGTAGAGGTGATATTTTCTGTACAATACTTGCCATGTTATTTTCTACAGCTGCAGTGGATGAGGTTGCGTTGTAGCCCTATGATACATTGTTTGTACCTTGTTGCACATGGTATAACCTATAGAAAACATGTCATTTTTGTATTCTATGATGATCATGTCCTACTTATCATGGATGAAATATCTTTGGCCAACCGAATTATCATTGATGGAGGAGAGATCCTTGGAGGATTGCTCTTCATTTTTCCCCTTAAGGGAAATATTTTTGCAGCCCATGAGAAACACACACTCTAAAATTATCACAAGTGGAGAGAATGAAAACATGGGACAAGCTATGAGACTTGCCATATTCATATTTTCAGCCCACCTTCATTTCCGGAGCTCAAGGTGGAGGGAGATTTCTATGATTTTCCATGTTGGGAGGCAGCTTATGTTGTATGGATGATTGCTTGGGGATGGGAGATTCATATGGGGATGATGAGTCCCATTATATATCAGATCTAATGCCTCAAGGAGGCCGTTAGACAACCCATTTTTTCCTTCATGGATATTTGTTTCTACATGATAGCTATTTGGGGATGCTCACCAAAAGCTGGATTGCATATGTTGGAGGGACAACTTGGACACTTGATTGATGATATGGCATCCTTATCTTGGAGAAGTTTATCATGCATGGATGCTACAGGGAAATTAAAGGGAAATAAATCAGTCTATCCTTATACTTTCTTGAGGACAAGCAATATTTGAGAGGGGAGGACTGTAATATTCCAAATTTAGTGGAATATTAATTCTTGCCATTTTCACCTAGGAGATGAATAAAATGGGTAGGAGACCAATTCATTTCATGAGTAGGGAATAAAAATCATTTTAGTGTGAAAGAGGATCATTTATTGAGCTGGATTTCACACCTCCATGTGTGAAAGGAGACTTTTGCAGGAAGGCTAGGTCAAGTTTGACCAAGTCAAATTGCGCAGTGGTAGGGGGTGGAAGGCATCTTGTGGGCCAGCGCAGTGGAAAAGAACGGAAGGTTTCTTAAGGAGGAAGCTATCATGAGTGGGGCCCATGGAGAGGGAGCTCTCATTGTTTAAAAGGAGGGCAAGGTAGCCATTGTGATTCATGTTGAGTATTATTCATCTTTGGTCCTTTGGAATTGCTGCAGTCTCTTGCTGTTTAGCAAGAATTGCCGGGGAATCCATGTTTAGGATTTATTCTCCTTCTTGAGTAGCTCTTTGAGGATTGTACTCCATTCCCCATATTTAGACATTGAGGTCAAGCCTCATCCTTCTTCATCAGCGCAGTTTCAGCTGGAGATTGTGCAGTGTTGCTGGGTGTTGCTGGGGAGGTTTTCTACAACACCATCCTTGGCTAGTTTTTCAGAGGAGGGAGTTTCCATCCCTTTGGGAGATTATAAAAGGAGGTTCATGAGCTTATTACACTATCATTGGCATCAGTCCAACCACTTTCCATAATTAGCAGTGCAGTCCCTCTCTTAGACAACGTTATTCTTGGAGAGTATTTGCTGTAAGGGATTAACAGACACTTTGGAGGGTGAGATCTTTGGTGAAGGGATCAAACTTTCACTTCAGATTTCCATTGGAGGAGGGTTCTTAATTTGATGCATCCATTTCAGCCTTCTCCATCTATTTCTAGTTCTTGAGTTGCAGCTGCTACTGCAACTCCGACATTTATGTACTTATGCCAATTTTGAGTAGATTCCTGCCAATCCTTCTAGAGGATTGATGTATTGTATTTTCAGGGGTTGAGATCATGCTCCCCCTCTTTATTTGAGCTAAATATTGTCATATAATTGTAATGTTATCATTTTGCAGCAGTTCTCTATAAAAGACCGCGCAGTCATAACCCAGGGCTTATTTCATATAGCAGTGTTCTTAATATTTATCATGCATGTAATGAGAGGCTTGTATTATATTGATTGAATGACTGATTCCTCAAGTTATTGCATCCCTTTTACTGCTGTAATCACATATGTTGGCTATTTACATCTCCTCATAAGCAAGCTCAGAAAAATAACGTAGAGAATCCATTGTATGTTCATACATTGTGGCAACCCCATTCTTTGGGCAATTTCTGAAGGGAACTACGTGTGGGAGGCTTGTATCACCACCATAGAAGGATTTTTTTTGGTCCCAACTTCTGTATTTTGGTCTTAGACACATTGGTCTAAGGGATCCAAGTCTTGGTATCAAATCCTGCTCCCTCCATTTCTGGAAAATGCGTTTTCCAGCCATGGATTGCTAGCCATTCCAGATTCGGGATATTACAATCTATGATGAGGTATTGTTTGGAATTGTGGCATATGCACTAACAGCCATCACAAGACAACTCAGGTTGAAACTTTTTAGTCTAGATATAGAGAAGGATATCTCCATGCCACGAATAAGAAGAGATAATGATGAGAAAAGACTCATATGGAAACAAATAATCAACCATTATTACATAAATAGCACGAGGAAGGTCAAATAACATTTCTTCAAATACTCACGATTTATTGGATTTAACAACCACAAACACGAAATCAAACTCATTCAAGAAAATGATCCATTTGGAATACTTTCCCCTAATGCATTGTTTGTGAATAAAATCACACATGGGGTTGGAGTTAGTGACGATGTCATTCTTATGCAAGAGAATGTAATATTTAAGTCATTTAACAACGAAGATGGTATCTAGAGCCAACTTTTAAATGTATGGATAAAAAAGTCCCCCCCTCCCCCCAACCTAACCCTTTTATAAAGTAGTAGATGATGTGATCATTGTGGGCCTCATCCTTTTGGGCAAAGAATTTTTTTTAGAGTTGAATCAGAGTTTGCAAGATATAAAATGTAGTGTTGACCATAGTTAGGATGGACTGATAGCGGGGCTGACATCAAGGCCTTTTTCAAGGCCTCAAAATATTGTCATGCTTGGTAATCCCATACAAAAGGTGTATCCTTTTTTAGAAGGCACATGAAACCCTTTGTGATATTCATATAGTTAGAAATGAATAAATGTATGAAGTTTTTTTTGTGTTGCAAACCTTGAAGTTGACTAATAGTGTGATGAAAAGGCAGATTGATGATTTCCCTGACCTTAAATGGATTAACAATGATCCTGTACTTAGACATGATGAAGCCTAACAATCATATGGAAAAAATTCAAAAAATGAATTTATGGGGATTCAAATAAATATTATAGTAGCAATAGCACATAAATATGGCTCGTAGATGCGCTAGATGATTGACCAATCGAGAAGAATGAGTAGTGAGATAATCCAAGTAGGCCTTCACAATTCATTTGATTTCATGAAAATCATAATACATGACACGTTGGAAAGTTCCCCCAATATTTTTAAGACCAAAAGGAAATTTCCTATAAGATAAGGCATGCCAAGAAAAAATAAAATTCATTTTATGTTGAGCTTATAGTTTAATTTGTATTTGGTTTTAGTCTGATAAACCACCCATGAAGGAAAATATCTCAATGTCGGTGCATTCATCAATGATATGGTCAATGAACAGGGTTGGGTAGTTATCTCTTGGACACACTTGATTAAGATCATGTTTCACATAGTGTTTTCATTGATGACAACAAGATTCCATTAATGTCAACGGGAATGTTTGAGATAACAACTGTAGGCAAAGGAAGCAATTTGATAAATGGCTAACTTATGTACCCTCATCAAATGATTAAAGGGAGTTTGAATTTTATTGATTTTTTGATAAGATTATGGTGTCCTAATGATTGTATAAATAACATGGTTTCATAGGTCTTGTTGATACCTTTCCAATGGTATATCCCACTATGAAAAACCCTTCCCAGATGAGAAGTTATGACCATTTGAATTTTAAGAGCTATCAAGGGCCTAAAGACTATAGAGAAAAAAGGAAAATATTAATGTCTTATAGATTGTGCACCTTTCGGGCGCATCCATGGTCCATTGACCCAGTGAATGGAAAATATAAAAAAAACATGCATGCCATTTAACATTGTTAAAGGTCATGCAACCTTTGTGGATCAGATGGATCTAACAACTGGATGAAGAGATTGGATGGTGGATGATGTCAAGAGTTATATTATATTTAAACTAATCTTGTCAGCCCAATCAAGTAATGCCACATGGAAACATTTCTTAGCACATGATGTGCCACCCTTGATGAATTCATCACAATATGTGGCACCACTAGGAGTTTCCATGTGGCAAAGATAATAGGTGCATTTTGGTCGGTAGAAAGTCCAAATATGGTCACACATGGCACCCCTCATGGGCTTCCATGTGGCATGATGATTTCATGCTGACATCATCATGCATATTACCAGGGACCTCTAAGGACCTGGTCATATGGGAAAGGTCATATGGCTTTGGAATTATGGACATTAAGGGCTATACATATTCCGGGCACATGATGTGGTCATATGGTTCAACAAGGCATGGCTACATTAAATCGTCAGTCATATGGATGTATGAGGTCAAGCGTTGACCTCTATAATATTTGGGTTCTATGGTCAATCCATAGGAAACCATGGGACCACATGCTCTATTATAAATACTACTATTGTGTTTCCATCAAAACATTAATTTGAAAAATGCACAAGTTTGAGTTCTAAGGTTGTATGTGGTTTCATTGTTCTGGTTCATGGCTGGTGATTTTGTGGTTACAGTTCGATTGTTATGATGTTCTTAGCTGAGGGATGTTTCATTTTAAGTTCTTGGCTATAACCGATTGGTCTTTTACTTTTGGAAAAGAGTCTAAGCTCTAGCAATGTATGGAAACATAGCAGAGGCCAACCTTATATATATATATATATATTTGTGTGTATAGCAATGGCTCAACCAAGTTTGGAAAACATTAAGTATTAATATGATCATATTCAAATATAACATAATTTATTGTATTAGTAGTGGTTGAAGCAGAATTTGACATTTATTTGGCCAAAATTGACTGGCCATGATAGAGACACATCGAGATGGTCACCATAGTTTGAGTGGGTATAATTGTGACATGTTAGATGAAGTGATGAACCTTTAACTCACATGGATTGATAGGATTATGACAGGCTATCTTAATAAGGAATTTCCATAGGGTGGCCCATCTCCCTGGCTCATTTGGAACTATACTTCATCATAAAAAAAGGAATGTGAGAGGATAATGTTGCAAGAAACACTCCACAATGCAATTGGAAATGAGTTTGTAATGAGCAAGATGAGGTCGTAAGTTCGAATTTCAATGGTGAATAGGTTAAAGTAGTTATATTTTTTATGTTTATAGGTTCCATTATGTCGAATAATTAAACACTACGGTGATGGGAATTTTATAGTGCTAGTGTTAGGATATGTTCATTTTGTAGAAGCACACCCGAAAAAGGAGTAATTTATAGAGCCCTTAATTTAATATATAGATTTATTTGGTTTTTATGAGTTTTTGGGCTCAATATTGGTCCAAATTGGATTCTAGAAGAAGCATGGTGATTAAGACTTAGAGGTGGATGCTTATGGAGGCTAGGAAGGCATTGTTGATAAGCATGATGATCAAAATCTCTATTGCATGTTTTTAAGGTCTATGAGTAGGTTACATTGGTTTTGGATACATGATGAAAACATGTTTCAAGAAGTGGTTTGTGTGACCATATTAATGAACAAGTTGGAGTAGAGTATGGACAAAAAAATGATAACTAATGACAGAGATTGATATGAATATCTTGGAAATATTTGTAGGGCGTGGAAGTGATTGTTGTGGTAGTATTTTTAGATTGTAGTGAAAGTGTGTGCAGAAGATGACAATATGCATAGGTTGTGAAAGTGGCAATATTAATTGCAAGTTGTGATTATTTCTCTTTATTAACAGATAACTATATGTGATGACAATGGATATATTTTGAAAATGAAATGAAATAGAGGTCCACAAGGAGTTGAAGAAGGAGGTGAGTACCTCCACTGAGGTTGGAGATCGCTCATCATTGAAATTGGTGCCTCAATTAGGTTGGAGCCATGAGTAGGTTGGAGTAAAATCATCATTAAGGTTAGTGCCTCAATCAGGTTATAGCCTACAATGAGTAGTTGCTTGCATACTTTCAAGGTTGGTGCCTCAATTAAGTTGTAGCCTACCCCAAGTGGAAACTTGCATTTAATGGGGTCGGTTTCCTCTTGTTAGTTTTTGTAGTATCAGATGTGTTCTAATCACAAAATTTGGTGGAGAGTCTATAATACATGAGATCTCCAAAACCCAAAAATCGTTTATGGAAATTCCACATATACATGGCTTAATTAGATTATAAGTCTTTTTTTAAATATTTCCTAAGTCAAATTAAGTTAATGTGAGAATTATCTAGAAAATCACACAAATCGACTTTGATATGATCCTAGCCCTTGATTAAGTTTTAATCTTGGTCGTTGTTGCTTCAACAGGGGATTATAGGAAGAAGTCGTTAGGAACTTGGAGAATACACTAAAGACATTAGGAGAATTCGATTTTCCAGAGTATCATCAGTTAGTTGTTTGAGAGTTCGAGATTTATTGGGCCCTAGATATGTTATCATATTGGCTATCCAAACCTTTCATTTACAAGATGTATTCATATTTTTATAACATATTCAATAACTATTATATTACCAATTTTCACTAAATGCATTCATTTTACGTTGTGGTTAATTATTGACGATTTATTGTATTTTTAATGATTAAATGAGTTTTTAATAGGGTTTTATCAATGACGATTTAATCGGTTATGTGGCCAAGAATCATGTTCCACTATGAAAATTTCTATCTCCGCATCAGTTCAGCAGTCCAGTACTTAATTCTGCACTTGCACGAATGGAGGGAAAAAATGTCAAAATTATAAAATATGTTTTTCTTTCTCAAAACATGGTAAATTAGGTGCTACATGGGCTTAATATGCTGGTACATGCCTTGGAATATACCCATCTCACACATGTGGGATCCTAGCACATGATTTAAGCTACAGTTAAAAATAGGTAAGAATTTTGAAACTTCCATGTTTTGCCTCTATTTATGTGCATATGGTGGCAAATCTCAAGAATCCAGGAAAATTGTTTTTGAAAAACATAGCAATTTACTTAGATATCAAAACGTTTCCCAAAATTCAATCGGTTGCAAAGTTACAACAGGTTCTTCTAAGTAGTTTTGTACAAAATTTCAGCAAAATCTAGATTGACAAAAGTATCTAAATAATCATCTTTGGTTGTGATTTCCGAGGCCATGGAAGTGAATCGGGAAATTCCAATAGATTTTTTTGTTGATAATATGAAATATTAGGCTCCATTGAAACAAAGCCTCAAAATATATCATGGTCGAGAAGATATAGTTGGTTCGTTAATACTTTGTATAAAATTACAAAAAAACCAGATATTGTATAAAGTTGTAAATTCGTTTTTTGAGTTTAGGGGATTGGATCTTATCATTCCTTAATGGATTTTATGTATAAATAAATCCTCAAAGGGTAAAGAGGGGGATTGGAGAGGATGAAGAGAGGAGTTTTGTCATCATTTTGAGTTGATATTTTGTAATATATTTGAACTTTTATTTGTAAGCTGAAGTTGATATTCTTGTAATGAAGATTTAATTGTTGAATCTATGTGTGTTATTCTCATCTAAGTTAGTTTCCAGGAATGTTTCCAGGGTGGGAAGGGCCCCTCGACTCAACTAATGTCTTGGATTTTATTCATAGAGTAGAATGTTAGTCAAATTCAGTTTCTTTCCATGCATTTTTTTTAATATTTAGATTCATAAATATCAATTTATATTAGACTTACATTTCAGATCTGTTATTATAGTAATTTCAACATGATTATATTCAAATTGATTTTTATCATGCTTAAGAGTCAAACAAATTTGAAATTGGTTTCTTTACATGTTTTAATATTCAAAATTTCCGTACTTAATTCGGTAGTTATTTAGAATTTCAATTTCCAGATTTTCTGTACTTAATTCAATACTAGGTTCTGTACTAGAACAAGGTATTAAAAAATATGTAATTTGTAGTTTAGGATTATTTAATTGATTGGAGCTTTGCAGATACTTGGTAAAATATTCCTACGACAAATAAGAACCTACAATATACCTCTAAGCCTACTTAACATTTATTTTTGATAGTTTGTTAATGCATTTCTTGTAGTTTATTGCCTTATTTTCTTTACTCGCCTCACACATCTTTGGTTATAGTTGCTGGCATTTACTTTTCTACAACAAGCTTAATGGGTATTCGTCACTATAGGAATATAACCACTGAAGTCTCAAGACCTAATAAGCTACATATATAAAACCACATGAACATTTTTTTGTCAGTAATGAAAGATTGTGGTTCAAAACCTGATAAGCATTAGAGTCCCACAGTTCAATGACAAGTGAGAATCCTTAGTGATTAGTTATTTCTAGTGTTAATTATTAACATAGGCTAGAATAGGCTATAGTCCTGCATTTCCTATGCTTGCATCTCTAAGTCTTACAATATTAGATTCGATAATTAAATGTTGGAATTATAATACATATAATTCCATCAACATTTTTGGTGTCGTTACCGAGGAGGCGTTAAAGGGATTAGAGCTAATTTATTTCACAAGTTATCTGCGTGACCTTAGTTGTAGGGCAACTAGAGGGTGGAGAAAGATGATAAGACGTGAGTGAAGAGCCATACATCCACTTTGGTTTGGGGTCACTCCAAATTCTGGTTGTCTCTAATTGATTTTCTAGTTTCTTTTTCATATGCGTATAATTAAAGGTAGGCTCCAAAGCCTTATTTTTCCTTATTTTTCTTTTCAAGTGTGTTTTCATTTAAATCAATTCATGAAAAGAAGAGAAGCCTAACTTGTGTGAAAAAATAAATTGGTGACAAAATATTCTTAGTAGCATGGTGGCGCTTCAAGTACATGAATGGTTTGCTTGCCTTTGTTTTAAGTGTGTTTCCTTCTGATTACTTTAGGATTTTTAATAACAATTCCATACAATAATCCAGGTGCATGACAAGGATTAGCAACCAACAAAGAAATATTCAATGATGATCAAGAGTTTGTAAGAACTCTCTCAAATTCTAGTAGCAGATGGGATCTCTGCATCTCAGTTAGAGCAAATCTTGACGATAACAAAAAAATTATCTACCTTCCTAAAAGCGATAGAACAACAACAACTCCATGAATCACATCCACAAGAAGAATTTCAAGCATGCAATATTGTTGAAAAAACTAAAGAATCATGGACCACATCCAATGGAGAGCAACCATTAGAACCTGAGACTGAAGAATTTTTGACATGCCTATCTGCAGATCCTCTAAACACACAAGAGGATAGCAATCTCATAACAGAAGATCTGCATGGCATGGTAAAGGAGGATATACTAAATGAGTCAAATAAAGAGGTAAGCTAAGAGCATTTTTATTTTTTTGAAAGTTGGTTTCAAGCAATCATAAGGCCATAACACTCCTTCATTCTTCCTCACTTCTTGACATCATCATTAAAACAATTGGTTCTTAATACTCATGTATGCATTGAATATCATATTCTAAACTTGAGTATGAATGCTTTTTTATATTTTTTACGCACATGGTTACATTGGAAATACTCATATACTTTACGAGAGGAATTTATTTTTCTTAGGTAGAATAGAATAGTAAATAAATAAATGATGCATATAGTAGTTAGTTTAGTTATAAAATATAGTGCAACATATTTCTCATTTTTTTTGTATAAGTGGGGATTTTAATAGCTAAAAAGTAATTAGTTGAAAATGGGAGATCTATGTTCCTATTGCATATTTGTATTAAGGTTTCTTTCAGTTGCATACTGTTTTACCACTTAATATTATTTCAAACAGCAACATGGTCCAACTATTAATTTGCTTTCCCACTTATTATTTCTTTATGATAGTTAGATTTGTTTCTAGTTTTTATTTTCAACAAAGTAAGACATGACCATTATTTTTGGAATCTTATGTGAAGTTGGAAATGATTGCATTGCAACGTTGTCTAGTATTGCATACCAATTGTTTAGGACCATATTTCCTCTAACTAGTATCTAGAATTATGGTACTAATTTTCTATTTTGAAAGAAAAAACATGATTCAAGGATATTGTTTATTTGGGATGCTTAAATACTCTAAGAATATTTTCAAAAGCGGAAAATACATCTTCATCAACGAAATGGAACACTTAGGGGAGTTTTTGATGATATCTTTCTTTCTTCCTTAAGTTGTAAAAAATGATTCATTCATGCTTTATCTGTTTTAAGACCGCTATTTCACAAAAATGATCGAATAAACAATCATTTTCATAAAAGTTGAATTAAATTCTAATTTCAAACTTTTCATAGCTTATATACCTTTTTTTTTTGAATTTCATTTATATTATTCATATAGATTTACGATTATCAATACAAAACAATTGCTCAAAATATAGTTACCAAGACATATTAAGGGGAGTAAAACAAAATTAAAAGGTCCATAAAGTGATACCAATAAAAAATAACCTTAAATACTATAACCATAACACCAAAGCATGATCTCCAAGCATCTTTATTAAGACTTGTATAAGATTTACCGAAGTCTCTAGTCATGGTGGAGCACTACTTTAAAAGCGAAAGCATATATGAAAACTATGATTAGTAGGACTATAGGTGTCTGTTGGTTATTTTTTGATTAGCCTCATCCATATCACATTAAAATGACTCATTCATGATATGTCCTTTGAGTAACTATAAGTACCTTAGCCGTCTAAGACATTATGCAGGTGACATAAGTCACTCTGAAAGGTGTCATCCTATTCCTTTCATGGGATTTCTAAAGCCGCTCTCCCATCTACCAATTTCAAAAGCAATATCCATAATATAAAACTAAAATGGTAGGAAACATGAGACTAGAGCCTTCATTGTAAAATAGGTTTAAGTGGTTAACCCGTTAAGGCTATGGATGCCTATTGGCAGTGGGTACTGGCCTGTGATACCACTAGGAAAACCCATCGGGGCTATGGAAGCTCGTGGGAAATGGGGCATTCTTCCTAAAGAAATGTCAACCAAACCAGGGCTTTTGTCTACACGTATGATGGTTACTCTATAGTGTTAGAATCAAAAGGAAGCATGTGAAGATGAAGTCAAGGGTAAAAAAAAACTCCATAAATTTGCTTCTAAAGAATGGATTTAAGGTATCCTTGAGTCCTCTATCATTGGTTTTTCATACTATATCTAAGATTTAATTACCTTAGAAGTGAGACTTATGATCACATAAAATTAATAAAACTCAACTGCAAAGCTTATAAGTAATACTTGGTTAACTACAAGACTTTGGGATTTGGTTAGTAATACTAAATATTTTTTCGTTGGTTTACTCCTACCTAAAAAGAAGGAGAACCCCTTAAATTTATAAAAGATTTTTTTTTTTCTCGAGCATAATTTTTTTAAATATTGGTGAAATCATATGTAATGAGTGATTAGAAATTTCTTCTATGTTTGGTTTTAGTTTTGCATCATTTTAATAAATTTGATATGACTTATTTTTTCTCAGTATTCATCTCATTAGTTCTGTTGTTTTTTTTTTTGGGTTCCTTTGTACTAGAGATATCTCAAAATCCCTCACTTCTTCATTACCTCACCTTGTTTGCATGAGGACATGCAAAACCTCATGCATGGGGGAATGGTTGTTTGGAGCTTTTCAACATCTTCATTTCATCCTCTTCAACTTCATTCAGTAGATCAGATCATTAGTCATCAATTCTATCTCTTCCAGACTCTCAACCTTACTTTGTTTCATCTTTAGCTTCATACAACTTCCATTGCATCCTGCAGTACAAATCAAAGTCCAAAAGGTATACTTGAGGTAAAACATGTTTAAAGGCTCTTTAGCTCATTAAAATTTAAGGAATAATGATGAATAACCACTTCCTATTTCTTCAACATTTTCTTAAACCACCATTACCTCCCATTTCCAAGTCAATTAAGGCATCTTCTTCTTCCAAAGTTTCCAAGTCCACATTCATACAACCATTATCTTCATCATCACCTATATCATCCATCATCCCTTCCTAGTCCATATTTTGTTTGCATGAGGGCATGCAAAGTATTAGGCATGGGGGAATGTTGGGTTCTAGATATGTTATCGTATTGTCTATCCAAACCTTTTATTTACAAGTCGTATTCATACTTTTATAACATATTTTATCTCTATTATATTACCAATTTTCATTAAATGCATTCATTTTACATTGTGATTAACTTTTGACGATTTCTTGTATTTTTGATGATTAAATGAGTTTTTAATATGTTTTTATCAATGGCGGTTTACTAATGTGGTTATGTGGACAAGAAGCATGTTGCACAATGAAAATTTCTATCTCTGCATCAGTTTAGCAGTTCAATACTTAATTCTGCACTTGCACAAATGCAGGGAAAAAAAGGTCAAAATTATAAAATATGTTTTTCTTTCTCAAAACATGGTAGATCAGGTGCTTCATGGGATTAATATGCTGGTACATTACTTGGAATATATCCAGTTCACACGTGTGGGATCCTAACACATGATTTAAACTACAGTTAAAAATATGTAACAAATTTGAAACTGGAATTTTTTGCCTTGATTTCTGTGCATATGGTGGCGAATATCAAGAATAAAAAAAATGGGTTTTTGAAAGCCATATAAACTTACTTATATCTCAAACCATTTCAAAAAATTCAATATGGTTTCAAAGTTATAACAGGTTCTCCGAAGTAGTTTTGTACAAAATTTATGCAAAACCCAAATTGGCAAAAGTATCTAAACAATCATATTTGGGCGCGATTTACGAGGCCATGGAAGGGAATCAGTAAATTACAAGAGAAGTTTTTTCTGATAATATGAAATTTTAGGCTCCATTGAAACATATCATCAAAATACATCACAGTCGAGAAAACATGGTTTGTTCTTTAACACCAATTTGTATAAAATTATAAAATATCAGATTTTGTATATAGTTGTAAATTCATTTTTTGAGTTTAGGGGATTAGATCTTATCATTCCTCAATGGATTTTATGTATAAATAAAACCTCAAATGATAGAGAGGGGGATTGGAGAGGATGTAAAGAGGAATTTTATCGTCATTTTTAGTTGATATTTTGTAATAGATTTGAACTCTTATTTGTAATTTAAAGTTGATATTCTTGTAATAAAGATTTAATTGTTGAAGCTCTGCACATTATTCTGATCAAAGTTAGTTTCCAGCCACATTTCTAGGGTGGGAAGGGCCCCTCGAATAAGGTAATATCCTGGATTTTGGTTTTCAAGCTTCTGTGGTTTTTGTTGATTGCAGAATCTAGATTATCCACAGTATCATAAAACGATTGTCGACGTTTTGAATCCCAATGGGGATCCATCTTCAGGACGAGAAATGAATGAAGACTGAAAGAAGGTTGCAAAAGGTATAAATAGTGAAGGGTTGAGATGATGGGAAGATGAGAAGATGAGAAGAGCCGACAGACTCTATAGTTTGTTTAAATTTTTTTTATTTTAATTTTATTTTAATTTTTTTTCTAAGGTTTTATATAAATTAATTATAATTTTAATAATAAATATTTACAATTTTTACTAATTTGATAATAAATAATTTAAATAATAAATAATTCTTAAATAATAGATATTTTAAATTTTTTTTTAATAATAATTTTTTATTTATTTAATTATCAAACTCTAAATTACTACAATATTTTATTTTATTTTAATTGTTACTTAAAATTTTATTATCAATAATAAACTCAACATTTTTATTTTATATTTTAATGTCTAAATTAATTTTAAAATCTATATAATCTCAATGTTAATAAATATACTGAATTTATATTAAGTATATTAAATATATTTTATTAATTTAATAAAATCTAGATAAATTTTAATTTTAATTTTTATTAATAAATTTGATTTAGAATTGTTATCATTACTTGCTTCCAATCACTGATAATAATTGTTAATTAATTAATTTTTATTAATAAAAATTAATGAATATAGATAATTATTATGAGTAAGTGAAGTAATAAGTGTTATGAAATGGCATGACCTTAAATTGCTTACTAAATAGGAGAAGAAGCAAACCTGCGAGATCATACCTGGGATGAGGATGAACCTAAGGAGAAAATTCGCCTAACTAGAGGTCGCCAATTGTCACTAATCTCGTATCCTCCGTCCCTGTTTATGTTATCCGGGTGTTTCATAATTTCCAACGCTTGTCTAATCTTCCATCTCTGATAGTGCTCCTCCCTCGCAATGATTTTAGCATCCTAAAGACGTATGTGATGTGTTGTTTTCGAGGAGTGATCAGCAAGGGCAGAGGTTCTAGCTCGCTTATGTTTAATATTAGCACCATGCTCTTTCAGACGCTTTTGAAGAGAGCGCCCAGTTTCACGAATATAACTCTTGCCACATGAGAAATCAATCTTGTAAACACCTTTAAGCTGCCCCTGACTAATGCTATCTTTGACTGAGTGCATATTTTGTTAGTAAGATTCAGTTTCTTTTGTTAGGCCCCTATAACACTAGTGTATTCCCTTATTGTACTATTAGTGTATCCCCCTTATTGTTATTGTTGTAACCATGTAGTACCCATATTTTTATTATTGTTCCCCATAGAATCCCACTATTGTTATTGTTGTTCCCTTACATTATTATTGTTATGTCGACTATGATTATATTGTGACCCCTTAGACTCATATATATAGACAATAGGTTTTGTCATTTGAATCATCCAAGAATTTTTCATTTATGTAATGTAAATGAGGTTTACCCCTCAAAGACTTTGATTTCAAAGTCGTTGATCTATATTTTATTCTATTTTGTGAGTTGGTTGCATAACATTTGGTATCATAGCTTTGGATTCTACGGTTTCGCTTCTTAAAACAATTCGTCTTGGAAAATTCGCTATAATTTTTTTTCTACGAAGCTTTAGAAGCTAAAATTCGAAACACGTGGAGTTGAAATCTTGGTGAACTTGGCTCTAGAATTTAAGATCTTGGTTTGCTATATTTTCAGAGATATGATCTGGGGAAGTTATGGTTTTTGCAAGCTCAAAAATTCAGTCTCAAACATGTGACCTAGGGAAAATTGTCATAACTTCCATTTCAGGCATCAAATTTGAATTTTGTAAAAATTTGTAGAAAGTGTACTAATTGTAGTTTTTTGTATAGAAATTTCAGGGTCGAACGTCGAAAAAATGATATGTGGCACTGTGTACAAGTTCTCTCTACTGAACCAGTCTATAATCAGGTCATCGTGGGAGATCATATATAACTTTATCTTGAAGAATCCAAATTAGGTCTGAACTATGGCCTTGGAAAAAAGACCCAGAGGGATACTATAAGAAATAATTACAGGCTTTGGAGATCCTAAATTATAGAGATACAAAAATTCAATATCAATCTCCTACAAAGCAAGAAAAATGTGTGTATTTTTTAATTTTTTATAAGTTTTGTTTGAAAAAATTAGTTTGAAGTGATTCAAATGGCATAGTGAAGAATAAATATCATTAATTGATGCCCTAAAAAAAGAAAATGCAAACACCTAGTAATCAAACTGAAATCTCTACTATGATGCATGAAGAAGAGGAAGAAATGCAACATGATGTATCAAAATTACGAGACCAAGTGCAACAAATGTCGCTCTCACAAAAAGTAAAAAAGCTAATATGGATGGTTTGAAAAATGACATGGAAGCTAAGATGGAGGGTTTGAAGAATGTAATGGAAGCTAATATGGAGGGTTTGAATAATGGCATGGAAGCTAAAATCGATGGTATAGAAGAAAAACTTGAAGGTTTAAAGGAAGATTTGATAAAGTTCATACAAGAAAAACTTCCTAACGGCAAAAATGTAGTAGAGGAAACTCATGATGAGAACTAAAGAAATGTTAATAATGATTTCATAGACTCTAAATTTAGATTGAAGACATTCCAAAGATCGATACGATGAAGTTTGATGGAAATGATCCCTTAACATGGATACTATAGATGGAGCAATATTTTGATCTCCATAATGTGTAAAAGACACAAAGGTACACATTACAACTTTATATTTAGAACCAAATAAGTTTTTATGGTATCGATTGTTGGGTGTGGAGCCTGATTTTCATCCTAATTTAGAGGTCTTTGTTTCAACTGGATGTATACTCGAGGAAGAATGTACACCCCTCCACGCAAGGGGTGCCGCGGGCGACCCCCCCTATTGGGGGGTCCGGGGCTACCGCCTCAACGTAGGGTTTTGGGGGCAATGCCCCCGAAGCTAAAAAACAAAATGTAAATTTCCTTTGTAAAATATTGTACTTAAGGATTAATCAATGCTCATTGCTAATATTCACAATATAAGTTATGTTTAATGTAGGGTTTTTTACCTAGAAGGAAACCCCTCGTTTTGTATGAGGGTATTGTATTGCGAGTGTGTATTGTATGTGTACTATGAGAAAGAAATAGAAAGGGGGACTAAGAGAGAGAGTCGAGGATATTACATCAGATCTACTATAGGTTGTGTCTCTTCATCTTGCTAGATAATATAAAGGAAGGAGTGGCTGTTTGGGGAGGACGTAGCCCAAATTGTGTGAACCACGGATATCTGTGTCTCTCTTGTTTTATATGTTTTTTTGTTTGTGTTTCCACATATTTTATGTGTTCCATTGCTCTGTAATATTTAATTTTCTAACAACTGGTATCAGAGTTGAAGGTCTATTTGGCTGATAAACTTGTAGGAAATAAGGGTTCCTGGTTCGAGTGGGAGAAATGATGGAAGATGGTAGGTTTACGATCGAGAAATTTAACAACCAAAACTACACATTGTGGAAGATGCAGATGGAATATTATCTGTATCAGAAAGATCTGTAACTACCATTGAGCATAAAAAAGAAGAAGCTGTCAAGTATGACCAATGCAGAATGGGAGATTCTCGATAGAAAGGCACTTGGAACAATACGGCTGTGCCTCGCGACGTCGGTAGCCTTCAATATTTCTAAGGAAACAATAGAGGGTTTAATTAAGGCATTGAAGAAACTATATGAAAAAACCTCAGCCTCAAATAAGGTATTTCTCATGAAACATTTATTTAATATGAAGATGTCGGATGGTGGATCTGTTGCTGACCATTTAAATGAATTTAATATGGTTACTATTCAGTTAAGTTTTTAAAGGGTAAACTTTGATGATGAAGTTAGGGCTCTGTTATTTCTCTGCTTATTGAAAAAAAGTTGGAATGGTTTAGTTATGGCCATTAGTAACTCTATCTCTGGATCTAGTACTTTAAAGTTTTATGATGTTGTCGGTGTTATCCTAAGCGAGGAAATGCGACATAAAAGCTTCGGTGAGACATCAGGTAATGCTTTGAGTGAAGATACCAGGAGAAGAAAAATGGAAAGAGGAAAGAGCTTAACATATCGCAGTAAATCAAGGAAAGGAAGATCCAAGTCCAGATTGGGGTTAATGTGCTGGAAATGCAGAAAGAAAGGACACCTGAAGAAAGACTGTAAATCTCAGAAGCGAAAAGAAGGAGATGCAAAACAAGAAAAAAATCATGAAGAAAATGTGACAAGTGATGTATTACAAGATTCTTTGATTATTTATTTATAAAATTTTACTGTTTCCTAGGTGGTATATTCAGGGGCCTCATTCCATGCCACACTTGATAAAAAACATTTTCATGACTATGTTCAAGGAGATTTTGGACAGGTTCGTCTGGGTGATGATAAACCCTGTAAAATCTTTGGAATCAGTAAAGCTCTTGTAAATGATAAGAATGGAAACCAATGGTTATTAAAGGAGGTAAGACATGTTCCAGATCCGAAGCAAAATATGATTTCAACAGGGAAGTTAGGCGGTGAAGGTTGTGTGACAACTTTCAAAGATAAAACCTGGAAGGTCACTAAAGGAGCCCTGGTAATAGAAACAGGAGAAAAGGTTGGTACATTGTATTTATGTAATGGCATTTCTAACTTTGTTAATGCTTTAACTTCCAAAGGAGTAGATGCAGCATTATGGCATCATAGGCTCAGTCACATGAGTGAGAAGGGGATGAAGATTATTCACTCAAGAAATTTGTTGCCAGGTTTGAAGAATATTGATTTGGATTTCTGTGAGAATTGTATTTATGGAAAATAGAAGAGAGTCAGATTTATTATAGTTGGGAAAGAAAATAAGAGTGAAAAATTAGAGCTTGTGCATACAGATGTATGGGGACCTTCTCAGGTATCATCTCTCGGTGGATCTCATTATTATGTTACTTTTATTGATGATGCAACTAGAAAAACTCATATTTATTGTATTCATAATAAATCTGATGTATTTGATACTTTCAAGAAATGGAAAGCTTTGGTTGAGATTGAGACAAGAAAGAAGTTGAAGTGTTTGAGATCAGACAATGGAGGTGAATATTGCAGCAAAGATTTTGATAGGTACTGTTCAGAGCATGGAATTTGCAGGGAGAAGACAGTTCCAAGAACACCACAAGAAAATGGTGTGTCAGAAAGGATGAACAAAACAATCATGGAGCATGCAAGGTGCATGGGATTGCATGCAGGATTTCCTTTACAATTTTGGGCAGATGCTGCAGATACTGTTGTTTATATAATAAACATAGGGCCTTTAAGTTCCTTGGATGGTGGTATTCCAGAGGAGGCATGGACAGGTAAAATAGTAAACTACTCCTTTTTAAAGCCTTTTGGTTGTGAGGCCTTTGTCCATATTAATAAGTAAAATAGAACAAAGGTTGAGGCAAAATCAAATAAATGTACATTTATTGGATATGGTGTTAATGATTTTGGTTGTCTCTTATATGATTATGAAAATCACAAAATCATTAGGACCAGAGATGTAATATTCAATGAAAAGGTCTTGTATAAGAATTAGTTGCAGGAAAAGAAACGAGAAAAAAAAAACAAAGAATACACAATTCTTGATGAGATCATAGAAAAAGTAAAGGTGCCCGAAAGTAATAATAATCAACAACCACAACAACAACACCACCAAAATAGAAACAAGCACCTCAAACACCTGAAAGTGGTGTTAGAAGATCTACTAGGATAAGTAGACCCCCTGAACGATACTCTCTTTCATTATATTATTTATTGTTGACTGATTTTGGTGAACCCGAATGTTATGAAGAAGCAATGCAGGTAGAAACCAGGAAGAAGTGGGAGCTATCCATGAAAGAAAAGATGGACTCCTTAATACATAACCAGACTTGGGACTTAGTCAGGTTTCTTGAAGGTAAAACAAAATTGTAGAATAAATGGGTTTATAGGCTGAAGGAAGAAGATGGAGGAAAACAAAGGTACAAGACTAGACTTGTAGTGAAGGGGTTTGCAAAGAAGAAAGGTATTGAATTTGATGAAATATTTTCTCTTGTTGTTAAGATGATTTCAATTTTTAAGTCTTGTAGCAGCATAATATCTTCATCTTGAACTGTTAGATGTAAAGACAACATTTCTCCATGGAGATTTGGAGGAAGAGATCTATATGCAGCAAACACAAGAATATGAGGTCAAAGGGAAGGAAAAATTAGTGTGCAGGTTAAAAAAGAGCTTGTATGGCTTAAAACAGGCTCCAAGGTAGTGGTATCTAAAATTTGACAGGTTTATGTCTGAACAAGGTTATATTAGATGTCACTCTGATCATTGTTATTATCTGAAAAAAGAAAAATGATGGAAACTATATTATATTGTTATTGTATGTAGATGATATACTTGTTAGAGGTTATAACATTCAAGAAATAAATGTGCTCAAAATGAATTTAGCAAATTCATTTGCAATGAAGGATTTGGGAAGTGAAAAACAAATCCTTGGTATGAGAATAACTAGAGACAGGAAAAATCACAAATTAACATTGTCTCATAATGAGTACATACAAAAGGTGATGGAAAGAATTATTATGCAGAATTCAAAACCAGTTAGTACACCTTTGTCTAGCCCTTTCAAACTTAGTAAGGAGATATGCCCCAAGACCCAAGAAGAAATGGATTATATGTCTAAAGTTCCATATGCATCAGCAGTTGGAAGCGTAATGTATGCAATGGTCTGCACAAGTCTTGATATTGCAAATTCAGTGGGAGTTGTAAGCAGGTACATGAACAATCCAGGAAAATAATATTGGATGGAAGTGAAATGGATTCTCAGATATTTGATAAATACCACAAATCAAGCTTTATGCTTTGGTGGTTCAAACATTTCTCTACAGAGATACGTTGATGCAGATATGCCAGGTGATATAGATAACATGAGGAGCACTACATGGTATGTATTTAATGTAGGTGGAACAACTGTAATTTGGGTTTCAAAAATGCAAAGTGTTGTTTCACTTTCAACAACATAAGCAGAGTATGTTGCTGCTACAAAGGCTAATAAAGAAATGATTTGGTTAGAAAGGTTTATGGATGAATTGGGTAAGAAGTAGGAGATGGGAAGGTTATACAGTGACAACCATATTTCCATTCATCTTGCAAAGAAATTAGTATTTGAGTCCAGGACTAACAACTCAAGTACCATTTTATATGATCAATGTTGGAAGATGGATAGTTGAAGCTGGAAAATATACACACTAGCCATAATCCTGCAGATATGTTAACAAAAGTTATAGCCAGCGAGAAACTCAATTTCAATTGGTCTTCAAGTACGATGATGAAGATGAGAAACAACTAGGTCCAAATTAGAGTCATTTTCTAGCAAATGAAGCAGCGATGGAGTTGCTACAATCAGTCTCCAAGTGGGATATTTTTGGGTGTGGAGCCTGATTTTCATCCTAATTCATAGGTCTTTGTTTCAGCCAGATGTATACTCTAGGAAGACTATACACCCCTCCACATGGGGGAGGGGTGTGGACGAGTGGGGTGCAGGGGGGACTTGTTCCCCCCTGTGGGGGTCGATCCCCCTTGGTTGGGGGGTTTGGGGGCCAGCTATCCCCTGACGTGGGTTTCTGGGGCTAGTGGTCCCTCGACGTGGGTTTTGGGGGCAGCGCCCCTGAAGCTAAAAACATATGTAAAATTTCCTTGTAAAATATTGTAATTTTGTAGTCAATCTGGGCTGTTCATTAGGCAGATGATATGACGGTAGAATTTGTGTTTAATATATGTTTTTTTTTCCCTAAAAGGTAACCCCTCATTTTGTATGAGGGTATTGTATTGCGGCTGTGTATTGTATGTGTATTATTTGTGAGAAACAGAAAGGGGGACTGAGAGAGAGAGTAGAGGATATTACAACAAATATGCTGTAGGTTGTGTCTCTTCATCTTGCTGGATAATATAAATGAAGGACTGGCTGTTCGGGGTGGACGTAGCCCAAATTGGGTGAACCACGTATATATGTGTCTCTCTTGTTTTATATGTTTTCTGTGTTTGTGTTTTTGCATATATTATGTGTTCCATTGCTCTGTAATATATAATTTTATAACATCAATGAATTTTTTCTCATAAAAAAATTGTCACTTGGTCAATTTTTATGGAGGAAATGATAGCACATTATGAGGATACAAAGAGCAACACCTTCTTTATCCAATTGATAAATTTCAAACAAAAATTTTCAATGGTGGAGCACATTGAGGACTTCCAAAAATTGAATATAAGGGTAAATGATATTCCAGAGGATCATAGGATTGATGTGTTCATAGGGAATTAAAGGACGAAATCCAACATGAGGTTCACCATTGGGAACCTGATTCATTGGAGAAGGCATTCAGGTTGGCAAGAAAATTTGAAAGAAAAATTATGGCGACAAGGAAGCCTACCACTCACAACTATAAATATGGAAGTGTTGCTACTCCTAGCATTTCACAACCTACAAGGTTGACACCACAACAATTGGAAGAAAAAATAGAAAAAAGGCTTTGTTATAGTTGTGATAGAAAATACACTAAAGGTCATAAGTGTGCTAAGAATAAATTATTTTACATAGATTATGAAGAGGAGGAAGAAAAGGAACAAGAAAATTCAAAAGAAAAGGATATACATCAGGAACCAACCCTAGATAAAGAAGAAATGAATCTGACCATATCTTGTAATACATTGGAAGTAATTACCACTGAAACTCTAAAGATAGAAAGACATATCAAGAAGAAAAAGGTAATAGTGTTGATTGATTTGGGTAGTACCCATAATTTTATTCATTGTAAGATAGCCAAGGAATTGAATTTCTTCCTATATCCAACACCAGAGTGTCAAGTGATGGTTGCAAATGGAGGAACTATAAATTTCTCTAGAAAGCGCCATAATATCAAGCTAACCACGAGGGAATATGTATAAAATATTCCAATGCTTTATATTCCAATGGGTGGTGCTGATGTTGTACTAGGAGTCCAATGGTTACAATCTTTGGGGCCTATGGATTTTAATTTTCAAGAACTTTTCTTGAATTTTTTTTGGGAAGGAGAGGAAGTTGAACTACGGGGCATTGCAGGGAAACCAAGAAAGATAATCAACTCTAATGTCATGACAAATATTTTGAAGAAAGAAAAACGAAGCATAATTGCACAATTATGCTCCTTATAGGTTCAAACATCGAAATCATTTATTTCTCCAGATCTCCAAAAATTATTGGACAATCATTCCAAGGTGTTTGAGACTCCCAAAGGCCTCCCACCTATTCATGATCATGATCATGCTATTCATTTGATTCCAGCAAGTGTTCCTCCAAACATCAGGCCTTACAGATATCCTTATGCACAAAAGAGTGCGATTGAATGTATGGTTGCAGATGCACTCTCAAGAAATGATGACGAGGTGGAAGCGTTTATTTTTTCCATTTCTATTATCCAACCATATTAGATAACTGAAGCAAGGGATGAATGGAAGGATGATGAAGAAGTGTGGGAACTCATTCAAAAGTTGCAGTAAGATCCTAGTACATTTGATACATTTAGCTGGAAAAATGATTTATTATGGTACAAAGATCGCTTATATATTTGTAAGAATTCCCAAATTAAACAAAATTTTGGAATTGTACACCTCTCCCTTAGGAGGGAAATTAGGATTTTAAAAAACTTACCACAGGGTTAAGAAGGATTTTTTTTTGGATGGCCTTAAATATGATATTCAAAATTTTTGTGGTAGAATGTTTGGTTTTCCAACAAAATAAAGTTGAGAAAATTAATACCCCAGGTCTGTTACAACCTTATCGATTCAAAATCAACATTGGGAGGAGGTTTCAATGGATTTTATCACAGGCTTACCCAAGCCCGAAGGAAAGAGTGTCATAATGGTGGTAGTTGATAGACTTACCAAGTATGCACACATTCGCACATTATCGCATCCATTTAAAGCCAGCACAATTGGTACTACATTTATGAAAACAATTCAAAAGCTACATGGAGACCCAAAGATAATTGTAAGCGACAAAGATCCCATTTTAATTGGAAATTTTTGGAAAAAATTATTTTCTTTTCTCGGTACTCAATTATCTCATAGCTCATATTATCAATCCTCAATCTGATGGGCAAACTGAGATAGTGAACAAATGTTTGGAAGGAAATTTTCATTATTTTGTATATGATAAACATACATAATGGGTCAACTTTTACCTCTTGTTGAATGGTGGTATAACACTTCCTTCCATAATGCAGCAAAAATGACCCCATTTATAGTAATTTATGGATATCATCCACCGTCCATCACATCATATTTAAGAGAAAATTATAATTTTCAAGTAGTGGAATATCACATCGAGCATCAACAATAATTTCTCCAACTCTTAAAGGATATTAACCTCACTTTGGCACAAAATCGAATGAAACAACAAGAAGATCAAAATTGTAGCAAAATAAGTTTTGATGTAGTCAACTGAGTATTTTTACGGCTACAACCATACAAACAAATGTCCCTCAAGCAAGATAAGAAGGATTATAAATTATTACCAAAGTGTTATGGTCCTTACAAGGTGTTACAAAATATTGGTACTATGGCATACAAATTGGAGCTTTTGGCATCTTCCCAAGTGCACCCAATTTTCCATGTTTCATGCTTAAATAAGGCTATATGTGATAAGCTCCCAGTTCAAACAATATTTCCAGAACTTGGTGAGGAAGGAAAAACCATATTTGAACCTAAAGGAGCCACATAAAGAAGAATTCAACAACTACAAAATCGATCAATTTCAGAGTATCTCATCAAGTGGAAGAACTTATTCGCTGTATATTCCTCATGGGAGGATGATAATTTTTTATAGAAGCATCCATAACTACTCAAGCGTTGAGGACAACACTTTTTTGAAGTTGAGGAGCATGTTAGGTCCCTATAAGACTAGTGTATTCCCTTATTTTATTGTTAGTGTAGCCCCCTTATTGTTCTTGTTGTACCGATGTAATCCCCATATTGTTATTATTGTGCCCCATAGAAGCCCACTATTTTTATTGTTGTTCCATTACATTATTATTGTTATGTAGGCTCTGATTATATTGTGAACCCTTAGACTCCTATATATAGAAAGTATGTTTTGTCATTTGAATCATCCAAGAATTGTTCATTTATGTAATTTAAATGAGGTTTCCCCCTCGAAGAGGCTGATTTCTAAGTCGTTGATCTATCTTTTCTTATATTTTGTGAGCTGGTTGCATAACATCTTTCCATGCATTTTGTTTGATATTTAGATTCATAAATATCAGTTTATATTAGACTTACATTTCAGATTTTTTAGTATAGTAATTTCAACACGATTAAATTCAAATTGATTTTTCTCAGGCTTAAGAGTAAAAAAAATTTGAAATTGGTTTCTTAACACATTTTAATATTCAAAATTTCAATTTACAGAATTTCCGTACTTAATTCGGTACTTATTTAGAATTTCAATTTCTAGATTTTCTGTACTTAATTTGGTACTAGGTTCAGTACTAGAACATGGTATTAAAAAATATGTAATTTGCAGTTTAGGGTTCTTTAATTAATTGGAGCTTTGCAAATAGTTGGTAAAAGATTCCTACAAAAAATAAGAACCTACAATATATATCTAATCTTGTGTAGAATTTATTTTTTATAGTTTTTTAATGCATTTCCCAGTGAGGCAGCGCAGAGGACTACACAGTTGCTTCAGAAGAGAAATTCGATTTGGCTAGAGGAAAATTTGATTTAACTTCCTGAGGCCAATAAATTATTCCATAGGGTCAGGGAATTAGTTTCCTCAATAGAGACATGCATAATTACTTGATAATAGGTAGTTTCAGACTAGAAATCCAAGGGTTTGCACAAGCACTGCGTAGAAGCTGACACAAAGGGTCAAGGAGGGCACGTTTTCTGAGGTAAAGTTGTGTCGGGCTTGTGATAGGCCTCTAAATTAGACATAAATTAAGGCCCATATAACCTTTCTTCGGCCCATCTACCTTCCTTATACACATGAAAAGATATATTAAATCTATCCTTCTGCACTTAATACTATTTTCTTATGCTTTAATATGTTCTTAGGAAGGTTTAAATGTAATTGTATATTTGTGCCTAATATTGGTTATTTTTGTAGAATATTGTGAGAATATTGGGCAGATTATGTAGATTTGGAGAAGGAGATAATTTAGGGACTTTCTCCCTGCCACTGGAAGATCAAGGTTGAAGAATAAATGAGCACAATATTAGGAAAATTATTGAGAAATATTGGAGAGATTCAAGGGGGTTGTCCACCCTCCTTAACTATCAAAGGCATCCAAACAACTCAAAGACCAAAGTGCACTCAATATATGGTTTACTTGGAGTCAAAGTGGACTCAATCACTATTTTCTAGGGAGTTGTTGGTAGCTTCACTGTAGAATAAATAGAGTAGAGCTAGAGCTAGGAAGGATTCGATTCCATTTAGAACTTTTGATGCAAGCTATTAAGCTTTTTATTATTGTACTCAATGATTAAACTTTAAGAAATGTAACGAGGCTATTCTCTTCTTGAAATGAGCAGACAGAATCCATTTTACTGATTCGGTTCCAGAGAGTTGGGCTCGTGGGTTAGGGCCCAAACCATGTGCCTCAACTTTTCTGCTGTTTCATTCTTTCCTTTCTGTCATTTAACTAATTTTGTTTCTGTAATTTAGTTAGTTCTGCTTCTAATAGTTTCAATGCTGTTTAGTTTTTTCTTTCAGTTTTTTGTTGTAGTTCTTCATTTGCTTACGAGAGTAATAGAGTAGAGGAAAAATCCAAAATATATGGTCAAGCCTTCCCCTCTCATCTGTAGATTTTGAGCAGGGTTGACCTTCCCACAGGCCAAAAAATTTCTTTCTATTTACTTTTTTATCACACATTTTGTCTGTTTTCATGCATGAATCAACAGGTTTGATCACAGGAATAAGTATCAACAGTCCCAGAGAAGTTCATCAAGTTGTCCTGCTTCATTTTCCAACTCTGCTTTCACGCCTGAACATTGCTGCGCCTCCATTTCCCTCCACCTTCTCTCTTTAACAGCTGCCGCACCCTTTTTATTCACAAAAAACAATTAAAAATTTGACCTCTGCCTTTCTCCTTGAAATTCCCACTTATCGCACTTTGCATCTCGTATTTTGCAATTTCGACATTATCACATTTCAAAAATTTGAAATTTCAGCCTTATCACAATAAAAAATCGCATTCCCCACTTGGTTCCGGATTAATACATTTTTCTTACAAGCCCCGATTACGATATTCTTACCATACTCCGCTGCCACGTCACCCATCGCATCTTGAAATTCACAAATTTCAGCCTTATCACATTCGAAAATCCTTCTCGTATTGCATTTCGCACTTCACACTTTCCTCCTGACTGCACTGCCGCTTCTCCTCCAGCTTTGTGATATTGTGAATTGAGATATTACATATCACATATCACACTTCCGTCCTCCCATTGTAATTCTGCCATCGCACTTTTCAAAGCCTCCCTCTCCAAAGAATTTTTGTGATATCATAAGGTTTAATGAAGTTTAAACCCCTCTTTCCACCTCTAAGCCTTGTCACATGTGTTAAGCCTTCCATTAGCATATTTATCCCTTTTTACTCCAAACTGCAAGATTTTTTTTTTTCAGGTTTAGTTAGATCATTAATAGTTGCATGGTTAGAATAATGGTAGCATGGTAGATAGATCATAAGATAAGTAGAGTGAATTTAGCTGTTTGGCCCATTAATTTTGGTTAGAATTAGTTTCCTTTCCTGTAATTTATTTTTAGTAATTTAATTTAGTTTCCTTTCTATCATTTCCTTTCTGCAATTTAGTTTAGTTTCATTGAAGTGTGACAGACTTCACCGCGTAACCCTAGAAGTAGCACTCTTTTGTAGAGCGGAAGAGGATGACATGAGTAGAATGCATTTTCTATGTACATAGCACCGTCACCTCCAAGTTTGTACGAACCCTGGGTTGATAAAGTAAAGTAGGGCAACAACCCCTAGGAGTTGTAGAAATCTTGGTGCAATACCAGGGTTCACCACTTTTTGGCGCCATTGTCAAGGAGGTGTCTAGTAGATGATTTGGTTCTATTTTAAAATTCTTTTCTGCTTTCCTTTTTCATGTTGTTTCCGAAATATTGAAAAATACAAAAAATCCGATTTTCATTCCTCATAGGAGTAGGGATACTCAATTTAAAAAAAAAATACTTCTCCAATACCAAACCCCCCACTTGACCACGTGGTGCAGTAAGAACCATATCACCATACACTTTTGAAGGTAGAAGAGATGGATGGATATGATGACAATGAAGAAGATCTTATTGGGCTTCCCATTCAAGATATGGACATCATTGTACATATGAAGAACATCCCTCCATCTTTTCTTCCCAAATTCCATGGTATGAGGACAAAGAATCCAGAAACATTTCTCTTTGAATTTGAGAGAATTTGTAGCTCTTATGGCTACTTATCACACACTAAAAAACTGAGACTGTCTCCTGCAACATTTAAGGCTTAAGCTCTTAAATGGTTCATGAGTCTAGGTGCTAATTCAATAATATCATGGAATGATATGAAAAATATATTTGTAAGAAAATATAACAACCATGATCTTAAAGAAGAAATTTTTAGAATGAATCAAAAAGAGGATGAGAGCCTTAGGATATCATAGACAAGTTCATGTTTAATGTTAAGAGGGAAAAATTGCATCATTTAGGATTTGACAACTAAAAACCCTCTTACTTAGAACAATTAGGGACGAGTGGATTGATATCCTTAATATCATGAGTGGAGGAGGTGTATACCAATTTTCATTTGAAGAAATTTTTGAAACATGCAAGCACATATCAAGAGGAAAGGAAAGAGTAAGTAAATCTGCCTCAACATTGGTAAGGCAAGATGAACTTGGAAATTTTCTTGACAACTTTAAAACATAAATTCTTAGCAATCTAAGTGAACAAGTAGAAATGTTAAGAATGAAAAATGAGCAAAAATAATATGCTGATATTTTTTTTATCCATGCAGAACCATATGCTACTAAATGTTTTCCATCATTCCCCAGGTTTAAATAAGTTTACCAGGAAGACAATGGAGCAAGGCAAGCACCAAATAATCTATGTTATGTAGCTCCAAGGAGACCTTGGCAGCCTAGTCAAATTGATATGATGCAAGGACCCACTTCACAATTTCAAGCTTATTCACATCCATCTCAAACTAATTGGGACACACTCCCTCCTTGGCAACAGTGGCCATCTCAACCCCAAAACAAATCTTGGAAACATGGTTGGAAAGGACCTTAATGAGAAAATTCACAATATCCTCAATATTTCCCTCCATATCCTCCATACCCAACTCCACACTATCCCTACCATCCACCTCCACCACAGCCACATCTTCAACCACATCCATCTCATTTATCCACCCCCACTCAACTACCTATACCACCATTTCCAAACCCATACAATGAAGTATCTCAGCTCACTTACAATGCTGAGGTATAACACTTCCAAAAATCTCCTCTTGATCTAGATGGTATTCATCTTAGTTCAAGAAAGGTATTGTAAAGAAGAGGTTTTATTAATGTCATTCAAGGACAACATCAAGAAGAAGAATATCCAAATGAGGAGATCAAAAGATCAAGGGATTCACTTGATGAAGAGCCGACATTAGAATCATATGTTGAGAAATTTTCCTCATGTTTACCATTATTTCCTCCATGTGTTCAAGAGAAAAATCAACGAAAAGAGGAATATTTGAATGTCACAATAGAAAAGGACATCCAAGGTGATCCAACTCAGCAAGTGGACCAGGGGCATCATAACTGTATTGAAATATGGTTCCAAACAGTCATTAAGTTGCATCAACACACTCTTCTCCAACAATACTTGATACAATCCCAGTCAAAGCAATTCATCTCTCTTATTTAGGTACATGTCAAAGAATGTATTCCAAGTGTGCACATGAATTTATCTGCCATCTTGATGTGTACATGGCTCCATTAGAAGTATTCCTATAATTGAAAAATATTTTGTTTTTTTCAAGTAGAGTAGGAAAGTGAAAAAAGAAAAAAAAAGAGAAAAAGGGAAAGAATAAAGTCTCAGGTGAAAGCCTCTTTTGAGGCGTCTGAGATTAGCTCATTGATTGAAAACCTCCATGAGGTGGTCATTTGGTTGAAAAAAAAGAAGAGAAAAATAAAAGATCCTAGGTGAAAACCTCCTTTGAGGCACCTAAGGAGACCTACTAGTGGAAAACCTCATTGAGGTAACTAGTAGGCCTTTAAAAAAAAACATTTCTCCATGTATCTCTCTCTAATGAATATAGGTGCTCTCCAAAATTTGCAAGCATAAAACAACAAGTCGGCACAAAAAGAAAATCTGGTCAACACTTTAGTCAAAGGTAGTCAAACTTGGACTTCCTAATGTGATCAGATGCTTCAAAAGGACCTCAAGCAGATCGCCACATGCAGATTCTATAGTAGCTTCAATATCACCTGTAAAAACAAATCAATGGTAAGTCTCAGGTATGCAATCCTTTAACCCTTTCTTCGAATCTTTTTTGGCTTAAGAAAACATTAAAAAGTGTGAGAAGGAAAGTTTTTTACAACCAAAAAAAAAAAAAACATTTCTCCATGTATCTCTCTCTAATGAATACATATGCTCTCCAACATTTGAAAGAAGAAAATAATAAGTTGGCACAAAAAGAAAATTTGGTCAACACTTTAGTCAAAGGTAGTCAAACTTGGACTTCCTCCTCATGTGCTCAGATGCTCCAAAAGGACCTCAAGTAGATCGCCACATGCAGCTTCAGTAGCAGCTTCAACAAAAACTTCTGCAAAAAAAAATCAATGGTAAGGCTCAGGTATGCAATCATCTAACCCTTTCTTCGAATCCTTTTTAGCTTAAGAAAATATTAAGAAGTGTGAGAAGGAAAGTTTTTTTATACAGCCAAATTCAGTAGCAGGGCAACCTTAGGCTTATATAAAAACTAGCCTCACTTTCTCCATCGAGAAGAGGACAAGACAAAATTAAAAAGGACTTGAGAAAGGGGGTAGTAAGCAGTTCATGTAATGGAAGACAAGGAGTGCCAAAGGGGTAACCAAGGGCGAACTCAGTTCAAAGAAAAATAATTGTGAGTTTATTCTGCATGCAATTAAAAGAAAGCATTTCTCCATGTATCTCTCTCTAATGAATACAGGTGCTCTCCAAAATTTTCAAGCAGAAAAAATCAAGTTGGCACAACAAGAAAATTTGGTCAACACTTTAGTCAAAGGTAGTCAAAATTGGACTTCCTCCTCATGTGCTCAGATGCTCCAAAAGGACCTCAAGAAGATCGCCACATGCAACTTCAGTAGGAGCTTCAACAACAGCTTCAATATCACCTGTAAAAACAAATCAATGGTAAGTTTTAGGTATGAAATCATCTAACCCTTTCTTCGATTTTTTTTTAGCTTAAGAAAACATTAAAAAGTGTGAGAAGGAAAGTTTTTTACAGCCAAATCAGTAGCAGGGCAACCTTAGCCTTATCTAGAAACTAGCCTCACTTTTTCCACCAAGAAGAGGAACAAGACAAAAGTAAAAAGGACTTGAGAAAGGGGGTAGTAATAAGTACATGTAATAGAAGACAAGGAGTGCCAAAGAGGTAACCAAGGGTGAACTTAGTTCAAAGAAAAAGAACTGTGGGTTTATTTTGCATGTTAAAAAAAAGAGAAAAGAAAAAGAAAAGAAAAGAAAAGGTGGATCCACCACTTCTTGGCATGTGAAATAGATTTTCTTAAGGAATCCAAGGACCTCCATGAAGCACTTACGAGAAGAAATGCAAGAAGAATAGCAATAATATTAGTAGGAGGAGCAACGCATGAGCCAATAAATAGAAAATGAAATAAGCCAACATGCAAGAAGAACCATAAGGACGGGAGGATGAATAGGTTGCCCAGAGGACGAGCAACATTTTTTTTTGCGATATCATAAGTTTTAATGAAGTCTAAACCCCTCTTTCCACCTCTAAGCCTTGTCACATGTGTTGAGATTTCCATTAGCATATTTAGCGATTTTTCCTCCAAACTGCAAGCAACACTTTTTCAAGTTTAGTTAGATCATGAATATTTGCATGGTTAGAAGCATGGTAGCATGGTAGATAGATTGTAGAAATTTGAATAATAGCTGAATTATTCACCGAGATTATCCCGATTACACACTATTTAAGCTTCATGCATAATACATAACCTCTTCTACAATTGATCATCAATATGCGGAAATAGAAGCAGTCGCATGCGCACATTAAAACATAATCAAGCACACATATAACACAGTATGTAATGGGGAAAGCTTACAGCTGAAAACCCCAAACTATCTGTATATTATAATACAATAGTGCCAACAATCATAAAATCACAGTCACTCCTCACAAGTACTCGAGTACTATCTCAAAAAATTCCCCCACAATAGCTCCAATTTGAATGAAGTCAGGTTTCTAGCTCCTCCACAGTACTTGCTGCCTCTCACCATAAATCCAAGATGCATGAACCCAGATGAGATCCAAAGTTCGAATCCTAGCTTGTACTAGCAATCCTCATTGGCAATCTCCATTAATGTGTGTGCAAATCTCATGCACAATCATGGTCACAACTGATAGTCACACTCACCCTTTCACCCACCTCTAACACTGGTCTCCACTGAACTGTCCATGCATTGCAGTTAACTGATGTGTTATTTAGTTGATTTATGAGTTAATAATTATTGAATTAATTAATAATTAATTCACACCACTCATCACTAGTGT
Organism: Pinus albicaulis; assembly: GCA_034641835.2. Taxonomy (NCBI): domain Eukaryota; kingdom Viridiplantae; phylum Streptophyta; class Pinopsida; order Pinales; family Pinaceae; genus Pinus; species Pinus albicaulis. Next base: position 1,204,426,415 of record CM076579.1, on the reverse strand, counting down.
GTTTATCAGTTAGACTAAATACAACTAGTTCAACTAAGTTAAACCGAACACAACTCCACCAACTGTCTCATCAACTCCACCAAACTCTGCCACATGAGTTCTAACTGAAGTCAACCATGCAATAGCTCAACTAACCCTTAGGAACAGCGTATTTCCTTCTGTCAGCTGCATGTGCCACATCCAAGCATCAAGCTGAAGTGCTCCAAGAGGAAAATATAATGTTTATAGTCTAAATATTATTAAGGGTTAATAATATTTGTCTGTTCTATTTTTAGCCCGGCAGTCTAAAAATAGAAACCGCCCAATGTCTAAAAATATAGGTCCATATATTTTTACCAACTTGACCAATCATCCATAAATAGCATCCTGCAACTCATAGACCATGATCCATATGTCTAAAAATAGACATAGTCTAAAAATAGACTTTGCGCCAAAAATAGCCTGCGGGCCCACTTAGTGAAGGCGACTTCATTTCACTAAGCTCCATCATCTTGTTGCATTTTCAACACTCCCTCTAAACAATATATGGATTATCTGCAACCCCTATCCTGCCTCTGTGTTATTCGAATTTGCTCCTAGTGAGCGCCTTCGTCAAGATGTCAGCATCCTGATCCTCCGTGGGAATATATGAAAGTAACATGATTCTCCGCTGCACACAATCTCTGATATGATGGTACCTGATGTCGATGTGTTTGGATCTATCATGAAATACTGGATTAGCCGAGAGTTTAATGCAACTCTAGTTATCAAAATAAATCACGATGGCTCAAGTGTGAACCGAACAACACGACCGGGATCTTCCTCCATCCATATGGCCTCGTATGCGGCCAAGCTTCTTGCCATATACTCGGCCTCTCTTGAAATTTAGTGCACGGATCTACTGTTTGCGTGGTGCCAAGAATTGCGTTCGACGTCTGAAGATCCTTCCATATGTGCTCTTTCGCTGGTTGGGCTCCACAATGCATCGTCAAGCCACATAGCTTCACCTCATCCCTCTGTCTGTACCACAAGCCATATCCCAGTACATACCTCAAGATAAAAACAGCCCACATGAATCACCTTCGAGAAAGAGCTTTGCAGGCTTAACCATAACACACAAAAGGCGGGTTGCAATAGCATAGCATATATCGGGTCATGTATTGACCAGATACATAAGCGACCCCACCAACTGTCGATAAACACTGGCATCCACTACCTCCGCTGAAGTAGCATCCTCCTTCCTCCAACCACCAGGAAGAGGAGTATCAACGGGCTTGCAGCCATGCATGTTGAACTTCTCCAGTATCTCCCGGGCATACTTACCCTGAGAAACAAACAGTCCATCACTGCGCTGCCAAATTTCCAATCCCAGGAAATAATGAAGGAAGCCCAAGTCCTTCATCTCAAACTCCTTTGCAAGATCAGCCTTGCATGAGTGTATCAACAGTTCATCACCTGTCAAAATCAAATCATCTACATAAAGTACAATGATCAATACGGTACAATGATCAGCAACTTACCCTCCACCACAATCTGGTATAGGTTAGGATCCGCCTCACTCTTGGAGAATCCAAGTCCGGTGAAATAACTGTCTATCCGTGTGTACCAAGCACGAGGTGCTTGTTTCAACCCATAAAGTGCTCTCTTGAGTCTGCACACATGCGACTCACTGCTGAAGATCTAGAAACCTTCGGGCTGCTCTATGTACACCTCCTCCTCAATGACTCTGTTGAGGAACACAGTCTTCACATCCATCTGATGGATGTGCCACCTCATCTGCGCTGAGAGAGCTAGGATCGTCCGTATGGAAGAATATCTTGCGACAGGTGCAAAGGTCTCCTCATAATCGATCCCCTTTATCTGTGAGAAGCCTCAGGCAACAAATATTTCCTTGTACTTCTCCACACTCCCGTCAGCCGCCTGCTTCACTTTGTAGATCCATCTCGAACCCACCACTGATTTCCCCTTCGGTCGCGGGACAATATCCCATGCACTGTTTTTGACAATCGAATCATACTCTTCCACCATGGCATCTACCCATGTGGGGTCCTCCACAACTTCCTCGAAAGAGGATGGCTTTGTCACAACACATTTTCTCACAAGAGCCATGTATCCAGTGTACCGGTCCGATGATTGTCTCTGTCTGCGCTGTGCTGTAGGAGGTCCTACAACCTTCTCTGCATCTTGAGTCAGTCGCTCAACTTCTGTAGTGCACTTGCGCCCTCTAATGGTTGGCGTTGCATGAGTGGTCTCTTCCACTCCATGAACTTCCTCTTGTGGCTGATCCACATCCTGAAGCTCATCCTTAGGAACTATTAGCTCCTCATCTGCATGCAAGTGTGGCTCCCTCTCAAGCGAACACTGCATGGCTTTCTCCTCCTGAAATTTGATATCCCGTTGCAAAACAGTCTTGTGACTGTCTGGCAAATACACACGATAGTTGTGGGGCGTATCAGTGTACCCCACATATATCCCAACCTCTGCGGTCGGATCCAACTTCTTCCTGGCATCCTTCATCACATGCATGTAGACAGGTGAACCAAAAATCCTCAAATGGGAAATATCAGGCCTCTTGCCAGAAAACGCCTCCTCTGGTGTAATCATGCCAAGTATCTTGTGAGGACAACGGTTCTGCACATATATTGCAGTATTGCATGCCTCTACCCACAAGTGAAGGGGTAGGCCCTGATCATGCAACATCGCCTGTGCAGCACCCACGATCATTCTGTTCTTCCGCTCAGCAACCCTATTCTGCTGTGGGTTATGAGGTGCTATGAGCTCTCTCCGAATTCCTTCTGCGCTGCAAAATTCCTTGAATTCAGCAGAGATGAATTCACCACCATTGTCGCTCCTAAGAGCCTTCACATGCTTCCCCGATTCCTTCTCAAATAGTGCCTTGAACTCACAGAACTTTGAGTATGTCTCGCTCTTCTTCTGGATGAAGAAGATCCAACACTTCCAAGAAAAATCATCAACAAAGATCACATAGTACTTGTGCTTTGCTATCGAAGCTACTGAGAAAGGTCCACACACGTCTGTGTGAATTCTCTCAAGGATCGTTGTGGCGCGACTATCCTTCTCGTCAAAGGTGGCTTTCACAAATTTTCCCAAGGTACACCCCTTGCACTGATCTAACTGCACAAAAGTACCCTTAGGAAGCCCAGTAGAAATCTGCTGCAGTATCTTCAAAGCTCCATGGTGAAGGTGGCCCAATCTCCGGTGCCACAACTCGCCATCATCCCGGCTCACCACTCCTTCCACCTTGCATGCCATTGCTGCGCAGCCATCTACTTGCAACTGATAAAGGTTCTTGACTCGAACCCCTATCTTCTGGGTTTCTCCAGTTGTCTTACTGCGCAGGAAAGCCTTTCCCTCGCTGAAGACAACATCATATCCCTTGTCTTCTAACATCGCCACAGAGATAAGATTCTTCTTCAATCTTGGAACATGCATCACTTCCTTCAATACGAAGGGTTTACCAGACTCCCTCTCAAAGGAAATGGTACCAATACCGGTCGCACTGTATCTACCATCATCGCCCATCTCGATGTGCACTCCAAGATCTTTCTCCTCCAGATCTGAAAACAAATCCCGATCTCCGATCATGTGAAAAGACGCACCACTGTCCAAGAACCATACTGATCCCATCACACTTGAGACCAAGCATGCGATCAGTGAAAAATCCAGCTCAAACTGTGAGGCTAAGGCCTCTCCGCTATGAGATCCAACAACTGCTTATTTTCTTCTTCTGCGGACAATTTGTGGCATAATGTCCATGCTTTGTGTGATGAAAGCACTTCACCTTGGACATGTCCTGCTTCTTGCCTTTCGCACCAGACTGAGAAGCTTTCTTGCTCTTCCCCTTATTTTCTTTGGCAGCCAAAGTGAAATTTGCTTCATCAGATGCCTTTGATGAAGATTCGTCCCTGGTATTCCGCCTTATCTCCTCTTGCACAAGATCAGACCAAAGTCTCTCCCATCCCGGCAATTTCTCCCGACCATTGACAGAATCTTGATAGGAATGCCAACTCTTCGGAAGACCAAGGAGAGCCAAGCTCACCAATTCCTCGTCATCTACATTCACCCCCACACTTCCCAGCTCATCCCTGCATTGGGTGAAATTCGTGAGATACTTGGGCATACTGTGACCTTTCTCCATCTTTATGTGTCTGAGTTTATCCTTGAGCGCCAACTTCCTCTGGTCGCTCTTGATTTGGCATAAATCTGTCAACGCTTTCCACATCAAGTATGGAGAATCTCTTCCATGCATGTTGGATACAATGTGATCCTTCACGCCCTCCAACAGAATCCTTCGACATTTTTCCATCTTCTTTTTCCAAGCCTCAACTTGAGTAGCATCAGTAGGCTTTGGGACCTCAGCCTCTATGAACTCCTTGATCCAGGTGGATATTGGTGGCCACCCGCCTATTCCACTTGGGCCCCCACCATTGTCCCTTTCAGTTTTTCAGTTTTGGCATAACTTACTATTTTTAGCAGTTTTTCGGGTCCTGAACTTCCGGAGCAGTTTTGAGGCCCTAAACGACGTTTTTTGGGTATGAAAGCGCCCGGCCAGTGCCCAAATAAAATTTGTCTAGGCAATTGTAGTCTCGGATAGAGCTTTCTAATGATGTCTCATATCGTCAGCAGATGTATATAGGTCGTCCACTGGGAAGTTGAAACACCAATTTACCCAAACGGGGCCCATAGTTTGGTAACTTCATCTCTAGTTGGGTTTTTGGGATGTTTGCAGGATTTCCATTGTTTCTCAATAATAAATAGGCCCTCGCGCCTCATTGTAAAGGTTGGAAGTAACAAAGGTGCATGGCCACCACATCTCTTCAACCTAAATAATACAGTACCTAGCTAACCCGCTTTCCATTCTGTCTGTAAGCAAATTTCAGTTCTTTGATATTAATGAAATGAAGTGTTATTTCCATTGCATCTCTGTATTTATGGTTATATGTTTATTCTGTTGCATTCCTGCATAAATCCGGATCAGTGGTATCAGAGCGGTCTGCTTTTTCTCGATCCTTCTTTGCATGTCCCCAACGAAGTCGGGGTATAAGGAGCTAGGGCTTGATCTGGTGGAACCTTTGCAAGATCAGCCTCGCAAACCTCGACGGACGCCCATGGGGGACGAAAAGAAAGATGAGGGAGCAGGAGATCCTATCAAAATATTGCTCGAGGAGGCCCTCGAAAAACAAAGGAACGCGTGGAGTTCCTCGACATCTCTTCGCTTGGTACGGCATACCGGTATGCTGCCAAGATTGAGCAGAAATTCAAACAGAAGAAGCGAGACTTTGGATCTGCGAATCAAAAGCAAGGAAAAGGTGCTTCCAAACCGCAGAACAAAGGACAAAGCATGGCGGCTAAAGACAACCCGTCAAAGCCACAAGAAAAGAACAACACCGTAAAGCCAAAGAAGGACACGGGAAAGTGGTGTGAGTTCCATAAGAGCTCCACTCACAACACAAGTGAGTGTCGGGCCAAGCAGTCGCTAGTGGCCGAGATGAGGGCTTCTGAGTCAGATGCATGCTCCGACTCCGAATCAGAACCTGAAAAGGGGAATGAAAAAGGGAAACAGATCATTGATGCGGAGCCCAACGCCACTGTTGCCACTACAAAGGTCCAGAAGGAGGAACCGGAAGATCCAGAGGAGGAGGAACGTCTCTTCCACTCCCAGATGTGGGTAAAGGGCTCCCCCGTACAGTTCATTGTCGACAATGGGAGCCAAAAGAACCTCATTTCAGCAGACGCCGTGAAGCGGTTGGGCTTGCCGACCACAGCTCACCCACATCCATACACCATCGGGTGGCTTAACCAAGGACGAGATCTCCGCGTCAGCCAGCAGTGCCGCCTTCCCTATAGCATCAAGCCCTTCATGGATGAGGTATTATGTGATGTTGCTCCTATTGATGTTTCTGATGTATTATTAGGACAACCATACTTGTGGAAGCGTCAAGCTGTGTATGAGTCTCGGCCTCGTGCTGTTATTGTTACTTTGGGAAATAAGTTGTACAGGATACCAGAGGTACCACCTCCTGCCGCTATCTCTTTGGTTACTGCAAAACAATGCAGTAAGCTCATTTCCCAAACCAGGAAATTCGTTTTCCTGATGATCCGCCCCCAGGGCAAGAAGAAGACCGTGGCCACGACCTCCAGACAGGGCCCCTCTGCACGACAACAACAAATGGATAAGGTCGTGGAGGAGTACGGGGACATCTTCACCTCACCCACAGGGGTTCCTCTGCACTGCCATGTCAAGCACCCGATTGATCTGACCCCAGGTGCGCCACTACCCAATGGACCGATCTATCGACGCTCTGTTCTGGAAAATGATGAAATCAAGAGGCAGATTCAGGAGCTGTTGCAGAAAGGTCACATCAGACCAAGTTCATCGCCCCGTGGGAGCCCGATCGTGTTGGTACAGAAGAAGGATGGGACGTGGAGACTCGCTATTGACTATCGGGCGCCGAACAAGATCACTGTCCGGAATAGGTACTCAATCCCACGGATTGATGACCTTCTAGACCAACTCCAAGGTGCAAAATATTTCAGTAAGATCGACCTGAAGTCTGGGTATCACCAGGTACCAATTGAACCCTCTGATGTGTGGAAGACTGCCTTCAAAGCTAAGGAAGGCCTTTTTGAATGGCTGGTCATGCCTTTCGGGTTGACGAATGCTCTCGCAACCTTCATGAGGATGATGGATGACATCTTGCGGCCATTCACCAACTCATTCTTAGTGGTGTACTTGGATGACATTCTGATCTTCAGCAAGACTTGGGAAGAGCACCTTCATCACATCCGACAAGTCCTCCAAACACTGCGGCAACACAAGTTGTGTGCCAATTTGGAGAAGTGCACGTTTGGCATGACCCAGGTTCAATATCCGGGATACATTATTGATGAAAGGGGGGTGCATGTGGATCCAGCCAAGATCCAAGTCATTCGGGATTGGCCAGCCCCGACTACTATAACAGAGCTTCGCAGCTTTCTGGGTCTTGCTAATTTCTACCGTAGATTTGTGTTGGGATTCTCTCATATCACTTGGCCCTTGAGTCAAGTCACCAAAGGACGAGCAAGAGCAAAATTCTTTTGGTCGGAACCTCAACAGAAGGCGTTCAAAGAATTGAAAAATCGCCTCTGTTCTGCCCCAGTGCTCACCTTACCAGACTTGCAGCAGCCATTTGAGATCGAGACACATGCCTCTGACTATGCTATTGGGGCAGTTCTTACTCAACAGGGACATCCAGTGGCATATCACAGTGAGACATTGTCTGAGACAGTTCGCAAGTATCCCACCTATGACAAAGAAATGTATTCCATTGTGCAAGCCTATCGACAATGGAAGCATTACATTTTGGGGAAGAAAACAATCATCCACACAGACCACCGGCCCCTGCAGTTCATACAGACACAAGGGAAGTTGCAGAATGATCGCCATCAGAAGTGGTCCACATATCTCCAACAGTTTCATTTGAACATCAAGTACAAGAAGGGTAGCACCAATAATGTTGCAGACTGCCTCAGCCGACCACCGATCGTGGCGCTCACCACCGTGCTCAACTCTTGTGGGCACGAGACTTCCGATTGGCCGCTTCTCTATGAGAGTGACCCAGAATTCTCCCACACATACAAGGCACTCTTGGGGGGCACGCAAGTTCCAAATTTTCACCTCCAAGATGCACTTTTATGTCACCTGGGACACCTTTGTGTTCCTTCAAGCGAGCATGCCAAGATGATATGGGAAGCACACTACAGTCGAGTCGCTGGGCATTTCGGGGTCGAGAAAACAGTAGCAATCCTGCATAAGTATTTCTATTGGCCGAACCTTCGAAAGGATGTCGAGAAGCACATCAGATCCTGCACTTCTTGTGCCATTGCCAAACCGACCATCAAGAAGCAAGGCCTATATACTCCTCTACCTACCCCTAGCCGACCTTGGGAATCCATCTCCATGGATTACATGTCAGGCCTGCCTTCTACTAAGCAGGGAAATGACTGTGTTTTTGTGGTCGTCGACAGATTCTCGAAGATGGCCATTATGGCGGCCTGCAAGAAGAATATCACAGCAGAAGCCACTGCTAAACTCTTCTTTGAACGAGTGTGGGTGCACTTTGGGATCCCACGGTCTATCATATCAGATCGAGATAGCAGGTTCCTCAGCACATTTTGGTCCAGCCTCTGGTCAATGTTGGACACAAAGCTCACCAAGTCCACAGCTTTCCATCCCCAAACAGATGGCCAGACAGAGGTAGTCAACAGAATGATTGTACACATTCTGTGCATGTACAACTCAAAGCATCCACGCACATGGGACGAGAGCCTCCCCTATGTACAACACAGTTATAACCGGGCTCTCCACAGTTCAATTGGCCATAGCCCCTTTCAGGTGGGCTTGGGATTCCAGCCACTATGTCCCATTGACATAGCCATGCCGTTTGTAGCTGCTCAGGCCGATTCAGCTCATGTCCAGTCTGAAGTTGACAAAGCAAGTAGCTTCATCGAGCGCATTCAACACATCCGCCAACAGGTTCATGATATATTGGACAGAGCCAATGCGAAGTACAAGCAGCGCCAGGATCAACACCGGGTGCCACACCACTTCCAGGTGGGCGACAAAGTATGGCTACATTTGCAGAAGGAGCGCCTCACTGGACCTCACCGCAAGCTTTGCCCGCTCCGATACGGGCCGTACACCATCACCAAGGCTGTAGGTAACAATGCCTTCGAGCTTAGTATTCCACCATTCCTTGGTCTGCACCCAGTCTTCAATGTGGATCGCCTTCGTCCTTACTTTCCACCTCTACTGGACACCTCGGACATCGCAGAACAACTCACACCAACAGAGTTAAACCCAGACTGCATGGAACAGGCCACCACAGATTGTATCATGGACATGCAAATCAAGAACACTCGTCAACAGCAGATCCAACTGTATCGGGTTGTCAAAGCCGGCCAACTCCTGCACCAAGGAAAGTGGTTCACCAGGGACCAAGTTCAGCAGAAATTTCCTCATCTCATGGAGGAACTTAACGCAATGGGGACCATTGCTTCCTAAGGGGGGAGGAATGATCCAGTTGGATATTGGTGGCCACCCGCCTATTCCACTTGGGCCCCCACCATTGTCTCTTTCAGTTTTTCCGTTTTGGCATAACTTACTATTTTTAGCAGTTTTTCGGGTCCTGAACTTCCGGAGCCGTTTTGAGGCCCTAAACGACGTTTTTGGGTACGAAAGCGCCAGCGAATTTTTTGATAATCGACAGCTGTAGTCCTCGGATAGAGCTTTCTAATGATGTATCATATGCGTCAAACGGAGGTAGTATGCCAAAGTTACGTCCCTGGGAAGTTGAAACACCAATTTACCCAAACGGGGCCCATAGTTTTGGCGCTTCATCTCCTAGGGTTAGGTTTTTGGATGTTTAGGGTTCTCCATTGTTTCTCAATAATAAATAGGCCCTCGCGCCTCATTGTAAAGCAGTTCAGAGGTCTGTAGCCACCACATCTCTTCTCAGAGATAGCAACCAGTACCCTAGCTAGTTTTATTTCCATTGTCTGTAAGCAAATTTCAGTTCTTTGATATTAATGAAATGAAGTGTTATTTCCGCTGCATCTCTGTATTTATGGTTATGTGTTTATTCTGTTGCGTTCCTGCATAAATCCGGATCACTCCTTCAGCCCATTATCATCTAATACCGCCTCCATTCTGTCCTTCCATGCAACATGATTCGAACTGCCCTCAAGGGCATACTCCAGTCGTAATCCGTTGAAAGACATTTTGACTTCGACACCAAGAAAACTGCTGCAAATTCGAATTCCACCAACTCAAAACTCAACCGCTTCCGATCTGTGAGAACAAAGTATTTCTAGCACAGAGATCGACTGTAGGGGCATTTACTGGATATATCACCTTTCAGAGAAAGGATGGATCCAGAGGCTACCTAGCCCGCTTACAGACTCTGTCTACCAAAATAAATTGTAATCACTGTAATAGATTCGATGATCAATTCTGCTCCGATACCATGTATAAATTTGAATAATAGCTGAATTATTCACCGAGATTATCCTGATTACACACTATTTAAGCTTCATGCATAATACATAACCTCTTCTACAATTGATCATCAATATGCGGAAATATAAGCAGTCACATGCGCACATTAAAAACATAATCAAGCACACATATGACACAGTATGTAATGGGGAAAGCTTATAGCTGAAAACCCCCAACTATATGTATATTATAATGATAGAGAACATGTAACAATAATAGTACAATACTCCTCACAAGTACTCAGTACTATCTCCAAAAGTTACACACAAACTAGCTTCGATTTGAACAAGTCATAAGTTCAAATCTCCTCCACAAGTCTGCCTGCCTCTACTGCGCAATCCAAGATGTGAATGAATGAGATCCAAGTTCAAATCCCCTAGCTTGTACTACGCAATCCTCATTGGCAATCTCCATCAATGTGTGTGCAAATCTCATGCACAAGTATAGTCACAACTGATAGTCACACTCACCCTTTCACCCACCTCTAACACTGGTCTCCACTGAACTGTCCATGCATTGCAGTTAACTGATGTGTTCTTTAGTTGAGTTATGAGTTAATAATTAGTGAATTAATTAATAATTAATTCACACCACTCATCACTAGTGTATTTATCAGTTAGACTAAATACAACTAGTTCAACTAAGTTAATCCGAACACAACTCCACCAACTGTCTCATCAACTCCACCAAACTCTACCACATGAGTTCTAACTGAAGTCAACCATGCAATAGCTCAACTAACCCTTAGGAAAAGTGTATTTCCTTCTGTCAGCTGCATGTGCCACATCCAAGCATCAAACCGAAGTGCTCCAAGAGGATAAGATAATGTTTATAGTCTAAATATTATTAAGGGTTAATAATATTTGACTGTTCTATTTTTAGCCCAGCAGTCTAAAAATAGAAACCGCCCAATGTCTAAAAATAGAGGTCCATCTATTTTTACCAACTCGACCAATCATCCATAAATAGTATCCTGCAACTCATAGACCATGATCCATATGTCTAAAAATAGACATAGTCTAAAAATAGACTTTGCGCCAAAAATAGCCTGCGGGCCCACTTAGTGAAGGCGACTTCTTTTCACTAAGCTCCATCATCTTGTTGCATTTTCAACATAGATCATAAGATAAGTAGATTGCGTTTAGTTGTTTGGCCCATTAAGTGTGGTTAGAATTAGTTTCCTTTCCTATCATTTATTTACAACAATTTAATTTAATTTCCTTTCTTTCATTTCCTTTCTGCAATTTAGTTTAGTTTCATTGAAGTGTGACAGATTTCATCGAGAAACCCTAGAAGTAGCACCCTTTCGTAGAGAGGAAGAGGATGACATGAGTAGAATGCATCTGCTGTGTATATAGCACTCTCACCTCCAATTTTGTATGAACCTCGGGTTGATAAAGTAAAGTAGGGCAGCAACCCCTAGGAGTTGTAGCACTCTTGGTGCAATACCAAGGCTCACGAGCTTTCTTGTGGAAGAAGGGAATTACCTCAAATGATTTTGGCTATATTTACTTGTTGATTTTATTTCATTTCGGCATCCATAGATTGTACTTTGATTTCACTGCTGCATAATAATAAAACCCTCATATGCTACACTGGTTTTCCCAAGTTGGGTTTTTTTGGGGACATTTGTCCAAAAATATCTCTGTAAATTTATGTGTGTGTGTATTAGATTTTCTCAGTTTCTAGCACTATTCTCTTTCGTAGTTTATTTGTGAAAATAAAAATGTGAATTATTTGATATTTGTCATAGTAGATAGTAGATAAATTGTTAAATAAATTAACAATTAGAAAAATAATTTCTAGTTGCTGTGATAGATGAAATTTTCACATGGTATCAAAGCTTAAGTGACTAGTCTCAAAGCTTAGAATTAGAGAAGAGAATTTCGATGTTCAGAGGGAGTCGTAGGCTAAATTACCAGAGGCTGTACAAAATATAGACAATAAGGCTAAATTATTGGGCAAGAAGGTCGATTTTTAGTTGCTGGGTTGCAGAAAATTCGATTTTCTTAGGATAGTGATTCCAGTAGTCAGAGGAAGCAACACCATATCAGGTTTTTTGCTGAGTATGTTTTTGATTGGGCGCAAAGGATTTTGTAGTAGTAGATCCAACATTGGGTGGAAGAGAAAAGCACACACATCAAAGGGAAAATTTCTCTCAAGGAACTTCAAGTTTCAATCGATTTTCTGAGGAATATTGGCTGTAGCAGCTTAATGATCTATGCATTCCAGAAGGGAGTGCGAGTAACAATGCAGAAACTAGGAAAAAGGAAATACAGAGTTTTTGAGTTGATTAGAGATGGCCACAATTGGGCTTAGAGATCAGGATAGGTTGGATGGATCCTCCAACTATGTCATTGTTATAGCATCATTTTTCACCCTCATGTGAATAATGATTGTGTCTTTGGCCCTAGGCACCCTTTCCTTCTAGACTTGAACAAATTCATAAAAAATAGTGTTAAAATTCCCATACGCAGTTATGCCTAGAATTTTCCATGTATATACGTGAGTCCGTTCATAATTTTCCGCATATGCCATTTAAATAATTAAAAAAATATATAAATTCCTTATTTTCATGGCAAGGTGATGGTTATTCCCATAATTCAACCACCCCAGCCCGTGGCCCAACTATTTCCAACTGCTGAAACTACTTGGAGGGAGTATAAAAGCCCCTCATGTGTATGGCCTAATGGGGAGAGAAAATTATAGATATTATTCTCTGTTGGATCCCTATTTCAAGTCTGATGTTCCCGTGCCTCCCGCACTTCCCAAGTATATTTAGGAAACCCTTGTTTCCTTGAAGATGATCATCATCTTATATGACATCTTGTGTGCACACATCTTGGAAGAATCCTAGCGAGGTGAGGGCTGGACGAATCCAGAGGATGGTCTACTCAAAGTTCGTGGAAGGATTCAAGTGATATCTCCACTTTCTATTCTTGTACATGCCATTTATAATAAGAAGAACTATCTTGTTCCCAAATATTCACATGTCTATATATGTGTAAATATTGTTAGTTAAACATTTAGTATTTCTTATATAATATTATATATGGATTATACTGACATTTAGGAACAATATATGCTGTAAAACTAGTGTTTCGTGTTCGTCCATTCTTGATTTCCAGGTTACGAAGCACAAGGAGTTGCTGGGGGTTTGAACCCTACGGGATCTACAACAAACGTAGGACTTTGGGTAAGTTCCACAATTTATTAAATCTAGTTTTCAACATAAAAGATAGGTTAAGTGAGTCCTTCTTGAATGGTATGCCCCTGATATGTGAAGGTTTCCGACCCAAAAACCTTTAGGGAGTTATTTCCCGAAACAGAAATGGTGACTCCGCTGCGGATCACACTTTTGTGATTTCCCTCTGGGTTGTTTCATTTGTCTTGAAGGTTTCCAACAGTTTTAATAATTTTTTTCAGTTCAGTAAATATTTTTCCAGTCAGACTGAAGACTTGGTCTCTTGATTAGGCTTGACCTTTTTATTTTTTTTCTTATTTACCTTTTCATATGTGGTTTTTCTTATGCACAGTCGCATATATATGCTATTTTGTGTAAAGGAACCCGCGTATATGTGAGTTTCCTTTGCAACAATCGCGTATGCACGCTAGTTGTAAAACTACTAAAGCACGTATGTTTGGGTAAACTTTGAAATTTTTGGTTTTAAGCTTTTTTGGTCTTGTCTACCTATGGAGACTTGTCCCTGTGATATATTTGAAGTCTCTGAACTATGTTTAAAGTGGTTTAATACTTGTTTCTCTCTTGGTTGTTTGAATACTAGATCATTTGTTGAAATCTTCGTTTATTGTGCTTGCAATTCTGGCTTGAGCACCAAGGTCTTTTTCTGAAGATTCTTGGTTGTTCTGAGTATTTAGGACAAATATATTTTTATCATTAAGTCTTTCCTAACTTTATAAGTTGCTTTGCATCTTGATTTTTGCCTCTTTTTGCGTTTGGTTTTCTTGATTTCATTGACTAGGTCTTGTTGCAATTTTCAAAGAGTCTCTTTTGATTCTTTGGAGTTTGAGTTTGCTATAAGTTTACACTATTGTGTTGAGTTGATTGGTTGAGTTTCTTGTCTTCCTCTTGCTCATACAAGTCCTATTACGAGAGTAGCAGGTTGGATTAGAGCATTCTGTTGAAGTTTTTCTTGAGATTCGAAGTTGGTTTGGCTTAGTAATTTGATATTTTCTTTGAAGTCTCTTTTCTCCATAAAACTTAGAAACTAAAAAACATTTTTTGCTTCCCATTGCTTCTGTTTTGGTTTATGGTTTCTTTTCATCTTTTTGAAGCCTTGTTGAAATATTTTTTCTTCGGTTCTTGACTTGGTTAGGAAGGGAGTCTTCTTTTGATTTCATTCTTTTGTATTAAGTCTAATTTTTGGCATTTTTTGAGCTTTTGATTTGGAATTAGATTGATGGATTGCTAAAAAGTGATTGAACCTTGGTATCGTTAGATATTTCTCCTTGCTTTCTTAGGTCTTGCATCTTAGAATTTACATGACATTAGTGATTTTCATTAGGTGCACATAATCATTTTAGTCTTTTTCGTAATTTTGTGTGTGTGAGGTCTAGTTATCTGAACATAAAAGTAAAATATATAGTCTCGTAGAACCTCTGTAGAAATCACTCTTCATCGAAAGGCAATCAGTGCATTTTCATATAGTTTGGTTTTCATTGGTTTCTTGTTGCGTCATACAAACATCATTGGTTTCACTTCCATATGCCCTTGATATAAAATAACAACCAATTAAAATAAGCAATATAAATTAAAAAACAACTAGCAATTTTGTGTTTAAAGTGTCATACATCAACTAGCTAGGTTGTAGGGCCTTGGATTAGGTGAGTGGAGAGTTAACTCTCTAAGGCCGCTCAGATTTTGAAACATAGAAGTTTATTAATGAGCGAAATCCAACACCATTAGGTGGACCGGGAAAGCTCTCCTCCAGAGAGTCCAACACGAGGGAAAGTGAAGGTAGAGAAGAGAGATACCCCCTCTCTGATTTGCTGAATCTTGACCTAAGACCGTTTCGCCCGGCTACTGATACAGATTGGTGTCCTTAGTTTCCCATCCTAGGTACCACACAAGTGACTGTTGGGGGGAATACTCATGGTACCTGAGACAGACCTTGTATCACTTCTAGTAGTACTTCTGGAGGGTGCCCTTGCGAAGCTTGGGTACTTGCACCGGCAAAGGTTGTTGTTAGGAGGTCAACGTAACTGCCTCTATTACCTTCGCTAGTGGATCTGGGTCGTAATTACCCCAAACTTCTTTCGGGAGGTCCTATTTTTCGCTTTCCTATATTTTGGTGTCCGGTCCTAATCACTCGGAGTGGAAATACTTGAAGGCCATTTGCTTGGTTGTATCTTAGGGACTTTTTAGTGAGTGCTCTTTGCTCCTAGCTTGCTTAGATTTATACTTTTTGAGTCTAATCAATCTTTTAAAGTGGCTGACTGATCGATTCGTCGATCAAGACGGCTTCGTGGGTTGTCTCCCGCGAGTGCCGAGCCTTCTTCAAGAAGGCGTAGGAGCAATTCAGAAGGCAGTTATCACCTAATTTTATCTAACACGGTAGAGAGAGATCCTCCGTTAGGGCTTGAAGTTTCTGTAGCTAGTCTTGGTGTTGGTGTAAGTACTGAGAGGAGTACTCCACCCACCTCAAGATTTTTGTTTCCAGAAATAGAAGTAGAGGAAGTACCTCAATCTCCTGAATCACTTCCATCTCCTCTTTCTTCTAATTCTCCGTTTATCATCGAGTACATCAGACCTGAGTCTGAGAGACTTGAGAGTCCTTATCCATCACATTCTCACCTTTTGATGGCCATGACTGGGAACATAGCTTCGGATATGAGTGCTACAAGTATTCAGACTCCTCCTAAAGTTGAGGGAGGAGGCACTATTGCTATATCTTCGATTGCTTCTAGTGCTGCTGTGTTTGGTTCCGATTATACCCAAGCACATGCTTCTCAATCTGGTCCCTTTTGTCTTGGAATGTCCATTAATGGAATTCCTCCATTTTCCTTTTCTACTGCTGCAACTGCATCCACACCCATCTCCTCTATGGCTAGCGGATCGACTTATTTTCAAGGGTTCCCCTTTGGAAGTGGACATATTCCTCACTTGAATCCTTCCTCAGGATATTTTCCTTTTACTTCCCAGACTCAGAATTTTGATCCATGGTCTGGAGGTCAAAGTTCTACTACCTTCACAGGGTGGAACCCTATCTTTACGACAGTAGGGGTAGGGAATCAACTTCTCACTGGTCACTAAGGGAATGTTCCTGTCTCTTCATCTAGTGCTTATTAGGAATTTTATCCCTTTTCAAATGCTTCGAACCCTTATCAGGGGGTTTCTTCTTCGTTCACTACTTCAGTGGGGGGAACTGGTCCGGTTTATAGTAACTCTATGTTGGGAGGGGGTCCTTCTCCGAATGCTAGGTCACAAGGGTTTTCCTACAGCCCAAATTTTTCTACGAACTCCTTCTGGAAACCTGGTGCCTCATCAAATGTAGGGTATTCTTTTCAGAATGTGGGAAATTCATCCTATCAAGGGTGGAATTCTTAGGCTCCTCCTTGTTTACCATTTCTGGCAACGTTAAACTTGCTAGATTTTTTGAAATTGACTAATGATCCAATCCGGTATAGTCTAGGGTGGCCTCCGGTCCCTACCAAAATACCTTCAGACATTCCAAAATTTGAAGGAAATAATGGAGAGGATCCGACAGACCATATCACCACTTTTCATCTTTGGTGTTCATCAAACTCCCTGATCGATGATTCGATTAGGTTGAGATTATTTCAGCATGCCTTGAAGGGAAATGCAGCTAAGTGGTATATTGAGTTACCTGGGGGTAGTTTTTCCACTTTTGGAGATCTAGCTACCATGTTTTAAAATCATTTTCAGTTGCTTGTTCGTTATGATGCCGAGACTAAACTCTTGGCTAATTTTAAGCAGGACAAGGAAACCCACATTTTTGATCATATTCAGGAATAGCGGAGAAGGAAGCAGCTCATTAAAGCCTACATTCCGAATGAATTCCTTCTAGAATGGTTTTTGAAATCATTGCAGCCAGATATTTCAAAGGATGTATCCCTGTCAGGGGTATTTTCTGAGGAATAGGTTATTTTTCGGGCCCAGTAATTAGAACTGATTTATTCTCAGTCTGGAGTCCTCAATAAAATCTTGCCTGATGCTCCTCACTCCAATTTGGATTTTTCCAAAACTAAACCTGGTCCTCATGGTGATGGAATTATTGGGTCGATCGATAGCAGTGCAGCTAACCTGCTTAACCAATTGCAACAATTTTCCACACAATCTCCTTCTTCAGGTCAGGCTGTACCTTCAGTGCCAACCACTTCTCAAGCTTTGTCGATAAATTCTGTCCAGACTTCAAACCCCAAAGGAAATCAACAATCTGAGGGGAAGAAGAAAGGACGAAATAATAATAGAAAGAATGGAAAATATGGGAAGGGCGATGCAAATAAAACCAACGAGCATGTTGGTGAAGGACAAAAGGATAAAAATAAAGTAAAATTTCCATGCAAGTTATGTACTGGAGATCATCTTACTCACCTTTGTCCTAAAATTCAGGATGCGCAGCGCTTGTTAGCTCAACAGGGATCTTCCAGTTCCTAGGCTTTGTTAACAAACCCTTTTCCCCAAGGGCAACAATTAGTTGTTGGTGCGAATCAAAATACTGGATCTTCCTCTTGAGGCACCCAGGAAGGGGAAACTCCATCAAAAATATATATGATGAGTGCTCACGCGGATATCGCTACGCGATCTTGTGATTATGGTACAACTGAGTCTTCAAAAACTAAGGGTACTTCTGATACTACTGAACCACTTCACATTCCGAAGCCAACTGTTGAGCCCATACCTCAGATGCCGAAAGCATCTACAAAGCGAATGACAATTAATCGAAATGCCAAGGCTGCTCAGAACTACTCTGTTGTAGAAGATCTGGCCCAGATTCCTTGTGCTATGTCTGCTCTTGAGGTGCTCTAGTCTTGTCCAGCTCAGCGAAGTGCTCTTCTGACTGCTATTGGGGCTGTTGATCTGAAAAAATATCTTATGATTACATTTGATATGAATAATTTTAAAAAGAGACTCCCACATCATATGGCTTTCCATATTAGATTATCGCATCGAAGATTCACTTATTTCGAATGGTCATTGATGAGGGTGTTTCCACGTGTGTGATGTCTCTTGCATGCTGGAAAGGAATCAGATCTCCTACAACTGTTCCATCAGCCACTCTTCTGATTGCGTTTGATGGTCATTCTCACAGGCCACACGGTATTGTCTTGGCTTTGCCCATCTGTGTTGGGGGTAAAACTGTAAATATCGAGGTTGAGATAGTTGATGCAAGCTTGGACTACAACCTTCTGTTGGGGTGAAACCAGATTTATGAGATGGATGCTATTGCATCCTCCTTGTTTCGTGTTGCTTGTTTCCCTCATGAAGGGAGGATTATCACAGTTGACCAACTAGATTGTTCTCCTGTAGACCAGAATGCATCTACTGACTCAACTATCCCTTTGGTGCATAATGTCAAGCTGCCTGTTGAGAATCTCGGGGTTGGAATGTATTATTCTCTAATGGGTACTTTCGATATTTCACCTCCTTCAATTCATATAAATGCAATTTCATCCTCTAGGGCTCCTATTCGAAGAGAGTTCTTCCGAACTCATTATTTTTCAGATCCTTGGACCTTACCTTCTCCTACTTCCACATTAGTAGAAGTTCAAGTGGGTGGCATGGCATTTCCAATGCCTGTAGCAGATATTGCTTATAAATCCATTTTTGACTCTGCAGAATCCATTCCCATTTCTCTTTCACCAGAGGAATTGGATGGTGATGTGGCTCCGACTTGGACACTTAATTCTTCATCCGCCCATGATTGCCTAGAGACCACTCTTCCATCAGAAGAGGCTATCCTGGAAGCTATGACTAGTGTAAATAGACCGTGGGATGATTTGCATCATCAGTCTTACTTTCTACTAGACTTGAACGAAGTTGAGTCAAGTTTTCCAAGTCCTCAGTCTTCTGGCCCTGTTCACCCAGTCTTGAACCCTTTAGCACCAGCACAGGTATTTGCTGAAGGGAACATGGTTGTGATTTCTTTGACTATCCCAGTGAACATCTCTAGGAATCCCACCATTATCGAGAATGTCTTCATCAGAGCTAAATGCTCCCCTGAAGAGATTCAAGTTTACACCGATCTCTTTAAAGAATTTATGGATGTGTTCGCTTGGTGTTATGAAGAAATGCCTGGTATTGATCCATCTATTGTCCAACATGAGATCAATATCTACGAGAATGCTAAGCCTGTAGGGCAAAAGCTTCGTCTGGTTAACCCTAGGAAGGCTGCAGCTATCAAAGCTGAGGTAGAGAAGCTGCTCAAGGCAGGGTTCATTTTCCCTGTTCCTTTGACTGAATGGGTTTCAAATCCAGTCCCGGTGGACAAAAAACAAGGAACAATTCGCGTTTGCATTGATTTTAGAGATATTAATAAAGCATGTCCGAAAGATGATTACCCCACACCATTCATAGATCAAATTATTGATGAGTGTGCAGGAAATGCAATTTTCTCCTTCATCGACGGTTTTTCCGGATATAATAAAATTACTGTCCGTCTTGAAGATCAGCATAAGACTGCCTTTATTTGTCCCTGGGGTACCTTTTCTTACAAAAAAATTCCTTTCGGCCTTAAGAATGCTAGAGCCACGTTTCAGTGGGCCATGTCATATGCCTTCCACGACATCAAACATATTATCGAGGCATACTTGGATGATCTAGCTGCTTGTTCTCGCAAGAGAATTGATCATCCTTCTCACCTCCGTCAAGTATTTGAATGGTGTCGTTTTTACAAAATCCAGTTGAATCCAAACAAGTGCCTTTTTGCGGTCACATCCGATTGGTTGTTGGGGTTTATTGTGTCTATGCAAGGGATTTGGGTAGATCCCTTCAAGGTTAAGGCAATACTTCGGTTGCCTCCCCCGTCATCAATTTGTCAACTTCAAAGTCTACAAGGAAAATCTAATTTTCTACGGAGTTTTATCGTCAATTATGCCGAGATTACAAGAGGATTCATGAGATTATTAAAGAAAGGAGTCCCATTTTTGTAGGATGACTTTGCTCAACGTTCATTTGATGCTTTGAAAAAAGCATTGACCTCTACTCCTGTCCTAAGTCCACCTGATTACAACAGGGATTTACTCTTGTATCTTGCAGCAACGAAATCTACTATCAGTATGGTTCTGGTTCAGGAGGATGATGCTATTGCTGAGCATGTTATATACTACCTTAGTCGAGGTTTGGTAGGACCTAAACTCTGGTATTATTCGATATAAAAACTCACTTTAGTAGCTGTCCATGCTATACAACGGCTCAAACATTATATTCTTCTTCGAAAAATTTATGTTTTGGCAGCAGTCAATCCATTTCGGTTTGTTCTCAGCAGGCGAGTGATTGGGGGCAAATACAATCGGTGGATTGTGATCTTGCAGGAATTTGATCTTGATTTTATGTCTGCCAAGTCCAAGAAATCATTAGTTTTCATAGAATTAATTTCTAAGTTGCCCTGTGGAGAGGATATAATTTATGATGAATCCTTTCTGGATGAGTATCTTTTTCTCATCTCTTCACAGGATATTTAGTATGGGGATCTCATTGTATATCTTCAGACTGCGAAGTTTCCTTCAACTTTTTTGAAAGATGAGCACCGTAAGTTACGTCACCTGGCTAAAAATTACTTGATCATTGGTGATACTTTATACCGTCGGGGGGTCGATTCGATCCTAAGACATTGCTTAACTCTCGAAGAAGTTGAATTTGTGTTGAATTATTGCCACAATGGAGCTTGTGGTGGTCATTTATCCGGGCTTGCTACAACCCAAAAGATCTTGCATGCTGAATACTTTTGGCCTTCGATTTTCAAGGATTGTTGTGAGTAGATCAAACGGTGTCATCCGTGTCAAGTGTATACTCGAAAGATGCACGCTCATCTAGCTCCGCTCTTCCCAGTTGTCACTGTTGTTCCATTCACAAAGTGGGGTATTGATTATACTACTTGTAACCCGCCTTCGGCTAAAGGTCACAAGTGCATTATTGTAGCAGTAGACTACTTCACAAAGTGGGTCAAGGCTATGCCTACTTTTGGGAATGATGGTGAGACAACAACTCTTTTTCTCTTCAATCAAGTTATTGCTAATTTTGATATTCCTAAAGAGATTTTCACTGATCATGGCAGTCATTTTCAGAACAGCATGATGGGTGAGTTAGCTCTCAAATTGGGTTTCCGGCAAGAGCATTCATCTCCTTATTATCCTCAAGCCAATGGGAAAGTGGAAGCCGTGAAAAAATCCTTGAAGACCATTCTTAAACGGATAATTGACAAAGCTAGATCTAACTGGCACATTATGCTGTATCCTGCGCTTTGGGCATATCTGATGTCAGTCAAGAATGCAACTGGTTTTACTCTGTTTCAACTAGCTTACAGGTTGGAATCAATATTTCCCATTGAGTGTGATATTCCTTCTCTTAAGTTGGCTATAGAACTTATTCTTGACACTTCGAGTATTGAAGAATGCCTCCTTCATCTGGAACATCTTGATGAGCAGTGTCGAGATGCCACCATGAAGAACGAAGCACATAAGAAACAAGTCCAAGTTTAGTACTATAAAGCAGTCAAACCTCGGGTTTTCTCCAAGGCGACCTTGTTTTGGTTTATGCCCAGGAAAAGGATGCCCTGGGGGCAGGTAAATTCAAGTCTATATGGTATGGCCCCTTCATCGTTAAAAAGGTCCTTAAAAAATGAGCTTATACCTTGGTTGATTTTGAGGGAAATGAGATGGCGGAGCCCAGAAATGGGCTCTATCTGAAAAGGTATTATGCCTAGGCCTTGGCTTGGCATCTTGATTTTTGTATATATTTTTGTTTTTGTGTTTGTACATATCTGAGTTTTCGGTCTATGATGTGATGGTAAATATTTTTGATCTTCTTTGGCAGGTTGTATTGGATATCATGAGTCATTATGGTTTCATCAATGGTGCTAGTAGACACACCCGGAACTTAGCTTCTGCGGCTTGGGTACTTTATTATCCATCTGGTCAACTATTAGTTTCAAGAGGGGTTTGCATTGGTGCTGCTTCCAATAACATAGCAGAATACACTGTAGTCATTTATCTACTTTCCGAAGCAATATCTTCGGGTGTTGATTCCTTGGTAGTATTCTTGGACTCCCAGTTGGTGGTGTCACAATCGAATAATATATATCGGGTCCGACATCCTTTATTGTTTCGATTGTTTTTGACAGTACATTTATTGCAAATATCATTTCAATTTATAACACTTATTCACATTCCTCGAGCTAACAACCACATGGCAGATTCATTAGCTAATCAAACAATTGACTGGCATATTATTCATTTAATACTTTAAATCAAATCATCAAAATCATCATACATTTTCACACATTTGTTTCATCGCATCATAAACCACTGTATATATGTATATATCATCAGAATGTACAAAAAACTATAAAAAAATTTGTACCTATCTGTCCCACAAAATTAGGGCTTATGCTCGATCATGTTTAGTCTCAAAAATATAATACAGTCATCCAAAAAAATCTAAGATCCCTGTCCAACATTCGTGTTCCTATAGAACACGATTGTAGTAGCCACACGGCGGAATACCCGCACCCAGTATCGTGGTACCCCAACTAACCGTCTCTGAATAGCCTCTGGTAAGTCTTCTACTGCAGACATAGGCACTTGGCGAGTCAAACTCTCCAAGTTTCTCTGAACGGCGTGTAGAGTCCTACCAGGGTCTTCAGCATCCACTTCGCCTTTGCGACGTTTATGTCGTGGGTATCCTTCCAGACGAATTGGTCCCATATTTGTGTCATGTTCATATAATTTTGTAAATCATTTTGGATCCAATAAAAAACATGTTTGTTTTACTTTTTCACATATATTGAAAAAATAAAAAAATCAATCACATATTGCAGTCTTACCAATAACACCCCATGCTGTGCCAAGTGGAAGGACCAAGTCTGGATCACAGCAAAAATCCATCCCCGCATAGGGATAGTCATCCACTGCAATAATCTGTTCTTTCCATCATTGGAAGAACTCATCATCCCATGTCGTTCGGGGAACTTCAATTCCCCCTAGTCTCTTCATCAGATCAACCCATTGGGCTATTCTTGGGTCTCTAGGGCTGCTGATGGTTGAGATCACTTTGGGTCGAAGCCCAAGAATCTTCTCAAAGAAGAATGCCATCAAGATGGTTCCATACCAGAAATGCTTAGTTTTAGCTTTCCGGATTGAGGTTAGTTGTTTTTTCATGTTGGTCAGAAGAGCTGTACACCAATCAAAGAGATGCACTAAACATTCCACAGCTATACTCATCTGTGTCCTCGATGCCTGGTGCAAGGAAGTAGATCCTGCCACCTTGCCAATGGTAAAGAGGAGAATTTTCATATGAAACTCTGATAAATCTTTGATCGCAATTTGAGTCCCTATTTTTTGAGACCCCTCTACACAATAGACGTGGACATAATCTTCCACTGTAAGCCCTCCCACAGGCTTGCCATGTAAATCTACCGGATCTCCCCTTTGGGAGAGTCCAGTAATAAAATAGATATCTTCCACCTCTATGTGTATAGGTATTTGATCAATCATGAAACAATCCTCCTTTGGTTTCTAATGATTTACTAGAATTTCAAGTAACTAGACGTTACTTTTCATATTTGGCATTTTAAAGAATTTGAGTAAACCATAATTTCGAAGGATATTGAGCGAATTTTGGTCTCCCGCGACCTCTTGATCAATGGCACTGTGATCACGTTCTCTCCAAGAGATAGTCATCCTACAAAAAATCATTATTTTTATCATTAGGTTCATTTTTTGCAATTACGGTCCGCGCATACGCGACTTCCTTTTTGGACAGTCGCGTATCATACGCGGGTTCGTCCACATGAACCCGCGTATGCGCAGAATGATAAATCAAAACAAATCATTCAATGGTCAAAAATCAAAATTTTTAATCTATAAATGGATGAAATTAATCACAAAGATGAATTCAAGGCTTACCTGACTAATCTGAGGAAGTTTGACGGCTGTTTGCTCCTGATTTGAGGAAAGAGGTTTTTTCTCTAGAGCTCTTTTCTCCAATTCAGCAAAGTGACAATGAACCAAATGTGAGGTAAAATGTGTATTTATGCCCATAAATTGAAATTTTTTTTGCAAAATTTCATTATGCTTCATTCTCACATCTGTATTAAGCTACATAACTCGGTTGCTTGGGAGTATTGGAATGGGTGTATTTTCAGGTACTTTTTGTTGACTTTGAGAATTTATTTATTTATTTATTATTATTATTATTTTTTTCCGGTTTTCGAAACCATGATGGCTAACCTGTCATGGAAGGTATATGATCTCCACTGGAATATAGGTTAGGTAATCCACTTTCCATTGCATTTTGCATTCTAGCCTCCATTCTGATCACCTGCCATAGGGTCGATCCCATCATGTCATGAGTATTCAACCCATTTCACTCGCCGATTATTTAATCATGACTTGGTGGTAGAGCCTTCCTTTACATGGGCTTCCTAGTTAGTTCCTCACTAGCACTTGTTGCCCATGCTGCACTTTATGTAGGCTCGGGAGTCCTCTTTAGTCCCGCCATGAATTATATGTTGAAGCTCCATTATTCTTCTTCTTCATTATCATTTTTCTGGCTATTACCCTAGAGGCTCCCTGGTGTTCTTCAGTTGCATTACTGTGTTGCATATTGACTACTTCTTTATCTTGGCCTTCAGCCGGCTTCATTTGGACTCGATGTTTAAGTCATCTTTTGACCTTGACTCTCTATACAATGTTAACCATTGCAAAGCACTTAGCTATCACAACTTGACACCCTTGTTACCTATGGATGGAACACTCCTTTGAGTATCGCTTATCAGTTTCTGCCACCTTGCATTGAGCATAGGATTGTTCCTATCCCAAGAACTAGTGCATATGTTTCTTGATACTCGTTCTATCCAATGTACCATAGCATTCTTTTATTCCTTTTTAAGCTTATTATACGAAAAAGACAAAAAATAAATAAAATATGTTAAAAAAAAGTGGGAATGGGATGTTAATTCATATTTTGATGGTAGTTATAGTATCAGTTTGTCGCCCTTGAAAAAAGCACATACCACTATGTATTTTCCTCATTTGGGATGGTTTTAGTTTTGACCTAGGAGACACCATAGCCTTGCTTCATGAGTCAGTTCTCCCCCGGTTGGTTATCTCTTCCAATCATATGGAGAGCTTGTTTTTGCCTCCTGCATAACAAACTTATACAGTGTCATTATTTGCTGCCATGGTCATCATGAGTCGTGATTTTTTTCAAGAGAAGTTAAACTTGAGTCGTCCATTCTGCGGTGTCTCTTGACTTATTATTCAAGCCTCCCCAGTTTTGTCAGTATCTTGCACTATCACATCAGATGTTTGGTCCTATGCTCATGCTGGTTTGAGAAGGTCTCCATTGACTTCTTGCTGGAAGGTTTGTCTCTCATCGACTACGACATATTGCTCTGAGAGTAAACCTAGAGCCGCACCCTAGCCCTATTTACATTATTGATAGGTGACCTTGTGCTCAGCGTTTGATCATCGTTATGGGTCTTTGACTGAGTGGTTTTCCTTGTGTTTGACATCAACATACATTATCACACTTGGGATTCATGCAATACCTTGATTTCCATTTGACCCTATCGGTGGATATCTCGCCTCTTTGTCAGCTTTTATTATTGGTTGGTTGAGAGGGTTTCTTCCATGTGCTAGATTCATCTTGTACATGTCGGAAACATACTTCGGGTTGGTTCCTTCACGCTACTTCGTCCGATTCCTTCCAAATCTTGGCCTGCAGGTTACACTCACACTGGACTGATGTGGGATGCCTCAATGCCTTCCTTGTAGCAAATCTTTTCCCATCGACTCCGACTCATTGCTCTGGGAATAAGGTCTAGAGTCTTTTTGTCAGTACCTTAGGGTTTGCAGTCATTAGTGGCAAACTCTTCGCTGTCGACAGTGAGGATTCATTACTGCCTCTTGATTGATAGATTCTTACAAGTGTTCGAATTCAAATCATTCATTCACACTTGTTAGATTGTACTGGGGCACCTTGACACCCATTATCATTATCGGTGGGTTGTCTCGCGTTTGTTAACGGTTGAAATTATTGACCGGTAATTAGACGATTTCTCACGTGGTTGACTTCAGCTCATTCACTTCTATTGTGTAGAATTGTGCCATAGTGATCGGTGAAGACCTCGGGTTTGCATCAACATGCTTTGGTTCACTGTTGACATTTTCATTCAGCTTCTTCTAGTGACACCACCCACTCTTATATGTTGCAGTTTCAGTACAACAACATCTTATATGTTGGCCCTTGAGTTGCATGATTGTACCATGTTTTCCAACTCTTATGATTTGGTACCTGGAGATTCAGTTACTTGAGTGATCAGATATCTACTACAACATCATTTATCAATATTATATATGTGATACTTGCACTTGATTTTTGACTTGTACTTCCGGGTAGTGCTCAGATGATTCACTATGTACTTTCCAGTTCAGTTATACTTGTATACATTTTGGATCTATAGACATGCTTTTCTTTCACTGAGCATGGGGATGCCCGCCTCAGACATGAGTTGACTCTCTAAATTCTTTCATTGGTTTTTTGACAGGCTGAAATCTGGTGACGTCCTCTCTTGTCTTCGCAAGGTTCTTTCTATGCACATAATATATTTCGGCCATCATGTACCCCTTATGACCTCATATATTAGGGGGCATCTGTTATAGCATCATTTTTCACCCTCATGTGAATAATGATTTTCTCTTTGGCCCTAGGCAACCTTTCCTTCCAGACTTGAACAAATTTATAAAAAAAAGTGTTAAAAATACCATAAGCGGTTATGCCTAGACTTTTCCATGTATATACGCGAGTCCGTTCATAATTTTCTGCGTATGCCATTTAAATCATTAAAAAATATATATAAATTCCTTATTTTCATGGCAAGGTGATGGTTATTCCCGTAATTCAACCACCCCAGCCTGTGGTCCAACTGTTTCCAACTGCTGAAACTACTTTGAGGGAGTATAAAAGCCCCTCATGTGTATGGCCTAAGGGGGAGAGAAAATTATAGATATTATACTCTGTTGGATCCCTATTTCAAGTCTGATGTTCCCGTGCCTCCTGCACTTCCCAAGTATATTCAGGAAACCCTTGTTTCCTTGAAGATGATAATCATCTTATATGACATCTTGTGTGCACATATCTTGTAATAATCCTAGCGAGGTGAGGGATGGATGGATCCAGAGGACAGTCTACTCGAAGGCCGTGGAAGGATTCAGGTGATCTCTCCACTTTCTATTCTTGTACATGCCATTTATAATAAGAAGTAATATCTTGTTCCCGAATATTCACGTGTCTATATATGTGTAAATATTGTTAGTTAAACATTCAATATTGCTTATATAATTTTATATATGGATTATATTGACATTTAGGAACAATATATGTTGTACAACTAGTGTTTCGTGTTCATTCTTTCTTGATTTCCGAGTTACGAAGCACGAGGAGTTGCTGGGGGTTTGAACCTTGCGAGATCTACAACAAATGTAAGACTTTCGGGTAAGTTCTGAAATTGATTAAATCTAGTTTTCAACATAAAAGATCGGTTAAGTGAGTCCTCCTTGAATGGTATGCCCTTGATCTGTGAAGTTTTCCGACCTAAAAACCTTTAGGGAGTTATTTCCCGAAACAGTCATCTAGAAGGCTGAGATGTCCTTCCTTCTAGATGAATATGGCCCGAAAGCCTACATAGATAATGTGGTGGCAGTTCCAAAATATGTTGATCACCTCAATGAGTACAAAAAATAAATGGCAAGGGAGAAGGCATTGATATTGGATGTAGTCCGAGATCATATAGTCTCACACATAATTGGCAAAGGTACTTCCAAAGAGATGTGGGATTCTCTCTCCATGCTATATCAAGGTTCTTCTAAGAAACAAAAGATGTTTCTCTATGAGAAGTTCAAAAGCATCAGGATGGAAAATGGTGAAGGCATAGATCCCTTCCTCACAAGGATTCAAGAGGTCACATATCATCTAGAAGCCATTGGGGAGGCACCCCAACCCACAGATCTTGTACTATTGGCACTCAATAGAGTCTCAGAGGACTGGAAAGTGTTTTTCAAAAGAATATTAGGCAGAGACACTTTTCCAAGATGGGACAAGATGTGGGATGATTTGTAGCATGAGGAGTTGAGGAGGGAATTTTTGAAGAGTAACATCCGTGGCAACAACAATAAGGGCTGAAGAGTGAGGAGGAGAATGTGGCCTTGGCATTGGAGAGTCCCAATCAGGGGTAAGGGGAGAAAAATAAGAAGAATAAGGCCCTATTAAAGGTCAATTGTTTCAGATGTGGTGAGCTTGGTCACTACAACATGTAGTGTCCTCTTAGGAAGAAGGATAAGTAGGACTAGGCAATAGTTTCCGTGGAAATAGACAAGATTTCCTCTGGTTAGAGGAATATTTTGCTATGCTCGCAAATAAACCTTCAGGAGTGAGATGGGGTGATTTTGAGTTGTAGCCCCAAAGAGCTAAAAATATGGGCAGGGTCCTTGCGGATTCCACCTCATGGATCATCACCTGGATACGGGAGCCCACAGTTTTCAGTAGCAGGATGGATCAATAGCAGTTGATGCAATCAACACTATATTGAAAGTTGCAAACTAGTAGCATTCAAATACTGAGGAGTGTAGTGGAGAGTTGGAAACAGTGCAAAGTGGCACAATGCAGAGTAAAAAACAACACAAATTCTTTAGTGAGGGTGTACACGCCAGTAGAAATCAGGACTTAGGAGACAAATGCATTGTTTAGTCAATTTAGTGTCCTAAATTGATAGCATAAATTATCGACCAAGGCTAGTAAACTGATGAAGTGTAATGCACTATATGTGCCTAAGTATACCTTTTCTTAATTCATTTTTTTAGTGTTTTGTTGATGTTTTTGGGTTTTTTATACTAGAAAGATGAAGTTAAATCTATGTAAAGAGGAAAAACAGGAAAATTTTAATGAATAAATGAAAACAGAGTTTATTTGCAAGTTCTCTTCTTAACTAGAAAATGATGAAAACAAGGACCTAATCCATGGATATTACAACTTTTAAATGAACATTAATGAAATGAAAAGTAACTCAAAACACTACAACTTAATCTGATTCATTTAGTTAGAGATTGTTGGAATAGTTTGTGAAAAAGATTAATTCTAATGCAATGAGGATATCCTAAAACATAAAAGGAAATGCTAAAACAAACAGTAACTTAGAACATTACAGTGAAATCTCATTCATTTGATAGAGGTTTATTGGAAGAGCCTGAGAAAAATATTACTATAATGTAGTAAGGATTTCCTATGAAATGCTGAAACAACTTATAACATTACAACTAAATCTCATTCATGAGTTAGAGGTTTGTTGGAAGAGCTTGAGAAAGAGACTAACTGTAATATCATGAGGATTCTTTTTCTAAACATAATGCTAAAAGCTATGATTTCAGAAAGCAATCTAAGTAAGGAAATATGACAAAACAAAATTGAAAATGACTTATCTAGAAAACATGTAAAACCTCCTTGAATAGCAGGGGCCCTCTGCTACCAATTTGGTGAAATTATTCAGCTCCTTAAAGTTGTAATCAAAACAACATCAAAGAACTGAACTTCTTTATTGATAAACTCACAAATCTACATCCCATTCCATCTTAAGCTTTGTTGCAAAACACTCTCTAATCCTTTCCCTTATTCTCCTATTTTTCGCTACCTTTGATAGGAGAAAGCTTCTCCTATTTATACAAAATATGAGAAGTTATCTCATTAATGAGAGTCCATGAATTTCTCCCTCTATCTCTAGAGTTACAATCAAAATAGGAAATGATAAGACACATGTATTTTTAGAGTTTCAATACAAATAAGAAATAAGAAACATATCTTCTTAGAGTTTCAATACAAAAAGGAAATGAGACACATATCCTCATGATCCCATGATCTTCTCCACTCAAATTCGAATTTGGTTTTGGGAGGCCACATAAAGGTCTTTTAGAAGCTTCCTTTTGACCTACACATGTCACAAAACTCATAAAACATATATAGATATATGAAACTATGTTAATTTTCTAGTTTCTAATCATAAATTCACTTTAAACACATAAAATAAATAACTTTGGAAGACAAGGATCCTAACCCATATATTTATGAAAATGGTTACTTGATGTAGGGTTTTAGGTCAGATAGTTATGAAATGAGAGCTGAATGGTAATGACATAATGGAAATATGTATGAATATGGAAAACACTTTTGAGACTCAACATACCCCTCAACTGAAGTTGTTGGATGTCCTCATGCAACTATTGCAATGATTCATTTGTTCATGAGTTGATATTTTATGAGTTTTGAATCATATTGATTCTTTCCAAACTTTGCTTTATAATATTTTCTTTTGGAAGAATATAATACATTTGATTGCAACATTTTTTTTATTTTTATTTTTTTATGGTTGGTTCTTGTGTGACAACTGGTTTTTTTTTTTTGAGCAATTGTTCTTGTGTAACAATGCTTTACTTTTTTTTTTGTATCAAAGTTCATGAAAACATTTAGAATCAATTACTTCATCAATGAATTGATCATTTGCAAGGCATATAATATTTTGGATCATGTTGCAACAATAGTTGGTTGGGAAGTATATGCGGGTGGAAATGAAATGAAAATGTGTGATAGTGTATGACATGTGGATATGAAATGATGTCCCTTCCCCTCAACTAAAGATATGACAATGTAAAAAAGGGAGTGAGGAATTTTTCCAAAGTTACAATTTTAGCATTCTAATGAATTACATGACTAAAAATTAGAAAACTACATACCTTCACTTACCTTAAATGTGGATGAGTTGTGTACACTGAAGAGTGTGGCTATTGATGTTGTTGGATCATGAACTATGTAAACAAATGAATTTGATCTGCTTCTTTGTTTCTTTGTTCTCTTTGTGCTGATGGCAAGATTGGGATCTTTATTGCTGCTGATACAAATTGATTCCTGCTGGAAACTGTTGAAATGATGTAGTTTTCAATTGTTACAAAATTCGATGGTACAATTCTAGTCATGCGAATAAATGTGTTGATGTTGAGTATGAAGAGAAGTCATTGGATTACTGACCATTGATGAATGTCGTTAACCAATGCAAGACAAACTCACCATTAATGTCAATGAGTGCCAAGATACCTAAGTACATCTTGCAAAGTGTGAATAAATGGGCTGATGTCGAGCCACTTGCAAGATTTGACGATCAAGGGACATTGATGTATTCCCATGATTGTCAGCGAGAGAACTTGTCATTAATGCATACAAGCTTCAAGGTACTATTAAGGACTCTATTCTTAGACCTAGATAATGTGCTGATGTCGATAGGCCAAGACTTGTTAGAAAGGAGACCTTAAGGAACCCTCCATCAACTAACGTGAGCATGAAAGAATAATTTTTGAAGGACTATAGATGAAAATTTTTGTAGTGGATCAAGGTTTATTTGATAGAATGAAAATGGAAATGAAATGAATCAACTTTGTAGAGGAGCTGAATGGTTTTATTGCTAGGTTTGTGAAAGCATGGAAGGAAAATATAATGACTAGGGAAAATAAAACAAGCAGTGAGGGAAAATGAGATGAGGATTTTATTGAATGACTAAGTAGAAATGCAATGGCGAATGTAAAGGGAAATGACGTGAATGTTTTATTGACTTAGGAAGCATGGATGCAATGGAGATACTGACATCTGAAAGGCTTTTAAGTGTTGGATCTGATTTGAATTAGCATGTGCTCATGCCTTGATATTTCTTTCTTTGTTGCTGATCATCTTATTGTAAAAGAAATGTAGTCTCTGAGAGAGACACTATTCGCTTGTAGTCATTTGTCCTTCCTCCTGGAAGCTGCAAAATAAAACTAGTACTTCTTCTACAATGGAATGTAAGATTATCAAAAGAGAGGGGTGATCAATCTCTCTGGTTATGATATTTACACAAAAAAACTGAGAATTGGTACTAATAAAACAAGTTTACGAAGAAAAACCAAAAGAATTTATACCTGTTTCGAAATTAGTGCCTCAAGTTACTTGTTGTGTCTTTTCAAAAATTTCTTTAGTCTTTATTGTTTCAAACTTTGATGATAGTTTTCTCATTATGTAGATCTCGTCGAAATCTTTCCAACGACGCTTGAATCGTCAAAATCCGATGTTGGATGAGAAATTTAGGCTAGTTTAAAATTTGGGTGAAACAATGAAGTTTTTCAGTTGCAGAATTGATGTTTAGCTGCAGAATGTGCACCGTTTCGTAGCTAAAATCCTGAAAATAAAGTTAAGTAGCTAGGATTATGCAAATAATCAGTCTTGACATTCAAATCAACCAGTATCTCCTCAAGGAAAACAAACAATCCCCTACTTATTTTATTGGTGCATTTTTTTTTAATTTTTTTTTTTTTTTTTTTAAATTATATATGTTACATTTAAAAAAAAAATATGTACATATATATTTTTATTAAACAAAACAATTGATTAAAATTTTTGTTGTTTTTTTCTATTTATTTATTTATTGAAAAACTATGAAACAAAATGTTACCCCCACTAATTTTATAAAAATGTTAGAAGGAACAATGTGGATAACATCAATCAAATATTCATTAATCCAATAAGCAGTAAAAAAATATGACAACCAACATTCGCATACTCCCATCGGTATCGTCCAGGGTTATGCAGAGATTCCCAAACGCTGGAGAACCGGTTGAGTAATTCCTTCATTACGGTTGCATTTGTATCAATACCTTTTTGGATTCTTCAATTTTGTGCCATATGGTTTGAATTCCAGAACATAATTTCATTTTAATTTGCATTCTTTCATCTTGCTAAAACCGTTCCGTTCACTGTGTATATATAAAAATTCGTCTTTTTTTTTTTTCACGTAGACAACAAAATAGGGCTCTGGAGAACCAAAAAATTCTCTCTAACGGTTACAAAATATAGAAAAATATTTTTGGGTTACCAAATTACCCCTATTCCCAAAAAAACCCATGTTGTGGATTTTTCAAATTCAATTTGATTTGCTCATATTTTCCGTTTTAAAATCACGTGTCAAAAACAATTACGTTTTTCTAGCAATGAAAAATGATTTGTTGTGATTTCAAGATCCTAATTAAATCGAGAAACAAATGCAAATGGTTTAATAGGAAAATTCGAATGCAACTCAAATGCAAGGTGGCAGCATGGCAACATTTGTCTTCAATTCGAAACCAAACTCAACTTTTTCTTCAATTCGAAACCAAACTCAGCTTCTTGAAAAACTGATCTCTCCTACGAATTTGTCAAATGATTTTGCAAATTACATTCACACAATTTCAATAAGGTATTCTCTAGTTTCTATTGCGACGACCTGATGAATTCTGAGCCCGAAGGAGCTTGTTGCTGAATTTCTATGGTTTCTTATCAGGATTTGTATCTCAACATATTTTTATCAGATTTGCAAGAGTGCAGGCAACATTATGGAATCTTTGATCGCAGATTTTGTTTAACAATTGCAGAGGTTGGATCAAAATAATTTAGCAAGTCGAGTTTTTTTTTGATTTCCACCAAAGCATTGGATTTCAATTTGAAATCATTCTCTTGAAAGAGAATAAAGATCCCAACAACCATACTAAATAATCTGATCCGCTTCTCTATCAATTCTACATGCAAACATATTCGCTTCTTCATCAATTCTACAGGAAAACAGATCTGCTTCTCCATCAATTTATTCGAATGGAAGCTATGGGGTTTGAAAGTCATTCAAATGGTTTCTTGAGATCACTAATGGCCATGCAAACACAAAGTTATTCATCCCATTGCTATTGCCAGCAACTGGCCGCAGACTTGGAATTCTAAGGATAAAATCTGAGCTTGGTGACAATGTCGACCAATTCAAACCACACCTACTTGTAATTTTGCCAACCTCTCAGTGAAAATCTTCTCACCGACTTCAATGCGTTTCCTGAGTTTTACCAGTGAGTGAATTCTGGACTTTGATGCTGAGCGCTGCACCTTTTCCTTATTCTTTGGTTGTTTCTCAAGCAACACCTGCTGCCTTCATCAAACTTCAGAATCATTTGTATTAAATCAAGCGGAAAGGCTAATTGTGTTGGTTTACGTTTAGTTGTTTATTGATTTGTTTTATTGTTTTTTTTTTTTAATTTTCTTTATTAAAAAGAAACTATTAATAAAGAAGATGCAATTTATTTTATTTATTTTGTTAATAAAATTACATATGTTATATTTTCAAAAATTAAAAATATACATATATATTTTATTAAACAATATATATATATATATATATATATATATATTTTTAAATGATTTGTTAATAAAATGATATATGTTATATTTTCAAAGATATACATATATATTTTATTGAACAAAAAAATTTATTGAATTTTTTTTTTAAGTTTTTTTTTTAAATCAAATGAAATGATGCAAACTTTTTTTTTTAAAACATAAAATTCTTTTTCTGATCCTCCAGATCACACAAAGTATAGAAGGAGAGCATACTCGAGAAATTATTAATTTGTTTAGATGTAAGAAATAAGACTACTTAGTTACACTTCCCCGACAATGACGCCAAAATGTTTAGTCAATTTAGTGTCCTAAATTGATAGCATAAATTATCGACCAGGGCTAGTAAACTGATGAAGTGTAATGCACTGTATGTGCATAAGTATCCCTTTTCTTACTTCATTGTTTTAGTGTTTTGTTGATGTTTTTGGGTTTTTTTATGTTTTGGTTCTTAGTATTCTGTTCTATACTAGAAAGATGAAGTTAAATCTATGTAAAGAGGAAAAACAGGAAAATGTTAATGAATAAATGAAAACAGAGTTTATTTGCAAGTTCTCTTCTTAACTAGAAAATGATGAAAATAAGGAGTCCTAATCCATGGATATTACAACTTTTAAATGAACATTAATGAAATGAAAAGTAATTCAAAACACTACAACTTAATCTGATTCATTTAGTTAGAGATTTGTTGGAATAGCTTGTGAAAAAGATTAATTTTAATGCAATGAGGATCTCCTAAAACATAAAAGGAAATGTTGAAACAAACAATAACTTAAAACATTACAGTGAAATCTCATTCATTTGATAGAGGTTTATTGGAAGAGCTTGAGAAAAGGATTACTATAATGTAGTAAGGATCTCCTATTGAATGCTGAAACAACTTATAACATTACAACTAAATCTCATTCATGAGTTAGAGGTTTATTGGAAGAGCTTGAGAAAGAGACTAATTGTAATATCATGAGGATCATTTTCTAAACATAATGCTAAAAGATATGATTTCAGAAAACAATCTAAGTAAGGAAATATGACAAAACATAATTGAAAATGACTTATCTAGAAAACATGTAAAACCTCCTTGAATAGCAGGGGCCCTCTGCTACTAATTTGGTGAAATTCTTCAGCTCCTTAAAGTTGTAATCAAAACAGCATCAAAGAACTGAACTTCTTTATTGATAAACTCACAAATCTACATCCCATTCCATCTTAAGCTTTGTTACAAAACACTCTCTAATCCTTTCCCTTCTTCTCCTATTTTTCACTACCTTTGACAGGAGAAATCTTTTCCTATTTATACAAAATATGAGAATTTATCTCATTAATGAGAGTCCATGAATTTATCCCTTTATCTCTAGAGTTACAATCAAAATAGGAAATGATAAGACACATGTATTTTTAGAGTTTCAATACAAATAAGAAATGAGACACATATCTTCTTAGAGTTTCAATACAAAAAGGAAATGAGACACATATCTTTATGATCCCATGATCTTCTCCACTCAAATTCGAATTTGGTTTTGGGAGGCCACATAAAGGTCTTTTAGAAGCTTCTTTTTGACCTACACATGTCACAAAACTCATAACACATATATAGATATATGAAACTATGTTAATTTTCTAGTTTCTAATCATAAATTCAATTTAAACACATAAAATAAATAACTTTGGAAGACAAGGATCCTAACCCATATATTTATGAAAATGGTTACTTGATGTAGGGTTTTAGGTCAGATAGTTATGAAATGAGAGCTGAATGGTAATGAAATAATGGAAATATATATGAATATGGAAAACAATTTTGAGACTCAACATGCATCATATTGAACACAATTGATTTAGTATTTCAAATGCTTCTCAGTTGCAACAAAAACAGATGAATGAGGGAGTTGTAGTGTAGATGCAGAGTTGGAAGCAATATGGCAATGTCATCATCAACATAGATACAACATTAGAGTTGCGTAGTGGTTGGTGGGAAGCAACAACCAAATATCAATAGTGTGAGAGGAGATGATTCATAGACAAAGTGTGTGGTAGGGTGTGTAGCACTAGAACACCTTCCTCGCTAAGAGGGAGTGTTAGTTTTTTTATCATCGGATGTGTTCTAGTCACAAAATTTGGTGGAGATGCTAGAATACACGAGATCTCAAAAACCCAGAAATAATTTCTAGAAATTCCACCTTGAAATGGCTTAATTAGTTTATTAGCCGTTTTTAAAATATTTCCTAAGTCTAAACTTAAGGAATATGGTTAATTAATCATAATTAATGAATTTAAGGTGATAATTCTCTAGAAAATCACACATATCAACTACGATATTATCCTAGCCCTTGATTAAGTTTTAATATTGGTCGTTGGTGCTCCAACAAAGGATTATAAGAAGAATTCGATGGGAACTTGGAGAATACACCATAAACACTAAGAGAATTCGATTTTCCAGAGTAGTAGTAGTGAGTTGTTGAAGAGTTTTAGCTTCAATGAGGAAGCAGAGTCAGTGATGGGAAAGGATAGTGATCTGGATGAATTTTTGAATATCTGGAGAGGCAACAACAAGAGGCCAGGTTATTCCTAGTGAGGAAACACAAAGGACTACACAGTTGCTTCAGAAGAGTAATTTGATTTGGCTAGAGGAAAATTCGATTCAAATTCTAGATGCCATGAAAGTCTTCTAGAGGGATGGATAATCAATTCCTCAGCAGAGAGAAATAACGACTTGATTAGAGGTAGTTCTGTGCTAAAATTTGAAGGGTTTACACAAGCACTACGTAGAAGATGATGCATTTGGTATAGGAAGATGAATTTCCTGAGGTAAAGTTGCACTGGAGTTGCTTGTGGAAGAAAGTAATTTACGTCAAATAATTTTGGCCATATTTAATTGCTGATTGGATTTATAGTGTGACATCCATAGATTGTACTCAGATTTCGATATTGAATAATAATAAAAACCTCATCTGCTGCACCAGTTTTCCCAAGTTAGGTTTTTCCGGGGACATTTTTCCAAAAATAGCTGTGTAAATTTATGTGTGTGTGTGTGCGCGAGATTTTATCAGTTTGTAGCACTATCTTCTTCCACTGTTTATTTGCGAAAATCATAGTGTGAATTATTTGATATTTTCTATAGTAGACAACAGATAAATTGATAAATAAATTGAAAATTATAAAAATAATTTCCACTTGCTATGATAGATGAATTTTTCACACCTCCAATAGGTCGTAGTATGAAAATATATGTAATGAATTGAAGCATATGAATAAGAATAATTTGGGATTTTCTCCTGTATGTCTCTTTAAAATTTTATGGCTTCTTGTTGTTTTATTGATGTGACGGTAGCTTTATGATGCATTTTTCTATTTGATGATATGATTATTATGATTATGGTTCACTCTTATATGATTTTTTGATGATGAAAATTTATGAAATGGTAAATTTTATCTCACATTGATCACCCCCCTCTTAGTGTGACCTTTTGGCCAAAATATCCCTATAATCGACACAAAAATGGATAGTACCTTAATTTTTGGTGATAAGAATGATGTTAAAAACCCATTCTATTAAGGGAACTAGATAGATGAACTTATCTTTGAGCAGTTTCTCAAATTTTTCCTTGATGGAAGCATCTATGTGAGGATTGACTAGTCAGAGCCTTTGTCGAGTTTTCTTAGCCCCTTTGTAAGGGATGATTTCATGCTCTACAATCAAAGGATCGATGCCAAGAATTTATTCATAGGACCTAGTGAAATGTTGCAAAATTATTTGAAAAGATAAGTGTTTGTAACAATATCATTTGGAGTACAGTCTGCTCCAAGAATATTTTTTGCATGATCCTAAGTTTCATGGAAATATTGATGGGAATAATGGGATAAATGTTTGATAATTTCCCTTTAAAGAACACATCATGTGTCGTGATAGGATCTTGCGACCAATTGACATTTTGCAATGAAACAAGGTGGTGTAAGTTTGTCATACAGATGCCTCGAACGAGGGAGGAAAGATGATCATTGGTGAGATTCTACCCAAGGTGGATCAAATACAATAATTTATTCCAATATGGCTTCATCATATGGTATTGTTGTATTAATGAAGTCATGTGAACTAGAACAATCGACAACCCATGTGGGCGAGGAGTAAGCATCAAGTTCCACATCATGTGATGGACTTGGCTTGGGGTCAACAGTCTCCATTTAGATAGCTTGATAATCCAAAATGGTAGGGCTCAAAGGAATATGATCATTGTACATGTCAATGTTTGAAGGAGAAGGAATTATCCACATATTTTCAGATCCATTAGAATTGTAAGTGATAGAGGTGATTGTTAGAAAATTATATATTACAGAGCAATGGAAAACATAAAATATACAGAAAAAAAATAGAGAAATAACATATAAAACAAGAGAGACACAAATATATGTGGTTCACCCAACTTAGGATACGTCCATGGAAACAACCAATCCTTCCTTTATATTATCAATTAAAATGAAGAGACACAACCTACAACAGATCCACTGTAATATTGTCTGCTCTCTCACACAACCCCCCTTTCTATTTCTCGCACAGAATATGCACACAATACACAACCACAATACAATTCCCTAATACAACAGATGGGTTACCTTCTAGGGAAAAAAACCCTAAATTAAGAAAAAATACTACCGTCAGATCATTCGCCTAATGAATGGTCCAGATTGACTATGAAATTACAATATTTCACAAGGAAATTTTGCATTTGTTTTTAGCTTTGGGGGTGCTGCCCCCAAAACCCCCCACCAAGGGGGCCTCCAAAAGGTTTCCGTCACCCCCCTTGGACCCCCGTAAGGACGATGAAATGACGAGCGGTGTTGCTGCCCCATTAAGAACATGGGTCCAATGTGACGATACATCTAAACAAAGAAGATAATCAGGCTCCACACCCAACAATGGTAATGTTAATAATATTTGATGATTATTATGTTTCTGTAAGAAGAAAGGTAAAAGTGTTTATTAACAAAAATAATTTGAACATCCTTGCTTTAATAATTTCAAGAGTTGAAGGGGGAATCTCCTACAAATGGAACCAATTTACTATCGTGAAAATCCAAGTCAGGATTGCAAAAGGTAAACTAGTTGAGAGTGACTATTTTAACTTGATGGGGGAACATCCTGACATGGAAGATGGATGAAACAATGATAGTCACAACATAAAACCAACTTCACCCAAGCAAGAGGTTATAGTCTACCAGGGCATCGATGACTTTGGCTTTGATTGATATCATTTTAACCTCGATCTTGATAGGAAAAGCAAGAAAAACTACTTGAGGCCACAAGGTGTGCCCATCAAAGGCCTTTAATGTAGAATTAGGGGGTGACAAAGTCATTGATCTAATATATTACCAACACTTCAATGACATAATACGAATTTCCGATGAGCGTGTCATCCAAAGACACAAACCATAATTTGGAAGGCCAAATTATGTGGAAGATAGGGTTTCCATAAGGATGGATCAAAGGGGATGAAATTTGAATATGAGGGATCTACTCCACCAATTTCAGTTAGAAGTTCCTTGCATTGCGTGGAGAAAATTTGAAAAAATTTCGAGTGCAGACATAACAATGGGTGCTTGGGCTAGAACCTCAACAATGCTATAGTTGTGAGTAGACCTTGGATTCAGATTTTGCATAGTCTTAAAAAGTGCACCTTTATGAGGATGTAACATATTTCTCAACGATGGTTTATAAAAATGAATAAGACCATCAGGTTGAATAGGAATCACGTGTTATAATGTGGAAGAACCACTCTCAGGATATTCATATTTATGTGCTCTAAAATGACATGGCTTGGTTTTTCCACCATAAATATATATTGTGTGGATGAGGCATTATTCAAAAAATTTCCACCACTCCCATTTTATTGAGGAGGTGGAGGGTTTGAAAATGTATGTCGCTATTGGGTCGTAAATGGATTCATCAAGATAACAGGATAATGAGCAGTGTTTTGCTACGAGAAGTAACAATGGATCCATCCTGGGACACTCATGAGTTAGATGGTCCTCCCTGCAAATATTAAAAGGAAAATAGTTCTTTTTGTTTTTATATTTTGTGTCACCACTAATGGTCTCTTGGGTTTGAGGTGGTCCCTGTTCAATGTTTGAAGTTTTATTAGAGTGTTTTTTCTTCATTTTTCCTTGAGGTTATTGAGAATTATTTGAAGGTATTGATTGCATGGAATTCAACTGGAGGTTTGAATAAGAGTACGAGGAGTTTGAACTGCAGGCTACAAGGAACTAGAATAAATATTCATTTGGCTCATTTGAGTAGCTAATTTTCCTATGTTTCCTAAGGATATATACCACACCACACCATCAACATGGGAATTGGGATTTAGTTTCCATACATTATTTTATTGAGGAGCATTAGTAATGATTTCATAGAGAGTACCTTCTTGAGAATATATCAAGTCCAATTTGTGGGCATGCATGATGGCTTGTTCCTCTGTTTGGGATCCCACCATAGCAAAATCTTTAGCAATCCTAGGAAATAGAGACTTGGTAAACCACTCATGTAATAAATCATCCGAAAAATTGGTTCTAAATAGGCTTCATCTCCATCTCCACTGATGGATGTGGTCAAAGAAGTGGATGGAGGTATCTTGACAGAATTTAGTGACTATATCGGTTCTAGTTTCGTACCTAACAAGTAGTTGGTAATGTTTAAAAATGGCATATGATAAATAAATAAATTTATCGTAAATGAAACTTTTTATATCGATGTACTATCTTGCGAAATTGCTAGAAAAGACACAGTATGTTGCTATAATCCATAAAATATTTGTATGAGCACCATAGGTGGTGTTAGTGTCCAAATGTTCAGTGATAAAATTTATTCTTTCAGGTTTACTTAGTGTTGGGTATGTGTTATATTCTAATAACCTCGCTGTTTACCTTGTTTGTATGTTAGCGAACATGGTGAGGGGTCACAGTGATACATAGTTGGGGTGGGGCGACATCAAAATTGTTTTTGTGCGGACCCACTCGGCGGATCCTTGTGGTTTGTGCATGGTTTTGCACATGGTTTGGGGTTCGATGGTTTTCGGCCCCTGGTATTTTATAGATCCGGTCAAGGGAACTACGGTTATGTTCTAATCCAGGGTTAATGGATTGGGGTTTATGTATGCTTCGGCATGTATATATATGTGTTGTAACACTAAAAGGAATATAATGAAAAATCAAGCTGGTCGTCCCGATTTGGGATCCGGGGGAAAATCTCTGTGTTTATCTGTTTTATGTTTTATGCTCTTGCTATTGTTTATTTTCTGTTATAAGAATCGTGTGTAGATATTTCTGTTCAGGGTTAAAACCTACATTTGGTATCGGAGCTATTTCGGCTTCAAGGGGACACCTTTGTTGTTGAGGGTTTTTTGCTCGGGCCTGTGGTAGACCCTGTGCAGTGGGAGATCTGCGGGATCGATTCTTGCGGTGAAAGAATATGGCGAGCGGCGGAAAGATAGAGATAGAGAAATTTAATGGTCAGAGTTTTGAGTTGTGGAAGCTCAAGATGGAGGATCTGCTGGTGGATAAAGATCAGTGGATCGCGGTAGATCCAGGTACTAAACCAACAGCAATGTCAGATGAAGACTGGAAGAAACTGGATCGGAAGGCCAAGAGCACAATACGGTTGTGTGTGTCAGATTCAGTATTGTTGAATGTATCTGGGGAAGCTACGACGAAGAATTTGTGGGAAAAACTTGGGACTTTGTACCAATCTAAGTCTCTGGTGAATAAGTTGTTCTTGTGGAAAAATTTGTATAACCTGAGGATGAAGGATGGAGACTCGGTGACAGAGCATCTGAACGCCTTCAATACTGTGGTAAGTCAGCTGTCATCTGTTGATATTAAAATCTCGGATGAAGATAAGTGCATCAGTTTGTTGTGTTCTCTACCAGACTCGTGGGATAGTCTGGTTATTGCAATAGGTAGCAATACAACTACCTTGAATTTTGATGACATTGTCTCAGCCTTGCTGTCGGAGGAAATGAGACGGAGAAATATGGAGGGTCAAAATGGAGATGCCTTATCTGTACGAGGAAGGTCCCAGAACAGAAACAAGAATAAGGTTTCAAGTGGGAGATCTAAATCTAGAGGGAGATATAAATCTCCTGGAAAGTTTGTAAAGGTGTGCTGGAAATGCAGAAAGGAAGGGCACTACAAGAAGGA
Organism: Pinus albicaulis; assembly: GCA_034641835.2. Lineage (NCBI taxonomy): Eukaryota > Viridiplantae > Streptophyta > Pinopsida > Pinales > Pinaceae > Pinus > Pinus albicaulis. The sequence goes on along the minus strand of CM076579.1, from coordinate 1,204,383,732 downwards.
CTGCAGAACTAAAGCTCCTGAGAAAGGAAAGGGATCTAATGATGCTCCTTCTGCAGAGGCAAAAACCACCTCGGATGAAGGTGGGGATGTGTATTTGGCTTCTTCTTCAAATACACATGTAGATCATAAGTCATGGTTGATTGACTCAGGTGCATCCTTTCACTTCACTCCCCATAGGGAGTGGTTTTGTGAGTATGAGAAATATGATGGTGATGTCTTCCTAGGGGATGATAGGAAGGCAAAAATCATCGGACGTGGAAGGTCAAGCTAAAGCTGCAAGGTGGAAGGATTAGACACTTCCTGGTGTTCTGCATATTCTTGCAGTGGCAATCTGATTTGCAGCAAGCAAGATAAATTGATGCGGTGTAACGATGTTCGAAGAAGATGCCAAGATGGTTGGGGGAGCACTTTGGTAGTAATGTCGTGGAGGTCGGACTGGAACTGCTGTACAAGCTACAAGGTAATCTTGTTATTGATGGAGTGTGAGTTACGTGGTTCACTGAAAGTGGGATGGAAAGCCCTGTGTGTCTGCTGGAGAAAAGACCATGCTATGGCATCGAAAGGCTTGCACATATTGGAGAAAGGGGCCTTCGAATACTACATAGAGATGGTATGGTAGAAGGTATGTCTAATTGTTCTCACGGATTTTGATTCTTGTGAACATTGTGTATATGGGAAGCGAGAATCAGATTTGAGTTTTTCCTACGGTGCTAAGAGGGCAAACAAGATATTAGAACATTGTACTGGTGATGTGTTTGGGCACAGTATCGGTTCCATCCTTTGGGAAAAGTCCGCTGTACTATGTTTCATTCATAGATGACTTCTCAAGGAATGTATCTGGATACTATTTCTTGAGGAAAGAAATCTGAAGTCTTTGACAAATTTAAGAATTTAAGGCTACTGGTGGAGAAACCGAGATAGAGAAGAAGATAAAAGGCATTGAGGACAAGATAATGGTGGGGGAGTGCTGAGAAGGAATTTGAAGAGTTACGTAAGAAGTGTGAGTATAGCGACGACAGAAGACTGCCACTCCATACACACCTCGGCAAAATGGAGTTGCGGAAAGAATGAATAGAACGTTGATGGAAAAGGCAAGAAGCATGCTCGAGTAGTACAGGGTTAGGACAAGAATTTTGGGCGAGGGCGGTGGAAGCTGCATGTTACTTAGTTAGCAGAGATCACCTTCATGCGGCGGTAGAGGATAAGACCCCACATGAGGTATGGACTGAAAGAAACCTTCTCTTTCACATCTAGAGGTATTTGGATGTGATGCATATGTAGCATGTTCCAAAGGAGAAAAGGACCAAGTTGGATAGCAATAAATCCCGAAAGGTGCATCTTTATTGGGTATAAGGATGGTTTAAAGGGTTACAAGCTTTGGAACCCGAAGTAAACAGGAAGGTTGTGTACAGTCAAGATGTGGTGTTTAGAGAAGTGAAAAGATGTTGTTAGAAAACATGAAGTCACAAAGGAACTTTGACGAGAGATAGAGTTTGAGCTAAGGAGGATGAATCGAGACTCTACAACGAGAAAGACTCGAGATATGATGAGCCACAAACTCCCGACTTTAAGAAGATCGGTTCGGGAAAGAAGAGCAACTAGAAAAGGTATAGTCCATCTGCACTTTACGATTTGCAGGTTTTGCCTTAACTATGACGATGATGAACCCGAGCGTGCGGGGAGGAAGTAGATTCGAGAGGATGAAAGGCTTCTAGAGGAGGAGGCCATGGGTCGATGAAATGGCATCCTTGCACAAAAAGCGATGCATGGGATGCGGGTGGAGTTGCGTGCTGGAAGGAAGCCCATTGGGAGCAAAATGGGTGTTTAAGAAGAAGATGAATGTAGAAGGCAAGGTGGAGAAATACAAAGCTCGGTTGGTAGCGAAGGTTATTCCAGTCTTGGGAATTGATTTTGGTGATATTTTTTCTCCTGTTGCCAAAGAGTTAAGCTTCTGTTAGATTACTTTTATCTATGTTCTTTAGCTGCATTTGATTTTGAGATAGAACGGATGGATGTGAAGACAACATTTCTTCACGGGGATCTGAAAGAAGAGATCTACATCGAAGCAACTTTGAAGGATTTATGGTGAAGGGTAAGAAAGAAGCGGTATGCGGAGTTGAAGAAGTCTACTGTATGGAGTTAAACAGTCACCAAGGATGTGGTATCAGAAATGCATACCTATATGCGGGGACTTAGCTACTGAGGAAAGCAAGGAGGATCACACGTGTTTATTTATAGATTAATTGGTGACCAGTGTTATTTATTTGGTCTTGTATGTGGATGATATGTTGTTTATTGGAAATGACAAAGAAATTATCCAAGATTTGAAAGGAACAAGCTGTTCTCAAATTCAACATGCAGAGATCCGGGTGCTACAAATTATATTTTGCCCCCGGGCATGGAAATTAAGAGAGATCGGGCGCAAAAGAGGAAGCTCGCGAGGTTAAACCCAGGAGGAAGTATGTCTGAGACTATATTACGAGAAGGTTCAATATGCAGGGATAGTAAACATGAAGGTTCCTATTCTGTAGGGTGTAAGTGACAATGCCCGCGAATAGTGTCCCAAGACACAAGAAGAAGAGGATGCCATATGTCGAGTGTTCCATATGCAGTCAAGTGGGTAGCTAATGATGTATACAATGGATGCCTTGCTAGACTAGACATTGCACATGCGGTAGGGAGTATTGAGCAGGGTTTATGTCAAACCAGGGGGAAGGGAGCATTAGACAACGAGTGAAGCGGGTTTTCGAGATATTTACGTGGCCACTGGTGATTATGGCTTGTGCTACCGGGAAGACAGGATTAGGAAAGAATGTTGGACATTCGTGGTTTTGTTGATGCTCTGATTTGGGCTGGAGATCTGGACCAAAGAAGATCTACAAGTGGGTATGTGTTTGTAGCCATTTGGAGAGCGCAGATCGGTTGGATGAGTAAAAGATAGTACGTAGTGGCTCTTTCAACTTCTGAAGGCACATATGCATGACCACTCATGCAAGCAAGGAAACGGTTTGGTTACCAAATATTGTGTTCAAGTATGGGGAGTTTGAGTACTAACAAGCTATAAGGATAGTACGTGATAGACAAAGTGCAATTTTCTTGGCTAAGAACCACGCTTATCATTCAAAAGACAAAGCACATTGATGTTCAATATCACTTTGTTAAAGGTATATGTTTAGGGCTAAAAGAGGTGTTACTTTCGGTAAAGGTGGACACTTTGAAGAATGTTGCAGATGCAGTGTGAGAAGTCCGTGAGCACTCAAAGAAGTTCTCTTGGTGTAGAAGAAAAGCAATGGGTGTTGAAGAGTTTGAGCCAATGACTAAAAGCTCTCACTGCTACTTTACAATTGGAAAAGAAAACAACAAGTGGGAGAATGTTGGGTATGTGTTATATTCTTTCCACGATTGGCTTCTATGTCGTATGTTGCGTCGGGCATAGTAGAGGGTATGTCAGGGTAAGCGATCCCCCAGAGTTGAGATCAGGAGGCAGTGCACCCATGCCAAAATTGTTTTTTTGTGCGGACCCACTCATAGGTGGATCCGCCCATGGTTTTGTGCATGGTTTTTCACATGGTTTTTGGGTACGATGGTTTTCGGCCCCTAGTATTTTTGTAGATCCGGTCAAGGGAACTACGTTTATGTTCTAATCCAGGGTTAATGGATAGGTTTCATGTATGCCTCGGAATGTATATATATATGTGTTGTAACACTAAAAGGAATATAATGAAAAATCAAGCTGGTTGTCCCGATTTGGGATCCAGGGGAAAATCTCTGTGTTTATCTGTTTTATGTTTTATGCTCTTGCTATTGTTTATTTTATGTTATAAGAATCGTGTGTAGATATTTCTGTTCAGGGTTAAAACCTACACTTAGTAGTGGTCCTAGATCAAAATTTCATGTTTCAAGTTAGTTTTCAAATAAAATTTTGTTCACTGAATATGTCTAGGTCTGAAATACTAATCCCTTCACTCCATTCATGGTCATCATCATTTCAAAGGTCATATCATCCGTCAATCATCTAGGGTTTGAGGTAATTCACCACACTTTCATTTAGGTCAGAGTCTAGGTCTCGTTTGTTTCGCCACCATAAGAGTTAATTATGTCATTAAAGAAAGCAAAAAAAATCTCATTTTCACCATACAATTCATTTTCCTAGGGAGTTAGAAAAGATAGGGAGATAAGTGAATAGCTCCTCTCTTCTCACCATCATACTCCACAAATGCCATGGGTTGAAGAAAAATAAGCAAATTTGTGCCAAAACTACCTATGTACGCTTCTGGGTGTGCTGCGATTTTGAGGTTTGAGCTCCAAATCAATTCTCCAAGGTTCAAAACCACTGAAAAAAGGTTCACACACTTCCTAAACAGTAAGTGGACACCCTCCATACCTCTCTCAAGTCAAAATTCACTAGCAAATGAGTGGTTTCCTTCATTAGGTTACCTCCACTACGTTTTTGGTGTTTTTCATATTTTGTTTGTTTCAGCTGATAAAACACTAATATAACCATCTACAACCTTCATATAACATTCATACACCATACCCTTACATATCCTATCATTCACAACCCTCTTTTCCATCAATTTCATTAAAACCCTAATTTTCACTACATTTTGGCAGAAAAACTAGTGAAACCCTGTGTTCTAACCTTTTGGGAACATTTCACGTGCCCATTCCAAAAAATTACAATTGCAACTTGTAGCCAAATCACCACCCTACCTCCCCAAATTTTTAGGTATTTTTCCCTAACTTCCTTCCTCTTCATTTTTATCCCTAAAACCACTCTACCACTATTCCATGTTTTCCTGATTTTCCACCTTCCCTATCCACTACATCAAGCTAGGGATTTACTTGTTGAAAAAAATCATGGAGGGTGAGAAGAAGGTCCATAAGGGAGGTCAAAATTCTAGGTTTGATCCAACTCAGACCCATGGCATCATTTTTAGAGCTTCATGATCAAGCCAAGGTTTACATTGCACATAAGGATAATTTGGCTTCAAAATCAGTTTCTGAAGTAATGAAGATGATTTTTACAAAAGTGAAAGAGGTTTTTTTCAATAATAGGCCAGATAACAAAAAAAAAATTCAGTTTATGCACAGGTGTTATGGTCTGAGAGAAATTATCAAAATACAGCTGCTTGAGGTAAATTTTGGACATGTTGTTTTCAAATCAATTTCTCAAGGGTTTGGAGCAGGGGTTTGCAGTAACTGATGACTCAATTTTCTAGCATACATCCTAAAATTTCCAACCATACCACTTTCATCCCAAAAATCCTCTAGGAAGTCCTCCAAACTCCCTCTAAAAGTAGGTGCTACGCTTTTACGCAGAGTGCGCTATGCTTCTGCAAATTTTGAGTGAACAACTTCAAACTTGGATTGGGAAAGTATTTTGGAAACATGGAGGAGGTTGTTGTTCATAAAATTACAAAGAAAAAAAAACCTCTCTTAGGTTTGCAAAAAATGTTATGGTGATTCGGATTTATGCAGGAATGCAACAAAATACACATATAACCATAAGCACATATATGCAGCGGAAATAATATTTCATTTTATTAAAAACAAATGACTGAAATAGCTTACAGACAGGGCGCTAGTAGCTTATCTCTTAGAAGAGATGTGGCGGCTACAGGCCTCTGAACTATGTTACAATACATGCATAATTTAAATAAATAGCTAGGGCACTGGTAGGATTATCTTTGAGAAGATATGTGGCGGCTACAGGCCTCTGAATTGTGTTACAATGAGACATAATGGAAATGAGCAGCGAGGGCACTTGTAGCGTATCTTTGAGAAGATATGCGACGATTACAGACCCCTCCACTGTGTTACAATGAGGCTGGAAGGCTTATTTATTGTTGAGAAATAATGTAAAACCCTAAACATCCAAAAACCTAACCCTAGGAGATGAAGCGCCAAAACTATGGGTCCCGTTTGGGTAAATTGGTGTTTCAACTTCCCAGGGATGTAACTTTGGCATACGATCTCCGTTTGAAATGCTCAATAGCTTGTTAGAAATATATATATGAGGAATACAACTTTTGAATGAGAAACATCAATCTATAGTCCCATGTTTCTCCCGGTTTCCCAAAAAAACGTAGTTTAGGGACTCAAAACGGCTCCGAAAGTTCAGAACCTGAAAAGCTGCTAAAAATAGTAAGTTGTGCTGAAACTTAAAAACTGAAAGAATTGATGGTGGGGGTTCAAATGGAATAGGTGGGTGGCAACCTATATCCACCTGGATCATTAAGGCCCCAAAACGACTCCGGGAGTGCAGGACCCGAAAACCTGCTAAAAATAATAAGTTGCTGGAAGTGAAAATCTGAAAGAATTGATGGTGCAGGTCCAAATGGAATAGGTGGGTGGTCACCGATATCCAATTTGATCATTCCTCCCTCCTTAGGATGGAATGGTCCCCATTGCGTTAAGTTCCTCCATGAGGGGAAAATTCTACTGAACTTGGTATTGGATTTGTCCAGGATTTCATGGACCTATTGGTAGACGCGCTGGATGTAGATGTGTCGTCGGTGGGCAGCCGTTGAAGGATATGGGAAAAGTTATCCATCATATCGATCCTTTATTTCTTGAAGGCCTCCTAGAGCGAGATTTTTATAGGATCTCTTGCTCCCTCATCTTTATTTCCTTCCGCCATGGGGGGTCGTCGAGGTTTTCGAGGATGATCTTGCAACTGTTCAACCAGATCGAGCCCGAACTCCTTATACCTTGACCGCGCTGGGGACATGCAAAGAAAAACAAAGAAAGAGAAGATCACTCCCATACCACTAATCCAGATTTATTCAAGAACATAATAGAATACACATATAACCATAAGCACATATATGTAACAGAAATAATATTTCATTTTATTAAAAACAACTGACTGAAATATCTTACAGACAGGGTGCTGGTAGCTTATCTATGAGAAGAGATGTGGTGGCTACATGCCTTTGAATTGTGTTACAATACAAAAATAATATAAATAAATAGCTAGGGAGCTAGGTATGCCTATCTCTGAGAAGAGATGTGGCGGCTACAGGCCTCTGAACTGTGTTACAATGAGACATAATGGAAATGAGCGGCGAGGGCACCAGTAGCGTATCTCTAAGAAGAGATGTGACGGCTACAGACCCCTCCACTGTGTTACAATGAGGCTCTAAGGCCTATTTATTGTTGAGAAATAATTTAAAACCCTAAACATCCAAAAACCTAACCCTAGGAGATGAAGCGCAAAAACTGTGGGTCTCGTTTGGGTAAATTGGTGTTTCAACTTCTCGGGGACGTAACTTTGGCACACGATCTCCGTTTGATGTGCTCAATAGCTCGTTAGAAATATATATCCTAGGAATACAATTTTTTAGTGAGAAAAATCAATCTATAAACCCATGTTTCTCCCGGTTTCCCCAAAAAACGTCGTTTAGGGCCTCAAAATGGCTCTGGAAGTTCAGGACCTGAAAAACTGCTAAAAATAGTAAGTTGTGTTGAAACTTAAAAACTGAAAGAATTGAAGGTGGGGGTTCAAGTGGAATAGGTGGGTGGCCATTGATATCCACCTAGATCATTAAGTCCCCAAAACGGCTCTGGGAGTGTAGGACCTGAAAACCTACTAAAAATAGTAAGCTGCTGGAAGTGAAAAACTGAAAGAATTGATGGTGCAGTTCCAAATGGAATAGGTGGGTGGCCATAGATATCCACCTGGATCATATGGTTAGATAGATATTGATCCATATTTAAGCCATATTTTTGCAGTTTTTTGGAAATTCCTTTGTTATGTTTATGAGCCAGTTGTTATGCTTCTGGGAAGTGTTGTTACACTCTGGGAATTGTTGTTACACTTTTGTAACTTGGTTTTTCATCTCTAGAAAGGGTCCAAAATTAGGGTTTTGGCTTCAAATATCTTCAAACAATCTCAAGGCTTGTGACCATTACTCTTTAGGCCCCTCACAACAGTAAGTCATTACTCTCATACCCTCCCTTGGTCAAGTTATTGAGTTTTCAATTCATTTTCATGCTTACTCTATATTTCTCCATATCATCACTTCTCCATGACGTAGAAAGATTTAATTTGATAAAAACTAACCTAATCCAACTAAATAAACCATAACCCTAATACCTAAACATTATAATACACCTCTCATGTAGCTCACACTCTCATATCCCACCATGCATATCATCCCTAACATGTCATTTTCATCAAACCCTAAATTCTAGCAAATTTTCAAACTTAAAAATTGGAAATTTCTTATGTTTTCTTTATTTCATCACCCTCCTCACATCAATTTCCCTTAATTACACCCACAACATGGAGCTAAAATGCCACCCTATCTACTAAATTTTTTTTAGAATTTTTGCTAGCTCCATAACCCTCCATCTCACCCTCTAAACCTACACTATTCCTACACTCTATTTTTCCAGATTTCACTACATATACCCATCCCATCAACATAATAGGGTTTTAATCCTTTTAGTGATAAAAAATATGGAGAGTGAGAAGAAGAGCTTCAAGGGAGTGCGCCACCTCAGGTTAGAACCTTACACTATGCAAGAAATCAATGCTTCACCCTTGGCCAGAAGATGTTTTGAGAGGATTAGAAGTTTGAGGTTCTGTGAAAAGCTCATGGAGGAAGGGTATCCTCTTCAATTGACCAGCTTATTTGCCATAATATTTAGCATGGGAAATATGAAATGCAGGACATGGAGGCTGAAACACAACCAAGAAGGCAAAAAACAAGAGGCCTCAAAAGGGCACTGGAGCTAGAAAGATAGTGAGCTCATCCACCTGAAAAGTTGAACTTTGATGAGCTTATAGCCATGGAGTTTAATCAAGACAAAGAGATTTGGTTGTCAAGGGTAAATGAAAATATAGAGAAGCTCTTGAAGAGGGCTAAGAGAGACAATAAACTTCAAAGACACAAGGCAAATAATTATCGCACCAGGAACACAATTTCTCAAATAAGGCTAAAACGACTAAGGAAAAGGCTAAAAGAAGCACAAATGAAGATTAAAGAGAAGAATAGCTTGGAATTGTTGGTTGAAGCTTCTTTGTATATTTATCCCATCACTCATAGGTGCTACAGAACAAATTTTGAGAACTTTTGAACAATTTTGGTATTTTTTGTGATTTTTGCACAATTCTGGAAATTCCTCCTCACAGAAGGGTAACAAACTTTTGTTATGCTTATTTTAGGGGCATCCAAATGATTATTTATTTACATGGTTGAATGAATTTTGATGATTAAATTACAGATCAGGAACCCCTTTGGCATAAAAATCTTTAATTTTGAAGAAAAATAAAAAACCACTCATTTTTCATGTTTCTGCCACCTTTTTAGAGCCTCAGTTACGCTTTTGGAGTAACCTTGGGAGAATGGATTTTTGAAGGCCTTCCCATGGGTCATTTTTCAAAATTCCAGATGTTTCGAAAACTAGACAAACATGGCTAGTTGAAATTTCTTTCAGAAGTTGATTTGGACTCCTAAAAGTGCCTGCAAACTTCTGTGACGCTTCTGCAAAATTCTGCTACCCTTCTGTCAGAATGGTTACAAATCAACATTGGATTCCTCAAGACACTTGTCAAGCTTAGAAAATGTCACAAATTCAAGGTTTTTCTGTCCTATGAGTTGGAATTAGAGTTATTGAGTTGGTTTTTTCCTCCTATCATGAGGGAATATGTAATTTAATGTAAGGGACATACACTCCTAGTTAATAGCTAAAATTCAGGGAATGGTTTCTAACCTCCCTAAAATTTAGGAAATGATTCATCTTGTGTATTTATGATCCATTTTGGATGGTACTTCTAATTGATGAGGTGTCATAGTCCATATTTTATATAGGTAGGCTCTCTTTAGTATTTTTTTGGGTTGGATAGTCTTATTTTGCAGTGGAGCTTTTGTAATCAACATTTTGGAATGAAATCAAAGAAAAATTTGCAGGATTTGTGTTGAGAATCTTGTGGTATGCATTGGAGCATTTGTTCTTATTATGTATGTTTATCTATTCATGCTAAATGATATCTCTTCTTCTTTCAGATACATCTTTCCATATGTTTATCTTGTAAGTTTATAAGCAGAAATCATGTCTGTTCATGCTCTGTTTTAGGCAAGGTTTACATTGTTATGTCTATTTGATTTTAAATGAATGAATTCACCTCACTGATCATTAAAACTCTCTTTCACTTTATCTTATAATCAATGACCTATTAAACATGTTTTCGAAATACCTATCTAGCCTCACATATTCTCTGCAAATTGACCTTGGAATTCAGACCTAAAAAACCCTACACAGTCTTCTCAGTGACCTTTCTATCCAGCACTAAAAACATTAAACAAATTTTATTTACTAAGCTTACATACCTACCCTAAGATCATTAGATACTTAGCTATTCCTTTGACTACAAAAGTGACAACGAGAGAGCCCACTCTAGTCCTGGTAGGGCTAGATACCTGCCCTAAAGCCTGGTTTGTGGTTACCTTCCTTCATCTCCATTCACAACGTTGGGAAGAAGGGGGGAGTGATAACATTCTTAGCGTCGTTACCAGGGAGCGAAGATTCAGTATTTCCCGGGAAAGAACGAAAAATATTAGTTCTGATTGTTGATGGTGAATAGTTGTCAGGCATAAGAAAGGCTGTGCATTTTCCACCTGGTGACTCTAGTGTCGAAGAATACAAAAGTTCAGAGTTTTCATGGAGACTCCACTATTAAAAAAAATCGGCAGCTTGAAGAAATTTTTGGTGATTTCATTGTTCTCAAGAAGGATTCAACTGTAAGAAGGAATTCTATATATGCTCCTATGCAACGAGATCATGTTCCAGGCTTTCCAAATGGTATGCCTCAAGTAGATTGGAAAACATACTTTCCAAAATTCAGAGATGGAAAAGGTGATGATGCTACACTTAATTTAATAAGATTTCATATGCATATGTGTAAGCTGAAGATTAATTTTCATGAATATTGTTTAATGAAAATGTTCATGATCACATTAAAAGAAAAAACACAGTTTTGGTATGAAAGCTTGCCTTCTGCTTGTATTTATTCTCTCAAGAATTTTCACTCAGTTTTTTTTTTAGAAGTATAGAGAAACCTATCCTTATTTGCTTTTGATTGAGGATTGTTGTGATCACTTTGAGATTTTTATTCAAGAGCTAGAAAGTGCTTATGTTGATGAAGAGTTTATGGATGATGAAATTTTGGATGCTTTTGATGAAAACCCTTTTCACTGCCATGAGAAGATCATGGATTCTTCCATGGATGGAAACAAACTTGAGAAAAATTCTTCAAAGGATGGGATTTATCTTCCATCTCTCGAAGTTGATGATAATTTGTAGCAGTATTTCCAATATTCAAGTGATAAAGATATATATGAAGATGTTCTGTCTAGCTACCCTTCATTCCTATCCTCTTCTGAGTTTTTAATTCTGGAAGAAATATGTGCAAATCAGAATTTTGATTTTGCTTGTAAAGAAACTCTAAAGAGTCATGATTTATATGTTGAAGTCAAAAACAATGTACAACAGGTTTTTTGTCTTGAGTTTTATAAACATGTTCAACAACCTTTAAAGGATCAAGATGTAGAATTTTTTCAAAGCCAAGACAATTCTCTTTCTGATGCTCTTTCCTCAAAGTCCAATGCTGCAACTTCATTCTGATGGTTTTCATATCCTGCTCTATATTAGCCAACACATTAGCATCATAACATACCAATATCATCATGATGACCTAATTTCATACAATGACCTTATGGACAACAACCTTCACCAAACGAATGTAAACTTGACCATATGCACCCACTTCACATGCATAACCAATCATGAATGACCAATGCATGTCCCACATATAGCATGACATAGGAAAACATACAAAAACCACACACAATCATGATCAATATGTGACCTAGCATAAACAAGAAACACATGTACAATATGTAAGCTAATGTGCATGCCAAATACACAATCATGAACATCACATAATCGGTCATACACACATGAGAACATGTCCCAACGACATCAACAAATTTCCCATGGAGAAATCACTAAAACCATGATAAATGCCATGAAAATGCAACAAGAATGCATATACCACAAGCATGCGTGCAACCAACATAAATGCATGATCAACACACCACCCATCCAGTTTGCGAGTTGAAACATGCTCTGGCACCACTCTGTGGTATCAGATATCACAAAAAGATAACATAAAATAGAAATCACCGAATAGAACAGAAACCATAAATCACCCAAGGAGAGCACAACCATGCTCTGATACCACTGTATGGTATCAGATATCACAAAAAGATAATAGAAACCAAACACCACCCAAGGAGAGCCTAACCATGCTCTAATACCACTCTATTACACCCTCTTCCCACATCTACCCAAGTAACCGACCAACCAGGGTAAACATGTGATGAGAGGCTATTTATATGAGATTAAAACTCCTATATTACCTTAAGGAAGTGGAACCGATGGAAACACGGCAAACACACCTTACATGACATCAAAAACACCTCTAGGAGGTAAACCACCCTCCCAAACCCCTGAAACTTGAAGGGGGGATGGATTTTGACCCTCTTGAGCCTTAGCCACCGACATATAAGGGCAAGGGAGTGGATATAGATCCTTATCTGTGGGCTAGCCTTGGAAAGGTAGCGGCTAGGGCACCAAACAATCAATTCTATGCCTACAGCTCTGGGATTTGTGCGAGATTTTTAGCCCCATGAGCCTAGGTCACTGCCCAAAAATTCTTGTAAATTTAGAAGAGCATAAATAAAATTGAAAAAAATATATGGAAGTATTCACATAATCAGGAACTAATCCAACCCCACCCAGCCATGACAGGAATTTTGTCAAACATGTCACAAACATTGCATCTACAGGTGTAAACAATATAATTAAACATGGGGGTCTAAAACTTATCTGAGAGCCGCTAAGAAGTGTTTCTACCTTACATCATAAGTTTAAATACAATATATTTGACTATAGATACATTTTATATTCATTTATAGGAAAACACATAAATATATCCATAAATCATCACTGATAAAATACAATATTATAACCAACATAATAGCAACATAAATACCATGGATATAACATCAATGAAATGAACATAATAACCATTAAATTTGCATAACAAATTCCAAAGGAATAAAATTATCATTAATGAGTGTAAAAACCAACCAGAGATGGACTTCCACGTTCCATCCAACCATAGATTGGCTGAGCCAAATATCTATTCAGCCAATCACCCCTGTGTCATATTCCAAGCATGAATGTGGGACTCAAACCAAAAAACCAACCAAGGCATCCAAAGGCTAAACCACCTCACCCTCATTAATCATAAACTTGGATTTACCATGATCTGCACCCGATCAGTAGGAAAACACAAGCATGGATATCACTGGATTCTCTTCGCCTAAACCATGAGGAATTTTCCTATCTCCTAGTCTCTCAGGATTTAACACAACCCCCAATTTGAATCAAGGGTCACTAGGACCTAAACCGAGACATACTCTCAAGGATTTACCACAATCCAAAACCCGAGATTCTTAGGTCTAAAATGGAGAGTAAACCACCAACTCTCAGGCTTTACCGCAACCCACAGTCAAAATCAGGGGTTACTAAGCCCCAAACTGAGGTAACAAGCAAACCAGTTCTATAATTATTCAGAGATCCACCTCACTCAACTTCAAATCCATTTGGTAATCCAATTAAATAAAAACATGAGAACACCACAACACCATGGCTATACGTAAATGGAAAGCCTAGGCTGAATACACTGTCACACCTAGAAAAACCCATGCCAAGATAGGAAATAACCACATGAAATACCATGCATGTCAAATCTAACAAGGAAATCATACATGAAAATCAATACCTACAAAGAATCCTAATGTAGTTGCTTGATTCCTGCTCCTCCATGCGTGCTTCCTCATTTTTCCTAGTTTCTTACCTTTCTTGCTCAAAATGACAAAGTGCTCCAAAAAATCTAAGTGTCCAAAAGTGAGAGAGAGAGGGAGAATAATGAGAGAGCTCCAAAAAAATGCACTGACAAAAAGGTACCAATTGGTCCTCAGAAGCCTTTTTATTAATGAGGCCTCTATTTTCTTCATTTTCCATTATTTTCCTTCATTTTCCTCCTCACATGTAACCTGTGACCTTTCATCTCCCTTTTCTCCTATTTTCCATTAATTTCATAAATAAATGTGCCAAATATTCATTTTTTCCTTTCCTTTACCTTTTCCTTTGCCTTTTCCAATTTCCTTAGCCATAATAACCAAAATGAACACCCACTAGGATGCTTTTACCAACATTCAGCTTCGAATAAGTGTCCCATCAACCGTGGTTATTATTTTTAACTTTATTACATGGAATTTTCACCATGGCTGTTACATTCCTTGTTGGTATTTTCACCAGGGATGTTACATTCCTTGTTGGTGGAATGATATGTATTCTAATTCAAAATTTAATTATCTAATTCAGGATCGTAAGACTTAGAGATGTAAGCACATGAAATGTAGGATTAGAGCCTATTATAACCTATGCTAACAACTAACTCTAGGAAAAACCAATCACTAAGGATTATTACTTGTCACTGGATTGTGGTACACTAATCCTTGTCGGGTTCTAAACCACAATATTTCATTACCGACATACAATTTTCATGTGGTTTTATTTATGTATCTTGTTAGGTATTGAGACTTCAGTGTTTATAATTTTCTAGTGATGAAAACCCATTAAACATGTTTTAGAAAAGTAAATTGAAAAAAAGTAAATGCCGACAACTATAAGCAAAAGTGTGCGAGGCAAATAAAGAAAACAAGGAAGTAAAATACAAGAAATTCATTAACAAACTATAAAAAATAAATGGTAATCATGCTTAGAGATATATTGTAGGTTCTTATTTAATGTAGGAATATTTTACCAAGTAGCTGCAAAGCTGCAATCAATTAAAGAATCCTAAACTGAAATTTTTTTTTTTTTTAATACCTCGTTCTAGTACAAAACCTAGTACTGAATTAAGTACCGAAAGTATGAAAATTGAAATTCTGAATAAGTACCGAATTAAGTACGGAAATTATGTAAATTGAAATTCCGAATAAGTACTGAATTAAGTACAGAAATTATGTAAATTGAAATTCTGAATATTAAAACGTGTTAACAAACCAATTTCAAATTTGTTTGAATCTTAAGCCTGTGAAAAATAAATTTGAATTTAATCATAACATGTTCTATTAACAAATATGAAAACAGAAAAAGCGAATTTAGAAAAAATAAAACTAAAATAAAACATTAGACAAAATCTGTAATTAAGAAAACTAAATATTTTTTGAATATTAATCTACTCTACAAATAAAAATCAGAACGTTACGTGAGTCGAGGGGCCCTTCCCAACCTGGAAACGTTCCTAGAGACTTATGTCAAAATAATGTGCAAAGCTTCATCAATTAAATCTTCATTACAATAATCTCAACTTCAACTTGCAAATGGAAGTTCAAATCTATTACAAAAGATCAACTCATAATAATGATAAACTCTTTGTGTTATCTCTAATCCCCCTCTCTACCATTTCAGGCTTTATTTATACATAAAATCCACTGATTAAGGATACTATCCAACCTCCTAAACTCATTAAACGAATTTACAACTTGATACAAAATCTGATTTTTTTGTAATTTTATACAAATTGGTCTTAAAGAACCAACCATATATTCTCTAAATTGATGTATTTTGAGCATATATTTAAATGGAACCTAATTTTTCATACTATAAATAAAAATTTCTCTTGGAATTTCCTGATTCACTTCCATGGCCTCGTAAATCGCACCCAAAGAACCCGTTGTAACTTTGCAACCATATTGAATTTTGGGAAATGGTTTGAGATACAAGTAAATTGATATTTTTTTCAAAAACCCATTTTCCATATTCTTGATATTCTCCACCATATGCACATAAATCAAGGCAAAACATGGAATTTTCAAAACTATTACCTATTTTTGGCTATAGCTTAAATCATATGCTAAGATACCACACATGTTAGATGGGTATATTAAAAGGAATGTACAAGCATATTAAGACCATGTAGCACCTAATTTACCATGCTTTTAGGAATAAAAACATATTTTATAATTTTGACTTTTTCCCTCCATTCTTGCAAGTGAAAAATTAAGTACTGAACTACTGAACTAATATAAAGATAGAAATTTTCGTAGTGGAACATGTTTCTTGGCCACATAACCACATTAGTAAACCATCATTGATAAAACTATATTAAAAACTCATTTAATCATTAAAAATACAAGAAACCATTAATAATTAACCATAAGGTAAAATAAATGCATTTAGTGAAAATTGGTAATATGATAGTTATAGAATATGTTATAAAAGTATGAATATGGCTTGTATATGAAAGATTTGGATAGCCACTACAATAACATATCTAGGGCCCAACATTCCTCCATGCCTAAGACTTTGCATGCCCTCATGCAAACAAAATATGGACTAGGAAGGGATGGTGGATGATATAAGGTGATGATGAAGATAATGGTTGTATGAATGTGGACTTGGAAACTTTGTAAGACCATTATTCACTTTGTGGTTATTTTATTAGATAAACAAAAATGACTTCATCCTCTTATTGAGATCATTCAGATGATGATTTTGTGAATGTTTATGATGTACAAGAAAAATAAACTATAAATATTCATGTACCACAATCATTCTTACAATCTTACTAGAATATGCATTAATGGATTTGGAAATGGGGGGTTAATGGTGGTTTAATAAAGGCGGAGAAACAGGAAGTGGTTAATCATAAATATTCCTTAAATTTTAATGAGCTAAATAGCCTTTAAACATGTTTTACCTCAATTATAGCTTTCGGAATTTGATTTGTACTACAGGCTACAATGGAAGTTGCATGAAGCTGAAGATGAAACAAAGTAAGGCTGAGAGTCAAGAAGAATTAGAATTGATTAGTGCTGATATGATCTGCTGAAGGAAGCTAAAGAGAATGAAGTGAATATGTTGGAAAGGTCCCAAAAACCATCCCCCCATGCCTGAGGTTTTTCTTGTTCTCATGCAAACAAGGTGAGGTACTAAAGAAGTGAGAAGGGTTGCCAAGATGGCTCGAGTTCAAAGGAGCGTGAAAAACAAAACAGTGGAACTAATGAGATGAATATTGAACAAAAATAAGTCATCTAATATTTATTAAAATGATGCAAAGCTAAAACCAAGCATAGAATAAATTTCAAATCATTCATTACAGATAATTTCGTCAATCCTTAAGAGTTTTATGCTCAAGAAAAATAAATATTTTATAAATTTAAGGGGCTCTCCTTATTTGTAGGTAGAAGGATTTTTATGATAAAAAAAATGATGAAATGATGAAAAATTAGTTATTACTAACAAAATCCCAAAGTCTTATAGTCATCCAAGTATTACAGATAAGCTTTGCAATTGAGTTTTATTAATTCTCTGTGATCATAGATCCCACTTCTAAGGAAAATTAAATCTTAGATATAGTATGAAAAACCAATGATAAATGACTCAAGGTTACCTTAAAGCCATCCTTTAACAAAAAATTATGGAGTTTGTTTTTACCCTTGACTTGTCCACACATGCTTCCTTTTTATTGTAACACTTTAGAATAACCATCATATGTGTAGACAAAATCTCTGGTTTGGTTGACACTTCTTTAGGAAGAATGCCCCATTACCTGTGAGTGTACATAGCCCCGATGGGTTTGCCTAGTGGTATAACAGGTTAGTACCCACTGCGAGCAGGCGTCCATAGCCTCGACGGGTTAACCTCTTAAACCTATTTTACACTGAAGGATATAGTCCCATGTTTCCTACCATTTTAGGTTTAGATTATAGACATTTCTTTTGCAATTGGTTGATGGGGGAGCGACTACAAAAAGCCCCTTAAAGGCATAGGATGATACCTTTCAGAGTGACTTTGATTATCTACATAATGTCTTAGGCGCATAAGGTAATTATAGGTACTCAAAGGACATAACATGAATGAGTCATTTTAATGTGATATGGATGAGGCTAAACAAAAAATAACGAAAATACACCTAAAGTCCTACTAATCATAGCTTTCATATATGCTTTCGATTTTAAATTAGTGTTCCACCATGAGTAGAGAATTAGTAACTCTTCTGCAAGTATTAATAAATATGCTTGGAGATTATGCTTTGGTGTTATTGTTATAGTATTTAAGGTGATTTTCATTGGTATCACTGTATGGACCTTTTAATTTTGTTTTAATTCCCTTAATATGTCTTGGTAACTATATTTTGAGAAACTGTTTTGTTTTGATAATAAAAAATATATATGAATAAGAGAGCTGAAATTTAAAAAAAGAAACGATATATAAGCTATGAATAGTTTGGAATTATCATTCAATTCAAATTCTCTGAAAATGATTTCTTATTCATTCATATTTGTGAAATAGAGGTCATAAAATAGAGAAAGCATGAATGCATCATTTTTAATAACTTAAGGAAAAAGGAAAGATGTCATCAAATACCGCCCTAAGTGTTCCCTTCCATTGATGAAGATGTCTTTTTTGCTTTTTAAAATATTATTCTAGTATTTAAGTATCCCAAATGAACAATATCCTTGAATCCTGCCTTGCCTTGAAAAATAGAAAATTGGTACCATAATTCTGGATACTGGTTAGATGAAATATGGTACTAAACAATTGGTATGCAATACTAGACAATGTTGCACTGTAATCATTTCCAACTTCACATAAGATTCCAAAAATAATGGTCATATATTATTTTATTGAAAATAAAAACTAGAAACATATCTAACGATCATACATAAATAATAAGTGGGAAAGCAAAGTAATAGTTGAACCATGTTGTAGTTGGAAACAAGACTAAGTGGAAATATTCAGTGAAATAATATGCAACTGAAAGAGACCCCAACAAAAATATGCAATAGGAACATAGATATCCCATTTTAAACTAATCAATTTTTAAATGTTAACATCCCCAATTATACAAAAAAATGAGACATATGTTGCATTATATTTTATAACTAAACTAACTACTATATACAGTATTTATTTATTATGCTACTCTACTTGAGAAAAAGAAATTCCTCTCCTCAAGTATAGGAGTATTTCCAGTGTAACCATGTGTGTAATAGGTGTAAAAATGAATTCATACTCAAGTTTAGAATATAGTCCTCAATGCATACCTGAGTATGAAGTACCAGTTGTTTTAATAATGATGTCAAGAAGTAAGGAAGAATGAAGGAGTGGTATGGCCTTATAATTTCTTGATACCAACTTTCAAAAAAATTTAAATGCTCTTGGTTTACCTCTTTATTTGGCTCATATAGCATATCCTCCTTTACCATGCCATGCAGACCTTCTATTATGATATGAATATCCTCTTGTGTACTTATATGATCGATATATAGGCATGTCAAAAATTCTTAAATCTTAGGTTCTAATGCTTGCTCTCCATTAGATGTAGTCCATGATTCTTCAGTTTCCGCAATAATTTTTCAAGAGTAAATATCTTCATGTGGATGTGATTCATGGAGTTTTTGTTCTTCTATTGATTTTGGGAAGGAAGATAATTTCTTAGCTACTGTCAAGATTTGTTCTCCTTGAGATGAAGAGATCTCAACTGCGACTAGGATTTGAGAGAGTTCTTACTGATAAAAAACTACTAAAAAACACTCAGTTACTAAACACACTCATATATTATACACAAATGGTGTATGTGTAAACACACTCACACACACAGATTTACATTCTGATTACTCTATTAAATAGAGTTTTTGAGATCCAACTTATTCCTAATTTAGAGAGAGTGGTTGAGAGAATTTCTCAACCATCACAAACCAATTTCTCAAATATGGAATGTAAGAATTAACTCCAACATCCCCCCTTAATTATTACATTACATGAATTTATTGAAATCACTCATAAA
This sequence comes from Pinus albicaulis, assembly GCA_034641835.2. Lineage (NCBI taxonomy): Eukaryota > Viridiplantae > Streptophyta > Pinopsida > Pinales > Pinaceae > Pinus > Pinus albicaulis. The sequence goes on along the minus strand of CM076579.1, from coordinate 1,204,363,790 downwards.
TAACAAAATAATCAATCATTCTTTAGCTTCTAAGTAGATGCTCCATAAAGTTGCCTCATAACCCTTGGAAAGGTGTAGTTGGCAAGTTGGATTCCCGAGTTCGCTTCCTCAACTCCCGAATCAAGGACCTCCCAAAGTCAATTACTGGACAACATCCCAATCTGTCACATAAAATCATTAGAAGACCACTCTACATCTTCAACGAATGAGGGATCCTTCCCTAGATCCGCAACTGTCATACTATCTGGACAACCATCCATGTTGAGCCTTACTACCACTTAATATCTTCAAAAAACAATTAATTGCAATCACTGAACTCCTAGTCATTCTATGGACGAGTTCCCATCCACCGAAACACATGGGTGCTAACCGCTGTACTTGCTAGTTATCTAGGAAAGCCGTCTAAATACAGAATGTATCTAGATTCATTTTTACAAAATGACCTTCTTATCTATTTTGAAATTCATCACACTTATTTTACAAAAAATTTATAATACTACTTAAATCACATTGAAAAAATCAGGCCATGCACACTGTGCCAAGCCCATTTATCTGCATCTTAGAAACACAAAGTCTATCAATGAAAGGAACCTCAACTGCTACCCTTCTCATAACCTCTTTTACCGCCAATGGAAACATCGTAGCCAGAGGCTGAAAAATCCACAAAATTTAATACAGTTGGGAACAATTAACCACAACCGTCTGCAATAAAGGTTTTTTCACTTAGGGTCCTTACAATAACAATGGACAACACTAGTCAAAGATCTTACTTCAATCTCATCCAACAAAGCACCGCATCAACCACTGTAATAACCCGATCTCTTCTTCGCAGGTTTCGAGTAGTTGAAAATACCAATGGCTTTAGTAAAAATCAATTTGAAAATGGCCACTTATACATATTTACGCAACTATGTCTCCAATATTACAATTTTTTTCTGATCTGTATATTCTCTCCACTTTACTTCACACACTCTTTCCCTTATACGTAGCAGCGTTCTATTTGATGCGAAATACAGTAAAGCTCAGTTTCTTTTTGTTTCAGTACTATGGGAATAATGCACGCGATAACAATGGCCATGATGAGGAAGAGTGTTTTTGAGTTGATTGTGCTCTGTGCGCTGTGTATGTGCAACTTTCCTAAACAACATATTCTCCATCTGATGCCCACACAAACTCAAGGGTAGATCCGAAGGATCTGTTCTACCCATAAATCGAATGAGAGGAAGGCGCATACAAATCCCAAGAATTCATCCTCTCAGGTGACGTCCCCACGAGAGAAGGCTTAATCCTTATCCAGTGATGTTGCAAACCGTGAGAATTCAACATAGGAAATCAATTTGCACTCTTCTTCTCCAAGGACTTAGACTCACAACACACAGGCCTCTGATCCTGTGCTCTGATACCATGATAAAAAACTACTAAAAGACACTCAGTTACTAAACACACTCATATATTATACACAAATGGTGTATGTGTAAAGACATTCACACACACATATTTACATTCTGATTACTCTATTAAATAGAGTTTTTGAGATCCAACTTATTCCTAATTTAGAGAGAGGCGTTGAGAGAATTTCTCAACCATCACAAACCAATTTCTCAAATATGGAATGTAAGAATTAACTCCAACACTTACAAACACTTGATCATTCTGGAATACTTATTTTCTGGTTGCTAATCCCTGTCATGTAGATGGATTAGTGTATGGAATTCTTAAAGTACCAAAAACTTTAAAAATCCTAAAGAAATAAAAATAAAACACACTTAAAACAAATACAAGAAAACCGATCATGTAGTCGAACATCACCATGCTACTAAGACCCTGTTATCATCAAGTTATATATTCACACAAGCTAGGCTTCTTTCTTTCCATGAATCAATCTAAATGAAAACACACTTGTAAAGAAAAATAAGGAAAAATAAGGCTTTGGATCCTACCTTTAATTCTACACATATGAAAAAGAAACTAGAAAATAAATTAAATATAACTAGACTTTGGAATGACCCCAAACCAAAGAGGATGCATGGATATTACTCACATATTACCGTGTTTACCTGCCATCTATTTTCCCTGAATCTAAGATCACAGAGAAACATGTGAAAGATCAACAAATTGGTGTTAAAGAACCAGCCATGTCTTCTCGACCCTGATGTATTTTGAGTATCTGTTTCAATGGAGCCTAATTTTTCATATTATAAATAAAAAATCTCTTTGAATTTACTTATTCACTTCCATGGCCTTAGAAATCACACCAAAATATGACTATTTAGATACTTTTTCCAATATGGGTGTTGTAGAAATTTTGTAGAAAACTGCTTCAAATAACCTGCTGTAAATTTGTAACCGTATTGAATTTTGGGAAACAGTTTGAGATCCAAGTAAATTTCTATGTTTTGAAAAAAATCATTTTTTTATTCTTGATATTCTCCACCATATGCACAAAAATCGAGGCAAAACATGGCAGTTTCAAAATTGTTACCTATTTTTGGCTATAGTTTGAATAGTGTGCTAGGATCCCACACGTGTGAGCTCGTTATATTCCAAGGCATGTACCAACATATTAAGCCCATGTAGCACCTAATTTACCATGCTTTGAGAAATAAAAATATGTTTTATAATTTTGACTTTTTTTGTAATATTCCAAATCTGGAACAATTCAACAATCATGCATTAAAAACACATTTTCAGAAATATATGCCATAGAAATGAAAATAAACACTTGGATCCCATAGATACATCCATCTATAATCTAAGTCCAAGAGGAGATCTTTTTATAAATGAAACTAGGTGAGGTAAACAAACCTCCCACATTAGTGTAGCTGAAAATGACTAAAAACCCCAGACACTACTACTTAGAAATAATGCAGAAAAGGGACTGCATAGTCTTATGAGGGTTTTAACTAAAAAATATAGGAGAAAAATATATATACTCATATATTGATGAATAATTCTGAAGAACAGAGATCTAGTCTCCTCATACAAAATACAAGAGAACCCGGCAAGGGTTTCTTGTCAAACACTCTGCATACAAAATGTGATATTCAGAAATTTACCAAATCACCACTGCAACAATGAAGCATAAGAGTGTATAAGGCTGAAAGAGGTCTAATATTATGTATATCCCTCAAGGGATTCCTCCCATGAAACGTTGAACCTTTCAATCACAAGAAAACACTCCAACAGAGCTACTAGACCATCTGTTGAATGCTGCCTCCAAAATAATGCATTCCCTAGCTTGACAACGTTGGGAATGTGAGGAAAATGTGTGTTTTGCTACGATAGATCTGAAATAATCTCTATACCTCTCCAAACAGGTCACTCAAGTGAAGTAAACCTTCCTCCAAAGAGAAACTAGCTCAGAAAGAGGGATTCCAATCCCTTCTGCTGCTACACCCTGCAACACTGCACAATCTCTTGAAAAAATTGCGTTGATGAAGTAGGCTGAAGCTTGGCCTGAAAACCTGATGTGGAATGATGAATACACACTCTCCCAAGAGTATCCTCAAGGAAAGAGATGGGATTCCTGCTCGAGAACATCTGGTGGTAAACAACACTGCTACCCTGCTAAACAGCAGGAGGAAGAAAAAGTCTGAGCAGACAAGAATAATAATCTAAGACATGATGAATAATGCTTGCATCCTCTTCCTTAAATAAAACATGAGTTTTATTGCCCTTGGCCCCACTCAATTAGGTAATCTCTATCCAAATATACATCTCCCTCCAAAACTGCGTTATCCTTTCTTGGATTCCTCCTCCTCCACAACTGTGCTGTTGACTTAGTCAAAGTGGACTGAATCAACTTGATTTTATCCCCGTTCACAAATTGAGGTGTTTTATTAAGCTAGAAAGAGTTCCCTATTTCACATTTGGAGTGTTTTTATCCTCCTTAGGAGACTTATGGGATTTTCTACCCATTTATTCACCCGTTAGAGCTGCTGCTAACTCTAATGTTCCATTTAGCTTTGAGGCTGAAATTTTGGAACATTACAGTCCTCCCCTCCAAAATATTTGCTTGTCCTCAAGAAAATGTATAGGGAGAGAAAAATTTCTCCCCTCCTCCTCATGTGGCCTCCCATCAATAGCCTCCATCACTGCATCAAGGGAATCTGCAAATAAACTATCATCCAATGTTTCCTCCCGAGTGTGAAAAACCACATGGTATACATCATTCAAAGGTGGAAAGTGTGAATGGAAACCTACTTGTCGTCTAATGGCCTCCACAAAGTAGGAGTGATGACCAACATGGTGAATGAGTTCCCCCCTCACCCATGCTATCATCCAAATGAAGTGAGTCACCCTCTAACATGGCAACTCATGAAGAATCTCCTCCACCTTTTGCTCCTGAAATGTAGGTAGGCTGAATAAATGAACATGATAGGCAAGAGGGCCTATCCCATGCTATCCTCCTCTCCAATTATGATAAGTGTAGAGGGCATGATGATTTTGGGCTGCAACATGATTTCCCTCCAATGGCAAGAAGAATATTGAGTCTCTAAGGATTCTTCCTCCAAAATCATGAGACATGCAAACCGAAACCATTCCATTCAAGATGAATGGAAAATCATCACCATTTGAAATCCAAATCAGAAAAATGCTGAAATTTATGTGCAATTATGGATGGTACCAAAGGTTCTCCAAGTGGATATTACAGAGTCTTCACAACTTCTGTTTGAGAATGTCATGTGGCAAGTGGTTTTGCAACAAGTTATAAGCTGTGTATGTTTGTTCTTCCAACATGGGGAAGTAAGCATCAATGTCTAACATTGTACATAGGTAAAATAACAATACACTTGCCCAAATTCATGTATATATGGGCTACTATCATTACAAACATTGGCCCTAAAGTGACCATGAAACCCATAAATACTCTTGCTCTCTTGTGGAGAAATGCACTGCTCATATATGGTGAGAAGATACAAATACTCAATGGAGTAATCAAAAAGTACAGAAATGTATTTCTTACCATGCATGGTGAGTAGGTTGAAAGTGGGGTCCATGTATAAGTTCCCCAATGAGGATCCCCTCATAAAAATCTGCAAGAAGAAGGGATACATATACTCCTTGGAACACTCCATCAATAAGAACACACTCTTATGTGACAATGCTGTAGGCCTTAGAAATAAGGCTCCATGACTCCTCCCTTTGAGATTCCATATGCCAAATCCATCCACCATCATGCTGCTATGTGATAAGATCTCCTTCCTATATGGAAGTATCTCATGATCCTTCAATGCTGAAGGGTAGCCTCCTTGTGCCATGAATGTGCCTTCCCTCTCTCTATAAATTTCTTGAAAAGTATGGGAAGAATTCTGCCCATACTCTCCCAAGTGCAACAACAACAACAACAAATTTTGTTGTTTCCTCATCTCCCCCTCATACAAGCCATGGAGTAAGATCATGATGGTCAACTTGTATGATGCCCCAAAAAAAAATTCAGCCATGAAGTGCCTCCTTAAGTTCTCCAAGTGGTTCCTCCCACAAGAAGAGAAAAAGTGTGATGTGGCAATCTTGGTTTGCCTTTGGTTCCTCTTGAAATGTACAACATATAAATTGGGGAGAATCATGCTCCCAATGGGCATCTTCCATCTCAATCCCACTCTCCAAACAAAGCTCCCCATGAACATAAACATATCAGAAATATATGGAAGCAATGTACAATAAAAACAAGTTTCCAAATGACAACCAGAGAGTGAATCATAGTTCCACTCATGGAACCAACGCAGTGCATCCTTTTCCTGCACCAAAATAAGAAATAACAAGTGCTTCAACAGCCACTTGTTTTCTTCCATAGTCATCTTATAATATGAAAACATGAAGTTACAAGATGGTGTCAATGGTGCACACCAAGAATCATGTGGCTTCCCCCACAAACCATAAAAAGGATAGCCAAAATCAATGCTACAAGTAGCTGAAAGTACATCATCATACAATATGAAAGAAGAGATATTTCTTCTTGTTACATCATTGTACTCAAATAAGGGAAAGAAGTACAAAAAAATATATGAAATGATACCTCCTCCATCATGTACTTAAGATCTTGAGCTAAAATGGCTCAACTGGAAATTCTCCCTCACCTCTAAAGAGTAGGGAAGTGGCTGTGACCTCCTCTTCATTACCATCCGGGCTACACATCTCTCCATATGCTGATATATGTCATGCTGGAAGCCCTCCCAAGTGAACTCATCCATGAAATGAAAATATGCCTCAAAGTGCATAGAAGAAAAGTCCTCATGTGCTGCATGTAGCAGCTTCTGCTTGAGACTAGAAGATCTAGTCAAGAATATCCTGCCATAGGAATAGATGACCACATCATCCACCATGTATCTATCATCTCCATCCGGGTCATCAAGAATCATGCATGCACCAAGATCCTTGGAGTACTCTACCAAGAACTGAGATCTCCAATAAGGATCAATCCTCCTAAGAGACAACGCTGGTGAACTGGCATGTGAAGCTCTCCTCATGCAACTGCCTACTACTTTGACATACCCCATGCCAAATTCTTCCCCCAAAATCTTTACCTCTCCAAAATCCAAGAGTGGTGAATCCAAATACAAGATGTCTTCCATAAACTCTAGATCAGGTGGCCTCCCAGGTGGAATTCCTCAATGTAGTGAGACATCAATGTCAAGAGTAGACTGCACATATGGTTGGGCAACCTTGCCCCTGCCCTTAAAATGCAAATCATTCTGCCTCTTCCTGCATTAGCTCTCTAAAATAGAGAAGGGTGTGTGCCTCTCATCAAGTGATGCTGCTCTTCCTCCCTACCTCGTCCTTCCAGCTGCAATGCTACAATATCATGCTGCTCACTGATTGTGCTTAGACATCCATATATGAGATCCCGGGGAAATTCTTGCAAGGATACAAGAATCCATCCTGTTGGAGCATGTGCTCCTCCTCCCTCTGCATGAGGTATTGGATGTGCTCTAGATGCGACAACACTGTTGCCCTCATCTTCATCAATGTGTATGGGCAAAATCTCAATAGTTGGATCCTCCTGTGAGAAAGAGATCCCCATGCCCTCTTGTTCAAGAATATGAACTAGAGGTCTTGCTTCCGGAAATGTGTAATGCAAGATGTCAGCTTCTCCCATGGTTTTCTGAAGTGGGGTTTCCTCTACAACATGCAAGGGTTTTGTCCTCTCAAGTTTTATGTGCTCATGTGTCTTAGGAAGTTTTTCACCAAACCTCCCCACCAATTTTTCTATGAATCTTGCATAAGAGGAAGTGTTTGCATTCTTTAAAGAACAAGATTAAAAAATCCACCATGCATGAGCCTTACCTCTGAAATGTAGCGCTGCAACTCTGATGGCTTCATCTTCAAAAATGTGGTGCAGCTACAAATAGGAGTCTAGCTCCTTCACCCAAGATCCAGCTGAACATGTAGGTGATCCGGAAAAAGTTGATAGAAGAAATTTACCTGCATCCTGCTGCTTGTTCTTCTCCACTTGGATCTTGAAAAACTCTTGGAAATCAATATGATCTCTAAACCTCTTAGTTTGAGATTCATACTCCTGCAAAAAATCACTAAGAGTTCTCCTCTTAGGCATTATTCCTCCTCCCATCCGTCTCAAGATAGATTTGGGAACTTGACTGTGCTGTGCATAATGGTGTGTAGCTGCATGCTTACACTCACCATGTGAAAATCTAGATCTTGCTCTAGATCTAAACTCCTTTGGAGATCCCATCTCCAATCTCATTTTCTTCAGCTCTCCTTGAAAGCTCTGCATAGATTTTGGAAGAAGCTTGGTAAGCCTGTCTTCCTTTCTTCCTTCACATACTGAAGCTTCCTGATTTCTTTCCATCTCTCCTTCCTCTGAAATACAATGGCCTGAGATCCACAGGCTGAGCCAAGATTGATGCTTTGATACCACTATATTATTCCAAATCTAGAACAGTTCAACAATCATGCATTAAAAACGAATTTTTAGAAATATATGCCATAGAAATGAAAATAAACACTTGGATCCCATATATACATCCATATAACATCTAAGTCCAAGAGGAGATCAGAAAGAAATGAAACTAGGTGAGGTAAATAGACCTCCCACACTAGTGTAGCTGAAAATGACTAAAAACCCCAGACACTGCTACTCAGAAATAATGCAGAAAAGGGAATGCATAGTCTTATGAGGGTTTTAACTCAAAAAAATAGGAGAAAAATAGATCTAATCATACATTGATGAATAATTCTGAAGAACAAAGATCTAGTCTCCTCATACAAAATACAAGAGAACCCGACAAGGGTTTCTTGTCAAACACTCTACATACAAAATGTGATATTAAAAAATTTACTAAATCACCACTGCAACACTGAAGCATAAGAGTGTAGAAGGCTAAAATATTTATGATATGATGTAGATCCCTCAAGGGCTTCCTCCCATGAAAGGTTGCACCTTTCAATCACAAGAAAACACTGCAATAGAGCTACTAAACCATTTGTTGAATGCTGCCTCCAAAATAATGCATTCCCTGGCTTGAAAGCGCTAGGAATGTGAGGAAAATGTGTGTTTTGCTACCACAGATCTGAAATAAGCTCTATAACTCTCCAAACAGGTCACTCAAGTGATGGAAACCTTCCTCCAAAGAGAAACTAGCTCAGAAAGATGGATTCCAATCCCTTTCACTGCTACACCCTGCAACACTGCACAATCTCCAGCAAAAACTATGCTGATGAAGTAGGCTGAAGCTTGGCCTAAAAACCTGACGTGGAATGATGAATAAAAACTCTCCCAAGAGGCTCCTCAAGGAAAGAGGTGGGATTCCCACTCGGGAACACCCGGTGCTAAACACTACTACCTACTAAACAACAAGAGGAAGCAAAAGTCTGAGCATACAAGAATAATAATCTAAGACATGATGAATAATGCTTCCATCCTCTTCCTTAAATAAAATAGGAGTTTGCTTGACCTTGTCCCCACTCAATTAGGTCATCTCTATCCAAAGATACATCTCCCTCCAAAATTGCGTTATTCTTTCTTGGCTTCCTCTTCCTCCATAACTGCGTTGTTGACTTAGTCAAAGTGGACTGAACCAACTTGATTTTATCCCTGTTCACATATGGAGGTGTTTTATTAAGCTATAAAGAGTGCCCCCTTTCACAATTTGGAGTGTTTTTATCCTCCTTAGGAGACTTATGGGCATTTCTACCCATTTATTCACCGGCTAGAGTTGCTGCTAACTATAATGTTCCATTTAGCTTTGAGACTAAAATTTTGGAACATTACATTTTTCCCTCCATTCGTGCAAGTGTAGAAAAGTACTGAACTGTTGAACTGATATAGAGATAGAAATTTTCATATGCTTCTTGGAAACATAACCACATTAGAAAACCATTATTGATAAAACCATATTAGAAATTTATTTAATCATTAAAAATACAAGAAATCATTAATAATTAACCATAAGGTAAAATGAATGCATTTAGTGAAAATTGGTAATATGATAGCTACAAAATATGTTCTAAAAATATGAATATGACTTGTAAATGAAAGGTTTGGATAGCCAATATGATAAAATATATAGGGCCCAACATTCCTTATGGTTTTGGGTTGGAAAAAATTATATAGAAGCCCTGGAACAACTTGGGTTGAGTTTCTAGCCCTGGAGCCTAGGTTGGGACAAACGCTTTGGAGCCCTTGGTGGATTGAGTTACTTGTCCCTGGAACTGGGTTGGAAAAATGATCTGGAGTTGTGGAAGTCTGTGGGTTGAGTTACTAGTTCCAAAATCCCTAGACATGTTTGGTAGAGACTGATTTGGTTGGTGTTAGTTATGTCTAACCGTGGAGGTGGATTCACTGTCGTTGAGGGTTGAGGTGGTTTGGCCTCTGGAAGCTCTCGTTTGGTTTTGTTTTGGTTTATTCCATGATATACAACATTTGTGATTGGTATATGGTGTGAGGGTGATTGCCTGAAAGAGAGATTTTTTTCAGTGTGGTTAGGTGGTACGTGGAAGTCCCTGACTTGGGTGGATTTTCATATGTTAATATGAGAGATTTTACTATTGTGATCTATAAGAATTTGTAGTTATTATTTTGGAAATATTATCACTGAGTTACCATGGTTTCAATGATGGTTATTTTCTGGTTATATGTTTGTTATATGATGAGTATTATCTATGGTTATTTTCATGAATTTATTTAGTTATTGATTGGTTGATGAATGGATGGACTAATAAGTGTTGTTTCAACTATGTGAAGAGGGAGTATGGCATTATTGATGATTCTTAGATGAATATCAGACTATTATGATCAGATATGCATTCATGGCTATTGGAGCGGGGTGAGGCACAAGTTTCAAAGCTATATTTTGGGTAATATTGTATGTGCGCACTGCGCAAAGGGAGTGAAAGGGATTTGGGGTGGTCAAAGTCCCCTATTTGTGTGTAAATGGACTTAAATTTAAACTATGGGCCTCAAACCATGGTTTGAGACCATAGTATCTACATGCTAGGCACATATAAATACATAGAATATGTTTAAGCTAAGTAGTTCATGATTGTGAAAGATAATTTATGCTTATGATCGCAAATAGTCTGTAAGAGTATCGATAGGTTAGGGTTGGGTAAAAGGCTCTTGCTAGATGTGTGCATGGAGACCTAGTCTTGGTTGTGTGTGGACTCCACTGGCTGTGTACGTGGAAGGTTTTTGTAAGGGTTGTTGTGTAAAGAAGATTGATGTAATGAATGACATATCCGAAGATAATATAAGGAACTGTTTTGGCGAACCTCTTGTGTTATGCATCTATGCTGGTTATTGTTATGCTTTGTTGAAACCACACTGTTCTAAGATGCTTATTAACTATTGCACAAGATATCTGGATAACGTATGATTAAATGCTGATAAACAATGGATCTGTTTAAGTATTTACTGTGCTGTGACTTGGATAAACTTTTGTTTTGTTTGTCTACGCCAAAGTGATAGAGATTATGTGGTATTCTATTAATGTTTGCACATTCTCTATGCACGCATCTGTATAAGTTTGCTTCAGGTTTTTTCCGAGGACCACTCATTAATTTCTCCCTCAGGGTGCAGAAACCTGGTTCCAACACCCCCCCCCATACTGCTTTGGGTGATACTTTGGTTTGCACAAGCAGATCACTTCCGAAAGGGCCAGTAGTTGGAGGGTTTCTTAGTTTACCCATAAAATCTGAACCTGGGTCAGGACCCCTCAAGCTAACAAATGGTTCCGTTGTTGGGACCGGGGTCAACATTTTTAGGGAGAATCGATGTTGTGGCAGCCGTCTCGAAACGAATTACAAGATTGGTTGGATAGAAAGATCCTGGAATTTTCGGTTTAAGAGAATAAGAGAAATAAGCTATCTGCTGAACAATGGGTTGGAAAATATATTTATACAGAAGTGCATGAAATTTTCTTTAGTTCCCTCACATATGAGCTTCAGGAGTGGTTTTTATGCTTAGCTGAATTCAATCACTGTATAAGAGATGACCCAGTAACTGAGTGGACCTCTGAATTGATCCAAAAAGTATAGAAATTTGATAATAATATCACTCACGTGGTAGATCATTAGATTGATCGGATCGTGGGTGGCTTTGTGACTAAATTTTCCATTGATCAGTTTTTGTCCTACTCTGAAGCAGAGAGAAGATTTTTCAAAGGCCCTAGAGGTAAGTTCCTGTGCTCTTTGAAATTTTCGTTGAAGATTCTATTGTGTGAAAATGGTTTTCTGTGTGAACTTGCTACTTGAATGCATAAGAAGGGTTCAGCTATGCACAGTGGGAAAATTTACTGCGAAGAGTCTGAGGAAGTTGCTTATAACCCTCTGAAGCTTAGATATGATAGTGAGTATGAACCAAAAACTACTAGCTCAAGTGATTCTAACAAAGAAAGATTTTTCCAGCAGATACCTTTAAGTCAGTTTCCTACCCCATCCACTGCACTTCTGTCATCGCATCAGAGAACACTTACTCCACCGCATAGTCCATCTCCTCCTCCTCTCCCAGAAGTAGCAATGGCTGTGTAAATGAAGCTGAATAATTTCAAGGGTATCGGTAATGAGGACCCTGAACACTTCTGGTTTGTGATTGAGGCTATGTGGTAGGTGCAATAGGTTCACAATAATGATATCAAGAAGGCGCAGTTCGCTACTACCTTCCAGGATAGAGCATTGGACTTGTATATGAGGTATATTCAGGATAACCCTGATACTACCTTGTAACAGATAAACATAACCCTAAAAGAGCAGTTCAAAAAGCCCAAATCATACTCATAGCTGGTAATTGAGATGAAATATATCTGCCAGGAGGTTAATGAGCTTGTATGGGAAACATACCAATGGTTGAAGCGTCTCATCATGGATGGAGAGTTCGTCATTGACGATGCTCAACATAAAGAATGGTTCATTGCCATGTTTCTCCCCCATTTGTGCCAACCATTAGGACAATAAAAGATTTCCACATTATCTGAGGCTGTAGAGGTCGTAATAAAATTAGAAGCTACACCAATGCCTATTGCACTTGGGACTCAAAAAATACAGAATTAGCTAGAAGCCATGCACTTGGAAATTCAAATCCTGTGCAACGATAAGGGAAAGGAAGTGTGCACAGAGATCTGGTGTATAAAATGCAAAGCTTCCATGCACCATAAGGATTAGTGTCCTGTTTTCACTAATTATTTGAATGATGGAGGTCTCAACCCCTTGAAGAGCCCTGTCTGGTGTACAATCTGTTAGGTTGCAAGATTTCATGACACAGATTCCTGTCGAAGGATTGGGAAGTATCAACCTAACCTAAAGTAGTTGTTTTTCTGGTTCTGTTCCTCATTAGGGCATGATGAGCAGCACTGTAACACCTATGAGATGATGATGGATAAATATGAAATATATAGGATGCAAGATGAATCCCTAACTAGCATCACTTCTGGGCTTGGAGGATCTCCGGGGAGAAGAAGAGGCCGAGGAGGTGGATTAGGTGGTCAAGGAAGAGGACAAGTCATTTGTTATAATTGTGGAGATTCTGGCCATTATGCATGTAATTTTCCGAATCCTACACATAAATCTTGCAGGTATTGTAGGAAACTTGATCATGTGCTTGAAGAATGCCCTATCTTAATTGATAAGATGCAGGAAAGAAAGATGCAAACCCCAACACAAAATTTATAGATGGTGCAAGGTGAACCCCGTGGGGAGGTTCCAAGTGTGAATGTGGTAACAAGGAGTGACACAACTACCAATGAATATAAGGGAAAGAAATCTGTTACAAGTGTCTCAATCCGTAAGGCGCAAGAGAATAAACCTTTATTGAGGCATGAAAAGAATACACCGAGGGTGGTGTATCAACATCAGGTAGACCATTGCAAGGTGCTGGAGGAGATAAAGAGCTTAAAACCTTCCTAAAATTATGTATGAAATTACTGCGCAATAAGAAGCAAGTGGAAAATTTGCAAGCTTTGATAGATAATTGCACAGAGAGGGGACCACTAATGGTAGAACAACACACAATCAATAAAATCTACAAAAACAAGAGAAGAATGGGTAGAGAGATGCAACTCAATACGCAGATAGGAGCTTAAGAGATGGACCACGTAATTCTTGATCTGGAGTCAGATGCTAATGTTATACAAAAACAGACATGGCAGCGCATGGGCAAACCCAAGCTGGAATAGTCCACGATCCAACTACGCATGGCCAATCAACAGAGGATCATTCCTCTTGGGCGGTTGCCTCAAGTCATAGTCAATATTGAGGGCGTTAATGTGAAAGTCGACTTTGAAGTGATAGAGATCATGGATGATACAGATCCCTATCCTGTGCTGCTAGGATTGGATTGGGCTATTGACATGGATGGTGTCATAGACTTGAAGAAAAGAAGGATGGAGTTTGAGAATAATGGAGTTCGAGTTATCATCCCTCTAGACCCTACCAAAGAAAATAGATATATAGAGCCTGTGCACACTTAGGACGATATTGAACAAATCTATAAGTTGAGCTTTTGAGAAGAGGATTGGATCAACCCAACAACGGATGTAAATCTTAAGTGGGATGAGGAAAGCTCTTGTGTTTCAGACTCTGATGAGGAAATAAAGAATCGGCAGAAACGATTGCATGAGGTGTCTGCGCTTCACTATAATCATGTGACTAGATATCTGCGATGTATAACATCTGAGGTATGCAATTTGCCACACTAATATGGATCGTCTGATGTTAACAAGTTTATCAGCAAATTGGAAAGGACTGTGCTGGAAGACCAGAGATTTCATATTTTGATTTGGGGTTGTGCGCTATTCCAGCCAGATGGTGGGCTACTCATAAGGAGAATATGGGGAACTGGGAGGATTGTGCGTGCATGATGAAGTTAAGATTTGAATGCCCAGTAATCAAACTGGAGTATATATACTCTGGTGAGGAAGATCGATGCAGAAATTTAGCCAGATGGGGTAAATTCTGGGGTGAAGAACCAAGGACTGAGTGGGTTCATATGTTTGTTCACACCCTGGGGAAGGTGCCAACTGAATGTTACTTAGAGACATAACTGTGCTAATGCACTGGTGGCTGGTCTACATTGACTGAGAGTGTGATCCTCACCTTTGATACAAGTGGTCCGACTATGATTCCTGAAATTGTTAATGCGCCAATAACAGAAACCATGAATTGCAGACAATTGGCAATGGTGACATATACGAGACCACGCGCAGATGCTGAAGGCTCAAGTTCTCCCCTTAAGACTGCTAGGCAGGTGCACACCTTGGTAACCCTCGTGGGTTATTACAAAATACACATCCCTAAGTATGAATTGATCACTACATCGATGACTTGGGTACTTAGAATAGGTGCACCGAACAATTGGGATGTTGACTATCGTAGAAATTTGTAGTTATTAAGGGATGTGACGGATGCCACCCCACATGCTTTGCAATACTTGGTCAACAAGAATGTGTTGGGGGAGAAGGTTTGTATATGGTTCTCGATAGCTCATGACTATATGTGCAGCAAGGTGTGGCGGGCGTGCATTATCTGTGCAAGGGGTGTGACTAGCGCATAGAGATGCCAAAAAATAGCCGTTGGAACAATAAAACTAGATAAGAAAAAATTATTACCGTTTTTGGGAGCATCTAAAATGCATTTAATGAGGGTATTTTTCCATATTTGGGACTGTTTTGTCAGTAATGAAACCTCATTAATGCATAAGGAGCCATTGAGGATGTGTCGCAAGTATAAATATGGCCTATGGGGTTGTAATAACTCCCTTTGCATTCTGAATGAATTTCATGCCTTGAGCTACTTGTTTTCCCTTAACTTTGTGGTGTCTATGTCTAAAATGGATCCATGATTTGAAGAAGAATTATGTTGCACAGGGCTAGGATACGCCATTCCCACCAGTATGACAACCACACGACTAGGTGACGACCCTGCTGTGCCTGAGGCCCCCTTCATGAAAACCCCTATGGAATCCAAACCAATGAAGGAGTATTCCTCTGGAATATAGATATCTCCTTGGGAAAAGGCCCCTAGGTCATGCCCTTCTACAGTAGAGCACCAGAAGCGGCTAATGCACGAGCTGCCCAAAGCTATACATGAGCTGGATGAAGATGTAGTCGAGGTAGCACCATTTTCATAGTTTCCTGGGTACATCAAGCACACAAACCATCTATAAAAGTACCTTAGGACGTGGACAAGGTGCACTCAAGTATCCAAATCCCCCCGATCCCTGAGAATGTCCCAATGGAGGGGGATATGTTCGCAAGAATCTCGCACCTCAGGTTTGATGATTGGGACATCGCGGATGTAAAAAAATTCCCTGAGTTCGCACCAGAAGTCTACTTAGTTCATTTCCCTTATAATGGAGGCATTTTGTGCCTCGAACCTTGAAGAGAAATGATCAGACTACATAAGGCCAGTTTGATCAATTTGTTACAATTTCCCCACTTTGGCCGTAGTGCTATCAACGACATCTGCTTTAGGAAATTGTTGGCCTTGGTTCACGATGATGCAGTCTGGCTAGGGGAGCGTATCCCAATTGACGCAACATTAATCAATCGAATCACATGTCTATCGATAAAGGGGCCTGATCCTGGTGTCAAATTCAGAAAAAAATCACAAGAGAAGGCCATGGCTGACTAGATTAAGCAAACATATGGTGTCACATGGAAGAGTCGGGGTTTTTTGGTTTTTCAGATTAATGACCCCATGGTGCAATTTGGCACGCTTGTCTTGGCCTGCAAAATGATGTGAAAATGCAGACCCAAAAAGGTGCCCTCTCAAGGAATCGCGCTCGCTGGACAATGCGAGAAAGGGGTGATCTACAATTGGTCGAGTTACCTGTGCCGTGAATTTCTTGAGAATGTGTGTGAGGTTTAGGAGGAAGGTAAGCCCTTCCAATATGCATGGCTGCTATTACTCATTATTATCATCGGATGGAGGACCCCGAAGGATACCCAGTTTCCAGAGATTGAACCAACCATGTGAAAAGCTGCACGCTATGCCACACTATGGCACTCACCAGATCCGGTGCGGATTAAGGAAAATAAAATCTTCTAGGTATTATATGATATATCATTATATCAAGCAGTGCAGTTAAAGCCACGACTATCACAAACCTTATACGAGTAGTATAAGATGAGCACTGATTTCAAGGTGACGTTACATAACATGCACATCCGTGCTAAAGGCGCCATCAAAGGGGTCTGGTATGAGATCCCCTATCTTGTGACGGAGGATGATTTAGCGTGCACCATGGACACATGGATGACATCTTGGCTAAGCCCTCCAACATCTACAAATCCACGTACTTCGACCAACAAGGCTATAGAAAAGGCTGCCGAGCTCCGCAAGCATACAATGTTGCCAACTGTGATAGAGCTAGTCATGATAGAAAATGATCCCAAAGAAAAAGAGGCTACTCTCCCAACCATGCGACAAAATTTTGACAATTGCATTGCGCCAAAGAAGAATGGTACCACACCTAAGGAAACAGGTGAGGTGGAGACCTCCAAGTGGGTTAAGCATGATAGTCAGGCCACTGGCAGTACAAGGAAAAAGAAAAAGGGTTCCAAAAAAGCAAGTTCAGAGGCCCAGACACTGACAAAATATGATCTCACAGAAATAACCCACACTGTCATGCCTGTGAAAGAGGATCATTGGATAGATATGGATATCCAGTATAAGACCGCGCTCGAGAGTGTACAAAGCAGCTTGAAAGAATTAAAATTTCAAGCGAACCAAATACAAGAAAGTGTGCTTTAAGCGAGCCGGTCCAGTGCACCTGTCACCAGCGCAAAAACTTTGTATGTTGCCCTACCAGCCTCCGAGGAGGTGAGATTTGTTCATATCCCCTTGCCTGCAATTAAGATGGATGCTCAACGACGTTTCGAGTTCACAGGATCAGGTAATGTTCACATTAATGTTTTTGTGTTACCTGTAGCCAAATTACACTTGCTTCATTCAGTAATTACAGATGATTTTCAATGCTGAGAAGAGATTGCGCATACGCAGACCAAGGAAACCTAGGAGAAGGCTGCATAATCCCACTAACAACAACAAGAAGAAGAAGCAGGTTTTCATGACACCAAAGCCTAGTGCACGGTGCTAGAGGCCAAGATCCACCATGTCTGCAAAGATATTCCAGATGTTTTGGCCACCACTGTGCTCGTTGAAAATTTGGAAGGATTGGATGCTATAGTGAAAGCAGCACACGAGGAGGTTCACAATATCAGAAATACATATGAGAAACAGATCGCGAACCTCCAAATAAAGTTGTAGCTTGAGACACCCCCATAGGTTTGCACATTGAGGGATACAGAAGTTAAGAAGGCCAAGGATAGCATAGCTGCTGAGGTTGCATATTGTGAAAACCTTTTGAATGAAGCTTTGAATGTGTGGTACTTTATCCAGAATGATCTGGTTTCCCAACAGTTGTGCGATGCTCTCAGCTAGAAGGAGTAGAAGTTTGAAGAAATCAAGACGATTGCACCCATATTGGTCCTCCCGCAGAGCCTCGCTCGACAACAGGAGTGCAGAACCATCCAAACAAAGATTGTTGAGTTGTGCATAAAAGAATAGTTATTGATAGAGAGCATGAAACCATGGGCCAAATAAGCGCTGCAACTTTCAAATACATTGGACAATACTTTGAAGGTAATCCAGTAGTCCCAGGGAAGCATAGAGATGGCCACTGAAGGGCCTACCAGTTACAAAATGGTGCAACAGGCACAAACTGCAGCAATGCAGAGTCTTGAATTAGTGCTCCCTCTCCACATTTCTGTCAAGAAGCTTCAGGGTAAGATGAAGGAGCCAGCACGTCAGTGACTCGGGAGGAGTCACATGTTAGTGTTGGGAGCCTATTGGAGTGGGGTTCCCTGAGGCACAAGTTTCAAAGCTATATTTTGGGTAATATTGAATGTGCGCGCTACACAAAGGGAGTCAAAGGGCTTTGGGGTGGTCAAAGTCCCCTATTTTTGTGTAAATGTATTTAAATGTAAACTATGGGCCTTAAACCAAGGTTTGAAACCATAGTATCTGCATGCTAGGTGCATATAAATAGATAGAATATGTCTAAGCTAAGTAGTTCATGATTGTGAAAGATAGTTTATGCTTCTGCTCGCAAATAGTTTGTAAGAGTCTCATTAGGTTAGGGTTGGGTAAATGGCTCCTAATCGCTGTGTGCACAAAGATCTAGTCTTGGCTGTGTGCGGACTCCGCTGGCTGTGTGTGCGAAAGGTGTTTGTGCTCAACCTAGTCTCCTAAATTGAGTTCATTTAATTTTCAACCAGGGTTGGTAAACTGCTGAAGTGAGGTGCACTGTATGTGCCTAGGTGTTTGTTTCTTACTGCGTTGTGTTAGTGTTTTATGATGTTTTTGGTCTTTTGATGGTTTTATGTTCACAAGGAAAAGAACTAAATGCTAGTGGAAAGAAGCTACTGGTTAAAAACAGAGTGAAGCCTAATTTATTGATGACAAATGACAAATGCAAATGAAAATACTGAAATAGAATCAAACCTAAACTATGACTAAGCAGAATACAAAGCTTGATAATGACTTCAAGAAAATGAATCAAAACATAAACTTAACTTGTCCAATTCTTTCATTAAAGGTATTTTGGAAGAGCTTTGAGAAATGGGCAGCTAAGTATACAAATTCTCCTAACCAAAAAATTAAACAATCAGCTTATAATGATACAACATCTTATCCATGATTAAAGAGTTGTTGAAACATATTTTGAGAAGAACATTGGTAACATCATAAGATCTCTACTCTAAGACTAGCTCCTAATTCTATTCTGCAACTTAGTTTAACATCACTAAACCTTACTCAAAAGTTATAGATTTCTTTTTAAAGTAGTCTTTTGAGGAAAGACTTTGTTTATGAAATGATAAAGAGGTTGCAAAAGTACTTCAGGCATTGGGATGATACTGTCTTCTATCCAGATGGTTATGAGTCAATTATAGATTTGGAACAAAAGAGGTTTTGTAAATAATGAAGGCCATGGTGTTTAAGTTTAACAACCAATGTAATCTAATATGCAATGGATGACAACTAAATGTGGAATGTAAATACAATGAGCTAAGATAGAACTGAACTAAGATGTCACTAGTCTACAATAAACAGTGCTGAACTAACAAGCCATTATCAAACTTAAAACGAAATAACAGAGCATGAATTGAATGCAATTTGACTCCGGAGTACCCTAACTAAGTTATCATGCAATTAATCTATGGGATTCTACAGCCTATTTTGTCCATCATGAATGGTATTTTGGAAGAGCTTGTGAGAACAATCCTGGCTGTACAATTCAATGCAAATGCAAACATAAAGACTGAAAGCAATTACAATTAAAAAATAAGACATCATAGTTATTTCCTACCCATTGTTATGATATTTTGGAAGAGCGTTTTAAGAGTAAGATCAGCGATGCTACTTAGTGTAAACAAACAACTGAAACTTTCAGTATCACAGTCATGCCTTAGACATCATAAGGATTTTTTGGAAGAGTTTGATTAGAATAAGTTCAACTGTGATAATGAAAAAAAGAAATTACAATTAAAATCTATAACACTACAGCCATTTTTCATTCATTATCATGATCTTTTGGAAGAGTTTCTTAGAACAAGTATAGCTATAGTGACTAATGGAATTAACTATGAACTCAAACTTAAAAAACGTGAAAACAAACTAAGATACTTATCTAAATTACGAAAGTAAAGCCGTGCAGGAGGCAGGGGCCCTCTACCACCAGACGGAATCTAACTCAAAATCAACTCAACGCGTTCAAAGCAATGCTGTCTTCTTCATTAAAGGAAAATAACTTGAAATAGAGTATTCTCAGTCTTCATAAATATAGCAATCAATCCATGAAATCTAAGCAAAATCTAGAGCTAGCCTCTCGGTTTCCCGAGTGCATTTATATCAAATCTTCATAACAGAACTTGCAACAATACGGGGATCATTGTCTTTTCATATCAAAATCGTACTAGAACTCTAAAGATGGTAGCGTAGAGGGACAAAGTACATCTGGACTGTCCTAGTCCTATTAGGAGTCTTCCTCCTTGAATGAGTTCCCACGTACCAAAACCACATCTAGAATTCGGTTCATTCTTCATGGTGAGCAACGAACAATGAGGACATGATGCAGAATATACCCATGTGTGGCTTTTCCTGAGAGGACACCTGGAACATGCTTGAACGTGAAGTCAGCTGCAGAATTGGTGGTTAGCTACGTAATGTCTGCATTCTGTAGCTAGTTTTAGTTCAAAATGCATTACAATGACAAAATCACAAAACTTAGCAAGTTAGCCATGTTATTCATTCTAAAAGTAATTTTAACTAATTTCATTGATAATTTAGGCCTGGGATAACAATGGACAAAGGAAAATGGAGTGAAGTAAGATGAAAGAAAGAACAATATTGGGGCTCAACATACCCCCACTGCTGACTTCTTGCATGTCCTCATGCAACTTATTCCATAAACTCAGAGACTTCTGCAAGAACATCCAACCCTCTTCTTCTTCTTTGCCTGGAAGTTAAAGGTCTTCTGGGCTTCCTGATGACTAGCTTGAACCTTAAATTGGTAAGTGCCCTGATTAGCTTCTTGTTCCTCTTTTTCAACTTTTCATTAGCCTTTTCCACTTTGTCCATTTGTAGAGACAAGGTTGAGTTCATACTGGTTTTGAGTTTGACTTGTTCCTTCAGAATATCATTCTCAGTTCTGATATGTCTATTAAGTACTTCTAGCTCGTACCTATCTCCTCTTAACACATCTATTTCGGACAGTGGAGGACTAGGGGTTCTATCTCTACTCTCTGAAGCTTTCCTTTCCAATGTTTCAACATAGTCATAAACTTCTTGTTGTGCAGGGTCAATTTCAGGAGTTTCTTCATTAATATCTTCTTCAATAGATGTTTCCTCATCTTCTATGTTTATCACCCCTGTTTGTTTGATCTGTGTTTTCGTTAGTTTCCCCCTGAGTCTATGGCTTCTTCTTGGCTGGGATGATCCTTCTCCTTTTTCTGTGGCAGATTTTCTGATTACCCTCTATTCCTTAAGTTGTCTCTTAATCTGAGTCAACCTCTCAAAGATTATTTCTCCACTACTTTCCTGTACTGTTTTGTCAATTTCAATCTTAGAGGCTCTCAATTTTCTACTTCTCTTTGTAGGCTGATGTTCAGGTGAAGGCTCTTTTGGTTCCTCAAAGTGATTTCTTACCAAGAAATTATCCCAAGTATCTTTTGTTTTGGCTAAATGGTGTTCAATTAAAATCTTAACAAAGCCATGATGGTTATAGAGTTGTCTCTTAAAATTGGACCCTTCTTTGAACACAAGAAGCCACAGATATTTTCAAACTTTGAAGCAATAAATAGGGTAAGTTTAACTCTTCCTCCAAATTTAAAATGCATTATCATTCTAATATGGTAAACATAAATGTGCCATATCTACCTTCACATGTAATAAATTTTTGGCAGTATAAGCAAAAGAGGTTTCTCCATTTATTTTTCAATGCGTAACTTGGAATTCCCTTCTTAAACACAAGTGACATCCATATCTCGTGATTTTAGAATTTGCTTCCAGATTCATTATGGAATTCTCGTTTTTGAACCATCTCTCCATTTCTAAGTAATCCCTAGCCTTCGCAACAAAATTCAAAGGACCGTGAATTTAACATCTCCCACTTCAACCTCAGCTCCTCTAAATGACTCCATAAATGTTTTAGTGACTTTGTGGAAGCCATTAAATTTCTCTCAAGAAATTGTATCCATCCTTCCCGTTGCAACATTTCTTTACATTGAGGGTATCCTTCCGTGTATTTTGTACCCATTGGTTCGGTTCTTACAATAAGGCCCATAATGGCTTATTCAATGTTCGATTAATAATTCTTCGTCCACGGAAACAATAACTTCCACCTTCGAATTGATATACCTCTCGTTCACGGTGATAATGGCTTCAAACTTCGGACTCGATATGCCTCTCAAGTTGATAGTGATAATGGCTTCAAACTGACCGATATGCCTCTCGGTTGACAAAGTGGACAATGGCTTCAAATTCCACATCGATATATCTCCGTTTCCTGCGGACAAATGGCTTCAAATTCCACACTTATATAATTTCAGGAGTTTACGTGATAATGCTCAATCTCCGCTTCTACTCGTGATAGTGCTTTAATCTCCTCGCTCACCGTGATAGGGATATCTCCCGTTTGGCGAATGAAGGATGGCTACATAATGGAGTGATGGAAGTAGTTACGAATGAGTTAATGGAGTGAGGTGGAGAAAACGAATTAATGAGTGAAAAGATCGCAGAGATTTTTACAACGGAAAAGAAAATCATCATTGAATGACTTGGTTGGGTGATGTCGTGAAATCAAACACTTCACTTTTAACCGCTTAAATGATGTCAGTATAGAATTTGAAATGAGATTTTATCCAAAGTTTGTGGAGGGTATATTGGACATGATCAATAAAAATGACCAAAACAACTTTTTCAAATGATTCATAACTAAAACTATGCTAAAGTTTATGATATGCCATTATAATGAAAAATTGTTACCTTTGCTTTTCATTTGCTTTTTGTGGTCTTTGCCTTCTTTGTTCTCCTTTGGAAGAGCTCATAAACCTTCTTGATTCTTCTTATTCATGGATATACCGGATCATATTTGTTGCAATTCAAATGTCCGTTGATTAGTGTCTTCGTATCCTGACGCCAATAGACCTACCGTCGCGGAAAGCCTAATCAATCGCGTAATGTATGTTGTCGTTGCACGTACCCGTAGAGCATTTTAATCATGGAATGGAGTGGTTTGGGATATAAGTGAGATGTTATATGAATGAAGATGGATGATGAGTCATGATATGTATGAAGTGGATGATGAAATGGAATGAATTCAATTTATGAAATGGAGTGGAAGAATATAAGAACTGCCTGCAATCCATGACATGTGTTACTCATTTGCAAAGCACATCAAACTTTAAATTTTGACATGGAAATGAGGTGGATGAAGTATGAAATGAGATGAATGATATATGGAATGAAGTGAAGTATGAATGGAATGAATTAAATGGAGCTATGGATGGATAAGTGAATGGAATGGACGAGAATGAAATGATCATAAGTACAATGATCCAACTTATGATTTTGTAACAAATGCTTGCAACAAAATGGGAAAAGTTAGGAGGCCGAAAACTTGATTTTCACTCCTGTTTTTCTCAGATAAACATGCCAATCAATGATTGGTTTTCATACATACCTTTATTATATATATATATATATATATATATATATATATATATATATAATTTTTAATTTTTTTCAAAAGAAATGCTTCAGAAATCAATCAAGTTGATGTAGTTAAAGATTCTTTTTTCATTAACTTCACATCATCAAGCTTTGCACTTCTTGACAAATTCTTCTCTTGAGAGTGGTTTGTGACATGTGCCTTCAATCTATGACCATTCACAAGAAAAGTGACCTCTTCTTCATCTATTGTCCTTATTTTTATCGCTCCATTGTCAAAAATTTTAACAATTTCATATGGCCCAAGCCAATGTGTTTGAAATTTTCCTTGAAAATCCTTGAATTTGAATCAAAACAAGAGAGCCCACCACCTTCTTTGAATTTATTCTCTTTTATGTAATTTTGTCATGCCATCTAGTCCTTTGTTGTTGGACTAGACTTGTTTTCCGAATCGCATCTTGTCTGATCTCATCCAATTCATTAACTGGGCTTCCATTCTATGCTTTTGTGCCTCCGTTAAATCAAGTCCTAGCCGAACTCGCCATTTTGAAAGTTTGAATCGGAACTCTATGTGGGGAATAAAACTTGCTTTCCATAAACAAGCTCTCATATGAGTAATATACCGTTGTGCTTCATGTAGTTCTATAGGCCCACAAGGCTTCAGAAGCCTATCTACCCAATCTCTTCTATGTAAATGAACAAGATTTTGTTAGGATTCCTTTAATGACCTTATTAGTAGATTCCACTGACCATTTTCTTGTGGATGATATGAGTAGATTTTCTATGCCTGATTTTGTACCTCTCCATCATTTGCTCCACTAGACGTGATGTAAATTGAGCTCCTTGATCCGTAACAATTTCCCCGGGACACCAAAACGAGTAAAAATATCCTCAAAAAAAGAAAAGTAACTACGTATGCTTCATTAGCAACAAGTAATGGCTTGGCTTCTACCCATTTAGTAACATAATCGTGCACACTAATACACATTTTCCGTCTTGATGGAGGACTAATAGTTCCTACAAAATCCAAAGCCCATTTTTCAAAAGGTTCAATATGTACCCGAGGTTGTAATGGCATCTCACCCGAAGGAGAAGGTTTACCTGCCTCTTTGGCAATCGTCACACCTTTTGACATACTCTTTAGCATCTTTAAACAAGGATGGCCAATATCCTAAATTAAGGATCTATAGGCCGGCTCGTTTATCGAAGAAAGTACCGCTACAGTTCATCATGACATGCTTTGAGAATCTCGCATTCTATCTTCACGAACACACCTCCTAATGATCAAATCCGGACCTCGTCTTGTAGAACTCATAAGCAACCCATGAATATTTTGCATCGTCATAAATGATTTTTCTTTATCCTTGCATTCATTATTGAAGGAAATTTTCCCTAAACTAAATAATTAGCAATATCAAGAAACCAAGAGTTTGAGTAGAAATTGCAAAAAGATATTCATCGTGTACTATTCAACCGAGTGTCATCTTTGATATTTTGGAGTCTAGATAGGAAATCACGACTGTTTTATTTTCCCGTACCTATCTAGAATGGTAATGTTAAATTATTGTAAGAGCAATAACCATCTTATGACTCTCCCATTAGTAATTGATTTGTTCATTAAGTATATAATTGCATAATGATCAAGGTGAACAAAGCCATAGCCCGTTATATAGTGTCTAAATTTGTTTATGGTATGAACAATAGCTAAAAACTCTTTTCAACATGATAGTTTAACTTCAAGTAGAGTCAAATTTTTACTAGTATAATAGATGGCATAGGGAATAAATCTTTTTGTCCCAATACCTTTCCTAGAGCCGTATCGAAGCATCTCGTTGAGATATGAAAGGTAATCTCCAAGCAGGGTCCCCTTAATATAGGTGCTTCAGAAATTTTGGTTTTCGTGGTCTCAAAGGCTAATCGGAAATCAGAGTTCCACTTGAATTCACAAACTTCTTTGGTAAGCAATTTGAAGAGTGGAGATGATATCTTGGTAAAGTTTTCTATAAATCTCCGATAATATCCTCGTAAATTTGTGAAAAATTCTAACATCTTTTCGACAACTTGGAATAGATGTTGACATGATCACCCTTGACTATCAACTCTAATCCCATTCCCCGAAATGTGATGCCCTAAAAAACAATACCTTCAAGAAACATCATAAAAAAACTTATGACTAAGTGAAAGGTTTGTTTAACATCTCTTTAAGACTTTTTCCCAAGTTTTCTAAAGCTTCTTCAAATGTGTTTCCATAAACCGTGAAATCATCCATGTACACCTCTACACAATCATGTATTAGATCTGAAAATTTCCTAATACTCGCCCTTTGGAATGTTGCGTGCATTGCATCCAAATGGCAATACTCGGTAAGCATAGGTACCCCAAGGAAAATTAAATGTGGTTTTGTCTTGATATTCAAGTGCTACTTGGATTTGATTGTAACCATCAAACCAATCTAGGAATGAGAAGTACTTTTTGCCAGCTAATGTATCTAACACTTGATCTATGAAAGGTAAGGGAACACCTTTAAGAGTAGCTTTGTTTAGTTCCCCAGAGTCAACACACACCCTCCATTTTCCATTTTTCTTCGGGGCACAATTACCAAAGGAGAAACCCACCGACTATCCGAAATAGGATATATGAAGTTGACATTTAACAATTTTTGCAATTTTCCTTTAACAATTTCCCTAAGATTTGGATTCATCCGTCTTTTGAGGTTGTCTGATTGGTTTGTAATTTTCTCTATATAAATGTGATGAGTGCAAGTCTTGGGGCTTATCCCTTTCATGTCGTTGTATTCTGATGTATATGCTAAGAATGTCTCGTAATACTTTGACTAACTCTTCTTGTTGAGATTTTCTACGTTCTTGTTTATGTTCAAAGTTTTGCCCGGAAAAATTTCACTTGTAGAGCCGCCAAATTTGTCCATAGAATGAAGAGAGTATCCGCCTTGATGAAAAACTCAATATTGATCCTGAAATGATTCATGTTTGTGTTCGAGAGGATTCAAATTTTTCTAGAGTATTCCGTGAATTTGATTATCTTCATCATTTCTGAAATCTTGAAGAGAGGTTGTAAATCTTCTTCATCCCTCTATCCATTGAGTGTCATTTATATCTCGTAATTGTCCTAGTCCGGAGGATATAAAGTGAATTTATTAGTTGAACTACCATCGCAGATGTACATATCATCGGATCTACAACTAATAAAAGCATCACTGTAGCCAACCAAGGTCTTCCTAATATAACAAGATGTCCTCCTAGATTATTCTTAGGAGTTAGGATCATGAAATCCATAGGTTACTCCCAAGAATCTAGGGACACCGGAATGTCTTCTATTACCCCATCCGGTTTGATCACAGACCGTCCGCTAATTGTAATAATGTGGTAAAAAGAGAAGATTAAAAGTTTTGGGCTTATCCATGATTTGTCTACTCGATATTGATTGTCGCTCCTAAATCAATGAGTGTGTTCTGGATTTCAATTCCATTGATGTGAATTTTAACAACCGGATTTCGGGTCAAGATACTTTGAAGAGCAACCTTGCCTACCATAATGTCTCGCTATTTTTCCCGCCGCCTGAATTTTCTTGCTCTCTTATTCTTTTCTTTACTTTTCTTATACTAACTCCTTTATTGTTTTAGCTAAAATTGGAATTTCCTTGATGGCTTGTAATAATGGAATTTTAATGCAAACATTTCTACCATCTAGGAAATCATAATTAGGCACCATAATTTGTTTTTCTACACCTCTATCAATTTGTAATCTTTCCAAAGGGAGGTATAGAAGTAGATGTAGATGGTTGTTCTAATACAGTTGAACTGATATCTTTGCTTTAATTTTTTAGTGTTTGGGTCTTGAAAGGATGTTTCTTCGTCAAGACTTTTATTCACCCGTAGAGAGTCTTCCTCGAGTTATATTGTTCTCAGATGATCACGTAAGGTTTCCTCTTCGGGCATTTCTCCTTTCCGTACCCAAGTTGAACATCACTAAGGTCTAAAGGAGTAATTAAATAAGTTGGAACCGTTATCTTCTATGATGTATGTGTTCTGAGGATTTTTATTATTGGGGTTTGGCATGGGTTGAGAAGGAATGGATTTGATTTTTGAGGGAATGGTAATGAAAGTGGTTTATTTTGATGTGATTGGGTTTTTGATGATGTTGTTATAGATTTTGTTGAAAATTTTGTTGAATATTTTGAGGAAAATTTTGTTGAGGATTTTGAGGATAAAAATGTGGGTATGGTGGATAGGATGGTGGATACTATATATGGGCGAGTATCTTCCATAGGACTTTGTGATCCTCGTGTCTATAAGCCGGAGATTGATTTCAGAAATATGCAGCGAAGGTTGCTTCAAGCAAGAATTCCAAGGTGGAGGTTGATTATACATTTGATCATGGAATCCTTTGTGTCCGAGGTCCTTGCCAAGGCCTTCTAGATACAAAATTGAGGGACTCGTGGAATCCTCGTAGGAGTTTCCTCATGAAAGACAAACTTTGAGACCAGGAAGAGAAGGACAATTCTTGACCATGTTTTAACAAATGACACAAGTCTCTACAACTTTTACATCTAATGGACACTCTATGAAGGCATGTTTCTTTCACATTTGGGACAAATATTGCTAAGGCATCAGATTCAATCCTCTTTGCTTGTTTTGTATCTTAAGGGTGTCTATTTGTTCACTAAGACTCCCTAAGATGTCGATTTAAAATCAATGCTATGTGTCTCGGCTTTCGATCTACTTACTCGTCCCGTGGCGTACTTACTTGCCTCGGGAAGAGTTAGTAGATCTCTCGGACTTTCGATACAAGTTTTAAATTTCCCTCTTGAAAGGTTGATACATAACCTGTGATATTTGTGTAATGTGAGCTACATATCCCCTTTCCCATCATGTTAAGGATATCCAACCATTCATCCCTAATTGTTTTCAACAAAAGAGCTTTTAAGGTGTCTCGATCTAGGTTTTCCATTTTGCTCTTTTGATGTTGTAATGAAATCTCTCCAACAAATCTTCTAAGTTTTCATCTTCTTTTTGTAACATCTTAAACACTTTTCCTTATGATTGACCGGCGTACAATAATCCAGATATCTCTCTAGAAATTCTTGTTTCATGTCTTCCCATGTCCTAATAGAACCGTTAATCAAACTCATAAACCACTTCTAATGCTCCTTTCAAGGTTAAAGGGAATAATTTCAGTTTTGAGCATCTTGTAAGTAGTCATAAGTTATACACATAACTTCAAATTCAAATAGGAAGGTTTCAAGATCTTCCGTTTTAAGTCCATAGAAGTTTGGAAAGACAAGAGGGTGAAATGTTTTTCATGGTTGTATTGGTTTCTTCATCAATTATAGGGAACCCAAAGAGTCTATCTTCTACCTCTTCTCCATCCGTACCCCTACCTCCTTCTCCTCACTCCTACCTCTACCTCCAAATAGTGTGTTATCCATTAAAGACTCCTCCTCCTCCTTCTTCTCGCCATGGTTGACTCTCCCGTGGAAGTGGAAAGGTTTGTGTCCCTAACAAGAGTTTCTAACCTCTTCTATGACAGTTTCGTGATGAAGTGGAAGGTTTTCCTTAATGGAATAGCTGACCTCAGATCTTCTAGAAGTCCAGACTAGTAAAGATGAATGTGAGTCTAAGTTGAAGGTGTACTAGCTCCTGATCTAGGTGAAACAAGTGGTGTTCTAGGAATCAAACTTCAAGCTGCCGCTAAGAATCTTCCCTTGAATCTCTCTCTCTACACATATAATTGTTTTTGGATGATAAGAAACAAAGGTTACCCAGTTTTCACTTCCCCGCAATGGTGCCAAAATTTTTGTGCTCAACCTAGTCTCCTAAAATCTGAGTTCATTTAATTGTCAACCAGGGTTGGTAACCGTCGAAGTGAAGTGCACCGTATGTGCCTAGGTGTTTGTCTCTTAATGCATTGTGTTTAGTGTTTTATGATGTTTTGGTCTTTTGTGATGATTTATGATGTTTTTGATCTTTGGTGGTTTTATGTTCACAAGGCAAATGTCTAAAAAGCTAGTGGAAAGAAGCTACCGGTTAAAAATAGATGAAGCCTAATTGGTTGATGACAAATGATAAATGCAATGGGCCACTTCGAAACAAAACCAAATCTAAACTAAGACTAAGTAGAATAATAAGCTTGATAATGACTTTAAGGAAATGAATCAAAACACAAACTTAACTTGTCCAGTCTTTTATCAAAGGTATTTGGGAGAGTTTGAGAAAATGGTCACTATATAAATTCTCCTAATCTAAACAATTAAAACCATCACTTTATAATGACAATATTTTATCCATGATTAAAGATTTGTATGGAAACATATTTGGAGGAAAAATATTGCTGACATCATAAGATCTTCTACTCTAAGGCTAGTTCCTAACTCTATTCCGCAACTTAGTTTGATACCACTACACTCCCGCAAAAGGTTATAGATTTTTTAAAATAGTCTTTTGAGGAAATGTGTGTCCGTGAGATGATAAGGGAAGTTTCAAAAGTACTTTAGGCCTTGAAATGATACTCGTCTTCTCGTTCATAGGTTGTGAGTCGATTATAGATTTGGAACAAGAAGAGGTTTTTGTAAAATAATGAAGGTTGTTTTGTTAAGTTTAACAACTGAAGTAATCTAATATACGTTGGATGACAACTAAATGTGGAGGAAAATGCAATGAGTTAAGCTAAAACTGAACTTAATATGTCACTAATCTAAAACAAGTATGGAACTAGTAAGCCATTATCAAACTTAAAACAAATAACAGAGCATGAGTTAAATGCAATTAGACTGAGTATCCTAACTAAGTTATCATGCATTAATATATGGGATTATACAAATACTGCTTTGTCCATCATGATTGGTATTTTGGAAGAGTTTCTTAGAACAATATCGATCGTACGATTCAAAGGTAAATGCAAACATAAAGATCAAAGCAATTAAACCAATATATCATACACTCTACCCATCATTAAGATATTTGGAAGAGCATTTTAAGAGCAAGAACCGCCTATGGTACTTAGTGCAAACAAACAATTGAAATGTTCAAGATCACAAACTTGCCATGCCTAAGACATCATAAGGATTTTTTGGAAGTGTTTCTTCTTTGAAGAGTGCTTAGAACAAGTATAACCGTGATGGTGAACAAAAGAAATTACAATTAAATCCTACAACACTATAGCCATTTCATTCATTATCATGATCTTTTGAAGATTTTTTTCTTTTGTATATGTTTAGAACAAGTATAACCGTAGTGTATAATGAAATTAACTACGAACTCAAACTTCAAAAACGTAAAAACAACTAAGATACTTATCTAAATTATGAAAGTAAAGCCGCAGGCAAAATTCTACCACTGCATCAATTTAAACTAAATCAAATCCATGCTTTCAAAGCAATATTGTCTTCTTCATTAAAGGAAAAATAACTTGACTGCAGTAGTCTCGCATCTTCCAAAAATACAGCATGAAATTTGCCAAATCCAGAGCAAAATATAGCCTATCTCTCGGTTTCAAGTGTTTTTATAACAAACTTACATAACAAGACTTGCAACAATTCGAGGATCATCGTCTTTTCCTTACTTCCGAAATCGTACTAGGACTCTTGAAGTGGCAAGATAAAAAGGAAAAGGACATCTGACTAAGACAAATTCCATTAGAAATCAGTTTCCTTAAATGAGTTCCCACGTACCAAAACCATATATAGAATTCCAAGTTTTTCCTTCATGGTGAGCACCAACAATGTAGATGATGACGTGGAATATACCCATATGTGTTTTGAGAGGCCACCCGAATTTCATGTCTTAACGTGAAGACAAACAAGTAGCACTGCTCTGCTATTACTTAATGTCTAAGATCTCAGCCTAGTTCCACTTAAAATGCATTACAATGACAAAAATCACAAAACTTAGCAAGCTCAATTTCATGTTAATCATTCTAAAAGTAATTTTAACTAAATTCATTTATCAATTGGGTCTGGGATAACAATGGACAAAGGAAAATGAGGTAAATTAAGATTAAAGAAAGCACAATCTTGAGGCTCAACAATTTCGCCTTCTAACATTTCTTCGCAATCATACGTTCACCTTTTGGACATAACGATATCTATAAGGCCCGATGTTTGGAGGAACACTCCCCCGGAATCAAATGAACAGCATGATCATGATCATGAATAGGTGGGAGTCCTTTGGGAGTTTTAAACACTTGGAATGATTATACAAGACTTTGTTGAGATCTCAGAATAGATGATTTTGATGTTGGAACTTCTAGTGAGCATAATTGTGCAATTACACTCCATTGTTCTTTATTTAGAAGCTTTTTCATGACATTAGAGGCTTATCTTCTTCCTAGCTTCCCCAATACCCCGTAATCTTAATATCCTTTCCTTCAAAAAATTCAAGAAAAGTTCTGAAAATTAAAAGCTACTATCCCCAAAGATTGTAACCATTGTACTCCTAGTAAAAAATTAGCACCTCCCATAGGAATGTAAAGCATTGGAATATTCAATAAATATTCCCCCATGGTTAGTTTGATATTATGGAATTTTCTAGATAAATTTATAGTTCCTCTTCCATTTGCAACCATCACTTGACATTCTCAAAAGCCGGCTATAGGAAACAATTCAATTCCTTGGATATCTTACAATGAATAAAATTATGGGTGCTACCTAAATCAATCAACACTATTACCTTTTTATTCTTGATATGTCCTTCTATCTGGGAGTTTGAGGAGTGGTAACTACCAATGCATTACACTGATATGGTCAATTACTTCTTTTCCTTCTTTCTAGGGCTATTTCTTCTTTTTCATTTTCTTCTTCCTCTTCTGCCACATATGTAAAATAATTTCTTTCTCAAAGACACTTATGACCTTTATGTATTTCATATATCACAACTATAGCAAAGCCATTTTACTCTTTTTTCTTCCAATTTTTGGGGTGTCAACTCAGAGGTTGTGGAAATCTAGGCGTAGCAACACTTCCTTCGTGGAGTGAATGGTAGGCTCTTGTCTCCTTAATTTTACATTAAATTTTTCTTCCCAACTCCGAATTCCTTCTCCAATTAATCGTGTTCCAAAATGTGAAATTCATGTTGGATGTTATCATTTAAAGTACCCATGAAGAGATCAATCCCGTGTTCCTCTAGAATATCATTTACCCTTATATTCAATTTTGAACTCTCAATGTGCTCCCCCACTAAATCCTTTTGTTTGAGATTTATCAATCAAGTTAAAGAAGGTGTTGCTCTTTATATCCTCATAATGTTATCATTTCATTCCGTAAAATTGAGCAACCGACAATTTTTTTACGAGAGAAAAGCCATCGATACCATACAAATGTATTTTTTCTAAATGTAAAGTTGCAATGCGTACCTTTTGTGTGTTTTGTACATTATGGAGATCAAAATATTGCTCCATTTGTAGTATCCATGTTACAGATCATTTCCATCAAACTTCCTCATATCCATTTTTGGAATATGGTGGTTCTTCCCGCAAACATTATAGTTTATGAAGTCACGATTAACATTTTTTTGTTCTCATCGTGAGTTTCCTTACTATCTTTTCACCATTAGGAAATATTTTTAAATAACTTTGTCAAACCTTCCATGTCTACTTTTATATCCTTCTTCATGTTTTCCATGTTGTCTTTCATTTTTCATCTATCTTAGCTTCCATTTCAATCCATCTTAGATTTCATGATAGCTTCCATGCCATCTATCTTAGATTCCACGCCTTTCTTCAAAACTTACATTTCATTTTTTTGTTTCTCTTTAAGTAGAGCGAAATTTGGTGCACTTTCTCTTATAATTTTGAGAGATCATATTGCAATTCTTCATCTTCATGAGTCATAGTAGAGACTTCTAAAGGCTTAATGGGTGTTGAATTATTTTTATGGGGAATTTTAGAACCCAATAATAACATTCTATTCTACAATATGCCCTTGGAATAAATTCAAATTGATTCTTCAAATAAGACTTATGCAATTCGAAAAAAAAAATACACACCTTTTTCTACTTTTGAGGAGCTTGATATTCAAATTGGATTATATCTCGTGATTACGCTCTTCAATATTTGAATTTTTTATTAGTTATCCTTTTGAATTATCTTTCAAATTCCATAGGTTTGACTTGGTTTGGATTCTCCAAGGCAAAGTTATGTCCAATCTCCCACAATGACCTAATTATGGACTAGTTGAAGAGAGAGCGAATCCCGTATGACTTGCCACGTGCCACTGCTTTCATATTTTAGCTCGAAATTGATAGAAAAGAAACTAATGTCCGTGGTAATTGTGACAAATTTTTATGGAACTCCAATCCGATGCTCAAAGAGAGAGTGATGAAGATTTTCCCCACAATCACCTCTTTGAGATGAAATTCCAGGAGCTTGAAAAGCACGCTTCCACGTATCATATCTCCTCGAAAATATTGCGAACCAAGATCCGAAATTTTGCGATGAGTTTCATCAAGATTTTAGATTCGTGCCCCTAAAAATTTTATATTCCGAACCTTCGTAGAAAAAAGTTATAGCACAAATTCCATGATGACCTATTTAGATTAAACGTGAGAGGAGCCTGTAGTGCAAAGACCTAACCTACGTATCATATCTCTTAAAATATTGCGAACCAAGCTCAAATTTGCACGATGTTCTCATAGTTTCTGCTTCGCATCTTAAAAATTTCAGCTTCAAAACTTTGTAGAAAAAAATTTATAGTGAAAATTCCACGATGACCTCTTGAGCAGCGAAACACTAGAATCCAAAGCTCAATACCAAATGTTATGAAGCCGCCTCAAAAATAGTCAAAAGAGATATGAATCAGCCTCGAGAAATAAGCCACTTTGGAGGGGGAAACCTCCAATACATTACATGAATGAACGCTCTCGGATGATACAAATTACAAAACCTCTTTCTATATATAGGAGTCCATGGGGCCACAATGTAATTCCTAGTGGGCCACAATGTAATCCTAGCCGACCTAACAATAATAGTTTAAGGGCACAATAATAAAAAATGGGGGGTTACAGGGGTACAATAATAACAATAATGGGGTTACAATAACAACAATAAGGACTATAGTAATATAGGGACCTAACATTCCGTAAAAGAAAAAAATCCACTCAATTTTTGAATTCGTCACCGATCTCCACGAGACCCAAAGATCCCCCATTAATGATTCACTACCTAATGAACATATATCGCAGTAGCAGATAACAAAGGAATCTTTTGTTATGGAGATATCCTCCTCTTCTTATGAACTCAGAAGTTCAAACCCACCCTACCTGGCGAAAACAAACAGGCACATATGCTATTGGCCTAATTTATTACAAGAGACCATGGGATGTCCTTTACTAGAGAGGAATCAACACCACCTTAGGCTAATGCCTCACTCACAACCAAGCCATGCATGTCCTCAATGACTCACAAAGGGGGCCTACGAAAACCACCTATCAGGAATGGCCACTTCTCAAAAGGTTCTAAATTCAAGTTACTTATGTCCCACACTTTTTCACAATTACATTTGAGCATCTCACAGGGTGCAAGAGGCCAACGCCTACTTACATGTACAAACCCCTCCAGCCTCCTATGCATCCCATCATTGAAGCAGCCCCTCTCTATAAATGGGAAATTGAATTGATCATATGAAACCCCATATCATCAAAGAAACTGACAAGTACATAGTTGTGGCTATAGAT
Organism: Pinus albicaulis; assembly: GCA_034641835.2. Classification (NCBI taxonomy): domain Eukaryota; kingdom Viridiplantae; phylum Streptophyta; class Pinopsida; order Pinales; family Pinaceae; genus Pinus; species Pinus albicaulis. The sequence continues at coordinate 1,204,328,428 of CM076579.1, read as the reverse complement.
TGTTTCAAAAAATGGGAAGAAGCTATTACCACATACAAAACATCGCGTAAACCACAAATCCTTGGTTTTTCTTCAACCAGCAGTCATAACACATACCATTGTTCTCATGAAGCTAGTGTCGTACCGTGGGAATCATTTTGAAAATGAAATATTCTAAGAACTATCTCAATATATTGGTTTCATACATACTGAGAAAATCATATTAGCTCTTTTCTAATGGTCGTGTAGAAGGTTTCAAATAAAGTCCTCAAAACAATGTTGCAGCAGTATGGTGAACAACCTCAAACTCAAGTTGAAACTAAATGGTATTCCCATCCTTGTGGGCATACCACAAAAATCAAATCCTCTACCTGATTCAAATGCTTCCAAATATTTGGATTTGGCTGGAGGTCATGCTTCCCATCGAACACGAGATCCCTTAATTCCTGCTATCACTGAACTTCCTCATCGATACTAATTTCTTAGATAAAATGTTCATATAACTAGAAATTGTCGACAAAATCAATGATAGTTTCTCCAACATAATTAAGCCCACAAGAAAAGGGTCAAAGCATCATTTGATTGCAACATCACCTCAATCATTCACGTAGGGAGAACTAGTCCTACTGTGATGATGTCACACAAAATATTTAGGACTCAGGAAGCTAGAAATATTGTGAAGGGACCATATATTCAAAATTTTCCTCCTCAAAGGAGCATATATTTTGTCAAAGTCTAATGGGACATGTCAAAAATCCTCATTAAATGTGTTTCACTACAAGAAATTTCACCCATAAAGGAAGGGCCTATGTAACCTAGAATGAATATGTATGCACCATAATTTGTATGATGATTTCATTATCACAAGTAATATTCTAAAATGTGCTCTTGTGTCGCAGATGTATCATACACCCATATAGTATTTTGGATTCACCGATGGGAGCCTCCCATGCTCGAAAAATTATTTGTTGCCGCCGCCATATATTTTCCGACGGCCACCATACCTTTCTAATTAATCGTGTATCGAGTCGCCCACAAACAAAGCATAATATGATGATCTCCTAGCACCGTGCTTTATCTCTCCCTCCAAGAAATCTTCCATTTACATGTCTTCCTTGGATTCCCAAGCTAGTGTATCATAGTTAAACCAAACCTTTCAAGTACGTAGACCATGCCACCTTAGGAAGTACCCGCATACAAATATTAGCTCGCAATTTTGATGACATTACATTACACACATATACCAAGAGATAAAAATCATGTAGCTGATCACATAGCTAACCATATCCTAGACTCTAATGCATTGAATGTATACCATTGACCATGATTAACATAAAAAAAAAAAACCATCATAAATAATGAATCCATCTTGAGCATAACATCCATCATAATCATACAAACATCATAAAATAGCCATATACACATCATCAAAGCCTGTGTGTACATATATAGAATATATATATATATATATATATATCAAAAAATATGTGTCCTTAAGCATAAAAATGAGTTCCTTCGTCCATCGCCAGAAAAAAATATATGTCGCCAAAAAGATAGGGAGCATCCTCATAATGGTTTCTTGCCCCGGTACATGCATAGAAGAATATAAGGTTGATTCCTCCATGTAGGTCTTGTAGACCCACATCAACAAGAGCATAAATAATCGGAACAAGAACAACCACATCAAGTGCTACCCTAAGGTAATTCGGGGACAAACTCCGCTCACGAGAGATCGCCATCTCCAACCATACATTTGCCAAATCATAAAATCCCCAGTGGGCATACCCAAGGTAAGGCCCTCCATCCTTCCTAAAATCTCCAAAATTGTGTAGCTAAGTCTCCAAATCCCGTGTAGGAGCCTCGCGCGCTGCCACGGGATTTTGTCCTGGCTTCTAAGCACACATAAGTAGCATTGTAACATATCTAGTTCCCGCAAGGTTGTTCCCTCCCTTCAGGTAAAACCCATATCAATTTATCAAAGTGGATCCGATGGTCCAAGCCTTACAAGGAGGCCTACCTCCTCGAGGCCTCCATGAGGCCCGATCCTCCCCTAATGCTCCAACCCCTCCCTGATCATGGCCCATGAGGAAAGCCAATGGTCGCATCGTTTGACCCTGCATATGAAAGTAAATAAATCATGATATCAATGTCATAATAAAAATAACATCCATATATACATGAAAGCAATAATAAAAATGAAAAAAAAACATAAAGTCCATACCCCCACGCCCCCAAGCATAAACCTGAGGAAGACCCATGTCCGAATCACCCCAAAAGTCCACACTAATACGAAAACTCCAGATCAACTAACATATTGACTCAAACCACTCCTATATAGTTTCATTCCAATACATGTATGCAACACCCCCTCCATGATGAGGCATGATGGCACCCATATCCGAATCTCAAGATCCTCCGAGGGCCAAGAGGCATCGCAATAAAAGGTTGTAACATAGCAACCTAATCGTACATAATAAAACATAGTATACTAGCATAAAAGTCTAGTTCTCACCACGTTGTACCTCTGCCGAGCCGAGAAACCATGCCATGATACACTAGTGCCTACCAAAAAATTTTCCTTCACAAAGCCGGCTTCAACACCGCGCAGGAAAACATGATAATGGCGGGGGTGAAGATGACCCCACCAAACGTACTATCATTGATAAAACCACATGCTTTTTCTAAATCCAGTAACTAGAGGGACATTAATACACCCCTCGCCAATGGAATTAGGCCCACAATGACCCTCCTCATCATACGAATGCCTAATTTTCACCGCCCGAGCCGGCAGTTGAGGGGTAGTGCCTCCCCACGAGGCACGAGACCAATAAAAATTTACACATCCATCTAAGACGATAGGGATAACTTAGCGTGTTGCAAAACCATGATCCGCTTCTGCGGTCCAAAAAACGGACCACGAAGCATAAAATCGATCATGGGATCTAAGGATAGTGTTCTCAAGAAACTTTAGTAAATGCTCAGGAGTCTTGGTATTGCACCGAGTGTTGGTAACTCCCATAGGATACTCTTCTTTACTTTATCAACCCAGGGTTCTTAAAAACTTGGAGGTGATAGCTATATACATAGCATATGCATTCTACTCATGTCATCCTCTATGTCCTATGAAATGATGTTATTGCTAGGTTTCCAAATGAGTCACACTTTGGAATTACACCTAGAAATGCAAATGACTCAAGACTATTATGATGTCAGTAATCAAGAACTATTCTAAAGCAAGAAGATACATCTAATATTTTTTTCAAGGAAATATACAATTTAGGCTATCGAAAGAAATAGAAGTAAATAGGGAACATTCATGAAGTAAATTTTTCAATTGAACTTGTAGAACGTAATACTAATCTAATTACACATTGCTGGGATAAAGTGCTAAATAAACTCTAAATATTCCATGCTTAACTACTATGATTTAATCATGCATCTAGTCATGACCTAACTATGCTTTAAAATACTTTTTTTATAAAGAAAAAAGAAGGAGACACTAGGGTAGCCTAGAAGCCTCCTTTGACTCATGGATGTAGAGCTATAGGTGACTTCGAGGTTGTGGTAGTTTTAGGTGATGCGGAAGATGGTTTATGCATTGAACGATAAGCTAATCGGTGTTTTACAAGTTTCATGTAATGCTACATGATGTCCTATAATGCTACAAGGAAAAGGGTTGAGGGTGTCTTGAGGGGAAAAATTATGAGAAAAGGGTAGGGAAGGTGAAATGAAGGTGTATTTAGGTGGATGGAAGCTGCCACTTTGAAAGGCTCATAAATTCTTCCAAATCCTATCTTCCACTTCTAGGGTTGCTCATGGTGTTGGAGTACAAATTGCACCAGGACAGGCAATTTCTATCAAAAGTATCTGGCGAAGGGTGATAAATGCAAGCCTAGGATGGTGGTGGAGTCCTCCTCTACTTTCTACTAAAAATAGCAAGAAAATTACATGTTCATGCAATTAACATTGAAAAATTATATAATGAAGAAGATGCAAAATATGAGTTGAATTTGATAAGAAAACCTACTTATGATTCAAAAAAATATAACTAAGTGTTCTCATCATTTTCATAACTATAGAAACCTATCTATTCTTTCCAAGAAATCTTAAGCTTCAAAATGATTTTTAGTTCGTGGTGGAAGATTCTTCCTTCCTTAAGATCCAATGAAAGAGATGAGAGAGGGAGGTTTTTGACACATAGCCTTTTTAGTTTATATCCTACTATACCAAGATATACAAAAGCCTAAATACAACAATATGAAATGTAAGAAAACTAGAAACAAGAAAATGAAATGTAAGAAAATAGCTAACATTAATTAAGAAAACTACCTAAAATGGAATAAAAATAAAGATAATTATAAGAGAGAGACTAAGGCTGGATTGGGCCCTAACCCACAAGCCTAGATCTCTGAACTAACCAATGAAGGAAAAACTGAATACTCATTTAATATAGAAATTCAGGCCCATTACATAGCCATGAAATTCTGAAAAATTTATCATAAGAGCTCTTTCTTCCCTATTTGTCCTAAAGGGTAGCTATGAACAACCCCTTAAAAGTAGCATATGTCTACACTCAAAAGAGAAGTGGAGATTTGGCTTTGATCTTCCACTTGTTTGGTTGTCTTTGACTTTTAGGTAGTTGGACAAAAATCTCGAGGATATTTTGTCTCGCATTTAGAGTTGAGGAAGTTGCAAACCCTCCTATAATATCGTCTTTATGTCTACTCCTAGATTTTTACTTCACAATCATCAACAAAAATTTCATATATTCTTGATTTTCCTATATTTAAATCGTATTAGGCATTAAAATTATGACAACCCTTAATCACCATCTACACTAAGAAACATATGACCATAATTTAATTATATGCGAGAAAGAGAGACTAATAAGGCTAAATAGGTGACCATTAACCCTCCAAATATACCTAATTATGGTGCTCATCATCACCCCTATCAAATGGTTTCTCATCATCTTAGCAACTTAGTCCTCCTTCTTCATCTCTTTTAGTGTTTTAGTGCCCTCCTCGACTCGCCAAGGAAGAAGTAATATTTCTTCAGGAGGGTAGAATCCATAATTATTTTCTACCTCCTTCCGATTATCTACTTCCCTCATCTTGGTATTTCCCTTCACCTGGCCCCAACAGATAGGTGGTGAGAGTTTCCAAGCCAAGCCATTGGATTTTCCATGTCCGCATAACCCTATTGTACAATGGTACCCTTTCTAGGGAAATTTTTAACCTCTCTCGGGATATGATATTCCATGTTTGTGAGATCAAGAGGGAGGTCATTCCTACTTTTCTAACTTCCATTACACATTAATATCCCAACAACCCGGAAATGTCATCAAAATGTGCAATCTCTTGTGCTTGTGTGCTAAGGTACTTGTCTACAAGGCTAGCATCATTTTCTATCATGAGTTGATTGTTAATGACTCCCCTAGGGATGAATAGTTATGCCATAATGTGAAGAGTCTCTCTATTTTCCGATCACCCTCTTTACTTCCTCTACCCTTATTTATTCATTGACTATCCAAGAGGCTAATGCCATCAACCGCATATCCCCAAACTCTAGGTTAGGTCCGAAATGTTTAAATCTATCAAAACAAGATTGTGCATGTAAAATTTGCCATCTTGCCTTGTCTCCCATATCAAATGATTGTAAAATTCAATGAATTTGGTAGTTTTGAAAATGTAGGGACCCATGTGAGGCTAGTGACTTAATATAATATTGAAACCATTGGTATTTTAGGTAGATTTCATAGGGGTTTGAAGGATATTTGTGCCTGGATGTCCTCCATGCTAAAATCCTCATGGTGGAAATTTATTTTTCCTTTTGCTAGAGTTGGCCTTATAACCTTTGCATTTTCTTCCCATGGCTCTTGAAGATTCTCCTTCAACATGGTTTTCTAGTCTAACATTAGAAAAATCCCTTCCCAACCTACCGACCTTCTCCTCCATGATCCCTATGTCATGCACACCTTTTGTAGAAATTTTCATCCAAAAATGAGGCTCATCTTTCTTGTTCTAACTAATAAAATAAGGGGATCGTAAGATTATGAGGAATTATTCTCCCCTTTTAAACAAATTTATAGTAAAAGAACCACATTTCGGCTAAGGGTTAGGGTGTGAAACTATTGACATATCTTAGGGACAAATTTCTCGTGGGTGTAGGATCCTCCTTTTTCTCCTTCTCTTCCTCCCCTTTATTAGATTTCCCTTCAACTTGTGCTTCTTTATCAACTTATTGGGCCTCTTTCCCACCCATGGGTGCCTTATCTCCTTCCACAAGTTTTCATGATCTATTTCGGGCACTACTAGAGTTTCCTCTAGCATGAATAGAGTTTCCTATAGAAAAATATATTTTTCCCCCGTAGCAAACCCTCGCTTTTTTTTCCTTCTTTTCCATCTTTTATGGTCGGCGAGGGGCTGTTGCATCCGTAGGGGATGCCAAACTTCATGAATGACTCCTCCTATATGCCACGCATTTCCTCTCAAGTGAGGTTACCTCTCTCTGAAAAATCCTCTTTTCCAAACTTATCTCATCATCCTTTTTCTAAGTGACTCCTCATTTGTTATAGGGATTTTGCTGATTTTGTGGTTTCCCTACCTTACCTTGGAAATATTTATAGTCCTAAAGTACATGGGTGTTTGTATTTTTCGTGGCCCTCACTTGTGTGCTAAAATTGGCTAAGGTTACAATCACTTTTCTCTATTATCTCAAAGATATTTCAGTCCGTTGAGGAGAGGTATTAGTGCATAGCATAGGATCCAATATTTAATTTCTCCCTCTATTCTCTTCCTTCTCTTCTCTTCATTTTCTTCCTCCTCTGCTTCATCCCTCTTTTTTTCTTATTCTCTTCCTTCCTTTTTTTCTAAGGTTTTTGTGTTTTCTCGTTTCAACCTTCATATATTCTTCTTCCTCATATTCTCCTTTGTTTCTTGAGCCTCCCCTTCTTCTTCTTCTTCTTCTAGTCCCCTTTCTCCAAGACTAGAGGCATAGGTTTGTCTAGTTTGGGTTGCTATTAATGCTTACCTATCCATATTTATGAATGAGGACTACGGCACATGGAAGTTAAATATGTATAGAGCATCATTCACTATCACTTGATGAGGACATGGTGAGCTAAGAGTTAGTAGTTCTTTTCTTAAAATTTTTGCTCATGTCCCTAATTGAATGAAAGAGGAAACATGGAATGCTCAATATTTTTTCTAGAGGGAGTTCTCCTTGAAATCTAAGTTCATTAAACAACCTAAAGTGGTATCCATAAACCACACTAAGTCTTCCGTCAAAGGAAATTAATTTCATAATTTTGAATGCTACTTCATCCCAAGGGTATGGAAGGTTTCCTCTCCTCAATCCATTTTTGTATTCAATGAATCCTTCATCCGAAGAAGCTCCTTTTAGTTTTATTTTTGGAAACCATATCTTCTCTATTCCACTTGATTTCTAGGGGAAAGTGGTACTCACATTAACTCGTGTAAAATCATGATAGCTAGGCTCTAAACACAGCTTGTGGAATCTTCTATTCTTGTGAATGCAGTGGCCACCGCACTATCGAGATATATCCTCATCAAAGCCCTTGAAGAGCTCGAAGAAACCTAACCACTATGGTTCCTAGAAATATCCACCACTCCGAGAGTGCAATATTATCCTTTTGATATTTGTGGCCTCTCTCTGTTAAATCCTCCTCCAATTTTGTGGCTATGTTAAGAATGTGGCTAAAAATGTTTTGACTAAGAATTATGTGTGATGTGTGCCCTTTGAGATTATAGCTTTAAATAGAATAATACCACCTTGATTCCAACCTCTTAAATTTCAAATTATCGTCGACTTTGTATAAATTTTACGGAAAATTTAGAACTTGGGAGGGAGCAACCACTTACCTATTACCTTGGTGTTTTTTCGGGAAATGGTGGTATTATAATTTACCACCGATGAGTATCTCTTGTTTTCCCTTTTGATCACTATCAACATTCTATGAAGTTTCCCGTAGCATCCACAATTTCCCGTAGCATGGGGTTTGCATGAAGACTCTCCCTTGATCTTGCATTCTTCAATAGCTCCTATGACTTTCCTTTCCACATTTCTCTCAAAATTGTAAATTAAATGAGAATAATGATCCAAAACTTCACTTTATGGAAACTTAACCGAATTTGTAGAGGAGTGATGGTTTGGACTATAGCACGATTTTTTCTCTTGAACCGTTGGTTCCACTCCACTTAATTATTTCCTCTAATTTTAATCAGTCTATTAGTCCTTATGAAATCACCCTTAAGTGATTTTAATCTCATAGTCGGCATGCACACTCAACTCTTGTTCACGCGGACAAGGGTGGCCAAGTTAATTGGCCACCTTTCTTCCTTTCTAATATCTAATTCTCGACATTTATTCATTTTGATAAACATGAGTGGATAGTGAGAGGGTGAAGGGCCATAGATGATCCTACCTCATGGCCGAGGATTCGCATAAATTATCCGGTGCTAGATCCGTAGCTTGGTGATATCCATGACTATCATTCTCTTTGCCGTGTTTTTTTTTTATGTATTTTTAGAGTGACTTATTTATTTCTAAGTGAGATGCTTAACATTTTTATTTGTATGTTCTCTTTGCAAGTGTGGCATGGAGGTCCTCAAAGCTCTTGCTGGTGTGGTCATCCCCCGGGATTATTTTGGTGGTCATTTTGATCCTTTTTCATTAATTCTTCTTCCCTTTATTCTTGATGTGCCATGTACATGAATTCTACATGTAGCGATCAAATTTCGTAGCAATCCCTTCTCTACTTTTTTGGACCTCAAGATTTCTGATAAGTGAAAGGAAATGATGTATGGAGGTTATCAATGGAGCTATGGAGTGATTTGAATGATGGAGAGGTGAGGAAGATAGGTCCCATGTCTAGATATAGGTAACCTAGCTCGTTAGTGGAGAAAATAAGGGTTTAGATAGTGAATACTCAAGCATGCAAAGGGAGTTAGGTTAAGGATTTCAGCCTAGATCCAAGGGGGTAAGAATAAAGGATCATTGCTATGATGAAGGGTGATTAACCCTCCAAAAAAATTTCAAGAACAAAAATTATTTAGAAAGAATCACAAGTTTAATAATCCGTAGGGAATTTTGATTGAGGACCTATAAAAAGATCAAAGATACATTCACATTCCACTTACAAACTATTTATGTATAATAATCCTTTGATGGATCATGTTAGTGAGGCTTGGCCCTTCATAGACAAGGAGTGTTATCTCTACTAAGTTGTGTAGTGAATGAGATAGGAATTGGAGCACATTATTATAAGATAATTTCATCCTAGTGGTTAATGGGATGAAAGAAGAGAAATACCCAGGAAAGATGGCCTTCCTGAGATTTTCAAGATATCAAGGTTATTGGTAATGACATGTTCTCCATTTCGGTCTCTTGGGAGCCGTTTAGATTCTAGAATAGAGGGAATATGGAATTACAATGATCAATTTAATCCCATAATGTTTATTTAGGTATGCCATTAGGTCCTAGCCCTAGAAATCAATTCCTTTTTCCTAATGCCTCTTAAAATATCATACGAAAAGCCTTAATCATAATAATCCATCGGGTTTCAACTTGTATCAACCTAGAATAAATGGGTTTTATTCAAAAGAAATGTATTTTTGATATAGTGCTTGCTTCATGGGAAAGTGTGGAATGGGAAAAGGAATCCACACAATAGATTCTTCTTGAAAATAACATTTGAAAAAATAGATGACAATGTTGATTGGTCATTTTTACTTATATGATTTCCTATTAAGGGTTTTTATACACCAAGTGAAATTACAAGTTGTTATCACTCGATGTTTGAATATCTTATATACCTTTCTAGAAATCGTCTTCAACTCAATATTTTGATCGGGCCTCCATTTCAATGATTATCTAAATCTCATTCAACTCAATTGTTGATAAATTTTTTCCCATTTACATACTCATTTTGGGATGCATGTGATTTTACTTTTTTGATTTATTATATTCATGCAAACAACTAGGCCAAAGTATGTGCTTAGGAAATTTTGACGTACTCTAATCCTCTACCTATGGTTGATTAACCAAAATTTTCTAGATTTATTGTTACCTCGAAGGCCAACCTTGTTAAGGTCAAGTCAAATTGTGATAGAGAGTAAACCACCTTGGTGATCATGGAGTTTGTTATCACACATACTCAATTTGATTGACAGGGTAACTCACCTAGTTTCATTTTGTCTCAATAGGTTGGTTCATGAAATTGATGAAAAATCCATGGTGGCAAACCTTTATCCTAAGTCTAAAACACTCCATTAGTAATTTCATATCACTATATCGACCAAATTCCACTTTAGGTTCACATGCATGGCTTCAAATCAAAGGTAATGCCACCTTTCTATTTTTTCATGGTTTCACACTAAATATAACCGTAGAATGGATGATTTCGTTATGGAATAAAACTCCGACTAGTCCGCAGTGAATCAGCTAAAAGGTTTATAACTAATTTCACTTTAGAATCATGTTTTTCTACATAAAAACAGAGATCATAAGAGGCTATCAAATTTATAATGGTTAGGGATAAAGGTGAGGTCATCTAACTATTAATATGATCACCCAAGCATGTAAAGAATACCCTCATCATTATCTTCTACTCACATTTGCATCATGTTTTCCACTTTCAAATTATATTTTTTAAACTTATCTCAAAGAAACTCTCTATTATCCGTTGTTCGAGTCTTATAAATAATCCAATATCATCTTTGAGAGGATGATTCCCACCGCAAGTGCCTTGTTGTCTAGTTTTTCTCTTGCAAGTGTCACAATGAAGGAGACAACTTGGTTATAAGAGAGAATGGATATGAAGAATAAATTCAACGAGGGAGGCTCTTGTGTGAGATACGATCCCATGAATCTAAAATTACTAAATAAAGACCCTATTTTTGTGGAAGCATTCAAGATAGTGTTTGATGTATACCGCACTTCACAAAAAGTCCAAGGATTTCATGCCAAAATATCAAAGGATTTTCAAGAACTTTACAGCACAACTTCAAAGGTAGGGGTTTTAAATTTTGCAGAGGTTGATGAGTTACGTTGTCACTCGATACCATTTCTCAGCTACGTAGATACCAAGAGAGGGAAAAGAGTGGTTCAAAGCCACTAAATTGAAGATGCAAAGTTGTGATGAATTTGTTAAACCAGTAACACATTATTAACATGGCATCTAGGATTCCAACATGAGGTTAAATGAAGGAGAATTATTCTAAACTATTTTTTGTGATCTATAAGTGCTTTAATTGTGAGGGAAGGTTTTTATGGCTTATACTTACCATTTCAGGTTCTGGTTTGGCATTTCACTCTGTAAGAATTCCATTGATATTCCTTTATTTTTGTTTAGGAGCTTAGGGAATATGTCTCATAAGGTTCAAGACAAAGACCAAAGGTAGTGAGACATCAATTTTTCTACCATGGTTCGATTAAAATTGTAGTGTCAAGAGGAATTGAAGAAATTAAATAGATTGGGCTACTTTCCTTTTTCTTAGTGGTTATGAAGTTGATTCAATGACACCCAAGAAAAATCCAAAGCCAAAAAGCCACTCCATGAAATAAAAATGATAAACTAGTCATGGACAGGTACAAATGAAGAAGAGGCACAAAGTTATCCTAGAACCAATGGATGTCGAAACAACCCATACAAGAGGGAAAATTCCATAGCCTTCACCTACAAGAAACAAATAGAAGATTAGTAAGTATGGTAGGTAGGATGATTAGAAGTCAAAAAATTGAAAGGGAAATATTGAAGACATTATTAAAGCTATATATATTTAGGAGACTTTAGTTGTGAGACTCCGAAGACATTGAAGTTGACAAAAATAAGAAAAGAAAGGTAAGACTGTTAAAATGCTTGATTTTACAGAGAAGATGCATGTTTCTTATTTCAACCAAGGAAACCACTTATTAGTTTTCAACTTGCAAAGGATGTCATGGAAAACAAGAAGACAAAATATGTTTACAAAGGAAATAAACCTATCATAGAAGAAATTATAGACTTTTCTCCAAACAACAAAAAGAGGTCTTTGTGCAAAGGAAAGGAGAAGAGAAGATGGTGGAAAACTCGAAGTGCAAGTATTGAAGGAACAATTAAGAGAGGCCAAAGAAGAGGTCATTGAGATCAAGTTAGAATTACAGGAGGCCAAAATAGATATAAATATAATGGAATATTTTAAGGAATAAGTAAATGAACAGACAAATCAATATGACCAATCACTAACTAATGCTAAGAAGTTGTTGAAAATAACACTTCCTTTGAGAAGGGTAATGAAAAACACCAGGAATAGAAAATTATGGGTAGAATTTGAAAGAAAGGGACTCAAAATCAAGATTAGGGAATTATAAGATCAAATGGAGATGATTCATTCAACCGAGGAAAAAGACGACTTAAAATCAAAGTGATAAATGAGCGCAAGGAGACGCATCCCTTCTAATCGCTAAAGATGAAGGTCTCAGTTAAAAAGTTGGACTAAAACAATTTTGACAATTTTTTGCAACATTAAGGAACCACCATTTCTAGTTTTAAAAGAGAAATTTTGAGGAAAAAAGGAAAATTTTTGTGTTTTTTTGTCAATTAGGGCAATTTTGTAGCGAAGCCCGTGCTTGAAGCCCTAATTTCGCTAGGAAACTTTGTAGGTGACTTTTGTAAAACCACAAGATTGAGAAAAATAAAAGATGGATCAAAGTTGTCTTTAGTTCATTTTGTATAACAAACACATACAAATCAAAGAAGGCTAAAATTGGCTAAATGGGTGAAATGGAGTTGCTATAAAAACATAAGCACAAACTGCCCATTTTACTCAAGCTTTTTGTGGCGAGAAGCATTTGGTAGTATTTTAGTTTTTTGGAAGGTGTATTGAAGGTCAACCAACCACGTGAAGGCATTAAATGGTATTGGAACACTCCACAGATATTTTCTCCTCAAAAGGTGGCACCGTTCCATCTCAACATAAAGACAAATACCAAATATCATGATTGTATTTTCCTTAAAAAAAGTAGGCAGACATCAAAATATAGTGGGTGTATTTATGTCTTGATGATGGTTATAGGACACTCGAGAACTGGATTTATTTCTCTGATGTAATTATCCAAACTTCCATAAAGCTGTTGAACGAATAATATAGTAGTTAACCCAATAGGCTTCAAAGTCTAAAGTCATTAGTGTCTGCTTTATTTACTTAGTTTATTGTTAAGTGAAAATAAAACAAATGGTTCGATGATTCTAGCCATGTTCGTAGATCTCATGTAAATGACTAAAGCATATTAATAGGCGTAATGAAGAATACAAGGTTGGAGATCACATTGACACTACCACTTTGTAAAGTTTTTTGAGGATCAAGAATATAAAGGATCGTGTTTTTCTTCTTCACCTCGAGATTCTTTGGTGTTTCAATGAGCTTGTCCTATATGTCTTAATATTTTACTTCCAATATCTTGAATTTTAATTAATCAAAATTTATTTTTTCATTCTCTCGACCTCCTTGAACATTAAGCTATTGAATATTTTTTGTGTATATTTTCTATCATTGCAATATTTATAAGCCTCATCTCAAATACAAGGAGATCCATTGTCATTGAATTTCCTAACACTAACTACATAAGACAAATGGTAGTAAACCTTATACATTTTTCATCTGAATCAAACACATTCAATACAATATCACATAGTTAGCCATTTGATTGAATTCTATTTGAAAAATCATAATATTACTTGAGAGGAAAGCAAAGCCTGGGGTCAAGAGGCTAATTTTTAGTCAAAATATAGTTTGAAAGAGTTACTCTAGGTTGTCCGTGGAGCAAACCATCCGAGCCAATTTAGATATACCGCATTGCGGGAAAAAATCCCGAAATCCTTACATCTAGTAGCAACATACTATTTTTCAACCTATGGTTTGATGGCAATCTACAACATTTGTTGTGAAAATGACCCTTTGGGACTAAATACAACCCGACATACCTCCTTTGCAGGGTTTACATGATGTGGCTATTGAATGATGATAGCCTTTGGGAAAAAATTATTAATTATTGCTATAGTGATGGAAATGTGCCACTTTAAGTGTATAAATATGATACATGCTTGTATTCTTTGACATTAGCTTAAAAATTGGTAAGCTTTAAAACATTTTAAGCCGATAAATTTTCTAATGTTGCATTGGCTTAGTGGAGAGGTTAATACCATGTGCATTATAAGCCATGGATAAGGGTATAATTTCTTTCCATCATATTTATGATCCATTTTTCATGAATTTAATTCAAATCAATGAGATCAATGAAAGTACAAGATAATTTTGATGAGGAAAATACCCCAAAACCGGTAATTAATCCAAAGGAATTCTTCAGTTTGCAATATAAGGCCCCCGAAATTTTATTGGAGAGTTTGGAAAAAAATAATTATTTCAATGGAATACTTCATTTACATGGAAGTCAAGATACTGTTCAAATTTAAAGGAAGGATGAAGGATATTGTTTTCCTTGATTACTTCATAGTGATAGTGAAGCTCCACATGCACCTGAACTTTAACAACTAGAATGATAAATTTTCATTGGTACATTGGTTCTGTGAAGAGGTTAGCATAATCATGTGGCATGATAAGTCATGTACAAGGGTCATATCCTTGCGTTGATATGTCCAATACATGCAACATGAATTTCATTCATAGCGTGGTACTAAATGAAAGTGTAAGCCAATTTATTGACAAATACTCCCATTTAACTGCGGAACTATGAAAGGTGTAATCCATATTTTTTAGTGTAGTCCCTCGGGGAAAAAAAATGAAGAATTTCTACAAATAAATGTTTATTTCATTGGAACATACCACTTCCCCACCAAGTGTGAAGCGTTTCCAAATTGGCCCGTTCGAATTAACGACCCTATCCCTTCATTAGTGCTAGTGAGCTTATCATCAAGGTAAAAACTAGTTTTTTAGATAATATCATACTCGCCATTTTGTTTTCAACTAAACCCTAAGTGTAAATTCAATCCAATTTGCTTCATTTTTCTCTACTCTAGAATTTGGATCGATATTTATATTCATGATGGAGCCATGCTAAAGCCACAAAGAAAAGATTCCTTTTGCAACAATTTGGAAGAAAGCATGACAATAGAGTTTTCCCCCACAAGGGAAAAAACCAAATCAAATTTTTATTCATGGAAACCAAGTCAATTAGGTTTTACCGAAGGAAACCACACACAATTAAGATTTCAATCAAAGACAAACCGAGGAATAAAGAAATTCGGGTTTTTTTCAATCGACCAAAAAGTACTATTTTGGCGAAATTATATAATAAAATTATCTCCAAGTAACAAAATCCAAGATATAGGATTTGTGCATGGAACCTCTCCGTGGGGATATCAACTTTGTCCGAGATGTAGGGTTTGTGCATGAACCCAAGGGGGATATCAACTTGAAAAGGTTCTCCGGATCAAAATCTCCCCCGTCCATTGTAGCATGTCTCATTTATTTCAAGCTTTCTTACTTAAAATCACGATTTAATCTCTATTATTTCAAAAACAACAACAACCAAACCGCATGGTCATTTCTTGAAATCCCGACGATGAAATTAATTATCACATTTTTTCTACATAAAATATTGGGGGTTTGAAGTAGAGACAAGTTAAAATAGAAGTTCGGATATAAGGAATGTACCAAAATAATATTTATGTGTATATGGAGAAACATAAAGGAAAATGTTGATTATATGTTGAGCTAGTGAGGAGCAAAACTATTCCTGATGTGAAAAATTTAGTGGACTTTAGGCTAAGCCAGATCGATTGGATTCGAATTCGTAAATAAATTATGTGGAGTTTAATAAGTGCGTCAAGAGTTTTTAATGTTTAATTTTTTGATAGCTCCGCCAAATTTTGAGGGAAATGAAAAACGTATTTATCAAATTTTTAAATAATAAAAAATAAGGATTTTAAAATTGGAAGTACATTCATAAAATGTAAAGGTTTGCATTAAAATTTCCCTAAACAATCATGATTATGATTTTCTATACCAATATCGGCAGATATAAAGTAAAAATTTAAACACTTAATATATAACATTTCTTTAATCTTAATAGCCCTATTTAAAAATCAATATAATTATTACTTTGTATAAACACACTATAAATTTAAACTATAAAGAGGTTACAAACACTCAAAAAAAGATGTATGGTAATTAGATAAAAATATAAATAAACAAAGAGGTATGGTAAATAACAAAAACCTATTTAAATACTTGACTAAGAAAAAGTGTAAAATAAAATAAAAATATAAATAAATTAAAGGTGTGTAAATAAATAAAACATTATTATTTGTTATTTACTCCATAAACTCTCCTTATATTTAAGGAATCATAAACAAGTATTTATTTAGGTGAAGCCTGGGAAAAATATCATTACAATACATGGGCTAAATACTATGGGCCAAATACCATATTTATAAGATATGTATATTAAATAAATAAATATAAAAGAGGTATAAAAGAATTATGGTAAATATATAAAAATATATCAAATAGGATTAGAAATAAACATCTAATTATACCAAGCCTATGGGCCAAAACATGGTAAATAAATAAAAATGTAAATAAAACTGCAAATATTGTAAATAAATAAAACATATTTTTTTATTTACCCATAATCCTCTTTATATTTACGAACACTCAAAAAAGAAGTTTTATTTAGGTGAAGCCTATGAAACAAATACCATGGGCCAAATTATATTAATACCATGAAAAAAACATTATTAACCCTAATATAAATATTAAAAGATAATTATTATTATTATTATTATTATTATAGATTCTAATAATCATATTAATATATTATAACATTTTTTTTTTCTAAATAAAACTAATTCTATTATGTATAAGCGTTAATGATACAAAACTTCGCTGTCATCCGAGGGAGCCCTTGTTAACGTTTGGAAGAACATGCTACAGAGAAAGTAATGGATCGCCCAATATGGGAAACCACCTTTAGAAATCATATTGGCCGCCTATGGAAACCAGCCTACAAATTTTATACATGACATTATGACAAAAAGAAATAAACTAAGAGTAACACTCAAATTTTTCCACCAGACGTTGTGAAAAAGAGATAAAAAATTCCAACGGAAATTGAGAAAAAATACCCGATAGAGCCGTGAACTGAGCATATCACCGATCCTGAGTTGGTGACGGAGTAGGTTCTTCCAACACCCTACAAGCGTACTCATCTTCAAAAATCATTCATGACACCTTTGAGGGTGTCTTCCGGTCTAAGACTTCAACCATCTTGTGTGAAGCTTTTTCTCGCGTGGAGGCGCGTTGACTAGCCGAGCCGAGCTTTGGGGAGGATTGATGGGGAAGGAGGCCTCGGGAAGCTTTAGGGGAGGGACAGGAGAGGAGCCTCTTCTTGAAGGCCACCGTAATGTAAGCAGTAACAATAGGATTGTCATGAAGACATTCAAAACGAAGTTCAACACGCCGGGACGATTGGCGGATGGGCAAGCGTACCCGTGGGAGGCGGCGTAGAATTGGAGAAATAGGGGGCTGCCAGGTGGGAGAGAAAGGCTGAGCCTCAAGAACGGTCGAGACCCCATGACGCCTCGTCCGCCACCATGATACAATTCCCGAGTCTATTTAGCAGAAGAGGATCCTCGCATGTGAACCGGAGGGAGGTCGATGTTGTGAGGCTCTCCCTCTACGAGCGTGTGCCCCGGCTTCGCATTCTATGGCGTATGCACAGCATGGAGGCTGGAGCCTTGCAAAGAGAAAATATGAAATGAAGGGACAAGGTGTGGTCCAAAAACGCAGTGATGGGAAATTTCGCAGCACCGTCGTCCGAGCTGCCAAGAGGGGTAGTGTTGCCCCGTAAAATCCACCGTTTGAGCCTAGTGTGCCGAATTGATCGACGAAGTTGCTCCGAGAGAAGAACTTGTGCAAGTGGTTCAAAACAAGCGAGGAGAGTAAAGCGACACCCGGTGTGGGTTCGAATGTTAGCCCCGCATAGCCTTTGAGGGCATGGACTCATTGTAAGAGTGAGGCCGCCGGCTACCACCATTAACCGAACAACTGAATGAGAGCCATGACCGATTGAATACCCATAGCATGATGAGAGAGCTCCCGCACAGGTTTAATTCTCCAGCCGGCCGATTAATGACCGCATAAATGCACGTACAATAGACCATATGGCTCTCCCATGTGAACTCCTTTGGGAGATGCGTAGGTGCCAAGGTCCCATCATTCATTGTCGGCACCCGCATCCAGCATTATAACATTAATATTAATAAATTTAATAAATTTGGATTAATATAATATTAAATTTTTTATATTATAATATATATAAATATATCATGATATATAATAATCCCATATATTAATAAGAAGGAAGAACAAAGACAGAGAGTGATAGAGGTGGAGACATAGGGGGAGTCACAAGGGAGTGATGGAGATAAACTCAAGGAGAGGGGAGAGAAGGAATGGAGAGAGAGAGAGAGAGAGAGAGAGAGAGAGAGAGAGAGAGAGAGAGGGAGAGGGAGTGAGAGAGGTAGAGAAGGGTATGAGAGGGAGAGAGTGACACAATGATGGAAGAGGGAGAGAGAGAAGGAGATATGGGGATATAGTGAGAGGATTGGAGGGTAGAGAGAGAGAGAGAGAGAGAGAGAGAGAGAGAGATATTGAGGTAGAGAGAAAGGAGAGAGAGGAATTAGTATCATATAATAAAGAATATGTGGACATATTACTCTATTGAGAGATACATAGGGGTACCCTACTCACCGTGTAAATGTATAAACCAAATGTGGTGTGATCATATGTAATCATGGTTGATTATATGAGGCGAGGATTTTATGAGAGGCACTAGATTTTTAATGTCATATGAAAAAAAATACTGAACCTAACCATTTCACATTCACTAACGTTCTCTCTCACAAGTAAAGTCCTAATTTGGCAGATTTGTAACATGCCAAAGGAGTCTTGTTTTACATGCGATCACCTCCCACTAGGATTCACCAATTGTGAGAACAAAAACTTGTGGTTGCATCTTCTTAAATCGTCATTACTTCCACCAACACCTAATTCAATAACACTAGTATCAAATATCTCTGGATTTAGGTAGTGCAAATAAACATAATACATGTGCCCTCAATCTCTTCTACATAATTTTAGCTCTCCTTCCAAACCATAGTCACTAGTGTTGTGTGTTCAATTTTCTCCGAATATTTTGCAAACATCCCGAGGTAAGGAAATATTGTAACAATGTATGGATCAATGAGGTTTCATATCCAATGAAGGAGAACATGTTCAAAACAATAGGTAAATTGTCACAACTATCCCTTCCGTGGGATGTTGATAACTCCAAAATTCCACATGATCATTAACGAAATCTATAAATTGAGAAATCGCCGTACAATAATTGAAGTCATACTAAACTTGGAGCAAAAGGCCCAGCTCTGGGTATCATAAAGGAACATCTCTAATATGATTTGTACTATTCTCCTCTAGATCATTTTGCATGGATATATCCTTGGATTTGAAATGCATATTATAGGTTCCATACAAGACTTCCCATGGAAGGTGTTGAGGAGGTAAATCCCCTCCATGACAGAGGGTAATCCCTACTAGCCTGCCAGGGGTCTAGCAACAATCAAACAATTTTATGATGCAAGTTCCTAGTTACAAATGAAATACTAGAAATAGAAGCCTACCTCGGGATTCCAATGCTATGATCCTAAGAAGAAGCGTTCCCTGCTCTCACCTCGGCAGATCACAATCCCTCCACGATCTCTCGCGGATGAACACCCGCACATGGAAGAAACAAACGTATACAAGCATAAAATATGGCATACGTAACTAAACATCAAATAAAGGATGTTACTCATATTAACATGATGGAAAATAGAGTGGAACCATAATCGCAATCATCTATTAAATACCGAAGAGAGATTACAACCATGTCTCCGACATCGTGGTCTCCCTTCGGATGGGTCTCCACAAGCCTCCACGTCTTGCAAAGCTCGCCAAGAAAAGGGAAAACCTCTCCCGCAGTCTCTCGAGGATGGTCTCCTTACTTGAGTCGGCCTTAAGGGAAAAGGAGGGCTTTACATCACAAAGGCTCTTGGGAAGATGTGGAGATTCAAAGCTTAGCACTTCAAGACTAGTTTTGCCATGGAATTGGAGTGAAGCTTTTATAGATGGGGAAGGAGGGAGTGATCCCATTATTATGGGATTGGCCCTATCAACAAGGAAGGTTCCATGGGAGGTGGAAAACCACTTCCCTTCCATAGAACTTCCACAAACTAAACCTCCCAACTCAATATAGGCAATGGTTTCAGTTTGTTGGAACCTCAACTTCCGCCATCTTTATTTAAAAATAGTCCCTAAATTGGGTGGCGCGACTCACGTCTGGGACAAACAGCACCAGCTTGGCGCGACCTCTTTGCGGATTTTCCTTATCAAGGAAGTACCGAACCGTCGGGTTCGCCACAATGAAAAAAGGGATGTTTTTCATGATTTTGCAAGGAGATGTCTCAAGGGCAAATGAAGCTCATGCTTAGAGGAATGCATTGATGATGTTTTCAAGGCATAAAAATGTTCACAAATACAAAATGGGTCCTCCATTGTATGATGGGGATGTAGTAGGACTCGTGACAAATTACCGTGTACCGTATGCCCCTAAAGTATGAGGCCCGAGAGAGAGAGGTGAAAGATACAATCGATATCTCAAGTACATGATGTATATGTGGTATGGACGCAACCATCCGAAACCGTAGGTATGTTATAATCCAGACCAGGGTATGGGCGCAACCATCCAACTAGGATCAAACAAATAGACTCAGTATGGTCGCACCATCCAATCAATGAGTCATGTACATAATGATAATAATCCACAATCGCAGCCTTTCTGGATTACAACAGACACAATCCAGGGTCTTGCGCTCCATCTCGACCTAAAAAAGTACAAGTTCAAGCATGTGAATATGTGAGTCGAAGTCGTACTATAGAACATCATTCGATTACCACCAAAGGATGAAAGCTCGGCATCGTACGCAAGAGAAACCACCAATAATGACAATGGTTCTCAAGGCAATTGCTGTACAATCTACGGCGTGCGAATAAATGAGTTGACATCGAGCACCCGCGAATCACTCGATCGGAGGTCAATGATGTAAACCTCACGTCGACTGCGACGAACCCGCCATTTGGAAAGGCAGGCTCCAAGGTACGTAAGGAGTCTCTAGACCAACCTCCCCCGGATAATGAGCCGAAGTCGACAGGAAGTGACCTTGATCGAAGGTGGGCTATAATGTCTCCTACATCATCGACACGAGACAGAGGAACATGATGTTTTGTTGTGAATCGTAGATCGTATGAGAATCGCAGGAAGGTTGATATTTGTAGAGGCCAACTTCTCTTGAACATATAACGGTACCTATTGGACTTGCGCATTTAGACATCAACAAACATCATAGGTCATGGTGACGAGGCAAAGGAGCAGATGAGAGGTCAAAAGAGATACTCTCCAAACCCACGGAGGCAAAGTGAAACAACGAGATGAGATGTCCCCAACCCGACACGGTAATGCGCACAAGTGCCATGTTCAGAGCGACATACCGTCGATGACAACGACGATGGTTCCATTTTTCCCCCACCATTTCTCGAAAGTACCCCAATTATTTTTAATAACAAGCTTGAAGGGGATAGCATATTCTGCAATATAAGTCCGCGCCCTTCGGCGACCCATCCTAGTGCATTTAACTCCAGTCCCAGAAGGAGGAACTCGGAGAACGTCATTTCGACTGGATCCGATGTCATCGTGGTTTTACGAGTTCCATAAAGAAGAACTCGCGTCATTTCATGTTTAGAGAGTTTGAAAAGACAACGTAAAAGAAAAACTACGTGTCCCTTTTCGTAAAGACCACCAGATCCGAAAAGGTAGAAAACAATATTCGGGAAAACTCCTAGTCACATAGCTAGGACTTTTCGTAATCAATCCATCCTAGCCCGAAAAAGAGTTAAACTTATACCGGGTGGATGTTTATTCGTGTCCATTTTAACGAGATCGAAACGACAAGGGCTCCTGCAATTCTTTCATATTTAGAGATTCAAAAAAGAGCTGAAAGATGACTCCAAAGTGACTTTTCGTGCATGCACGAGTCCGAAAAGTATAAAATACAACTCGTTTCCATCGTTTAAGTCACAAAAACCCGTCACGCACATACCAAGCAAGCGTAAAATCCATTTTCAACATAACATATGCAAACATTTGATAAAAATAACTTTTAAAACTCATTTAATGTCGAAAAAGTTATAAATATGTCAAATTGGTAAAAATAAAATTACTTTTACTAGCTTCTTACCTTGGTGAAAAGCAAGCAAGGTCTATTTGGAGCGTAAACTTCGATGGTGATTGTGACAAATCCAGCGGACCATTATCCAGCTCCTCGTCCGTCAGCTGTAAGAGGTGCTCCTGCTCTTCATTTTCATTCATTTTTTAATAATTTTCCTTTGAAAATCAGCTTCTATGTGGCCACTTTTAAAATTTTAGTTGCGCCATCGGGCACGGTATCTGTGACGCACCATGCCAATGAGCTCTTTTTATATATAATGACGCCACGGGCGCGACCGTTCACAAAATAGCTGCAAGCAATGGGCCGAACCTAAGAATCCGCCCACAATTTCGACATTTAGACCAAATTGCATGGAATTTGAGACTCATCGGGGATCTAATAAGGGTTTTTGACCATATGAATGCAGGTGTAATCACTAAAATGGAAATTGAATGGAAAGAACAAGAGCACTGAGAAGAGGCGGAAAAAGCCATGCAAAGCCAAGCTTGCATGAATGCACTTAGAAACTGTGGATTGAAAAGTTCTTCCTCACACCATGTTTACGATCTCAAATTCTAACTCCTCCAAAACATTTAATCGCATTCGGGATGAACGTGACTAGGTGTTCCACACAGACCAGGTATTAGAGATGGAGGTTTCCATGTTTATTTTATCACCGGGATTGTCCCGCGTAGGGTCCGATCCTGCTGCCGATCGGAAGCATTGATCGGGGAAAAGATGGAAGAAGTGATGGCACGAGTGTGCTCAGAGTTCAAAACGAGATCGAAAAGCAGTGGATATCCACACTATCCCCGATCCGGGCGCAGAGTGGTTCTCCATACCATCACGCGGCCGCCGGGGTCGTTGTGCTCCGCACAAGGCCACAAAGGCCCAACTTCCGCTAGCTTCAAAATGCATAGTCCCGCTTGCTGTATGGCTAGCAATGCCAGTGACAATTAATATGAAAAGGCAACAATGCAATGTAAACAGGTAAACCGAAATTAGCTTCTGCTTATGGTTCCATCTTGGTGATTGCTCATTCCTGAATGTTTACCAATCTTCTAGGGCCAAGGCCGCAATGGTGGATCCGATAATTAACAGAGCCAAGAATGGCTCGCTGGGAAACAGATGCTGATGCCTAGATCCGGAGGTGGCCACCGATGTCCCGGGAAGCCGAGTTTTTTAGGTGGTTACGGTGACCACCTCGATTGTCGTGGAAGACCGGCCCTGGCGCAGAACCGACGCACGGGACCCAAACCTCCCACTACCAAAGCAAGATATGACTGACGAGGAGTTGGGTAAGGACCTCACATGTTTTTGATTTTATATTTATATGTTTTTTTGTTACTTACACATTCGTCTTAACATATTTCACATATGCATGCGTATGTGGGACCCGAGAGACCACTCGGGATGTTCCAGCCATCTCACGAACTCGCTCGATCCTCGGGGAAAGGGTACCTAGAGGAGGAGGAGCTGATCCAGTAACCTCGAGGGGATTGCCCACGGGATCGCAGACTATGCCCGGTTGTGCGTACGTACCGATGGCATACCGCCACCCAAGGGGGAGTTCCGAGCTCGATCCACCGAATCCCGAGGCGTTTAGTGCGTGCGCTCACGTGCTATCATGAGCACCATGCGGATTAGTCCTTAGGATTTATACCACAACTATTTTTTGAGAGACATAGCGTCTCCGGATGTACTAAGATGATTATGTATATTTTTTGAGTTTTATGTGACACACTCTCTATGTAAACATTTCGATATCTATATATATATACATATCTATTTTCCGGATGAGTTTTCTTTACATGTGATGATGATTTATAAATTGCGCAAATGTCCGTCTAATACCAAATTTTCTATTGCATCATAATGTATTCAAATGTCTAGGTATATGATGATATGTTATGTATTCAAAATTCCTTTCCAAGAATCGAATACGCAAATACGTACGTAAGATGGACGGGTTCCTTACCGAATAGTGTCCGTTCAAATTCGTAACACTACAAGTCGTGAATCTAGATACACGAGCAATTCACTCGATACCAAGGTTTACCGCTCGGTTAATAATTCCAACACGACACTCTATATTCCGCGATGTTGTTCGTGTACATCCTAGACACACTCCCCGTAGGTCAAATAACTCACCTCGCCAGATCGCAGATTACCTGTGTCAAGACAAATTCTTGGTACTGGCGGAGGCACCATCCGCAAAACCAACAAATTGATGAATAGACATCCGCACAACCAGGAATACCCGACGCGTAAAGATGTTTACAACACACACCACACTATACATTCACACAAATGACAATCACACACCTATGTACACACACCACACCAAGAAATTACTCGTACAAGATTTTTAAGGTAATGTACTTACTGGCCGCGCTGAACCTCTTCATAATCTATAAGGTCGTAGGCCCCATTTTTCAAAACGCGTTTTACTATATAGGGTCCATGCCACATGCTGGAGCTTACCGGCCCTGCCTTATCATGTGCCCGATCGCACAGGAGGATGAGGTCTCCTTCGATGAAAGAACGGGGAGAAACAAGACAGATCAAACATGCCTGATGACTTTTCTTTAGGCTCAATGATCAGTGCTGTGCCTAGATGACAGTTTCATCCAATCGTTCGAGATGCCGTAAGACGTTCTTCCTCGCCAGGCGCATCCGGTAAGAGCTACGCCTAATTTTAGCGAAGGAATCTCGCATTCAACCAAAGAGAGTAGCTTCCGTACCATGGCACCACCCTGGAATGGTGAATTTCGCTGCACTCTTAGTGTATGCTCCGTATGCCCAAAGAGGCTGAGAATGCTTGGAGATGCTAACCGGATTTATGAATCCCAACTGTTCGCTGAAGCATATAGACCAAAACTTTGTTCATTGCTTCAACTCGACCATTCGCTTGAGGGTAGTATGGTGTTGAGCTGTCGTGACGCAAGCCCACGTTGAAGTCAGCTCCGCCATCACAATTGCGGAAATGAGTACCGTGATCAAGGAAGATGGCTTGAGGAACCCCGAACCGTGCAACAACGTGGTTGAATATAAATCTGGAGTACCGTTTTCCCGTCGGCCACTAGTGTAGGCATCGCCTCGCCCACTTAGTGAAGTAGTCGACGGCGATAATGATATATGCATGCCCCCCGCCGAGTGAAGGTTACACGTCATAAAATCCATGCCCCATTTCACAAAAGGCCGATGGTAATAACGGGATGCAATGGAAACGTGCGCCGCGCGCAGATTCAGGCCGAAAAATCTCGTGCGATGACATTACTAACCGGAGTGATACAATCCTTGAATATGGGAAGGCCGAAATAACCCGGTCGCATAATCTTCTCGGGCAAATATACGCCCGGACATATGTCCGCCACCGTGACAACCATTTAAGACTTTCTCAGCCTCTTCCAAGGTAAGGCATCGCCGGAGCACCGAATCTACTCCAATGCGATATAAGGTATCTCCTACTTCATGCGTAGGGTTGGGATCGGTGCCGAATCCGATGGCGGCAGCTTTATCCAACTCGTACCGAATGTCGCGGGCCCGAAGATACACTATGTCACCGCATTCAAGGATCATGAGTACCGATGAGAAAAAGGCCGTCCGGTATATGGTCTTCAGAGTGTGAGGGAACAAAGTCTATAGGGGAGAGAACATATCAAATCCGCAAAGACCAAGTGATTTAGTTGACTTGCGTTGGGTGAACTCCAAGTTGAACTCCCGCAGATCATAATCCATTTGGAGTAATTTGCCCTCTAGTAATTGTCCGGAAAGAATATACATCATAGGGTTGCATCAAACCATCATATCGTGCGCAAAAGGATGTAATGGCGAAAGCGCGTGTACGGCGTGTACGTCGTTAATGCCAACTTCTCGACATGTGCATAACGCGTTCGGTCGAGTAGTTGTTCCGAGACAGTAATAAACAACATGTTCAGACGCCACCGTCACATCGCTATCTTGCACCAAGACCATGGTGATGGTGCTAAATGCGGTGGCTAGATACAAAGTGAAGTCGCTGGTGGTAGTCCGGAGGACGAAGGAACTAGGCATTGACTAGCAATGTCTTCAAGCCAAAGGATTCCCGAGCAATTTCACACCGAGTGAAAGGAACGTTCGTTTTAACAAACGAGTGAATCCGTTGGCCACCTCGACGTAATTCAGATAAAAGCGCCTAAGAAAATTCGCTTTCCTTGCGTACTGTGAATCGATACAGGAGGAGGGTGATGGGAGATTTACGATGGCCTCGAACTTTAGAGGGTCAAGGCGAATTTCATCTTCTTTGAGACTATAAAAGCCTAAAAGATCGCCGTAATCAATGCAGTGACGACTTATGAGGATTGAGCTCCGATATTAGCGTCTTACAACGAAGAAATATCCGGCGGGAGATGCTCGTGATGGTCTCGCTTACCCGAATGTAATGGGCAAGTCATCCGTATAAGGTTGAACGATATGGCGCAATGCGGAAAAGTGTAGGACATTACACGTTGAAACGTGGCGCCATCGTTCTTTAAGCCGAACGGGAGTTTTTATGCAAAAGTGCCCCACAAACAGATGAATGCGGTCTTATGTTGATCCTCAAGTGCAATATTGATTTGGTTATAACCCGAGAAACCGTCCATTAAGGAATAGATCTCACTCCCAGATATCTGCCGATGATCTGGTCGATAAACGAGTGGGATAATTATCCTTTGGATAGGCGATTGATATCGCGATAATCCACTACGTAATTTTTTTGAATTGTACCCCGTTCTTTACAATATTGACAGCATTAATGTTGGACACCCATCTCCGTAAGGGGGATGGGATAAATGAAACTCGCGTTCGTGTTTTTCAACTTCGCCTTGACAGCGGCGCTTTCCGAGGATGCATGGGATGAAGTTGGCGCATGGGTTTCGCACCGGATAGGTTGGAATCTCGTGCACGACAATACTAGATCAATTCTTGCATTTCTGTAAGACCATGCGAAAAACATCTCTCGAATTCTTTGAAAGCTCAAGATAGACTTGAACTTCCTCGAGAACAAGCCACACCCACATGAATATTCTCAACAATCCCCCTGCTTAATCCGAGATGTTGATTGGTCAGCTTGAGTAATGTTACTTGGGGACATTCTCCGAAAACTTCGTGCATTAAGATCGGTGTTTGAAGAGGAGGGGAAGGAACCCGAGTAGCATAACGCTCCGTACACCGCTCATTGCCCCCAAGTCGGGGCACAAACGAGGAGCTACGGATGTCCATCGCCCCGTGGTAGCTCCTCAAGAGACATAGTTTCAATGATAGCCTCTATCCGAAGGAAAAGTCTCTCTCGAGAGGATCAAGGACCAGCTCCGACTCAAGCCGTGGGGATTGGGAGTAGACGTTTCGAGAGTCATGCTCATCGGAGCATGCCGAGGAGGCTGAGGGTCCGATGCGCTCAACAACAATCTCACAAGAGGCCGATCTCTACCGGCGTTAAAGGCATGGATTCTCCAAACTCTATACCTCGCCTTGTGTGTAGGAATAAGCCAAGGGTTATCAGACTGACAAATATGTTCACTGGAGCGGCATTCGGTGGCGGTGCGGTGAATATACTCCAAGGAGACCGGGTCTTTGAAAATACGGCCCCATACTATCCGGGGGATTCGGAATTTGATCCACGTATGGCACGTTGTTCTCGCAGCTAGAGGTGAAAAATGACAACTGATCCATCGTGACAATCTTGCCCTCATGAGGGAACTTAATGAATCGGAAGATGTAGATGGGCACGTTGCAGCATGGCATGGGTCCACTATGGCCAAGAAGTATATCGTTGAGTCAGTGCTCAACTACTCTACCACATTGAGCCGCTTTTTCCTCGTAATGTGATCGCACTTCAAGAACGCCCAGGGTTTAGATTCCCAACCATCAAACGCCTCAAGGGCATTAGGAGATGACGACAAGGCCGGAGAGCCAAATGGCCTTCCGTAAAGCTTGATATTACAATCTGTGCAGATGCACCCCATCTACGACATACAAACTTCCCCATGAATTTTCAGATCGTTAATCGCGACTTGAATAACCAAAACAATTTGATGTGGAAGCCAAAAATATAAAATTGACTTACAGAAGGCTCCTAGGCCTGCGGGGATCGACGCCACCGATCAGGCCAGTAGCCTTCTACCGTACACAACTTTTAAGAACCTCAAGTGCGACATGCTATCATGGCGCCCGTGCTGCATCTTCAACAATGCCGCTGTAATGTTGAGTGGCACGAGCATTTGGATTATAAGAGGATCTTCAAGAACACCTTTGGGACGTGAGACAACGGGTTCGGAGTCCCGCTCTCGATTTCCAATGAACCGGAGGTGTGGGGACGCGGCCCACTGCAACTCGCTTCCCGGTGCCCGTCGCGATTCATTGTAATCCCTCTCCGACCGCGTAGCGATAGTGATAGGTGCGTAGTCTTCATCATGAAAACTCCAGACCCAAAACTATGCGTATGGTGACGCCCGTTCAACCATCTGCTCCGTCGAGATGGAAATGGATCTTTAAATGTAAAAGTGAGTCCCTTTAGGGCCTTTAAGAATTTGACTAACCTTGGACCGTCATGGACAATCCTTAGTGTATGGTCACCTTCACGTATGATAAAGGGAACTCGGCTTACGTTGGGAGCCATCCTCGCCCCGAGATTTAGATTCTAGTTTCAGGCATCAGATTTTGATTTGCCTTTGCCCTTCTTCTTCCCCTTGGAGGATTTGTCTCCGCAATACGTTCGGACCTGCATTCACCTCCGCGGTTTCGTCGGGGACCTAGATGAGGTGGGATTAGCAAGAGGTATTGTTGGAAGAATTTCTCATTTCCCATTCGAAGACTTTGCAAAGACTACTAAATGCAAAGCTATATGTCATTACCCAACATTTCGTTCTTGAAGGAACAGTTAAGAGAAGAGATAAGAGTTTTTACACAAACGAAATGAATGGAAGACAAACAATGAGATCTCTAATGTAACTAATGAAATTGAAAACTTTTCATTCAAAACACTAATCACTAGCAAGATGGAAAAGATCACAATTTGCACTAATTAACAAAAAAAGAAAAGAGATTTTTTATTTTTATTTTTTATTTTCAATGTCCGATAGCTATGCATCAAACAAACTTTGAAAACAAATGGAACAACTTGAGAAACGTATATTCGAGAGCAAAACAAACAGATTTCACTAACAACACAAGCAATCGTATCCCCAAATTGACCAAAGTCTCTCAAAAGCAGCATTCTAAAAGCTTCCAATGGACTCAGAAGGATTTGAAACTACATGGCACCAACAAATGAAGGAATGAACAATCACCCAAAATCGCAACAAAAACGTTGAACAACTACTTAGAGGGTGTGGAGAATCAACTTACGCTGACAGACAATCAAAACACCAAAACTCCCAAGGAGGGCTCGATGCACTAAGCCACCAGGATGCCCTGTGGCTTAAAACGTGAAATCGATAGATAAAAGCAAACAACCAAAGGATAGAGGTGAATTACCAAACAGACTCCAACACACTCTGTGCAAAATGGAAAATCAAGAAGAAAAACACTGACTAAACTAAGAGTTCAAAAATGAGGAAACTCAAAAACCTGCCAGAGGCGCAACCGTAAGGATGAAACGTTCAGAAAGAATTAAAGGTTAAACAAAAGCAACATGCGCCAATTGGCGCGACTGGTTAAAAACCATGCCAATGAAGCCACCAAAATTAAAAAAAAAAGCTACTCCGTGCGCATCAATGCAAACTAAGCAAACCAAGAAGCAACAACAAGAAAGAACCTAACTCAAGGTTCATCAAACAAGGAAAAACATAAAATAATCAAAGCGAGACAACACAAACGAGACAAGGAACTTGGACGATCCCCAAACGGAGTCGCCAAATTGTTGAGGAGGTAACCCCCGCGCGTAGGCGATCCCTACTAGCCCAACAAATTCAGCAACAATCAAACAATGTTAATAATGCAAGTTCCAGTTACAAATGAGATCAGGAAATAGAAGCCTACCCGGATTCCAATGCCATGATCCGAAGAAGAAGCGTTCCCTGCTCTCGCCCGCGTATCACAATCCCTCCACGATCTCCGTGATGAACACTCCGCACATGGAAGAAACAAACATACAAGCATAAAATCTAGCATACGTAACTAAACATTAGTCGTAAAGGATGTTACTCATATTAACATGATGGAAAACAGTGGAACCATAATCGTAACTTTCATCTATTAAATAACAAACGAAGAGAGATTACAACCAAGCTCTGACGTCGTGGCCTCCTTCGCATGGGTCTCCAAGCCGTTCATGTCTCGCAAAGCTCGCCAATGAAAGGGAAACCTCTCCTGTAGGCTCCCAATGCATGGTCTCCTTACTTGAGCTTCCGCCTTAAAGGGAAAAAGAGGGCTCTTTTACATCACAAAGGCTCTTGGGAATATGGAGATTCAAAGCTTACGCACTTCAAGACTAGCTTGCCATGGAATTGGAGTGTGCTTTTTATAGATGGGGGAGGAGGGAGAGTTGGATCCCTATTATTATGGGATTAGCCCTATCAACAAGGAAGGTTCCATGGAGGTAAAACCACTTCCTTCCATAGAAATTCCATACTCAAACTCCCAACTCAAGATAGGCAATGGTTTCCCGAGTTTGTTGGAACTCAACTTCGCCATCTTTATTTAAAAAACAATTGGGTGGCGACTAATGCTTCCGGGACTGCACTAGTTGGCGCGACCTCTTTATGTGATTTTCTCTCATTGGCGCGAGTACCGAACCGTCGGCCCGCGCTAATGCAAAAAGGGATGTTTTTTCATGATTTTTGCAAGGAGATGTCTCAAGGGAAATGAAGCTCATGCTTAGAGGAATTCATTGATGATGTTTTCAAGACATAACAATGTTCACAGGTCACAAAATGGGTCCTCCATTGTGCGGGATCGGGAATGGTAGGGACGGTGACAAATTACCGGTAAATGGCTGTCCGTTTGATTCCCTTTCTCTTGAAAGAACTTTTCAATAGTCTCCAGATGTTTTTAAAGAACCAGTTGTTGATGGTCACAAGAAGGTGATGGTCACCGATTTTTCCAAGCTTGCACTTTTTTCTAACAAAAGATATGCCTCCTAATTCTCCTATATTGAATTGTTTTATGGAAAACAATATTAAGAGTTTCCCTTGCACACAATACCTCCAGCAACACTACTCCAAAATAATACACATCATATTTCTCTATTAGTTGCTTCCTTTTGAAGTATTCAGATGAAGGTACCTAAAGGCCAACACTACCTCTCACACAATACTTACATCACTAATCCGCAGTGAATCAAGCCTTTGAATTCCAAATTTCCACCACATTTTCCTCGTGAGACTACTATCGTGGAGATATTTGACACTTAGATAAGTGCATAGGATTCATGACAAGGAATCATGCTTGCAATATTGACCAAATAATGTAGTTTCATTGGTATTTCGTGTGTCAAACAATTTTCCAACAAGTCGAGGGAGTCTAAATTGGTGCGCTTGAAAATGAAAGGCAAGATTTTTTCCACCAGCCAAATCCCATGGCGTTAAGCTTGAAAACCCTATAAATATTGCAGGTTCAGGAAGCCGAGCTCCGCATGGTGATGTTGCTGCATGGATATTGTCTCTAATTCACGATCACAACTTCGAGCTCTAATACAATGACCTTGTAGTTCTCTTTGATCTTGTCTCGGTCCACCGCATGAGATTGGGTCCATAAACCTAGCACCCTATTGATTTAAGGGGAATTATCATTATTCAAAGAATAAATGTCGATAGGAGAAATGGAATTCTAGAGACATTGGCTATCATACATCTTGGTTTCCTCCTCGTCAATGTATCAAAGTCATCATTCTTCCAAATCGAGCCTTCTTCCCATTCTTTCCTCCAAAACCATGGTTCATTAGTGATGTCATATATGCTAATAAAACCCTTCACATTCTCCCCCATCTAGAAATCCAAGTTGTCAAAAGAAAATGTGAAGGTCATGCTCTCCATCATCGTGGGTTATATACCATGTCTTCTCTAACCGTGCAAAGGATCTTATTTTAAATAGATTTCTAGATGTAGGTATGATGCAGATATCCCATTTAATGTTTCTTTCTCACCTTATTACCAATCTATGTGGGACTTTATTATGGGTATAGGAAAGGGCTTCAGCCCTTACAATGCATGACTTGAGGGGAGATATTTTTCAAAAGAATTACTAATTTGATTATTAATAAAATATAAAAACAATAATATTGTTTTATTTAAATCTTAATCTGTCACCATGTAAATTATGTATTAAATGAAATAAATATATTCATTTTTACAATTAACATAGAAATTATAAAACTAAACACATTTATCCATTATTACACAATAAACCATACTTAAATATTTTAAATTACATATTTATAATAATTCATAAAGGTTTCTATATTATTAAAAAAGTTTATATATCCAAATAATTAACAAAATTTTGTAATATTAAAATTAACCAAGGTCTATATCAAACAATTAAAAAAACGTTCATACACCATTACACAATTAATTAAGGTTCATATCTAAATTAACAAAGGTTCATAAAATACTCCCCGATGGAGGGAGGTCCTGGAGCAACACTGGCGTATCCGGACGATTAAATACAAGTGGAGCCGGGGTGAGGGATAGTACTCCAAGTCCCTTCACCATAATGCATCCAACGAGAGAGGCTAGCTCTGTGTTGGAAATTTGTTTGAAAAATAACTATACTCGAGCTTGGGAGGTGGTGAAAGTATAAGGCGAGGGGAAGATGAGGGAGCCCAACATTCAATTCCTCACTTGGTTTGGTGTTGGCCCTAGTGGTGGCTTTTGGAGAGGAAGAGTAAACATCAAGTAGAAGGTTTATGGAGGGAGTGGCTTGTGTGTGCTTGTCGTGGTCAGTTTCCTAGTATGGTGTGTTCAACTCGGTCCTCGCTTAAGTTTCTAGCCATTGCCACGTCTAGGTTGAGGATAGAAGTTTAAGAGAAGTGAGCTCACTCATTTCCATTTTTCTTGTCTTTCATTGGCCCTACGTTTTCATGCTAAGAGAGTAATCTAAAATATTTATTCCGTGAAACATCGAGGGTGGTGGCGTAAAACTAGCTTCTTTTCCCAATTTTGTACCCTCCAAGGTGGATTCAACAATGTTTGGTGATAGGTGTGTGGTATTTTTCTAGATAATTTGGAGGTCGTGGTTTCTATGCCGGGGGAAGTTACGCTCAAGTGTCGACTACTTTTTCATTTTTTTGTTCAATTTCTTATGTTGGTTTGGTGGGAGATGGTATTTGGTTTTCCCGGTGGTGGCAAACTATTATCCGGGCAGTGGGAGGTGGCTCTATGCTTCACCGCACAGGTGATGAAATTTGGCTCCTTTTCTCGTGGTGTTTGTTTTCTATGGTTGGGGTCCGGTATCCGGACTTTGCACAGGTGAGGTTCTAACTTAGAAAATTATGAAGCCCCGCAAAGTGTGGGCATTCTCCCTACCCTCGTCGTCCATGGCCCCGTGGGCGTGGTAGACTTGGGAATAACCATGGTGGCTCCACTAGGGTGGCAAGACCGTGGGGTGTACGCGACTCACTAGTGTGGGTGCAATATGGGGACATGGAGGAGGTAAGTGGGTGGATATCGTGGTGGGGGTTCGAGGGTTCTAAATCAAATTCGTCGTGGTGGAGGATCTCAGGTGGCAAGGGAATCATGGGTCTTATTAATATTGTGTAAATGAGGGGAAGGCTATATAGAATTACTTCCTCCATAATTGTCCTCGCTCTTATTATCAACCCGATGGAAAGAATGGATAGAGCCGAGAGAGTCCGTCGTGAGGAGCATGTAGAGTAGATGGTGTACCAATCAATGCGCATTTATACATACCTTAGGAGAGACTAGTAGTGGTTTTGCGAGAGTCAAAATCAACTCATCGAGAATGTAGAAAAGCTGGAGACTTGGTTTGCGCACTTTGAAGGTGTCAGACTTCGTCCTCCACCGCCACAGGAGTAACCACAGACAACCCTTCATCCATCACGCTCGATGAATAGTATGATATTTTGGTGTTCTTTATGTTTTATATGTGTTTTGGTGCCTCAAAGCCCAACCATTTATGGACAATGTCCTAGCATCTCTTTTAAATCGTCATCCGTGAAAATTTTGGTCACCAACCCGGGGTCGGGGTGAGACCACCGTTTTCTAAGAACCTATATGTACTCCTTTTTTCCTACATGAATAAAACATTGAATTACAAAAAAAAAAATATTCATACACCATTAAAAAATTACTCAAGGTTCATACATAAATTAATAAAGTTTCATACCTATTTACTAAATAGTTGTATAAATATGTATTTTAGATTTTCTATTTAATATTTATAAAATATAAATATGACAATTTAATACTAGATTTAAATGAACTCACACATTTAACATGAGTAATGTTATATTTATCTATTTACAAAATGTAAATATGAATATTTAACCTTATATTTAAAACAAATCACACTTTTAACATAAATAAATGAAGTTTAAAGATTAAACTTGATGCCGAAGATTAAATACAAATATAAATGCTATTAATTTGAATATCCAAATACTACCTTTACTAAAATTATAATGACGACATTACCGTAAAGTCGATAGATGATATATGAAATTATGTTAATCAGAGATGAGTCCATCGGTAGTGTTAAACTTTAGAGACAAAAGGGTACTGTAATTTTAAGATCGCAAATTTAGAGACCCCTTTCTCTTCTCTAAATTTAAACACTACATATGTATTTAGAGACACCTATAGTGAAATGTAACACTTCGATACCAAAAATTTCAATTTTCCATTTAGTGGAGTGACACAATTACAAATTACCGACATAAATGACTAATTCATATAGAACTTGTTGTACTTGTTATTTTGTCATATTTTTATCCTTGGACTATAATGTTCATTTATATTAATCCTTATTAGTTTTTTCACTTATTATTCTATCATATAATTTAACTTCTAGACTAAATTAATTATTTAAGTTAGAAACTTTTAGTTTAGTCACTTACATCTGAATATATTTTTATCCCTAGACTAAATTAGTCATTTAAGCTAGTTTTTAGTTACTCACTTATTATCTAGTCATATATTTTATTCGTAGACTAAATTAGTCATTTAAGGACAATTTTTAGGCTCAGCCACTTAAAATTGCTCAAATTTAGTAGTAATTCACTTGAAATAATTACTATGACTAACGTTTTTAATCACCTAGTCATTAATTTCATCATTTTGTGCCGTTAGAAAGAAGGTCAATGCCAACTTGCTAAATTATTTGATGAACTCTATAAGATTCAAATTAAACTAGGAAACTTTTGATCTTCTCCTTTGAGGTAGGAACCATTTTTATGATGTTGATTTTGTTTGGCTCATTCGTATTCTCAGCTATGGATATTGAGTGGCCCAATGATACTCCTGCCTTTTTTAAGAATTCACTTTTTCTGAAACTTAGGAGAGATGCATCTCAATGCACCTCTCAAAATTTTTCCAAATTGGGGAGTGCTTCTTGTTAGTCATTCAATAGTGTAAGTTATCCATGTATATATTTCAACCGAGTCATGTACTATCTCAAGAAAATGATAAATAAAACTCTTGGAAAGGTATTTGTGGGCATTGCACAACCCAAAGGAATGAATTCAAGAAGTTAAGGTGCTCCTAGGGACATCCAAAGTGGTTTTTTCTAGGTCTTCAGTATTAGACTTTCATATACCACTGAATCCATCTAGGAAGAAAATTTACTTATTTCCTACAAGGTTACCCAGGAATTGATCTATAAAGGGCAGGAAATGGTCCTTCTATTTCGCTTTGTTGAGTTCAAAATTTACCACGTATCTAACATTTTCCTATCTTTCTTTCGGGACTAGGACAAGAGAGATGCACACTACTATATGATATGGGATAGGATGAAACCTCGCATCCAATAATTTCTAGTTGTTCATTCAATGTTCCTGATTTCTATTTCATCCTCCTTTTTGGGTGCTGTCAGATTGTGCTTGGTATCCTATCTAATGTATATATGGATGTGGTAAGAAATAAGATATACTATTTTCATGTATTTGTAGTCCCAAGAAAATGCATGAAGGTTTTCTTTTCAAGAGATGGCATAGTTTTTCTTCTTTCTATAGCCGAGAGCGATGAGTTAATTTTCGTAGATTTTGATGGGCCAAATTCCATAGCCTTGGTGGTTTTCTGTATAACAATCAGAGTGGTGGTTTCC
Organism: Pinus albicaulis; assembly: GCA_034641835.2. Taxonomy (NCBI): domain Eukaryota; kingdom Viridiplantae; phylum Streptophyta; class Pinopsida; order Pinales; family Pinaceae; genus Pinus; species Pinus albicaulis. Next base: position 1,204,291,884 of record CM076579.1, on the reverse strand, counting down.
ACTTTGACTAGGTCATCAAGTGGACTACCATTTGGGGTTGGTTTTAAATGATTTTTTCGATGAGGTCATCCCCACCGTGGTTCCCCCTATAAGAACAATATCTATGGTAAAAATGGGGTAGGTTAAGTACTATATACTTCATGTTCTTCTTCTTCATCTTCCCAACCATAAAGGCAGATCAAAACAATAATGGAAGGGCTCAAAATGAAGATATAATACCAATTTATAGATATGGGCCCACATAGAAGCCAGTCATGTTTCTTGCCTTAAAAATTTATATATAATCAGCGTGGCAAACCAAGGTCTCCCTAAAATGAGAGGATGTCAATTAAAATTGGTTTTTGGGCCGGATGACCAGAAATTATAGGTACCTGCTAAGAGTCGATTGAAACCATAACATCCCTCAAATATTTTTCCCGTGAGATACATTGGATCAATCTACAAGTTGTAGAAATGTTGTGGTTCTTGTCAAAGACCCTTAGAGGTTGAGTTTAAGCATAGTTTCCTTGGTCATTATATTGATTGATGTAAACCATGACATCAATCGTAGCATCTGTAGGATTATGACACAATCTATGTGTATATATATACAACTAATTCACAAGGTCCAGGTAATTGGCTAAGATCACCCTTCCCAACATTAAGTCAAACAATTTTCCTAATTACATTGATGGTGGGGGTATATTTCTTCTTTTATCTCGGTTTCTTAACGAAATTTTCCTTAATAAGCCTATTGTAACATCGAGACCGTAATGGCCCAAGAGAAGTGTATTTTCTCACAGCATTAAAATGTCAGCTTCTCCTAGAAGTTCGCCTCCTCTGTGGCATGACTGTGAGTGGATCAAGCAATTAAGAAAGAGCTGTTGATATGAGTGTTAATTTCTTCATTTTCCTCCTCAATCTAACCGTAGATATAGGATGATTTTTCTCGGGTATTACTCTTACCGACCTATGATTTATCCTTCATATCTCCACAACCTAAGCCGGATAGGATGTCTCCCCACCGTAAACCCGTTGTGCTTCCTTTTTGCCGTGGTTTGGATTACTGTGGAGGCATTTGAAGAATCTTGGGTGGAGTAGAATGAGTGAGTTGAGGCTGAGGTTGGGGTGGAGGTAGTAAAGCAAGTGTTTGATTATGTTCAAGCCTCCACCCCCGTATGTGGTTTCTCCACTAAGGTGGCCGAGGAACACCATTTAATGGTTGGTTCATGTGCTAAGGGTGATATGGGAGGTTAGGAAAGGCCTATTAGGAGGTGTATGCCATGATAAAGGAGTAATAGGACATAGGTGCATTTTGATTTTTATGATAATAGGAGTAAGGTGCACCTTGCATACCCTAACATATGACCAAGGGCCTCGAGGCCTTCTTTTTATTGATGAAACAAAGTTTCTCTCATCCTACTTCCCACCTTGATATACAAATTTGAGCCCAGTTTAAGTTGATGTATATGTGTGGCATGATTATTTTGAAATACTAAGAAAACCTCTATGACATTTAATGGAAATTCATCCCGAGGGTGTTTTTTTTATACATCTATGGCAGAATATAGCCAAGGATATTTTTCTTCCTCTTGCTTCCTCTCGAGTCTATCATGTACATTTTAAAATAAAATGTGTGCAACATCTCACCCTTGAAATCCTCCAACATATTTCCAATCGCATGTGTTTGATGGAGGTAGGGGTGTTCATACTTTGGCTAGCTCTACCCTTCTTCCTAGTTGCCTTAGAATGCTTCCCCAAGACAATTTTTATGTTCTCATAAGGCATGCTTGGTAGATGTGTCCTCTTGATAGAATATTTATATTTTTTATCACCTCCTCCTTGATCCCTCGAATAAGTTCTAGTTTAAGTGATCTAGATCAAGGGTGCAGCTTGGCTCGTTTATAATTTAAGTAGGATATTTCTCCATAATATTCTAGGGATTCATCGTGTCCTTGAATCATTCTAATATTTCCTCCTTATTTTTCTGACCTATAGTAACAACATCTGTTTTAAAGAATTTTTGCATCCGTGCCTAGGTAGTGATTTTGTTCTTGTGCGTACCCATCAACCAATGCAAGGCCGTATATTTGAGGGTGTATGGGAATAATTTAAACTTATGATCATTTGAGGCATAGTCATATTTCCTAAAGACATCAACAAATTCAAACATGAAGGTGTCGTGATCCTAGAGGTAAGTCCAAGGAAATGTGGAAGGGCCGTAGGAATCGTATTCTTCATTCTAGTTTCCTTAAGCATATGTTTTCTAAGGGGAAAGACCTACGGGTCCTGGCCTTAGCCATGTCCTAAATTGGTGAAGGAGGTTCCTTGTGTGAAACAAGTTCTACTTATTCTCCAATGTGTTCATCAAAATTTTCAAGCTGACGACCTATGGTGTGTTCAACCTCACAATTACTCAAGAAACGTGAAGCATGACTCGTGTGGCGATGTGGTATTTCGGTAAAAAATTTCCTTTGTTATCCCTACTCCTACGAGGCATGAAAGTAAATCTATTTTTATATTTTTATATATTTTTGAACCTAGGATAAAAAGGAAAAGCATAAAATAATTCTAAAAACCTAATCAAAGAATCAACCTAGACACCTCCCCTAGCAATGACGGAAACAAGTGGTGAGCTCCTGGTATTGCACCAAGAGTGCCGCAACTCCCAAATCCTACTCTACTTTACTTTATCATTTCATGGTTAATACAAACTTGGAGGTGATAGTGCTATATAGAAAACAAGATGAATCTCTACTCATGCCACCCTCTCGTGAGACTCACGAAAGGTTGTTATAGCTAGGGTTTCCGAATGAATCTCACACTTCGAATTATACCTAGAATCGAAATGACTCAAGAATATTACTTCCATCGAAATCGAGGAACTATTCTAAATAAAGAAGATACATCAAGCTATTTTGCAAGGAAGGAAATTTACAATTTAGGTTATTGCAAGAAATAGAAGTAACCAGGCAACATTCATGAAGTAAATTATTGATTTGAACTTGGGTGTGGACCGAAGACTAATCTAATCACACATTGTTGGGCCAAAATGGATAACAAATCAATAATTCCATGCCTCACTACAATGTTATACTTTGTATATAGTCATTACCTAACTATGCTTCTAAATACTCTATTTTGTGTTAAAAGAAGGAGTCGCTAAGGTGTCTAGGAAGGTATTTGACTCAAGGATGCGCAGTTGAAGGTGTCTTGGAGGTTGTGGTAGGTTTAAGTGACATGATAAATATGTTTTCTCGGGTTGGAGAGGTTAACTAGCACTGCCTGCCCCGTTATAGGTTTCTTGTATAGGATGTTCTTTAATGCTACAGAAATTGTGCCGAGGGTGTTTTAAGGCCAAAATTGATGAGGAATGGGGTAAAAGAAGGTGAAATTAAGGTGTATTTAGGTGAGTGGAATGGGGGTCCAACCGCTTGTCCAAGCTCATAATTTTCTCCAAAGCCCATCTTTCACTTCTAGGGGTTCTCATTTCGTGTCACAAGAAAATCTAAAAAACAGGGCTGAAGGCGATTTCATCGAAAGTAGGCGAGTGAAGGGTGAGAAATGAAGCTAGGGATACTATTGGAGTCCTCCGCCGCTTCTTACTCAAACCTACAAGAAATAATTTTTCATGCAATTTACATTGACAATTATATGATGAAGAAGATGGAAAATATGAGTTGAATTTGATAAGAAAACCTACTTATGCATTCAAACAAAAATATAATTGAGTGTTCTCAACATTTTCATGAAAAATACAAACTATGTATTATTTCCAAGAAATCAGAAATTGAATGTAATTTTGGCCCGTGGTGAATATCTTCCTCCCTCAATTCCCAAATGAAAGAGATGAGAGAGGGATGCTTTGACACACACATTTTTGAGTTTATATGCTACTTTATGAAGATCTACAAAATTAGAACTACAATAATATGAAATGTAAGAAAACTAGCTAGAATGAAATAAAAATAAAGATAAATACACAAGAGAGAGACTAAGGCTAATGAAGTTGGCCTCTAACCTACAAAGCCTAGCTTCTAAAACTAAATCAAGAAGGAAAAATTGAATACTCATTTTATTTCAGAAATAGTCTCATTGCATAACCATGAAAGTCTCAAAAGTCTATCACAAGAGCTAAGAGTCTACTAACTTTCTCCAAAATTTGAAAAATAATTATCTCTTTCTCTACCCTATTTAACCCAAAGGGTAGCCAGGAAAACTCCCTAAAAACTAGTTGATGTGTCTCGACAACAAGAGAAGTGGAGGTTTGGTTCACTTGACTTTCCACTTGCTTGGCTACCTTGATTTCTTTGTGCTCCTCGAGGGAATCTCGAGGATATTTTGGCTACATTTAGTAGTTAACAAGGTGGTGAACCCTCCTATAATCTCTCCTTTCTATCTACTCTAATATTCACTTCGTAATCTTAAAAAAAATGGCATATCTTCGTGGTTATCCCACATTTAAACCATATTAGGAATTCAAAGTATGACAAGCCTTAATCACCATCTACACTAAGAAAAGTATCACCATAATGTAATTAAATGTGAGAAATATAGACTAATCGTGCTAAAAAAGGTGACAATTAACCTCTCCAAAGATACATAATGATAGTTCTCATTATCCCCATCTAGCCAAAGTTGCATGAGCACTAGATCGTGGGCCACCTAGGTATGGAGAACAGAAAATGCCTCTCACTCTCGCAACACCATTTCACCCAAAAAGAATAAAACATCGGCTTTTGGGCACCCAAAGCTTAAAAACATAATTTAGAAAAATTTATCAAAAGACGGTGTGCTTTTTATCTATGTAGATGTGCGCACAACACAACCGTGAGGAATTCTTGTGTGAGTTATATGCACCTATTCATCTCATAGGCACGTCAACTTCCATGAGTGGTCGACGCACCTATTTTCTAAATAGGCGGGTTTCCTCTATGTCAATATCTCATTTAAATGTAGGTCGACACCCCAAGAATGCTATTTGTGTGGGGTTGGCAGAAAACCCCAAGGCTTTTCCCGTCGATCAACGCGACTCCCTCTCTCGAGTTGCCTACATGGTCCTCCTAAAAAAAACTTAAAAGGACTCCGTATAAGGAACCTTGTACGACCTATCTACCATGAAAATTATAAAATTGGAAAAGGATGAAGTTTTAGCTCCTACCCGACACTCTCTCGCGTGTATCCTGTGTGCTCAACCGACAATGTTTTGATCACAGCCTCGACCTCTCAAGCTCAATGACACAAATGAATTAAAATTGAGCCATTCTACTCATATATCACCTCTTTTTCTCCATTTGCAACATCCCATAACTAGAGCCCGAGAGATCCATTATGAAACCGTATGCATAGTGATCAATACTTCATCATCTTCAACCCGGACCCTTTCATTCTAATGACCAAGAAAATTCATTCTTAGACCCATTACTCACCTCCATAATACATCTCAGCATGGGCTCCCATATATTTTTTAATTCATGTTATTCCACAACATCTATATGTGTGAAAAAAATACTTTGACTTGGGGTATTGGCCACAAATATTGCAGTACATCCGGAAACCCGTATTTTCAATCAAACACCAATACAAAAAAAGTACATGAGAAATTATCATTCAACTCGCATGATAGGATTCCCTAAAATATTTTAATATCCGACATAATTTATCCAAAAATACACCATATACTTCACTTACTCAACCATGTTTATCATCACCTCTACCTTGCATGATAAAAACCTCGTTGGTCAATAGAGACTCATAAATAATGACTCCCATCATATTCGTAAATCACCACGCGCTATTAGAGCCAAGAACACATACTCCAACTCGAGAACTACAGGCACTTTACATGCATTTATTATCAACATCATTTTATTTACTCATCACATATCAACACCCCGCTCTTGGCCACCATGAATATTTTTACATAGAATCAGAAAAATGTACACATATTTAACATTTGGTGTTTCACATTAAAATCTCTCTATGGTCGTATATCCAAGCGCTCTCTACATTCTTTTTGGAAAGTGTATAAATATTTTAGGATAAAAACTTCCACCCATGTTCTGTATTTCATACCTAGTTGGCTACGCTTCCTAGACACCCTAATGGATCTTTTACATTCTTTACCACACCCAATCATGTCAGCCATAGCATATGTACACCCAAACTCAATGTCTTATCAACCCTAGGCTACCATTATCAAATTGTTTTCGTTGTTTCCACTTGCATTAAAAACTTTGACCTCCATGCCACTTTTCCATCACCATTAGTTTTAGCCAACTTTCATCATCATGTATTTTTAACTCACCATATTACGCCCTTTCTTCACGAGAGACCCCGATCTTTTGTGCCATCAGCATGTTTGGGACGTGGCTGATGCTTCCTTCCGTCAATTCATAAAATATTATCTAGGATGGAGGTATTACCTTGGAAAGTTCCCCATCACTTTGGGGACATCCTTCGATGGCACAATGGGAATTAACATCTCCGATCGATGTCATCGATGTTCGTAAAATTTGACATCAACACCACATGTCAAGTTGGTATCATAATTTGGTAACTGCCACCGTCGCTATTTGAAGAACCATGTATCAATAATAATCTATTTTATAAATTCTTAAAATCATTATGCATGGGAAGGTTCCCATAAATCAAATACCCATGCATTTATTACACCTCATCCAAAAGTGCTATACCTATAAAATGCATGTGGGTGCTTACATTCAATTTATATGTTCAAAGAAAAAATGCCTGAGGGCGTTGCCACAGAGCATCAACCGTAGTAGGTCACCTACCACAATGTAACTTGACATAACCAACGTCACCGAACTATACAGAAGTCATCATAACGACATTGGACATGCCCGCCTCATAGCAACTTCTCTTATTTTATCAATCAAGGTTTCTACAAAGCATGAACCTTTTATCACTCAAGGTTCACATAGAGTGATTGACTCCCTTCTAGGGAGTCCATAATCCAATGTAACTCTCACAATATAACCATAAGTCTTCATTCTGGCCTTCCTTTAGTATTTCTCTAGGATGGTCTCTTTCCAATTTGTTATAGTTCTCTAGAGTCTATTATCTCAACCCACAGGCTCCAAGGGGACCTAAGTTATTACAGGGCTCCAAATATTCCATCCCAAACCACAACCTATAGAGACTAAAGCCATTACAATATTCGATAGACCTCGGTCTCAACCCACAAAATCGAAGGACCAAGATGTTACGTGTGGCTCCAAGGATCGTACCTCAACCCATAGCCTCCATGAACCCCAAGCTACTAGAGGTCTCCAAATACTAGAAACTCAGCACATAGCCTCTGTGGACATAGAAGAAATTCCCCTCACTTCTCTTCCTTTCTTCAAGTGTTACTCTCCTAAAATTTTATTGAATCCTTCATTTTGTCTCCCTCTATGAGTACCTCTAAGATGGACAAGATCAAATGTCTCTCCCATCTACCTCTAACTTCCTTGAATGAATATCTCATATTTTATTTCTTATTTTATAGGGATTATCTCCCTCTACATACTACCTACCTTGGTCTCGTCCTCATCGATAATTATTGTTGTGTCCTTGCTTCCCCGTAATGCGCAATACTTCTTCATAAATATTTGTCCTCTTTTCTTACTTCTTGTTTCTTAAGAAATGTCGGGCCTAAGTACTTCCTCTTATAACCCATTTAATTTAATATAAAATCCTTGAATTCATGCACCAACTAGCCTTTAAGGGTTTTCCTACAAATTTCAGGTTTCTTCCTCAAGTGCATAAGAAAACACAACATCCCAAGCAAGAAATCGTCCTTGTAGCTCTATAATATGTGTCCCTTTCAACCAATCCCATTATCTTGATTTCAATTATTGTATAATACCTATAATGCAGCATATGTGATGACCTTGGGTGGGGTTTTCATGGTAATATCCTTCATTACAATGATGTAGTGAGATAAAAACATGTGTTATAGAAGAATCAAGTGTATCATAAGGAATTACAATTGACAATTATTGAAATAAAAGAACAAATATAAAATTTGTTGATGTAAACAAACAATATTTCTCTAGTCCACAAGAAAATTGTATGAAGTGGTAGTGTGTGACTTGAAAATATGCACAGTGTATCAACAAATATTTGATAATTGTAGTGAATTAGGTTGTTACATGAAAATATTTGATGAATGTACAACCTATGAACAATAATTTTGTAACAAAAAAATAGTCAAACAATGAAAAATTCCAGTGCTATGGAAGAAGTACAAGAATTTTTTTACATTAAAGGAAAAAGGATGTTGACTTCTAGCAAGTTAGGTTTTAGTCACCATAATCATCCAATGGTGCCCCAAAGGGGTTTCCACCTCATTAGAAATGTTTTTATTTCTTCTTTTTTTCCTCTTTATTTATTTTATTTTATTATTTATTTATTTAATTTAATGAAGTAATAAAAAACACTAAATGGTCGGAAATTCATGCACAAATTCCCTTTCCTCAACAACTTCAAGATATGTATCCACATCTAAGGCAATGTTGAAAATGAGTTCTTAGAAGTAAAATTATGATACAAACTTATAAAATATCCATTAAAAATAAACAATATATAAGACTTGTCTATATATTGTCAATTTTACAAGATCATTATCAAAAACTAATTCTATATCATAAGGACCTAGCCACTGGTGCACAACACTTTGAAATATTTGAATCTAAAGTCATAAAAAATGAAAATCACCAGCTTGAACCACATTTTTTTCAATAAATATAGAAGAATACTTGAAATGTTCTCATTTTGATGATATATATTCGTTTGAAAAATAAATTCAAGCGCTTTTCATCCAATTCATTTAGCTATTCCAATCGATGTCTTTATCCATGGTTAAATATAACCACCTCCAAAGCGGTTTTGAGTGTCTTAATTTCAAACTCAATGGGAAATATAGGAATCTTTCCAAATACCAACTCATAATGAGAGAATTTCTGGTATCTCTCCAAGTGGTTTTGTAATCCCATAATACCTATGGAAGTCTCTCAACTCTTTCTCTCTTGGTGTGCTACCCCATTCTTCATGTGTATATATTGAAGCACATTATTAGTACTTTCCACTTGCCCATTCACATGGGTAGGTAAGGTGAAGCGATTCATGCCCAATTTTTTACTTTTTACTAGGTCTTGTATCAACCAAGAAGTAAATTTTTCTCCTCCATATAACTATCTCCTTTGAACTCCATACTAAGAAACTATTTCTTCAAATAACAAGGGTGTAACAACATGTTCCGCCCCCTAGTAAGTGCTCTATCTTCCACCCACTTGGAGACATGGTTCGCGCCCACCAAAATATAAGTATTCTACTCACATGGGGGATTAATTGGCCCCAAAAAATTCTAAATCCCATATCTTGAATTGTTTTGTCATCAATTTAGGATTATTCAATAAAAATTGGATAGTAGAGTGGTCAATTTACATGAAAGTTTAATAATGAGTAATCTAATTCCTAAATTGATCAATAACATGAATAAAAATAAGAAACTCTTTTTCTCCGTCACCGTGTAATTTACCTCTATAGGGGTTAAGTTCAATTTGATCTAGTATTTGGTGTACGATTTTTTCCCTTTATTGTCCGAGCACAACTCCAATGGTTGTATCAAAAGCATTAGTGGATATGTGAAATGATAGATTTTAATTAGGTGCTCTTAAAAGGGAGCTTATGTTACACACATTTGAAATTTTGGAAAAATTTGTTAGACTTATCATTACGTGCAAAATTTTTGCTCCTTGTTGGTAGATAAAAATGGGAATATAATTTTGGAAGAATTTTTCTAAATTGTCTATAATAACATTTCCAGGCTCTAAAAAAGAACATGCCTCCTTTTCATCTTAAGGGTATAAATTTCAAAATTACTCAACAAATTTTGTTGATCAACCTATTTTCCTGCTAAATAAGAGATAGTGACCTAAAAAAACACCTTTAGTCATCATCATATGACACTTCTCGTGGAGGTAGAGGTGGTTTTGTTTACGACTTTCGAGTGTTTTCTAAAGTATCTATAAGTCTTCATAAATTATTCATATACGTTGTAAATTCATCCAAAAAAAAAATTCTAGACAATAATGACCATATCAACAAAAATTATGAAAACTCCGCCGGGTAAAGGTTGCACGTGCATCACAAAACCCAAATGAACAAGAGATAATGACTCAAAAAATATACTTTTAGCCATCGTAATATGCCACTTATTGCCGATGTAGATGTGGGTTTGTATATAATGATCGACACTTTCAAGTCTCTTTGTAAGGATTCATCAAATACACCTCACAAGGTAAATCCATCAACAAAAATTCTAGACAATCATGACCATATCAACAAAACTTCTAAATTATCGTTGAAAGGCTGCAAAATGCATCACAAAGCCCAAATGATAGGACTCCGATATGAAAATGTGTCCTATGGGAAAGTGGAAGGTAAATTCTGGTCCCGAACTCTCAAGAGTGATTTAATTTTATTATAGCCACTAAATCCATCTAAAAGAGAGAAAAAAAATCTTACCACGTAGATTACCTAGAACTTGGTTAATAAATGGTAATGGAAATGGTCCTTTTGAGAGGCTTTTCTTAGTTCCATAGAGTATATGTATACTTCCTAGTCATTTTTCTTAAGTGAAAATAAAAGTGGAGATACCCATTAGATCAAAAATGAGGTAAATGGAATTTGTGTTTAAGAGCTTTGGAAGTTCCTCCTTGACAACTTTTCATTGTCATTCATTCTAGTTTAAGGTTTTAAACTACAAGAGCATTCTCCTTTAAATATATATGGTGTGTACACAAATTAATATGGATACACTTCATGTCCTTATAATCCCATGAAAAAGCCTCAAGTATCTCTCCTTCATGACTATACTAATTCCTCTTCATGTTCAAAAAACAAATTATGGCTAATATTTAAGGTCTTCTCTCGAGGTTCTATCTCTCCTCATGTTAGCATCAAATTTTTCGGAAGGTGTACCAAAAGGCTTTACTTAAGCCACGAGGATTGATGGCCATAACAATAGATATGGCTATATAATTCTTTAGATCTCATTTCAAAATTTAGAAGAAACCTACAAAACAATAGATCTATGCAACATAAGATGTTAAACAAGAAAATTTTAACTAGTGTAAAACCCTAACTCATGGATAAATAAAACTAAAATAATTATTGCTTTTATTAAAATGTCACACCTTGAGAAGGGAACTTGTATATAGGTTATAAGTCCCCCTCAAATCGGATGGGTCTTTGGTTGGCCTCTATGCTTCTATTTTTCGATCTCTCTCTCTCTCCCCGATGTGTATGAAACCTAATAGTATGTCTAACTCATATGTGAGCTCAATGGAAAAATAAAATAATAATGACGATCCCAAATGATCATGGTGAGGAATGGATGGAAAACCTCTTATTTATAAAAAATATTTGGATATTACCGAAAATGGAAAGTAATAAAATAGTATTAACCACAATCTAGAACTTAACCATTTGGAATATTTTATTACACTTTTTGGAGGGGAAATATATTTAAATTGGTTAAATACCTTTATTTAGAAATAATAAATAAATAAATGATTTATTTATTATTTCAAGGATGTGTTTATGAATAATAAACAAATAATGAATTGTTTAATCATTCCTAGGTGATTTATTCGAATTTTACAATGAATATTACCTAGATAATTATTTAATTAATTATTCTTAGAGAAATCAAATAATAATGATTTATTTAATTATTTCTCATGATTGGGTCAAACGTGAGAAGAGATATTAACAAAATAATGATTTAATACTTGACTAGAGGAAAATCAAATAAATAATGATTTATTGAATTATTCCTCATAGCGTTTAGCTTTAACCAAAAATAATTTAATAAAATACGGTTTATCGTTACTATTTCCTATAGTGAAATAGAACTTTGACAATGGTAAAATTGTTTTACATGGTGTATTTTGTTCCACTCAGTTAGAAATGGATAGGTGATTATTTTTTGGTGATAACATATTTCCCCAACGTATAAGCATTAGGAGAAAATCTTATCACCGAAATACATTCTAAGAACAAAATCGCCAGACACCACAGGAGTCGGCAAGAGAGAGAGAGACATAACCGAATCAAAGCGAGGAATGATACAATAATGAAATATGGAACCAAGTTACATCATCCTCTAGATTTTTTCTCCTAGAATGAATGTGTCAGCCTGATAGAATAGGGCCTTCCATAGCCGAGGCAATAAGGAATCCTAAAATAAGGCATGAGGTATCATATTAGAGTGACTAATGGACTGAAACCAAGGATAATGATGGAAGGAGTGAAACAGAGAGGGTAGACTAATGACTTCCTTTATCGTAGCATAAAATGCATGGTCGACCTTGCGCCGACTCACTCGATTCCAAAGGGGATGATGTGAAGGAAAGTATAAAAGGATGTGATAAATTGGGAAACGGGGATGGACATGATGTAAATATGAATGGAATATTGTAACATGACATAATGGGACTTGGATTAGTTTCCATAAATGCAAGGATGACTCATCTCGAATGCTTTGAACAAGGGTTACTAGATGATGCTCCCAATATAGATAGGCTTAGGGGGACCATAAAAAATGAGTAAATAATGGTTACTCATGAAAAAAATCAACAAACAAGGCAACACATGCTAAGATAAAGTGGTACGGAAGTAAAAGTGGCTCATATGAAGAAATCTTGTTTGAATTGGTGGCAAAGTGAAACTTCATGGAAAACCGGATTCCGAGTCAAGTGTCAATTTACCAAAATAGAGTAAGACCCATTATATTAATTAGTGATATATCTCCAATGGTGTTGACTTTTTTTCAAATTGAGCTATGGTTTGGTTGCAATGGGTGATGAAAAAAATAGGTTTTTTTTCCTATAAAAAGGATTTTTCCTCCACTTTCAATTCATTTTCAAGTGAGATACGCTTAATTTGGAGAGGAGAGAAGTCCCTAAATCTTGTGGAGATCATAGCACTAACCGACCATCGAATTTGGATTTTGTGACTTTTTAGGTTGGTGGCCTTACTTGTGGGAAAGGTGGTCTTAATTTTCTTGGGAAGGATCGTTTCGTGAAGAATCAAGGTAAGAAAGTGAAATTAGAACGAAATAATAGAGAAGGTCTAGAAGCATCCTCGCCCACCAAGTCAAACATGGGGAAAAAGTGGTATCACATCGAGGATAATGTTGAAAAATATGGTATCAAGCGTCTAAGATATGCGATGTATGTATATGGCTCATCGGAGGGAGCCCGTAGGACAAACTATCCAAGGAATGGAAGGATAATCGACTACACGGATCATTGGGATCTGTGGACTTGTGCCTGTAAGGCCAATCAAGTGAGAATATGGCAAGGGGACATCATGCCCACAATCATGGATACTTCCCCCAAGAATATGTGATGGAGTGTGGGCTAATTTGGTATGCGCAGGTGGGAATGATGCCTCTAACTAGAGGAGTTTATGGAGTGCCAATGTCGACATCGTGGTCATGAAAGGGCATGACCATTATGATCAATGACTTGGTGCATTTAGAGATAGGAGCTATCGCTGCGCAAAGGGTGTGTATCTTGGGTAGCCATTTTTTCACTGTCACTCGATGGAAGACAATGTTGGTAGAGATTTTTTTGGGAGGGACCTACTATGGGTGCACTCAAGATGATGCTTTCTGATGAAACACAGCTGACACTATGTAGGCGATAGGTGAATGAGAAATGTTCATTTGGATAGTTTTTTTCTACTTCTTCTTTGATAAAATCCCTACCATCCGTCCACATGTGCAAATCGGGATGGGGGCCCATAGGAGCCTAGGACGTGCTAATCGGCGGAAGCTAGTGTAATGAGGTCGAGGAGTGGGAGTCGCACGAGTGTCTCCGACCGAGTTTTTTTTCTCATTGGGATCAGATGATGCTCTACATAAATGACTATCCATACAATGGTATGAACTATCGTGGTGATCCTAACTTGACCCTCTCACCAAGATGAGCATGGGGTCGATATGGTAAGGAAAGTTACTATATTTTTGGTTTCATATAAAGTTTTAGAATATGTATGGTACTAATTCTTAAACTTATGGTATCTAGATATAGCATCAGAAACAACTGATATTATGATGAGTGTTAGGTCCCTATGTTAATAGTTTAGTCCCTTATTCTCGTTAGTGTAGTCAGCTCTTATTGTTATTGTTGTACCCCTATAGCCCCAATATTGTTATTATTTTCCTTTAAATTATTATTTTTAGGTTAGCTAGGATTACATTGTGGCCCCATGGATTCCCATATATAGAAGGAGGTTTTTGTCATTTCTATCATCCAAGAACCTTCATTCATGTAATGTATTGGAGGTTTCCTCCTCAAAGTGGATTATTTATAAGGTGTCGATATCTCTTTTCTTCTATTTTTGGAGCTTGGGTTTCTACAACATTTGGTATTAGAGCTTTGGATTCTAGGGTTTTGAGAAACTAAAATGTGTCATCATGGAATTTTCGCTATAATTTTTTTTCTATGAAAGTTCGTGAACTAGAAATTTTGTGTATAAAGCCAAAATCCTAAGGAAACTCGTCGTAAAATTTCAAAGCTTTTTCGCAACATTTTCGATATATATGAAGGTAGTTCTTTTTCAGCCTCAATTTCATCTCAAAGAGGTGATCATGGCAAAAGCTTCATAACTCTCTCTCTGAAAGACTGATTTGAGTGTCAGATAGTGGCCACAATTACATGGACTTTAGTTTCTTTGATACGTACTTTTAGAGGCCAAAGGACGAAATGAAGGACACCTTGGAAGTCAGCAAGGCTGCTTCATCAACTAGTCCATAATTAGGTCATTGTGGGAGATTGGACATAAATTTGACTTGAAGAATCCAAATCGTGTCACAATTGCATTTGAAATAGATTCATAGGCTTACACCACCGTGCAAAAATTTCGATATTAAAGAGCCGCAATCACAAATATAATCCAATTTCAAGATAGAGCTCCCCAAAATCAAGAAAAAGGTGTGTATTTTTTTTCCCTAATTGCATCATTTTATTAAAGAATCAATTTGAATTGATTCCAAGGGCATATTTTAGAATAGATATTAGTATTTGGTTTTAAAAAATTTCGTAAAAATAATTCAACACCCATCAAGCCTTCTATGTCTACTATGACTCATGAAGATGAAGAATTGCAACATTATCTATCAAAATGGATAAGCAGTGTTAATTGCACTAAATTTCGCTTCGTAAAGAGTGCAAAGAAAATGAAACAAGTTTTGAAGAAAGGTGGAAGCTAAGATGGATGGTTTGAATATTAATATGGATGGTTTGAAGAAAGGCAAGCTAAGATGGATGGCGTGGAAGCTAAGATGATGGCGGGGAAAATAATATGGATGGCGTGGAAGCTAAGATGGAGGAAATGGAAGAAAAATGAAAGACAACATGGAAAACATTAAGAATGATATAAAAGTAGACATGGAAGGTTTAACAAAGTTGATACAAGAAATGATTCCTAATGGAGAAAAGATAGTAGAGGAAACTCATGATGAGAATAAAATACATAAGTTAATCATGATTTCATAAACTCTAATGTTGGATTGAAGAACTACCATATTCCAAAGAAGGATATGAGGAAGTTTGATGGCAAGGATCCCGCAACATGGATACTATAGATGGAGAAATATTTTGTTCTCAATAAATAAAAACACACAAAAGGTATGCATTGCACCCACATTTAGAAGAAAATACATTTGTATGCTATCGATCATTTTTCTCCCGTAAAAATTTTTTTCACTTGGTCAATTTTTACGGAGGAAATGATAGCACATTATGAGGATACAAAGAGCAACACCTTTCTTTAGCCAATTAATAAATCTCAAACAAAAGGGTTCAGTCGCAGATCACATTGAGGACTTCAAAATTGAATATAAGGAGAATCGATATTCCAAAGGAACACAGGATTGATGTTCTATAGGACTTTAAAGGATAACATCCAACATGAAGTTCGAGTTTGGGAACCTCGATTCATTGGAGAAGGTGCATTCAAAGTTGGCAAGAAAAATTGAATGGAAAACTATGGTGATAAGGAAGCCTACCACTCACATCTATAAAAGGCAGCATTACCCTAAACTTCCACAACCTACAAGGTTGACACCACAACAATTGGAAGAGAAAAGAGAAAAAGGGCCAAGTTACACAGATAGAAAATACACTAAAGGTCATAAGTGTGTCAAGGAAGAAATTATTTTACATAGATTGTGAACAAGAGGAAGAAAATGAAGAAGAAACTTCAAAATTAGAGGATACACACTAGGAAGAAACCTTGTGCGAAGAAGAAATGAGTCCGACCATATCTGTAATTAAAATAGAGAGAACGACTACTCCTCAAATTCTCAAGATATGGAAGGAAATATCAAGAAGAAAAGATAATAGTGTTTATTGATTTCCCGGTAGTACCCATAATTTTATTCATTGTAAGGTACCCAAGGAATTGAATTGTTTCTTATACCCAAATATTCTAATGTCAATTCATACAAATGAGGAACTATAATTAGTTTCAGAAAATTTCATAATATGTATATAGTTACATGGGGGAATATGTATTGAATAGTCCAATGCTTTCCATCCCAATGGAGGTGTCGATGTTATACTAGAGTACAATGGTTACAATCTTTTGGGATTCGTAGCTTTTAATTTTCAAGAGATTTTCTTGAAATTTTTTTCTCGAAGGAAAGGAAATTGGAATTACTGGGTATCACAAATAGCCAGGAAAGATAATAATCTCTAATTTCATGACAAATCTTCTAAATAAAGAAAAATGGGGCGTAATTTCACAATTATGCTCACTAGAATTTCCAACATCAAAATCATCTATTTCTCCATATCTTGAGAACGTCTTGATAATCATTCCAAAGTGTTTGATACTCCCAAAGGACTTCCCACCTATTCATGATCATGATCATGCTATTCATTTGATTCCAGAAGTGCTCCTCCAAAAATTATTCCTTACAAACATATCCTTATGTCCAAAAGAGAGAAATTGGAACATATGATTGAAGAAATGTTAGAGGTCGGGTATAATTCAACCTAGTCAAAGTTCTTTCTCTTACTCCAGTATTGGTGCACAAAAATTATGGATCATGGCACATGTGTCTACATTATAGGGAGCTCACCAAGCTCACTATTAAAGATAAATTTCCCATTCATGTGATTGATTAATTATTGTATGAAATTACATGGAGAAATTTAATTTACCAAGTTGGATCTTCATTCAAGATATCATCAAATTAGAATGAAGATTGAAGATATTTCGAAAACAACATTTTAACTCATGAGGGTCATTATGAATTTTTGGTCATTCCTTTTGGCCTTACCAATGCACCTTCTACATTTCAAGGGTTGATGAATTCCATTTTCAAACCCTTCCTTAGAAAATTTGTGTTATTATTTTATGATGATATGCTAATCTACAACAGTCTCTAAGGATCATGTTCAACATGTTGACAGTATGCTCAAACTATTGGAGGAGAAACAATTATATGCAAAAACATCCAAATGTTTCTTTGGAGCATGTGAGGTGGAATATCCGGGTCGTCTTGTATCTCATGAGGGTGTTATTAGTAGACCCTAACAAAATTAAACCACTAAGGAATGGAAAGTCCCCGCAACCATAAAGCAATGGTACGATTTCTCAGTTAACATGGTATTATCGCAAGTTTGTTAAGAATTATGGAGAAATAGCAAAGACTCTCCAAAAACATTATTGAAGAAAGATCCATTTGAATGGACTCCCGAAGAAACTAAGGCCTTTGAACATCTAAAGAGGCAATGTGCCTAGCACCAGCCTTAGCTATGCCAGACTTCACAAAAACCTTTATTGTGGAATGTGATGCCTCAGAAATGGAATTGGTGTTGTTTTAATGTAAGAAGGAAGACCCATTGCTTTTGAAAGTCATTTAATAAAAGGAAAGTATTTACAAAAGGCTATTTATGAGAAAGAAATGTCGGAAATACTACATTCACTGAAAGAATGGAGACCTTACCTAATGGGAAGACACTTCAAGGTAAAAAACTGATCATGATAGTCTTAAACACATTTTGGAACAAAGAATATCTTTAGAAGAGCAAAGTGAAAAAAATGGGTCACAAAGATATGGGGTTATGACTTCGAAATTGTATACAAAATGGGAAGCTAAACGTTGTCGCATTCACTCTCAAGAAAGGATAAGAGGGGTATACTTTGCTTTGTGCCATTTCAATTATCCAACTAGATTGGATAACCAAAGCAAGCAATGAATGGAAGAAGGATGAAGAAGTGTGTCTCCTCATTCAAAATCAGAAAGAGCCTAGTACACCCGATACATTTAGTTGGAGAAATGATTCCTTATGGTACAAAGATCACTTATATATTTGCAAGAATTCCAAACTAAAAAAAAAACTTTTTTGGAATTGCACACTTCTCCTTTAGGAGGACACTCAGATTTTTAAAACTTACCACAAAACGGTGAAGAAATATTTTTTTCGCATGGCCTTAAATATGATATTCGAAATTTTGTGGTAGAATATTTGGTTTTCTAGAAAAATAAATTTGAGACCATTAAGACCCCATGTCTTCTACAACGTTTATCCATTCCAAGTCAATGTTGGGAGGAAATTTCAATGGATTTTATCATAGGTTTACCTAAGTCTCAAGGAAGGAGTGTCATCATGATGGTAGTTAATAGACTTACAAATTATGCAGACACTTTTGTGCATGATCTCATCCATTAAAAGAAATTACAGCTACCGTATTTATGGAAACAATTCAAAAGTTACATGGAAACCCGAAGAGGGTGATAGAAATCCAATTTTTAAGGTGAAATTTTTGGACGAAATTATTTTCTTGTTTGGGTACTCAACTAGCTCATAGCTCATCTTATCATCATCCTCAATCGATGGTCAAAAAAGATAGTGAATACATGTTTGGAAGGATATCTTCGTTGTTTTGTATATGATAAGCAAGCACAATTGGTCAAGTGGTTACCTCTCACCGAAGGGTGGTATAATACTTCCTTCCATACCGCAACAAAAATGACCCCATTTATGGAACTTTTTTGGATATCATCCACCATCCATCACATCTTTGTTAAGGGAAAATTATAGGGTTCAAGCAATGAAGGATCACATCGAGCATCAACAAGAAGTTCTCCAACTTTTAGAGGATAAATCCCAATGGCACAAAATCGAATGGTACAATATGCGTATCAACATCGCATTGAGAGAATTTTTGATGTGGGAGATTGGGTATTTTTACGCCTACAACCATACAAACGAATGTCCCTCAATCAAGCTAAGAAGGATAATAAATTATCACCAAAGTACTATAATTAAAAGGTTTTGCAAAATATTGGTACTATGGAATATGTATTGAGCTTCCTCGTTTTCTTCGCAAGTGCATCCAAACTTTTCCATGTTTCATGCTTAAAAAAGGTTATAGGGGATTTTAGTACCCCATAAAATTTTTTATAAGAAAACAAAATTAAAATGTTTTTAAGCCTTCAAGGAATGATTTCGAAAACACACTCTATCCTTGAAGCCTCCTTGTGCCTTTTTTCCTTTGATAAAATCCTCCGCTGATTCCCATTATAAAGCCTCTCTATTTGTGAAGAAATTCTAAAGGCCTCTTTTCCTCTTATTTTCATTCCCTCTAAGCCTTTGTTTTCATCCTTTCTCCCTTCCCCTTCTTTTTCCCCACTTACCCTCTAAATCCTCCCAAAACCCCCTTCAAATTCCTACCCACACCCCTTTGGGCCACCTCTCTTTCCCCTATCGCTACCCCTTTTCTCAGCCTCAAATTACATTAAAATGGGCAAAAACCCACTTTCTACCCTTTAGCAAGAGGGCCGAAGCTCCTTTCGCCCTAGCCCCCGACCACTTCCCCACGTAACCTATGAGACCCAGACCAAGCACTAATGGCCATGGCGCTAATCGGAATCACAAATTTTGCGACCGAAGCATTCCTTTGTTAAATACAAAAAATCCAATGAGATTGTGTTTTGTTATGAAGACCCGTGAGGTGATCCACACCATTGATCCGCTATTCCGATTCGATCTGCCGAGCGCTAATCGCACTCCCCACCCAACGCTAACAATTGAACTTTTGATAATGTTTCACCCTATACCCCCTAATCTTGATCTTCTGACTTAATCTCCACCGTCTATTCCCCCGCCGATCCAACGGCTCTGCTTTCCCCACTCAATCGCACCGCAAGTTTATAATGCGCCACCCACCGCCCTCTCGCGATTGCGATCTCCGATCATGTTCGCCATCGATCCATGATAGATCCAAGGATCTAGTGCTAATCGCCGTATGCCCCGCTGCCCCTCTCCATCTCCCCGATTGAATGTGGGTCATTGATTAGGTCTCCGGATCCAATGCCTAATGCTCAATCGCACTCCCACTCGTTCACAATCGGGAACTTTCACCGCGCCACTCCATTGTCTCCCCCGATTGTGATTCCCCGATCAAATCATAGCCATCCATTCATCCGAGATCAACGACCCATATTGCATCGCGCCCTCCATCAATTTTCTTCATTGAGCCCTATGTTTACCTCATATTTTAGCCTCCGCCATCGATCTCCTCCCGAGATCAATGGTCCAAAGTTAATCACCCCCGCCATGACCGGGTCCCACATCAAGGCTTGTTTCATTTCACTTCCACATTTCTTCGTAATAAGGCAAAACTGATACTTTCGTGTTTTTCACCGAAGGCCTTTTTCCTCCGCCTAATTGCATATTAACCCTCCATCGCCTGATCCCGACCGCTGATCTTCGTCTCCGTTCCTCCGATCGGCGTTTGCGGCCCTTTTCACCAAACTTTCACCGGCTCTCTTTCTCCACCATTCTGTAGTGATTTCCATTGGTTTCCACCCGTGTATATCATTTCCGCCACCATTCCTCCGGCCTCCACGTATTTCTCCACTCCACCGGCCGGTTTTAGACAATTTTATTTCATTATGCAAGGGTCACAGAGAGGCCATTACAACCGCTAAGTGAAGGCAAAGAAAGAGAGATTTTCAAGGGATTTATGCCCATACTTGAAGATTAACAATTATAATCCCGTGTTTAAATAATCAAGGCGCCTTGAAGACTTAAGCATGAAGGTGATATCTCGTATTTTAATATCACCGTAATGCATTCCTCCAGGAAGGAAATTTATCTACAACATTCCTCATATCTCCTCGAGCCCCCCGTAACGCTTAATTGATGACTGATAGAAGATTATTTAAGAGGGTCTAAAATCTTACGTTTATGGAGGTATGGAGCCGACCGCGTAATCGTCTCAATCCCAAATACCAATTTCAAGGCACAAGCAGAGGGGCCTATAGCTAGAAAAGGACTGAAGAATACAACCAGGTCAATCTTGACTTGACAAAGACTCCCGAAGTAGACTACGTGGTACACATAGCGTCGTTGCAGCCATTAAGCAACATGGGCATGAATGCTTCTACACTACTGTAATGAAACAAATTAAATGTCATCTACTCCTTGTTGTTTCTTTTCTCCTATAACAATTCCCAAGAACATATTGTAATGGTTGTTGTTCTAAGCAACAAGGTAGTTAGGAGAGGGATTCAGCTTTGACTATTAGAACAATATTGGGAGTGATTAAGAGAGAAGTTTGTTTTGTAGTAGGTCAGAGGAAAAGTTTGGATTGTAATAGCCATTGAGCTCAATGTATGTGGATGGTTTTGCATCAATTAATCAAGCACATTTCTGCTTTGATCATCAACATATACATACATGCTTTTCTTAACACTATTTATTACATTTTCATGTTGTTCATTGTTCTTCTCGGGTTTCCAACAGAAATATGGCATAGGATTTACCCTTGTTAGGTACCCTTATGTCGCTCTCCTCTAATGTTTTCTCAAATGTGTTATCTAAGGCTTGGTTTCAAGAATTGAACCAATGTAGTAGTTCCTTATGTCGCTAGTTGATGTATGAATTGATGAAATCTATCTTCGATTGTTCTTGTTGATTGCCGGAAGATTTGGGAACACCGGGGATTAGAGTGAGCCCTATCCACTAGGATCCTTAAGGCGCCGAATTCGCCGGCCTTTCTAAGATCTCTTTATTAAACCTATCTTTGTTTTCCTCGAGCATGCTAAAGTTGATCTCGGGAGTTAAATGAGCCTCGTCCGATCTATAAGCCGCCCTTTCTCCCTTCTTTGAGAGTTTCCTATGAGTATGTCCAAGAAGGTCTGGAGTTAAATGACCTTTGACCTTATCTATAGATAGAAATTGGGTGTCTTTTCCTTCTTCACCTTCTTTCCTTAATGTTCCCATCCCAACTATCATGTATGACCTTTTTAAGTATTTAGATGACGGCCTTTCCGAAAGTTTTGGCTAGTTGTTGCATGTAATTACCTTTTCATGACTCCATAGCCCAATGGATGACACTTTTCTTGACCTATCCTCTTTGCCGAAACATCCTTGTTATGTTCTTTTCTCCCATTACTTTCGCCTATGATCTCGTGACCTCAACCCAAACCCACCAACCAACCAAATAATTTTAAAACCCCTTTGTGCTTCTTAACTATCTTGACATCTCATTTGAGCTTTCAAAGATATATCATTGATCCAGGTGCCACAGGTCACCCGCCTCATATTCCATCAGTCTACTAATTGTCTATTTCAGTTTTTCAGCTTTTCGTGAATGCTTTACTATTTTTCTTAGCAAGCTTTTTCGGGTCCTAACCTTCCAGAGCCGTTTTCGAGGCCCTAAACGACATTTTTTGGGAAAACGGAGGGCAACATGGGTCCACGAACCCATGTTCCCCATTCCAAATTTGTAGTCCTTGGATAGATCTTTCTAACGAGGTATGGTACGCGTCAAACGGAGATCGTATGCCAAAGTTAGCGCCCCCGGGAAGTTGAAACACAAATTTACCCAAACGGCCCATAGTTTTGGCGCTTTCATTCCCTAGGGTTAGGGTTTCGTCGTTTAGGATTTCCCATTGTTTCTAAATGATAAATAGGCCCTTGAGCCTCAACAGAATACGCGCTCTCGCAGGCTCGTAGCCACCACATCTCTTCTTAGAGATAGCTACCAGCCGCCTAGCTAGTTTTATTTCCATTCCTCAGTTCGTAAGCAAATTTCGCTCTTTTGATATTAATGAAATGAAGTGTTATTTCTCACGTATCTCTATATTTATGGTTATATGTTTATTCCTCTGCTAAGTGCTCCCGCATAAATCCGGGATCGTTGGTATCGTAGCTGTCTGTTTTTTTCTTCATCCTTTCTTGTATGTGTCTCCCTAACAAGGTCAGTATAAGGAGCTAGGGCTCGATTCGGTGGAACCTTTGCAAGATCGCCCGCAAACCTCGACGGGACGCCCATGGGGGACAAAAAGAAAGATGAGGGAGCAGGAGATCCTATCAAAATATTGCTCGAGGAGGCCTCGAAAACAAAGGAACGCGATGATGGATAACTTTGTTCAGATCCTTCAACGGCTACCCACCAAGCCGGCGCATCCGCATCCAGCCAGGCCTAACTTCCGGAGGTGCGACTCCTTTAAGGCATTACAAATTTTGACATTCCCACATTGAGGGTCAAATAGACGTTGCATGCCGTAGATAGATGGTTGAATCATAGAAGGATATTTTTGGTTCATGACTTTTCGTACCGGGAGAAGATTATTTGCACTCTCAAAGCTACCCCCCATGTTAAGGACTGGTGGGAAACCCACCGTGAGAACAAGGACCGTAATGAACCCTCTCTCGTTCTTACCACCAACTTGGAATTCTTTCCGAGACGCTATCAAGGAAAAGTACTATTCCGTGGGGAGCTATGAGGACAAGTACAATGGACCACGCCGCGACAACAAAGGATCAAGATGTACGAGCTACGAACTGCTCCATACCCCGCACAAAGTTGGGTATCAAAGATTTAGAGAAACATCTCGGGTGCTAAAGTATCGCGAGCTCTTATCTGGCTACGTATACATTCAGAGGAAATGGAGTTCCTCGACATCTCCTCGCTCGTACAAAGATACCGGTATGCTGCCAAGATTGAGCAAGTAAATTCAAGCAGTAATAGAAGCGAGATTCTGGATCCGCGGACCCAGCGTGGCGCGGTGTCACAAACCGCAGAGAATAAAGGAGAGCCAAGGCATGGCGGCGAAAGAAAACTCATCGAGGCCACAAGAAAGAACAAGACCAGCCAAAGAAGACATGTGGGTGCGGTGAGTTCACAAGGAGTTCGACCACAACACAAGTGAGTGTCCCGGCCGCGCCGCCAGTGGCCGAGATGAGGCCGAGTCGATGCATGCTCACCCGAATCCGTAACTCGAAAAGGCGAATGAAAAAGGGAACAGACATGTGGCCTGTATTGCCATCGTTGCCACTAAAGTTGGAAGATTCAAAGAGGAATCGAAGATCCAGAGAGGAGGAACGCTCTTCCACTCCCGCATGTGGGTAAAGGGCTCGCCTACATTAGCCTATCAAGCCGAAAATGGGAGCCAAAGAACCTCATTTCAGCAGACACCGTGAAGCTTACTGGCTTAAGCCGATCATTTAGCCTCACTCCACATCCATACACCATCTAGTGGCTTCACCAAGGACGAGATCTCTCGCGTCGGCCCTGCTAGCAGTCGCCTTCCCTATAGCATCAAGCCCTTACCATGAGTGTATTATGTGACATTACCTTATTGATGTTTCGATGTATTATTAGACAACCATATACTTGTGGAAGCGTCATGTCATAAAGGGAGTCTTGACCAGGCTTATTGTTACTTTGGAAATAAGTTGTACAGATACCGCAGGTACCACCTCCTCGCCGCTATCTCTTTGGTTACCGCAAAACAATGCAAGTAAGTCTATTTCCCCAACCAGGTGGGGTCATTTTCCCGATGATCCGCCCTGTGGAAAGAAGAAGACTATGGGCCACTTAATTCTAGACAGTGGGATCTTCCATACAACAACAACAAATGGATAAGGTTGGTGAGGAGCATGTGATTATTCACCTCACCTTACTGTGGGTTCTGCGCACTGTCAGATCAAGCACCTGATTGATATGACCCCGTGCGCCGCTACCTAATGGACCAATCTATCGGCGTCCGTCTCCGGAGAATGATGAAATCAAGAGACAGAGATTCAGAGTCAAGGGTGCAGCTGTCACACGTACCAAGTTCACGCCCCGTGGGAGCCCGATCGTGTTGGTACAAGAAGGATGGAACATGAGATCTG
The DNA here is from genome assembly GCA_034641835.2 of Pinus albicaulis. Lineage (NCBI taxonomy): Eukaryota > Viridiplantae > Streptophyta > Pinopsida > Pinales > Pinaceae > Pinus > Pinus albicaulis. The sequence continues at coordinate 1,204,266,682 of CM076579.1, read as the reverse complement.
ATGGACTATCTAAGCGCCGAACAGATCACCGTCCGCTGCATAGGCACTCAATCCCAATTACTGGATGACCTTCTCGGGACCAACTCAAAGGTGCAAAATATTTCAAAGAAGATCGACTCCGAAACTGGGTATCACCAGGTACCAATTGAACCTCCGATGTGTGGTAGACCAAATAGGAAGGCCTTTTCATCATTGGTCATGCTTTGGTTGACGAATGCTCCCACCACCTTCATGAGGATGATGATGACATCTGCTACCATTCACCAACCGTTACTGTAGCAGGTACTGGATGACATTCCCCGATCTTCTGGGCCCAGACTGGGAAGGCATCTTCAACACATTCGACAAGTCCTCCAAACACCGCGACAACACAAGTTATGTGCCAATTTGGAGAAGTACACTTTTGGCATGACCCAAAGTTCAATATCTCTGGGACATTATTGATGAAAGGGGGGTGCATGTGGATCTAGCCAAGATCCAAGTCATTCGACTGGCCAAATTTCAACCACTATGTTCAGAAGCCAGAGCTTTCTGCCTTGCTAATTTCTACCGAGGTTCAAAAGGATTCTCTCATATCACTTGGCCCTTGAGTCAAGTCACCAAGGGAGGTGCGAGAGCAAAATTTTTTGGTCGGAACTCCTCACCGTAAGGCATTCACACACTGGAAAAATCGCCCCGTGTTCGCCGTTGCTCACTTTACTAGACTTGCATCAAACACGGAGATCGAGACAAGGCCGATTGCTATTAAAGGGCTTCTTACTCAACATGGACATCCAAAGGGCATTTCACAAGGAGACATTGTCCCATTACGCTCGCAAGTACCCCACATATGATGGCAAGAATGTACTCCATTGCAAGCTTGTCGACAATGGAAGCATTACATTTGAGGAAGGAAACAATCATCCACAATGCATCATGTGCCATTGCAACATACAAGAAGGGGAAGTTGCTAATGATCACTGTATGGTCCACGTCCGCAACAGCTTTCATTTGAACATCAAGTACAAGAAGGGTAGCACCAATCATGTTGCAGATCAGCTGCTACCGACCACCCACGGGCGCTCACCACCGTGCTCAACTCTTGTGGGCACGAGACTTCGATTGGCCGCTTCTCTATGAAAGTGACCCTAATCCGGCCTAAACTTACAAGTCACCTTGGGGAAAGGCAGTTCCACCACCCAGATACCTTTATGTCACATGGGACACTATGGTTCCTTCAAGCGAGCGTGCCAAGATGATATGGGAAGCACACTACAAATGAAGGTCGGGCATTTCCTGTGGTCAGAAAACAGTGATGAATCCCTTGTGAATATTTCATTACTAACCTTCGAAAGGATGTCGAGAAGCACATCGCATCCCGCACCGCTTGTGCCATTGCCAAACCGACCATCAAGAAGCAAGGCCTATATACTCCTCTACCTACCCCTAGTTTACCTTGGGAATCCATCTCCATGGATTACATATCGGTCGCCTCTACTAAGCAAATGACCGTGTTTTTGTGGTCGTTGACAGATTCTCTAAGATGGCCATTATGGCGGCCTGCAAGAAGAATATCACAGCAGGTTGCTTGCTAAACTCTTCTTTGAACGAGTGGGGGTGCACTTTGGGATCCCACAACATCATATCGGGACGGAAGGGCAGGTTCCTTAGCACATTTTGGTCCATCCTCTCGGGCTCACACGCGGACACTGGGCTCACCAAGTCCACAACTTTCCATCCCCAAACATATGGCCAGACAGAGGTCGTCACCGGTATCAGATTGTACACATTCCCGCGCATGTACAATTCAAAGCATCCACGCACATGGACGAGAGCCTCCCCTATGTACAACATAAGAGACCTGCTCTCCACAGCTCAATCGGCCATAGCCCCCTTCGTGGGCTTGGGATTCCACCACTATGTCCCATTGATGAGTTGACATGCCATTTGCAACAAGCCATGCCAATCTGGGCCTCATGTCCGGGGCCTCGAAGTTGACAAAGCAAGTAGCTTCATCGAAAGCACATTCAACACATTCACCAACTGTGTTCATGATATATTGGACAAGAGCCAATGCCAAGTACAAGCAACGCCATGATCAACACCGGGAAGCCACACAACTTCCATGTGGGTGAAAAAGTATGGCTACATTTGCGTAAGGAGCGCCCACCGGACCCCACCGCAAGCTTCGCCTCTCGCTCCGATATGGGCCATACACCATCACCAAGGCCGAAGGGAACAATGCTTTCGAGCTCGCATTCCACTATTCCTTGGTCCGCACCCAAGCCTTCAATGTGGATCGCCTTCGTCCTTACTTCCCACCTCTAATCGGACACCTCGTACATTGCGTAACAACCTACACCAACAGAGTTAAATCCAGACCGCATGGAACAGCCACCACAGATTGTATCATGGACATGCAAATCAAGAACACTCGCCACAGATCCAACTACACGGTTGTCAAAGCCGGCCAACTCCCGCACCAAGGAAAGTGGTTCACCGTGACCAAGTTCAGCGAAATTTCTATCTCATGGAGGTAAACTTAACGCAATGGGGACCATTGCTTCCTAAGGAGGAATGATCTAGGTGGATATTGGTGGTCACCCGCCATTCTGCTCTGGGTTCAATTTTCTATTTCGCCGCGCTTTCGGTACGCTTACTATTTTTAGCAAGCTTTTCGGGTCCTAACCTTCCGAGCCGTTTTCAGGCCCTAAACGACGTTTTTGGGAAAACGGAAGTAACATGGGTCCATGGACCCATGTTGCCCATTCCAAATTTGTAGTCCTCTAGATAGATCTTCTAACGAGGTATGGTACGCGTCAAACGGAGATCGTATGCCAAAGTTACGCCCCGAGTTGAAACACCAATTTACCCAACCTGGGCCCATGGGTTTGGCGCTTCATCTCCTAGGTTAGGGTTTTGGTTGTTTAGGATTTCCCATTGTTTCTAAATGATAAATAGGCCCCTTGAGCCTCATTGTAACACCAGCTCGCAGGCTCCTCAGAGGCCGCCACATCTCTTCTCGCAGATAGCTACCGCCCTAGCCAGTTTATTTCATTTCATTCGTAAGCAAATTTCATTTTTCGATATTAATGAAATGAAGTGTTATTTCACGCATCTCTCTATATTTATGGTTATATGTTTATTCCACAAGGCTCCCTACAAATCCGGATCAATCATTCCTTGTTTTATCGAGAGATCCCCTCTCCAGGTCTAGGAGGGATAGATCCTAGCGCACCAAAGTGGTTTTGATGTCACTTCATCTTTTGGTCTCTGGGCTAATCTCAAGCCAAACAGTGGGAACCCCAACATAATGGCAACTCCTAATCGGGAAGGTTGAGGTATTTCACCTTAAACACTCTTAGGCACTCAAAAGTCCCAAAATCTCCGGTTAGATTGGCATTAAATTGCCGACTATGGACAAAAAAAAAAAAAAAAAAAAAAAAAACCCCGCTTCAAACATTCATGTAAATCTACCTGGTGACTCCACACCCCATGACTCCTAGAAGACTCCAATGACTCAACGGTGGAGGACTCGAATCGGGTTGAGAAGAAGCAATAGCCTTCTTTTCAAAAGCATGAATCCAAACTTGGACATGGATACAAAGTATGATGCTTTGTATGATCAATTATATGAATTACCTAAAACGTCTGGTAAAGTGTTGGAGATGTATATGGGTAATTTGAATTCAAATGAGGATTATTTAGAAATCACTTGGCATGCCTCTCCCAACAAGAACAAACTCAGACCTGGGGAAGATGAGTAAGACATGTATGATGCTTAAGAATATGTAGAAGACGAAGAGGAAGGGAGATCAGAACTCGATTGTTTGCCCGTATCTTGTGTTACGCTAACCAGAGAATATCATGACCTAATAGCAAAAGCTAATAGGAACAAGCTTTGAGGAAAGAAGATACCACATAGAAGATGCAATTTTAATCCGGGGTGTGGAAGAAGAAACCATTCATGAGCTCCCGTAGTCTAACCGAGTATCATCAAGTCCATGAGGATTGGTCCGAATCAGAAGAGATCAAGAAACATCGAAGATCCTCAATATTTCCCCGCAAGAACAATTGAAGATATTCTAAAGAGGTTCAAGAAGACATCCAAGATCCAAATCAAATTTCGATACAAGAGAGGACTATTGTTCTACCTGCTCATGATGAGAGGAAACCCTCTTTTTGACGAAGAAGAGATCGATAAGATATTAAATCAAAGACTCCACTTTAGAAATATTTTATAGAATGCACACTCTTGCTCATTCATCTTATGAGTTTGATGATACGTAACTAAAGACTCCTCTTTGTGGATGAAGATCAAGAAAGACCCGTTGAGAACTATCCTGCTTGATTGGTGACATTGTTACGTATTATGACTTTCCTAGTTATGATCTATTTGATGATGATTTTCAGAGAGAAACTGAGCCTCAGAATCATCATCAGACCATGGATGGAAATCCAGGCGTAACCCTAGTGGAGTAGTGAACCTGGCCGGGCCTCTATCTATGACACCGACGGGAAAGTTATGAAAACACGTTGACGAGTGTCATGCGACGGTGTCATACCCTTCCTTCCCGTAAGATGAGGAGTAGAGAAAAGAAGAGGTTTTTGATTGATGAAAATAAAGAGCCTTCTCTAGAAAAGAGGGCGAAGCTGAACAAGCCCCTACTCAAGAATACATAGATCTTTTCACTGAGTTTCCGCACATCGGAGCCGAAAATACCGAGCTCCAAGAGGACTCGAACTATCGTATATGATGAGTCCTCCAAGCTTCTGTAAAAATGAGGGAGAAATCCCACTTCAAGAGAGTCTTATTCTCCATCTAGTGGAAGAAGAAGAGATACCGGTTGAAGCCAAATTTCGACAAATATTCATAGCCGTGTATCTTTTCGTGACCCTTATGAACGTTTCCTACAAACATTTGAAGAAGGTTCAAAGGTATTTTTGAGCAAGATGTTGCGGCATGCGTTGAGAAATTTTTTTGTAGCTGCCGTTGTGTAACAAAACGAGAGAGCTGCCCCACCTATCCACTCGCTCAAGGAGTTGAGAAAGAGATACCGTGCATGGGATCATTTCCGATGGATCGGTTGCATTGGAAGACAATGTTTGTAAGCTAGAATTGTGAATATTCTAGTTAGAGTAGGGTGGCTAGGAAAAGCTCAATAAAGCTTAGCCTGGTGAGCATGTAGTTAGTTGTTTTAATTTCTACAAAGTCCTTGGGTAGTTGGATAGTCTAACTCGGCTTGACTATTTTCAATTTATATCTTAGAATGTAGAGAAGAAATCACAGACAAAGGTAATCCTAGCGTATAGTAGTGTATGTAGAGGAAACTATGAGACCAACAATCTAATCGTCCTGAGTAATAAGGGTAGAAGTAGAATAGGTTTATTTTCCCGTTTGTAAAAAAATGATGATGGAAAGGGTCTCGCAAGTCCAAATGCACCCAAAGAAATGTTAGGACTATAGTATGGGTAGGTAGTTGTTGGGAGTATCGTTTAATCGCCGATAAGATGTCTTCATGATTTGTGCCAGCTAGCCTAAGGATAGAAAGGATGTGCCAAGTAGCGGGCATATGGCCTACACCAAAGATCATTCTCCGGATTCTTGACTCCTTCAAGAAGAGGCCATCCCCATGTGGAGCTGATCGTTTAGCCCCCCATAAATTTTTTGACAAGCAAACAGGGGGCTAAAATGTTTTTGAGCCTTCAAGGAATGCATTTCCCCTGAAAACACATCATCTTTGAAACCTCTTTGTGCCTTTGGTCCTTTGATAAAATCTCCTCTGCTGATTCCCATTATAAAGCCTCTTTGTTTGTGAAGAAATGCCCAAGAGGCCTCATTTCCCTCTTTTTTCATTCCCTCTAAACCTCTGTTTTCTCCCCTTTAATTCCTCTCCTTCTCCCCCATTAACCCTCTAAATCATACCCAAATCCCCTTTAAATCATACCTACACCCCTTGTTGGGTCATTTCCCCCCTTTTTCTCCCTATCGTTATCCTTCCCTAGCCTCAAATTGCATTAAAATGGGCAATAAACCCATTACCTTATAATAGGGCCTAGCCCCTTTTCCGCCAGCCCCCTTAAACCACTTCCCCGTGTAACCCTGCGCTGGAACCAGGCACTAAGGCCTTGAGCTCTTATCGTAATCGCAACCGTTGGCGAGTGCATTTCTACGTATTAACTCAAAACTCCGATGCGATTGGAGTATTGGTCCATCGGCTCCCGCAGCAATCCCCACCGTCGATCTATATAGATCCGAAGACCTAGCGCCAATCGCATCGCACCATCGCGCCTGCCCATCCACCCTCCGCTTTTTACCTTCGATCAGATCTGAACCGTTGACCCTTCGCCGATCCAATGGCTGGCGCACAATCGCATCCCCAGCTCCGATCGAAATCGCATTTTCTAATCGCACCCCCCTTCTACACCTTGCAATTGCGATCCCCCGATCCAATCTGAGCCGTCCATCCCTCTAAATCCAACGGTTCAGATTCATCCCACTCCCCTTCCGTCGCCCCTCTCCATCTCCCTCCGATTAAATGTGGATCGTTGATCTGGTCCCAGATCCAACGGTTGGCGTTTAATCACAACACCCCTCCGATCGCAATAGGAACTTTTTAAAATGTGTCATCCTTGCTCCCCTGATTGCGATACTCCGATTTGATTACGACTGTCCATTTATCCAAGATCGACGACCCACGTCACATCGCGTCTCCGTTGTATTTCTCCCATCGGGATTTCCTATTAACCTCATCGCTTAACCGCCACCGTTGATCTCCTCCTGAGATCCACGGTTCATATCTAATCACCCTCCGCCCTGGCCGGGTCCCACATCCAACGGCTCCGTTCATTTCTTTTCCGTATTTTCCTTTGTAATTCGCCCAAACATTAATCTTTAGTTTTTTACACTATGCGATCAATTCTCCGCCACTTTTCATTGTTTCCACTGTTTCTCCACTGCTCCGCCACCACTCCTCCGGCCTCCGCAGCGTTTCCCCACCACTGCCCGGGTTTTGTGACAAGTTTATTTCACTGTGCAGGGGTCACAGAGAGGCCAATATAGCGGCCAAATGAAACAGCAGAGATGGATTAGAAGGGACCGGACCTGTTAATTGAAGATTTAACACTTAATCCCATGATCAAAGGATGAGAGCGTTGTGTGAAGACCAAATGCACATGAAACAAGTCATATCAGTGCTACAGATCTGCATAACACTTTTCTCTCAGAAGTACACCATTCCTACAGCGTCCTCCATGCCCCCTCGAGCCCAGGAAAGTTAAGGACACTGACAGAAGCTTCTTAAAAGACTATCAGGTAGAAGTTATGGAGTATGGAGTGATCTACAGACCTTTCCGTCCATTTCACCAATTCCAGAAGGCAGAAATAGAGGGCCTTACAGCCAGAAAGGATTTCACAAAACATCCGAGGTCAATCTTGACCTGACAAAGACTCCCGAAGCAGACTACAGGGTATACAGAGCGTTGCAGAGCCATTAAGCAGTATGGGCGTGAATGCTTCCGCCATTCTGTCTTAATGAAACAAATTAAATGTCATCTATTCGTTTTTTCTCTTCGCCTATAATAATTCCGAAGAACAAATTGTAATGGTTGTTGTTCGGCTGTTGTCGTTGCTGTTAGAGGGATTCATTTTGACTGTTAGAACAGTCTTGGGAGGGAGTAGCAAAGTAGTTGTTATGTAATAGGCTGGGAGGAAAAGTCTGGACTATATTAGACATTGAGCTCAGAGTATGTGACTGGTTTTGCATCAATTAATCAAGCACATTTCACAGGATCCTGGTCTATTACTATTGGTGATGTTTTTCTAACACCGTTTATTACATTTTCATGCTGTTTCATTTTCTGCTGGCTTTGATCAGAAATATAGCATAGGATTTACCCTTTATAGGTACCCTATGTTTCTGCTCTCCTTGCCTTTAATGTTTTATGCTGATAGTGAATCTAAGAGTAAATTCAGCTAATTTAACTAGTGTAGTGGATGTCATTTCCTGCTAGCTGATGTATGAATTAAATGAATCTGTTCTTAGATGTTCTTGTTGGGTTTAAGCTGGAAGATTTGGGAACACTGGGGATTAGAGTTAGCCCTGTCCACTAGGATCCTTGTGCGACAGCTGGCCTTTCTAAGATCTCTTGCTCGTGTCAAAGCATTGAAGGTTCAAAGTCCTTCTTTGATCTACAGACCCCGGCTCTGTTAAAATTATCTTTGTTTTCCCTTGGAGCATGCTAAAGCTGATCTGGAGTTAAATGACCTCTGGTCCGATCTATAAGCTTCCCCTTTGTCCCTCCTTTGAGAGTTGCCTATGAGTATGTCCAAGCAGGTCTGGAGTTAAATGACCTCTGACCTGATCTATAGACAGAAATTGGGTTGCTTTCTTCTTTCACTTCCAATCCTTAATGTTTCATCCCACCATCTATCTAAAAAGATCCTTTAGTATAAATGACTTGCCCTCTGAAAGCCTTGGCTAGTTGTTGCAAGTAATTTCCCTTTCATGACTCCATAGCCCAATGGATGGCACTTTCTTGACCTACCCTCTTTGCTGAAACATCCTGTTGCTTTGTTCCTTCTCTCCCATTACTTTCTCAGTCTATGATCTCATGACCAACCCAGCAACAAACCAACCAAATCATTTTAAAACTCGCTTTGTGCTTCATACCTAGCCTAATATCTCATTTGAGCTTCAAATATATACCATTCTTTGTTTTATTGGAGAGATTCCTCTCCGGGTCCAGGAGGGCTAGATCCTAGGGCCCCAAAGTGGTTATGATGTTGTCTCATCTTTTGGTCTTGCCAATCTAGCCAAAACATGGGAACCCCAACATAATGGCGACTCCGCTGGGGAATAATCTGAGAGTCCATAACTGCTAACATTGGTCTGTTGCCCATTGTCGTCACTAACATAATGGCGACTCCGCTGGGGAGAGACCACTTTGCCTTCAGATTGGCTTTTAATTGCTGATGGTGGACAGCAGCCTGCTCCAAACAGTAAAATTCATCCACTTGGCGACTCCACACTCCCTATGATCCAAAGACCTGATGACTCCACTGGTGGAGGACTCTGAACTGGTTGAGAAGAAGCAATAGCCTTCTTTGCAAAAGCATGGATCGAGACATGGACAGGGATACAAAGTATGATGCTTTGTATGACCAACTCAATGAAATAACAGAAACGTTTGGTAAAGTGCTGGAGATGTATATGGTGAATCTGAATGCAAGTGATGATTATTTAGAACAGCCCATGCCTTCTTCAGAATAAGAACAAACTCGAGACCGAGAAGATGAGCAAGACATGTATGATGCTCAAGAATCTATATAAGACGAAGAGGAAAGTGATCAGGAACCACCTGATTGCTTAGCTATGTCTTGTGTTACATTGACTAGAGAAGATCAAGACCTAATAGCAAAGGCTAATAGGGAATGCTGCTTCGAGGAAACAAGGGACCACATAGAAGAGGCAGAATCTGATGTGGAAGAAGAGGCTCAAGAAAACATCCAGCCTCCAAATCAGCTAATACAAGAGAAAGAGGACTGTTTTTATTCTGTCCATGATGAGAGGGAAACCCCTCTTTTGATAGAAGAAGAGATTGATCATATATTAAATCAGCAGCCCAGCTAAGAAATATTTTATAGAACACATTCTCCTTCTCAGTCATCTCCTTAGTTTGATTGTACAGATCCGGAAAGTTCCTCTATGGATAAGGACGAAGAAAGACCTGCTGAGAATCCGACAGGTTTGATTGGTGACATTGCTTACGATTATGACTTTCCTAGTTGTGATCTGTTTGATGATGATTGTTCCTAGAGCGAAGCTGAGTTCACAGAACCATCATCAGTAGACCCATGGGAGGAAAGCCAGGGCCAGCAACTCCAGAGAAGCAGTGAACCCAGTCAACCTATCTATGACACTGATGGGGAAAGTTATGAAAGCATCAGTGATGAGTGTCATGAGATCGGTGATCAGCAGTCCTTCCTTTCAGAAGATGAGGAGGAGAGCAAAGAAGATATTCTTGAGCAAGATGAAAATAACGAGCCTTCTCTTGAAAAAGAGGAAGCAATGGAACAGAACACTGCTAAAAAATACTTAGATCTTTTCACGGAGCTCAGCACATCAGAGCAGAATATATCAGAGCTCCAAGAGGACTCAACTGCAATATACGATGAGTTCTCTAGTTTAGAATATGAAGAAGACACTCTACTCCAAGAGAGTCTTCTTCTCCATCCAGTGGTAAAAGAATAAATCCTGGTTAAAGCCTGCCTACCACATATTCATAACCAGATATCATATCATGATACTTATGTACATTTCCTACATACATTTGAAGAAGGATCAAAGGTCTTGTTGAGCATCATGTTGCAAACAAAAAGAAAAATTTTCAAAGCTGCTATTATTGAACAAAAGGAGTGGGAGCTACCCTGCCTATCCAGCCTGCTCAAGGAGCTGAGCAAAAGGGACTAGTCATGGGATCACTTGATGGACTGGTTGCATTGGAAGACAATGTTTGTAAGCTAGACTTGTGAATATTCCAGTTAGAGTAGGGTAGGTAGGAAAAGCTCAATAAATCTCAGTCTGTGAGCATGTAGTTAGTTGTTTTAATTTCTGCAAAGTCCAGCAAGTCAGACAATCTAATCTTGGCATGATTGTTTTCAATTTCTGTCTTAGAATGTAGAGAAGAAGTCTGCTAGATAGTTTAATCCTAGCAGATATTAGTTTAGGTAGATAAACTATGAGATCAACACTTTAATCTGGTCTCATGGAGTAATAAGGGTAGAAATAGAATAGGTGTATTTTCTTGCTTGTAAAAATTGATGATGTAGAGGGTCTGCACGTCCAAATGCACCCGGAAGAAAAAATGTTAGGACAGTAGTATGGGTAGGTAGTTGTTTGGGAGAATGTTACTGCTGATTTAATGTCTTCATGATTTGTGGCAGCTGATCTAAAGAAAGAAAGGGATGTGCCAAGAAGCAGACATCTGGCCTACACCAAAGATCATTCTCTGAATTCTTGACTCCTTCAAGAAGAAGTCATCCCCATGTGGAGCCACTGTTAGCCCCCCATTAATTTTTTGACAAGCAAACAAGGGGCTGAAATGTTTTTGAGCCTTCAAGGAATGCATTTCCCTTGAAAACACATCATCCTTGAAGCCTCCTTGTGCCTTTGGTCCTTTGATAAAATCCCCTCTGCTAATTCTCATTATAAAGCCTCTATGTTTGCAAAAAAATTCCCAAGAGGCCTCCTTTCCCTCTTTTTTCATTCCCTCTAAACCTCTGTTTTCTCCCCTTTAATTCCTCTCCTTATCCCCCATTAACCCTTTAAATCATACTTACACCCCTTGTTGGGACATTTTTCCCCTTTTCCCCCCTATCGTTACCTTTCCCTAGCCTCAAATTGCATTAAAATGGGCAATAAACCCATTATCCACCTTATAATAGGGCCTAGCCCCTTTTCCGCTAGCCCCCTTAAACCACTTCCCTGTGTAACCCTGCACCGGAACCAGGCGCTATGGCCTTGAGCGCTTATCTCAATCGCAACCGTTGTCGAGCGCATTTCTACGTATTAACTCAAAACTCTGATGTGATTGGAGTATTGGTCCATCGGCTCCCGCAGCAATCCCCACCTTCGATCTATATAGATCTGACGGCCTAGCGCCGATCGCATCACACCATCGCGCCCACCCATCCACCCTCCGCTTTTTACCTCCGATCAGATATGAGCCGTTGACCCTTCGCCGATCCAACGGCTGGCGCATAATCGCATCCCCAGCTCCGATCGCAATCGCATTTTCTAATCACACCCCCCTTCTGCACCTTGCGATTGCGATCCCCCGATCCAATCTGAGCCGTCCATCCCTCCAGATCCAACAGTTCATATTCATCCTGCTCCCCTTCCGTTGCCCCTCTCCATCTCCCTCCGATTAAATGTGGACTGTTGATCTGGTCCCAGATCCGATGGTTGGCATTTAATCGCAACACGCAACCGATCGCAATCGAAACTTTTTAAAATGTGTCATCCCTACTCCCCCGATTGCGATCCTCCGATTTGATCACGACTGTTCGTTCATCCAATATCGACGACCCACGTTGCATCGCGTCTCCGTTGTATTTCTCCCATCGGGCTTCCCTATTAACCTCATCGCTTAACTTCCACTGTTTATCTCCTCCTGAAATCCACGGTTCATATGTAATCGCCCTCCGCCCTGGCTGGGTCCCACATCCAATGGCTCCGTTCATTGCTTTTCCGTATTTTCCTTTGTAATTCGCCCAAACGTTAATCTTTGGGTTTTTACACTATGCGATCATTTCTCCGCCACTTTTCATTGTTTCCACTGTTTCTCCACTGCTCCGCCACCACTCCTCCGGCCTCCGCAGCATTTCTCCACCACTGCCCGAGTTTTGTGACAAGTTTATTTCATTGTGCAGGGGTCACAGAGAGGCCAATATAGCGGCCAAATGAAACATCAGAGACAGATTAGAAGGGACCGGACCTGTTAATTGAATATTTAACACTTAATCCCGTGATCAAAGGATGAGAGCGTTGTGTGAAGACCAAATGCACACGAAACAAGTCATATCAGTGCTACAGATCTGCATAACACTTTTCTCTCAGAAGTACACCATTCCTACAGCATCCTCCATGCCCCCTCGAGCCCAGGAAAGTTAAGGACACTGACAGAAGCTTCTTAAAAGACTGTCAGGTAGAAGTTATGGAGTATGGAGTGATCTGGAGACCTTTCCATCCAGTTCACCAATTCCAGAAGGCAGAAACAGAGGGCCTTACAGCCAGAAAGGATTTCACGAAACATTCGAGGTCAATCTTGACATGACAAAGACTCCTGAAGCAAACTACATGGTATACACAGCGCTGCAGAGCCATTAAGCAGTATGGGCGTGAATGCTTCTGCCATTCTGTCTTAATGAAACAGTCATCTACTCCTTGTTGTTTCTCTTCACCTATAAGAATCTGGAGAAAAAATTGTAATGGTTGTTGTTCGGCTGTTGCCGTTGCTATTAGAGGGATTCATTTTGACTGTTAGAACAGTCTTGGGAGGGAGTAGCAGAGTAGTTGTTATGTAGTAGGCTGGGAGGAAAATTTTGGACTGTATTAGACATTGAGCTCAGAGTATGTGACTGGTTTTGCATCAATTAATCAAGCACATTTCACAGGATCCTGGTCTATTACTATTGGTGATGTTTTTCTAACACCGTTTATTACATTTTCATGCTGTTTCATTTTCTGTTGGCTTGCATCAGAAATATAGCATAGGATTTACCCTTGTTAGGTACCCTATGTTTCTGCTCTCCTTACCTTTAATGTTTTCTGCTGATAGTGAATCTAAGAGTAAATTCAACTAATTTAACCAATGTAGTGGATGTCATTGCCTGCTAGCTGATGTATGAATTAAATGAATCTGTTCTTAGATGTTCTTGTTGGGTTTAAGCTGGAAGATTTGGGAACACTGGGGATTAGAGTTAGCCCTGTCCACTAGGATCCTTGTGCGACCAGCTGACCTTTCTAATATCTCTTGCTGGTGTCAAAGAATTGAAGGTTCAAATTCCTTCTCTGATCTACAGACCCCGGCTCTGTTAAACTTATCTCTGTTTTCCCTTGGAGCATGCTAAAGTTGATTTGGAGTTAAATGACCTCTGGTCCGATCTATAAGCTGCCCCTTTGTCCCTCCTTTGAGAGTTGCCTATGAATATGTCCAAGCAGGTCTAGAGTTAAATGACCTCTGACCTGATCTATAGACAGAAATTGGGTTTCTTTCTTCTTTCACTTCCAATCCTTAATGTTCCATCCCGCCATCTATCTAAAAAGATCCTTTATTATAGATGACTTGCCCTCTGAAAGCCTTGGCTAGTTGTTGCAAGTAATTTCCCTTTCATGACTCCATAGCCCAATGGATGGCACTTTCTTGACCTACCCTCTTTGTTGAAACATCATGTTGCTTTGTTCCTTCTCTCCCATTACTTTCTCAGTCTATGATCTCATGACCAACCCAACAACCAACCAACCAAATCATTTTAAAACCCCTTTTGTGCTTCATACCTAGCCTAATATCTCATTTGAACTTCAAATATATACCATTCTTTATTTTATTGGAGAGATCCCTCTCTGGGTCCACGAGGGCTAGATCCTAGGGCCCAAATTGGTTATGATGTTGTCTCATCTTTTGGTCTTGCCAATCTGGCCAAAACATGGGAACCCCAACACATACTCCCTTATATTCGAAAATAGAAAACAAATATCCATAAGATATAATCCCTTTAATACATACATAAACACATACATACATTAAATTATTTTTGTTATTAATATTTTTTGAAATGTTACATGTCTATCTATATACACACATTGAATTATTTTTGTTGTTAATATTTTTTTGAAATGTTACATATTTTTCTATATACAAACATTGGATTTTTTTATATTATCAATATTTCTTTAAATGTTACATATGAGCTCTATGTTAAAAATTGAAGGAATTATAGATCTCTCTACCTTGAATTAATTAATTAAAAAAAAACAACTATTAATAGAATAAAGAGGTCTTAAAATATTTTGCTCAACCTAAATATTGAAATATTTGATTTATGATCCATGTTAACATTTTTTAAATATTATATATCAATTAAGAATGGAATAAATTGCACACTCCATTCACAATGAAAAGGTTAATATAAGAAAAAATTTAATTTAAATTACAGTATTTATGTATATAAAATCTATATAAAATTATGTTATTTAACCTAGACATTGAAATATTTTATTTAAGAGTTACATTAATTTTTTATTATTAATATATTTTTTCTTTAAATATTACATGTCAAGTGATAATAGAATCAATTACACATCATATAATATCAATATATTATTTTCACAAGTAAGTAGTGCAGGAATCACACTTCTCTCTCATATTAAAAATAAATTCAACTTACTTTCAATTACTTTATCTCTCCATATAAATTTGATTTTAAATTAAGTTGGAAATTGAATTAATTTATTTAAGGCTCAACATTGTTTACAATATGGACCTCATATTGGGTTGAAAAAACTAACATCTAGACAAAAAAAAATCAATGTCCATTAGAAACTAACATAGTCAATTTTAACTCTGGATCTACCAAGCTCCTAGAGAGATTTAAGTATTAATACATCCTCCCTTATATTTAGAAGTACAAAAGATATATCCATAGGATATAATCCCTCTATATATACATAAACACTTAAGTGCATTCAATTATTTTTGTCATTAATATTTTTTTAAATGTTACATGTCAGCTCCATATTAATCATTTAACAAAATTACAAATCTCTCTCATACCTTGAATTAAAAAGAAGCTATATATGGAATAAGAACTTGTTGAAGCTCCATATTAATACTTTTTAAATATTGTATATCAACTAAGAATGGAATAAATTACACATCTTTCGCAATGGAAAGGAAAATATAAGAATTTTTTTAATTTAAATTACATTATTTTTCTATATAAAGACCATATGAAATTGTGTTATTTAATATACACATTGAGATATTTTATTTATGAGTGACACTAAATATTTTGTTATTATTGTATTTTCGTTTTAAATATTACATGTCAAATGAACATAGAATAAATTAAACATCATATAATATCAATAATATTATGTTTACATTTAAGTGGTGAAGGAATTGAATATCACTTTAATGCTAAAAAACAAATTATTTATTATTTATTTTCAATTACTTTATCTCTCTATATAAAGTTGATGTAAAATTAGGTTGAAATTTGAAGTAATTTATTTATGGTCAACATTGTTTTTTTTGTTAATGTAGCATTATTTTATTATTTTTAAATGTAACATTATGTGATAAGATCTTAACATCATATTGGGTTGTAGAAGGCCTCTAGGCACTAAAAAGATCAATCTCCATTCTAAATTAGCATATATCCATTTTCACTTTGGATCTACCAAGCAGGAAAAGAGATCTAACACACATTTTTTAGTGAAAAATTAATGAAATATTTGCACTTCTAAATATTTGATTCCTCTAGGCCCTTGGTAAATCTAAAGTTAATATGGATCTATCCTAATTTTGAGAAAAACATTAATAAAATGTTTAGACTATAAGATTTTTTTTATTTTCACTAGTTTTACCCCATATAAATATATATAGTTGCTAGTTGTTGATGATAGGGTGTTCTATTTCTTTGATTCCCTTGGAGAAAGTAATATTAATTCTTCAACATGCAAATTGAAATATTTGATTTAAGATCCACATTAAAAAAAAAAAAAAATTATTAATATTTTTTAAATGTTATATATCAATTCCATACTAAGAATGAAATAAATTACACATTTCTCTCACAATAGAAAGTGAAAAAATAACAAAAATTTCAATTTAAATTATTTTGTTTTTTTATATAAATTTGATATAAAATGAAATTATTTAATATCAATATTAAAATATTTATGGCTAAATTTTTGTTATTAATATATTTTTGTTTTAAAAAATATATTTCAATTGAGAATATAATAAATTACACGATGAATAATATTATTGCATTTTTCAAGTTGGAGTTGTTTGTAAATAAAATAAGATCAACATATGTGAGATTTATTGTAAATGTTTAGCAACCACCAATGAGTCGATTGTGAAGACATGAGAAAAATTGAACAGAGTATGAGAAATATATAGTAGATAATCATGGATACGTCCATTGTAAAGACGAGGAAAAATGAAGAGTAGAGAAGAAATATATAGTAAATGAGCATGGAAAAGAAACGATAAGCCTTACTAGACGCAAACAAAATTCTAATATAGAAATATAGTTATAATGATATATAATAATTAAAATAGATTGGATTAATTAATTAATATATATATGTGTGTGTGAGAAGTATAAAAATAGATTATATATAGAGAGAGGTGTTTATATATTTTATATGAGGAATATACATATTTCATTTGTTATGTCAAGTTTATTAGGTAATTAGCAAGAATTGCAATTGAGTGGGGAGGATTTCATTTGTTCCTCCCAACAATCCAAGATAACTCCAATTGACACACACACACATACAAGGATTATTTGAGGATCCCCAAAGGGGGTGGCTAGCCAAGTGGTGAATAATATTGAGGGAGGTGCATGTCACCCAATTGACTCCGCATGGAATTAAGGTGTGTGGGAAGGGGGTGCTTCCTTCGACCCTCAACACGAGGATTGTGAGGTATCGAAATTTTATGGCTAGGAATACCATGGATCCTAATTATATTAAGTCTATGATGAGTGGAGGGAATATGAACTCTGAGCACATAATTTTGCTGATGAAGATGTGATTTTCCTTCCCCCTCTTGAGCAAGGAAAGGGAGCACTGTGATGTTGGATAGTTAAAACCCCAAAATGGAAGCGACAATTTCTAGCTCTAAATTGGAAAAATGATGGGGGTGGGATACTTGGTGGCCATAGTGGTGACTACACCTTGATTTTTTGTCCTAGACGACGAGAAGGTGAGTATTTGGGGGAAATTAGCAGGTACTCATGTATTATAAAGCCTAACAATGTATGCTCATTCTGGTAATTTGGATTAGGGGTTGAATTATTTTGAGGATGAATTTGGCTCATCATTTTTTAGCAGCATTGTTATGGATTTTTCCTATAGTTTTACATGGGTAATTTCTCTTCCCCCCATATTGAATTGCATCTTCCTCTATTTCATATTTTTCTCATCCCAATCGTGTCCCTTTTGTAGGGTTCATTAGGTGGTATATCAATGCTTTGTGTTTCTTGAGTTGTAAGGTATAATTGTGTCATGAGAGGGTTTGTATTTCTAGTGTCTCTAGTCCTCAATGCAAGGAAATTTGGAACTTTTCTTCTTGTCTCTAGTTTGGGTTGTGAGGTGGAGGAAAAGTCTGGCATTTTTGTTCTTTGTTTGAAAAATTTTGGCATGTGTGTAAGAGGTTGGAATACACCTGGTTGGTGGTTGCAGTGCGTGGGGGGGTCTACAGCAATTAACCACGAGCTCCTAGTTCTTATGTTCATGTTTGTGGGGTGGTTGAATGGTAGTGTATTTGGGATCTAGTGGAGTTATTTTTTCGAGAAATATGTCCTTATATTTATGGTGGTGAGAATTATGCCTCAGCGTTCTATGTAGGGATGTTGAAGGGTTGGTGGGTGTGGCCAACCCAATTGGTCTCCTACCCAATATTAAGCACAGGATGTGGTGGCCACTTATCATTCTACAACCCCCTATAGCGCCTAAGCCCATATCAAAGACTTGATTCTCAAGCTTCTCATAAGAAAAAATATTATTTGGATTCAGAGCTTTTAGAGAAGGTTTCCCTTTGGATTCTTGACCCTAGTCATACTAGGGTAAGAAGGAACCAATATATGTATTTGATCATACTTCATTGGCAGTTAAAGACTCTAATTGGAAGAGTCTTGAAGGAGAAGCACAAAGATAAGAACGACATTATCTCCTTTCATAATGACACAGCGCAGTCATAGGAAGTAGTAGGACTATTTGAAAAAATTAGAAACATGATTAACTCACAATGAGAGGCACATTCAATGTGCCACTTGGTTCAAGTATGAAATATTTGTATCCATTGTCCTCATCTCACGCTTGATCGAGTTATTACGTTTTGGTTCAACTTCCTAGATGACCTTAAGGTAGTGGAATCGATGGAAACATTACTAACAAACCTTACACATCATCAACAACACCTATAAGGGGTAACCCAACCTCCTAGACCCGTGAACCCTGAGGGGGAACAAATTTTTTACCCTTTTGAGCCTTATTCGTGGGAATGTAAGGGAAATGGAGTGGCTAGAAGCCTATAGTCATGGGAATGTTAAGGAAAGGTCATGGCCAGGGCCCTGAAAATTCAGTTCTATGTCTATAACTTCGTGATTTATGCCACCTTTTCAGCCCAGAGCCCAGGTCATTGCCCAGAACTTCATGAAAATTTGTGAGAGGATAAATAAAATTAAAAAAAAGGTACTGAAGCACTCTAGACCCCTCCTGGCCATGACATGCATTTCGTCAACATGTCACAAACATTTCATCTGAAAGTATAAACGACATACTTAAGCATGGGGGTCTCTTACTTATATTAGAATAGATAAGAATCATTTCTCCCCTAAATTATAACCTAAAATAAAGTCTACTTTACTATAGATACATCGTGTATTCATTTATATATAAAAACATAGATAAATCCATACATCAACACTGATGGAATACATTCTTATATCCAGCATAATAACAATAGATATACCATGCATAAAATAACATATAAATCCATACATAAACCAATAAATTTTCATAGTAAATACTAGATGAATGAGCTCTTCATTACTGAATGTAAAAGCCAACCGAAGATGATACTTCCACGTTCCACCCAACCATAGATTGGCTGAGCCAAGTCCCACTTCAACAAATCACCCTCGTGCCATATTCCAAGCATGAATGTGGGATTTTATCAAAAACATCAATCAACACCAAACTAGGGATATAGAGACCAACCCGTCTCAACCCCAAACCAGTGATTCCACCTCACGGTCATAAATCACTAACCATCACAGATTGGTATTCACCCAAGCTGATCCAAGTATCCAAAGTGTTTGTTCCAACCAAGGCTCTAGGACTAGTAACACAACCCTAGTTGTTCCTAGGCTCTAGATAATTTTTCCAACCAAGGCTCTAGGACTATTAACTCAACCCACCTAGGGCTCTAGAAAATTTTTCCAACCAAGGCTCTAGGACTAGTAACCCAACCCAACATTTGTCCGTCGAGATCCAGAGTGTTTTTCCAACCAAGGCTCCGGGAGCTAATAACTCAACCCAATGGGTAAACGGATCATGAGAACCAACTAGAAAATAGTCAATGGAAATAAACCCATAATACCATGGTTTTCCAAGAAATGGAAAGGCTAGGAAAATCCACATGAATGCACCATGCATGCAAAAACTAGTGAGGAAAACATACATGCAACTCGATACCTACACTTAGAACTTTTTGTAGATGTTGATCCCAATGTCTTCTTGTCCTTTCCTACTCTTATTTTTCCATGTTTCTCCAAATAACCAAGTGTTAACACTCTTCGATAGTGCTCCAAGAAAACTCTAAGTATCCAAGAGTATGAGAGAGAGAGAGAGAGAATTATGAGAGTTCCAAAAATGAACTGAGAAAAAGGTTGAGAAAAAGCTTACCAATTCATCCTCATAATCCTTTTTATTGATTAGGCCTATATTTTCTTCATTTTCCATTATTTTCCTTCTTTTTCCTCCTCACATGCAACCTGTGACCTTTCACCTTTCTTTTCTCCTAATTTCCATTATTTTCATAAATAAAATGCAAATTAATGGCTCATGCCTTTCCAAAGCCTTTTACATTGCCTTTGCGAATTTCCTTTAGCCACTTAACCGAAATGAACACCTAATTTTTTTCTGACCATTTGGCTTGGAATACATGTCCCATCAACCATGGTCTTATATATTTTTTACATGGATTTTTACCAAGGTTGTTACAGAACCCTTCCCCGTGGGGGAACACCATTCTCGGTGTTCAATGACACCTAAAAACCAGCAAACCACTGAAAATAAAACATACTGCCTATGGAGCTTTATAACAAAACTCGGTGTAGTATTTAGAAGGAATAACCTGCTCAAAAGAAAAAATCATCACGACAATCATATCGTGTACTCAAGATTTATAACATAGCTCATGAAAAATTGAATTCCACCAAGATGTTGCAAGGTGAAGGAGTGATTTTGTATCTGACGCAGTTGTCTTAGGTCAAAGATGAGCTTGATGTCATCACTATCACTATTTTAGGTTCGAATATGGTGAGTAATTCCTTGAAAGGGTTTACTCTAAAGTGGAAGTCATTCATCAAGGGGATCATTAAAAGAGACAATTTGCTAGAATGTAATAGGATGTGGGACGAGTTCATTCAAGAAGAGTTGTGAGATGAGGATATTCATAGAAAGAAGAGGGTATATGATGACATGGTACTTGTAGCACGAATGAAGGGTAAGTAGAAGAAGGACTTAAGTAAGATCAATTTTTTCAACTATGGCGATATGGGTGTTTTTTCATAGAGATTTCCAATGAACAAGGAGATAGGAGATGGCGAGAAGAACAAAGCGAAGCAAGTCATTGGTGTTTCAACTTCTGTTGAGATATATGATCTCATCAGGAGGTTGGAAGAGGATGAATTTTCTATGATCTCTCATTTTGTGCAAGGTACCATCAATGATGATGGATGGTACGTGTACAATGGTGCATCGAAATATATGACAGGGTCACACGAGGTTTACGAGACTCTAGATAAGTGGGAATCGAAGTTTCATATGGAGTTGGGTGACAAGAGTCAGAAGGAGATCCGAGGATCGGGAGTTGCGACATTCAGGATGGAGTCAGGACGAGTGATCCAGGTCTAAGATGTAGTGTGGTACCAAGACTCAGATATAGCATGATATATGTCTCAATGATCGAGAAGAAAGGGCTTGAGGTCTTATTCTAAGATGGAAATACAATACTCTGACCTAGAGGCTCTAGCTCCGAAGGTATTGTGCTTAGAGTTAGAGAGCATGGTCTATACAGGCTGAGGGGAAAACCTATGGTTCATTGGAAGAAGAAGCAAGAAGACCATGTGTAGGTTCAATAGAAGTAGGTGCAGGTGTATGCTTCAAAGGAGCAGGTACAGGTTCTAGAGAAGAAGGTCCACATTCCATAGGCTCAAAGGGAGTCAAGTTCTAGAGTGAGCTTGTAGGTTTAGAGGGAGACTTTTTAGCCCAAGAAGAGTGTGTGGTCGGTGAGGATAAAGTGTGATCCTATAGTTTCCAAGAAGGAATCATGGAGAGAGTGGAAGACATTTTAGGAGGAGAAGAAGAAGCAGGATGCTTCTAGTTACAATGAAATTTTCGGGAGAGGCATAGTTCATGCTACAAGGATTGCTGCAGTTGTGAGCACTAAGAGTTGGGTGAGTGTTGCAAGTAGTGATGATGATGATGATGCATTACTTCCTAGTATTTGAAGTAACTCCCTCGCTAAGTTTGATTGTTGATTTTTGGTATCATGTGAGGTACTCCAAGCCCTATAGTTTTGGGTTTGGAAGTTGGAGCACCAAAATGGATCATTGTGGACTTGGAACCCAAGGTTGGGGTTTTGTGCCCAATGATGTTTGGGTTAAAACCATGGAGAATTTTGGACATGTGATGGATATATATTATATAAGATGATGAGAAGAATCCATCACATCGAGAATTATTGAAATATGAGTTGTCCTTAATCAGTTATGAATTTTTTAAGGTTAATGATTCATTTTTGGCACATAAGTCAAATAGGCTTGAAGTGAAATGTGCCAAAAGTCATGTCTCTTGGAGAAATCGTTGAAGCCCTTGTTTTTTGTATAAATATAAGGTGATGGAGTTCATTTTAACCCATCCAAATATCAACTCATATATTACTCTCTAAAATAGGGTGAGCTAAACAGAAGGAGGACGAATTTTTTTACCGTATTTGTTTAGGTGATTTTGACATATGTGATAAGGTTGAATTGCTACAAGAGGACAACCACAGTCTTGAGGGAAAATATGGGCATGATTTTTGAGGTGTTCCTCTCCTTGTAGGTTTTACTTCTAAGTAGGAGGTAAGGTTGAGTACTGTGGTATTTGTGGGTTCTTTGTCATGTGGAAAAATCCTCGTTTGAGGCTACAGATTGGTACAGAGGGCTGATCTTTAATTCACTATTTTGGAGAAGGGTTTAAAGTGTGAAAATAGGTCTCAAAATTAGCCCTACAACTAGCGTATAGGATTATATCATCAAGGAGATAATTCTACAACTATGGAGGAGCTTAGGTGGAAGACTGGGAGGGTTGACGTGGAGTTCCATTATGCCCTAACCAGAACATAAATTTACACCAATGTTCAACCCATGAAGGTATGTATTTGTTGATGAAGTTATGTTGAGTAGATGATAATTGGGTGGTGTCCAAGTGTGGACAAGTTGCAGCCCGTGGAAGCCAAGTGGTTGGGCTTGAATTGGTGGTTAGAATCCTAACACAGGAGCAGATTTTGCAATGATTGGAATGGGCACCTTTGTACTGTTGGAGGGAAGCATGTAGGTATCCCAAACTATCCTTTGAGAAAGTGAACAATAAGGACGTTGAAAACTGTTTTGGGTGAATATTTAACCATATGTGTAGCTCTTTGATGGAGAAAGGTAGCTAGTAAGAAGAAATATTGATTCTCACGTCTTGAATAGCCTAGAAGAGTAGACTAGATCATCCTGTATTCATTATACCAGAAGTGATTTTCAGCAGTGACAGGTGGCAGTCCTCCTGGAGTCTCTATGTGTTGTTTCTAGATGGACTAAGGGTCAGCTAGAGAGCAGATCAGAAGCGAAGCACCGAAAATATGAGATACAACATAGAGGTTGTGATTGTGCACTAGAGAAGTTATATTTTAATTGTATATTTTATTCTTGCACTTGTGGATAATTGAGGGCTAGTATCCCTTATACGTGAGCCCTAGAATGTTGTATTATATGTTGATAATATAACAAATTTGGGTTACATATATTGTTCTTATTGTTCTTATTATGCACATGATTGGTTTACTTCATTATATTGTTTCATTGTGCTAAGTATATTTTTTGACATTCTTGGTTTG